>JARQOD010000008.1:12039553-12185403 GCA_033576555.1 Oophaga sylvatica
CAAAATTGGGGGAATTCGAAAGGGGCCATGTCCGTTGGGGGGCCCCTGATGTGCCAAACAGTGGAAACCCCCACTGTGACCCCATTTTTGGAAAAATAACCCCCGAACTTTCTAATGGTGGTGGGCACTTTGAACCCCCAATGTTTACAATTTTAAAAAAGCCGTAAAAAAAAAAAAATTTTTTTTTTAAAAATGATGTTTTTTCCCCAAAATTTTTATTTTCCCCCAAGGGGAAAGGAGAAATTGGGCCCAAAAAATTTTTTCCAAATTCCCCAGTCGCGAACCCCATTTTGGGGGAAAAATGTTTTGGGCCCGGCGGGCTTGAAAAAAGGGGCCCTTTCTTTTAAACCCAAAATTTTGGGGGGAAAGCGCGGGCGCCCGCCGTTGGAGGGCCCCTGATGTGCCTAACAGTGGAAACCCCCCCATGACCCCATTTTGGAAAAAGACCCCCAAGGAAATTATTAAAGGGGGTGGTGAGCCCTTGAACCCCAAGTGTTCCCAATTTTAATGTGCCCGGGAAAAAAAAAAAAAAAATTTTTTTTTTCCAAATGATGTTTTTTCCCCCAATTTTTATTTTCCCAAGGGAAAGGAGAAATTTGGGGCCCAAAAGTTGTTGTCCAAATGTCCTGGTACCTGAACCCCCTATGGGGGGGGAACCACTGTTTGGGGCCGGGAGGGCGAAAGGGGGAAAAGGGGGGGTTTTACTTTTTTGGTGGGGAAATTTCCGGCGCCCTGTTGTTTTAGGGGGGGCCCCCCTTTTTCCTAAACAGTGGAAACCCCCACGTGCCCCATTTGGAAACAGACCCCCCCAAGAATTTTGGTGTGGGAATTTAACCCCCCAATGGTTCACCCCAAGTTTTTTTGTGGGTGAAAAAAAAAAAAAATTTTTTTTTTCCCAAAATGATGTTTATCCCCCTTTTTTTTTTTTTCCCGGGTAAAGGGGAAAATTTACCCAAAAGGTTGTCCAATTTTTCCAGTAGCTGATACCCCTATGGGGGCCCGTTTGGGCCCGGAAGGGGGGAAAAGGGACGTTTTAATTTCAATTTGTGGAATGGCGCGGGCGCCTGCCGTTGAGGGCCCCTATGTGCCTAAACGGGAAAAACCCCCCCCGGACCCCATTTTTGGAAAAACCCCCCAAGGCTTATCAGGGGTGTGGGGCATTTGAACCCCCAATGTTTCCTAAGTTTTTTTGCCCGGTGAAAAAAAAAAAAAATTTTTTTTTCCCCAAAAAATATGTTTTTTGCCCCAAATTTTTATTTTCCCAAGGTAAAGGAAATTGGGGCCCAAAATTTTTTTTCCAATTTTTCCAGTCCTGTCCCCCTATTTGGGGGAAACTGTTTTTGGGCCAGGCGGGGGGAAGGGAAGCTGACTTTTTTGGGTCGACTTTTTTGGAAGGGCCGGGGCGCTGTTTTTCCTTGCAGAGCCCCTATGTCCTAACAGGGAAACCCCCCCAATACCCATTTTGGGGAAAAGCCCCCAAAAACTTTCTATGTGGGGGCTTTTAACCCCCCTTTTCCTAAAATTTATTGCCCTGGGTGTAAAAAAAAAAAAAAATTTTCCCCAAAATGTTTTTACCCCCCTTTTTTTTTTTTCCCCGGGTAACGGAGAACTTTGCCCCAAAAATTGGCCAATTTTTTGTATGATACCCCATTTTAACCCCCCCCCCCCCCCCCCCCAAAAAAGGGAACAAAATTTTTTAAAAAAAGGATTTGGGAAGGCGGGGCGCTTTTTCCTTAAAAGCCCCCTGAAAAGGAAAAAAGTGCCTTTTTTGGAAAAACCCCCCAAAAAACTTATCGGTTGTGGGGCTTTTTAACCCCCGGTTTCCAAATTAAATGAGGTGAAAAATAAAAACCCCCTTTTTTTTCCCAAAAAGTGTTTTTTAAAATCCCAAAATTTTTTTTCCCAAGGGGTAAAGAGAAATTGGACCCAAAAAATTTTGTGTCCAATTTGTCCTGGTACACGGTGCCCCATTGGGAAAAAATTTTTGGGGGCCAAGGGGGGGCTCAAAGGGGGAAGTGTGACGTTTTGGAATGCAGATATGGAAGGGGCTGCGGGCGTCTGTTCTTTGCAGAGCTTGTTTTTCCCTAAAAGAAAAAAAAACCACAATGACTTTTAAAATTTTAAAAGTCCCCAAAGGGGAATTTTTTCTAAAGTGCCCCCCTTTTGGAACTATCTTTCCTGTAAAGAAATTAGTGGGGCATTGGGTGTGGTAAATTGAAAAACCTTCTAACGGGCCGGTTTTTCGGGGGGGTGCGCTTGGGGAAAGGGGGTCCTTGCTTTTTCCCCTTTTGAACACACCCACCTTTTTTGCGGCTTACCTTTGCTTCCAGTTGGCGGGACCCCCCCCCGGGAAATGTGCCTGGTATGATACGAGCACCTTATTTCCAAAAGGGGCCCCTTTTTTTGAGCGCCAACATCGGGCCTTAACCCACCTCCGAAGAAGGAATTTTCGTTTTGCGTGACATCGTGACAGAAAATTTTGGAGCATTGCCTTTTGACATGTGCCGGCGTTTTGTCCACCCTGGCCTTTCTAAAAGTAGGGTGGGGGTTGTCAAGAGTCAACACCCCCATTTTTTTTTGTACCCCGTCCTCCGGTTTGCGGCCCGGGGTAGGGTACCCCTACGGCTGGGCGCCCCCAACACCATGTAGGGGGGTAAGAGAAGGAAATTTTTGCCTTGTACGACCCCAACGGTGGTCGCTTTTTGGGCTTCCCCTCACCCTTCGGCTCCCCCCAATAGCTCTTCGGAGGCCCCTTCGTTTTTGCGGACGGTACCGAAGCTGCGGACCTCGCGGGGGAGAGGGATTTGTAGAGTGGGCGGGAATAAAATTATCGGTGAAAGGTGTAACCTTTTCAGCATTGGGTGCACAAAACCCCACAAATTTTTCCCCCACTACTTCCCAGGCGGGGGGCACTGGGGGGTTTAATCCTGGTGCCTTTCCTTCGAAAAAACTCTAAAGCGTCGTGTACCCTGAGGTACTCTCGCCAGCTTGTAATTTTAATTCCGTACTTGCCCTCTTGGGGCGGTACTGGGAATTGACCCCCTTAAAATAAACCCAAAGGGGACTCACCAAACCAGATGCCCTTTTGGGGGGCACGTCCCCTTCAGCAAATTTTTGCTGAAGTGTTCGATGCCCGGGCCGAATTTAAAACGACGGTAAATTGGGGGGTCATTTTTGGGGGACACTGTGCATTACATTATAATGCGGAATTTGTGGATGGCCTCAAAAGGGGGTCCGACCATGACCTTTGGGGAACGGGGGAGGTTGTATAAAATTCAACCCCAATATTGCCAAATTCTGGCTTCTCAGGACCCCTTTTGGAGGACCCCCCCCAAAACTGCAAATTTCACCGCGCTAAGGAAACCAGTTGGAAAATGGACCGGGTTTTGCCCAAAAAAATTGCCGACGACAATTAGTTTGCTCCACCACGGTTTAAAATCCTCAAGAAAAGACTTTGAAAAAGTCTATTTCTCTGAGGCCCGGGGTGTCAAACTGTTCCTGATTCTCCCAAAAAAATCAGGAATCAGGGGCCGAAATTTTGGGGGGGCGGGGTCCAAGGGGGGGCCGAAGAGGGGTGCGCTGGTCTTTTTTAGGGGGGGGGGGCTCCCCATCTTCTGTCTGGGGGGTCTGCGGGGGGGTTTCCCAGGCCCCAGGAGGAAAAGGAAGAGGGGGGAAGAAGAAAAGGGGATAAGAATCGAAAAGTAAAAATGTGGGGGCCTTTCCCTCGCTATCGTGTCGGGGCAGTAAAGGGGTGCCTCTTCCACGATAGGCTGTTGGGGAACGGACGAGCGGGACATTTTTTTTGAATTGGGCTTTGTGTGAACTTTATTTATAACTGTGTGTGTGTGGGGGGGGGGGGAAATGGTTGGTGCAAACTATGCTGAAAGGAAAAAAAATAAAAGAAAAGAAAGGAAAAAAGGGGAAAAAAAAGCCGTGAAAAAAAAAACTAAACCAGCAGGCACGGCTCTGAAAGTGACCGTGTCACTTACAAAGTTCCGCGGGGGCCCCGGTTGCCAAGGAGTGGCAAAGGGGGTGAAAAAAAAAAAAAAAAAAAAAACCCGGGGAAAGCTCTGAAATGACCGTGTCACTTTCAAAGTTCCGCGGGGGGGGGGGGCCGATGTGCCACGGAGTGGGGGAAAAGGGGAAATGAAAAAAAAAAAAAAAAAAGGGGGAACGAGCCGTAAGTGACCGGGGTTTACTTATCAAATTTTCCCGGCTGCTAGATTTTCCCCGGGAGTGCGGAAAGGGAGTGAAAAAAAAAAAAATGCAGGAAGAATTTGATAAGTGACTGGTCCTTACAAGTTTCCCGGGGGTGGATTGCGCACAGGAGTGGGGGAAAGGGAGGAAAAAAAAAAAAAAAAAAGGGAGGGCGAGCTCTGATAAGGGGGGCCCGGGCACTTATCAAAGTTCCGCGGGGCTAGATGTGCCACGGGAGTGGAGAAAGGGGAGTGAAAAAAAAAAAAAAACAGGAACGGCTCTGATTAAAAACTGGTGTCACTTACAAAGTTCCTGGTGCTGGAAAAGGGGCACAGGGTGGGGAAAGGGGGGGTGAAAAAAAAAAAAAAAAAAAAAGGCAGGAACGCCTGTAAGTGACCGGGTCCTTTTAAAGTTCCGCGGGGGCTAGATGTGCGCCGGGGGGGGGAAAGTGTGTGGGAAAAAAAAAACGCAGGGGAAGAGCTCTGATAAGTGCTGGTGTCACTTATCAAAGTTCCCCCGGGGGCTAGATTTTTGGGAGGGAGTGGCGGAAAGGGGGGAAAAAAAAAAAAAAAACCGCAGGACAACTCTGTAATTACTGTGTCCATCAAAGTTCCCCCGGGTGCTGGAAGTGCGCACAGAGTGGGGAAAGGGGATGAAAAAAAAAAAAAAAATGCAGGAACGAGCCTGTAAGTGACGGGTCACTTACAAAGTTCCGCGGCTGTGGAAGGGGCCCGGGGGGGGTGCAAAAAAAAAACGAGCACGAGTGTTGACGGTGAATGCGCCCAAATCAACGCTCGGGGCGCAAAAGTGTGAAAGGGGGGGGAAAAAGGGGGGGAAAGGGAAGGGGGGGGGGTGGAAATGGGGGGTTGGGGTGGATCGGGCAGGGTGGGGGCCAAAAAACCCCGTTTGTAGTCTCTCTTCTTTCTTCTCTTCTTCTTTCTTCTCTCTTCTTTCCTTCTTCTTCTTTCTTTCTCTCTTTCTTCAGCAATTTGGGGGGAGGGGCTCGGGGGCACCACAAGGCCCACCCGGGGAGAATCGGGGGTTGCCGCCTAGGAATCCTCAGCGTGTGGGGCCCCCCCTCAGGTCAATCCTTTTTGCAGACAGGTCACAGGCGGTCACATCGCTGCGTGCCTGTCATTGGTGGGATCGATGTCACATCGATCCCCCCAATCGGGAGCCCTTTTTTTTTGGGGTTTGCTAGCCCCCCCTAGTAAGGGGAGCTAATGTCCGATTCCTAGGCAGTCCCGGGGCAGGTCAGGGAGGGCACAGAGCGGCCCCCGCTTTTTCCCCGTGATTGGCGATCTCGAGACATCGATCGGCCAATCACGCGCAGGCCCACTGGGCCTGTCCTAGGCCCGGCCTAGGATCGTGCATTACGCACCGTCGGCAGGTACTGGAGGGCAAGCGCGGTACACCGCGGCTGTGCCCTGCGATTGGGGCGTTCGTTTGACGGCACGCGCAATCCAGGGGGGTTGCTCCTTTCTATGCCCACCAGGCCGAGTAACGGTACTCGATTCAGCCTGGATCTCACTTTTCAGCCCTCGGATTGTGAGAAAGCGCGATTGGCTTTCAAATTGAACAGCCAATCACGCGATCGGGATTAGGGTGGGCGGGACAGACCCCGGGATGCCGGCGCCATCTCCCTGAGGTAAGATGGCGTCGGAATTTAATGCGATCATTGCTACTTAAGTCGCAATGTCGCATTAAAGGGTGGCGTACTATCCCGTCCCCGGTCATACGGGCCCAGTACCTGGACGGGATAGTACGTCCGATGGCAGTAAGGGGTTAAGGCCTCTTCAGAGATTTTTGGGTTTTGCCAATTTTTTATCGTAAATTTATTGGTAATTTCTCGGTTATTGTTTAAACATTAACTGATTTGACCAGAAAGGGTTCTGATGTGGTGAATTGGCCTCCTGAGGCAGTCTCTGCATTTCAGGAACTTAAGCAAGATTCACTCTGCTCCTGTTCTAGCAGCCTGATGTTTCTCTGCCATTTCAGGTGGAGGTTGATGCTCTGAATTGGGGCAGGTGCCGTTTTGTCCCAAAAAGATCCAGAGACCTCTAAAAGTAACCCTTGTGGCCTTTTTCTCCTCGAAAATTTCTCCACTGAACGTAATTATGACGTGGGTAATCGGGAGTTATTGGCCATGAGTGGGCTTTTGAAGAGTGAGACATTGGCTGGAGGGAGCCAAACATCAGGTGGTGTCCTTAACGGACCATAAGAATCTGGTCTATCTGGAATCTGCCAAGCGACTCAATGCTAGACAGGCCAGGTGGGCCTTGTTTTTCAACGTTTTAATTTTGTGGTTTCCTTTCTTCCTGGCACTAAGAATGTTAAGGCGGATGCCTCTCGAGGAGTTTCCTTGCGGACTCTCCTGAGTATTGATCCTTCTGTTATTTTGAAAGAGGGTGTAGTTCTTTCCGCCATCTGCCCAATTGAGACTTGCTCTGGAGGGTGCAGGAGGATAGGCCCGAGCGCTGCCCTGTTGGAAAATTTGTTTGTCCCGGACCAATGGAAAAAGAGTGTGATGTCTGAGATTTCATTGTTCCGCATTGGCTGGGCATCCCGGATTTTGGTACCAGACTTGGTTAGTCGGTCCTTTTGGTGGCCTACCTGTCTTCGTCGATGTCAGGGAATTTGTGCAGTCCTGCGGGACTTGCTCCGCTCCAAGCCTTGCTCTCGCTCTAGTGGTTTTGTTGATGCCATTGCCTGTGCCCAAGAGACCATGGACCCATATCTCTATGGATTTCATTTCCGATCTTCCTGTTTCCTCAGGAATGACCACCTTGGGTAATTTGTGATAGGTTTTCCAAAATGATACATCTTGTGCCATTACCTAAGTTGTTCCTCCTCTGAATTGGTGCCGTTGTTTCTTCAGCACGTGGGTTCATTTACACGCATTCCTGAGAACATTGTGTCTGACAGAGGAGTCCAGTTTGTTTCCAGATTTTGGAGGACTTTTTGTTCTAAACTGGGTGTTCAATTGTCTTTCTCCTCGCATTTCACCTCAGACCAATGGTCAAACTGAGAGAAAAACCAGACATTAGAGACTTATCTAAGATGCTTTGTGTCTGTGATCAGGATGATGGGTCTCTTTTTTGCCTTTGGCTGAGTTTTGCTCTTAATAATAGGGCTAGCTCTGCCACTTTGATGTCTCCGTTTTTCTGTAATTCTGGTTTTCACCCTCGATTTTCTCAAAGACGGAAGCTTCTGTCTGTCCAGGTGTTGACTCTGTTGTTGAGCGTATGCAACAGATTTGGGACAGGTAGTGGAGAGGTTGTCCCTCTCAGGAGAGGGCCCAGCGGTTTGCTAACCGGCATAGGACTGATGGTCCTCGGTTTAAAGTGGGGGACTTGGTCTGGTTGTCCTCAAAGAATATTCCTATGAGAGTAGCATCTCCTAAATTTAAGCCTAGGTTCATTGGACCTTATAAGATCATGGAGATTATTAATCCTGTTTCTTTTCGTTTGTTCTTCCAGGACATTTAAGATCCATAACGTGTTCCACAAGTCCTTGTTGAAGAGGTTTGTTGAGCCAGTGGTTCCTGCTACTGTGCCTCCTGACCCTGTTTTGGTTTGAGGGCAATTGAGTATGTGGTTGAGAAAATATTGGATTCTCGTTTTTCTAGACGAAGACTCCAGTATTTGTTAAATGGAGAGGTTATGGTCAGGAAGACAATTTCTTGGGTGTTTGCTTCGGACATCCATGCTAGAGACTTATCCGTGCTATCATAGAACTCATCCTGACCGACCTGGTTGCTCAAATGAGGGTTCGGTGAGAGATAAGAATTTTTCTCTTTTGTGTTGTTGCTATATTTTTGCATTTTGTCCTGCACATCTTTGGGGGCCTTCTGGGTCCCCTCGGGGCTTCTGCCTTCTCAGTTTAGTTCAGCCACTGGTTTGTTCTTTTGCTTTTTCCAGTTTTTTCAGTGGCTGCGTTTTGATTTTGTTACACCAGAGAGCTAATTTAGGGTGTAAGGTCGTGTGATCTCAGGTGGATTTTGAAATTAGTAGAGTTGGTGTTTTTCAGGGTTTTTCTGGGATTGAAGTGAGTACCCTTCCTGTCCTTTCTATTTAGATAGTTTGGGCCCCAGCGTTTGCTCATTCTATTTTCTTTCTGGTGTCAGTATTTTCCTCTTGTCTAACCGCCATTACATGTTGGGGGCTTTCCTATTATCTTTGGGGTTCTGCTCCGGGCAGATAGCTTTCCTATTTCTATCTTTAGGTGTAGTTAGTTTCTCAGCTGTGACGAGGCGTCTAGGACCAACGTAGGAACGCTCCACGGCTGCCTCAGTGTGGTGGTTAGTCAGGGTACTGCAATCCCATGATTCCAACTGCTCTGTGTATTGCTTTTTTACCTGCACTCCTCCGCTACCGAAACATAACAGATTTCCAATCCAAACAGGATTATGAGTCTGTAACCAGGGAAACCCAGTACAATAATGTCATGCAAATTATGCAACACCAAAAATTTGCAACTCTCCTGATGGTCTGGGTCAACCCGCATTATCACCTGGGCAGAAAACTGGGTTTATTCTCCCGCCAAAGGGGATAGAATCATGCCCAGCAAAGGAATAGACTCCGAAGGGTATCACGGGAAACCCACAACGTTTGGCAAAGTCAAAATCCATCAGTTCATAGCTGCTCCTGAATCAACAAAAGCCTGAGCCGAAAATGTGGACATGGAGCAAATCAGGGTAAAGTCAACAGAAATTTAGTCTGAACACTACCAAAACAACTGAGCGCGCAAAAGGTTTCCCCACTTGGGCAGACGGAAATAGCATAGAAGCATCACCACAGTAGAAAACAAACCTATTACGCTTTCGAAACTCATGACGCTGTGCCCCAAAGTCACTCCATCACACTGCATGGACTCAGGAGCTGACTCCAAGGCAACACAATCTCACGCATACCTCTGCGCTCACGCAAACGTCTGTCAATTTGAATAGCTAATGACATAGAGTCATTGAGAACCAGATGGAACAGGGAATCCCACCATAACTTCCTTTACAGTCTCTGCCATACTCTTCCGAAAAAAGGGCTTGCCAGAGCATCATCATTCCATTTAGTAAAGATGCCCATTTTTCGAAATTTTCTGACAGTACAGCTCAGCAGCTTCATGACCCGATTCAATGCCAACAAGGTTTTTTTCCGCTTGATCAGTGAACATTAGGTTCATCATACAATAACCCCAGAGCCTGAAAAAAAAAAACATTAACATCATTCAAAACAGTATCCCCAGGTGTCAGGGAAAAAGCCCATCCTGAGGGTCGCCGCGCAACAGGAGATGACATTTTTGAACCTGCTGTGCAGCGCTTCTGAGGACTTAGGCTTCAGGGCAAAAACAACATTACAGTTTATTTTTAAAATTCAGAAATTTAGACCGATCCCCAAAAATAAATCTAGCATGGGGATCCTAGGTTCCACAACCGCAACCTAGTGATATAGGCAGCAATATTCTGAACCTCAGCGGCGAGCCGCTCATACGACTGACAACTGCAACAATCTCCATTGAGGACAAAGAGAAATTCCTCTCAGCATCCAGGAGAAAGGGAAAAAAAGTAACAAGCAAAAAAAAGAGGAAAAAAAAATTTCTGACAACTCCCTTTTTTTTCTTTATGCTCACTATCCTTCCCTTCTGTTGAGTACCATAGAATTTTCAGTTTGGCCGGTAATACTGTTATGATTTGGTAGCTGAGGAGGACAGGAGCAAAATACCGCCAAAGCAGCAAGACCCAGAGAGGCTGGAACTAATGGGTTGCAGATCCCTAAACTAACCGCACAACTAGAAGTAGCCGTGGGAGCGTACCTACGGTGATCCTAGATGCCTCGGCACGCAGAGGAGTTAGCTACACCTGAAGATAGCAAGAGAAAGCTAACTGCCCCGGAGTAAAGCCCCCAAAGAAATAGGAAGCCCCCAAACATGTAATGGTGGTTAGACAAGAGGAAAACACGAACACAGAAGAAAATAGAATGAGCAAATTTGGGGCCAAATCTGTCTAGAAAGTAAAGTACAGGAGAGAAATTCTGTCTGCAACCCAGAAAAACCCTAATAAAAATACCAGCACTTCTGATTCCAAAAAAACCTGAGACCACATGATCTCGACCACCTGTATCAATCTCTGGTGTGACACACAGCTACACAGCAATAAAAAATATCAATGGAACAGAGAACAAGTGCAAAATACAAAATGAGAACAGAGGTCAGCGCAAGCCCCCAAAGGGACCCAGCTGAAGTCCAAGGCAAGATGCAAAAAGCAAGGAAAATCCACCACAGAAACAAAAAACAGAAAGTCACTTATCTGTATGATAGTAGGAAAGCAAGCTGAAATTCCAACAAAGACCTGGAAGCAAACAATTGATTACGGTGAGGATCATGGGAGTTCAGCTCACTTATATCAGGCCATCAGCCCCACCTGACCCCATTCCTTAATTTGTTCAATACCCTCAGCAACCACCGGAGGGAGCCTCAGCTCCGAAGTCTCTCCCAACACATTGAACACAGTTCTTGAAGGATAACCCAATATTCATTAATACTTTATCAGAAGAAGAAACAGGTGCCTGGAGGTCTGGGTGACCTCCTCGGCCATCACCCAGACATTCTCCGACGGTTTTACTTGCCTGAGGACCCGAGTTGAGCTATTCTTGACAAAATGTCCAATGAGATCCACAGTAAGGCAGAATCTGAGTTCTTGCCTATGTTTTCTCTCCACCACATGAAAATGGCAACTCTAAGCTCCAATGGCTCCACCTCAGGTAAATGGAACTGCTTGGAATACAACGTGCGTCATCCTTAAGAGCATCCTTTAGAGTTTTGGAAATATCTTTGTGGAACTGGCACCTGAGAGATGAATCATTCCACAGAATTTCAGTGGACCACTGCTGGAACTCAGTGCAGTAATCCTCAGCAGTGCGGCCCCCCCTTCTGCCAGAGTCATGATCTTTGCCTCAGCGACCTGGATCCTATTGGGTTTGTCATAGATCAAACCTAAAGCGTTAAAAAAGGCATCAACAGAGGAACATTTTGAGGCTTTGAGGACAAAGAAAATGCCCATGTCTGAGAACCCCCTCGCAGTAGGGACATGATTATTGACACCCACTGGCACTCATCCCCTGATGTCTGGGGTTGCAGGATAAAAAAATAGCCTACAGCTCTCCCTTAACAACTAAACTTTTTTTTCCCTAAAATGTATCAGTGAAGAAGACCATTTTATGTTCAGCAGAGACCAACTGTACCAAATGTTAAGTCAGATAATGGTCCAAGGTCAAAATGCCGGGAGGATACCGGTTCAGAGCAAAGGGGCAAGGCAAAAATAATATAGACTTATGTGTATACACAGAGCACATACATTCTGTTGCCTTCATTAATAAATATCCTCAGGAGCCCATATAGTCTGATATATTCACTAAAATATACCTACCAGAAGCCCATACATTCTGATATTTTCACTAATATACACCTACCTGAAGCCTATACATTATGATGTCCTCACTCATATATACCTTCCAGGACCCCATTCATTCTGATGTCACTAATATATATCCCCAGGAGTCCATACATTCTTATGTTACTAATATATACGACCAGGATCCCATACATTCTGAGTCACTAATATATACCACCAGGAGCCCATACATTCTCATATATTCACTAAAATATACCACCAGGAGCCCATACATTCTGATGTAACTAATATATATCACCAGGAGCCCATACACTCTGATATCACTAATGTATATCACCAGGAGCCCATACATTCTGATGTCGCTTATATATATTACCAGGAACACATACATTTTGACGTCACTAATATATACCACCAGGAGCCCGTACATCCTGATGTCACTTATATATATTACCAGGAACCCATACATTCTGATGTCACTAAAATATACCTACCAGGAGGAGCCCATGCATTGATATTTTCACTAATATATACCTACCTGAAACCCATACATTATGATGTCCTCACTCATATATACCTACCAGGACCCCATACATTCTGATGTCACTAATATATATTCCCAGTAGTCCACACATTCTGATGCACTAATATATACCATCAGGAGCCCATACATTCTGATATAACTAATATATACCCCCAGAGCCCATACATTCTGATGTCACTAATATGTACCACCAGGATCCCATACATTCTGATGTCACTAATATATACCACCAGGAGCCCATACATTCTGATGTAACTAATATATACCCCCAGAGCCAATACATTCAGATGTCACTAATATATATCACCAGGATCCCATACATTCTGATGTCACTAATATATACCACCAGGATCCATACACTCTGATATCACTAATGTATATCACCAGGAGCCCATACATTCTGATGTCACTAATATATACCACCAGGATCCCATACACTCTGATATCACTAATGTATATCACCAGGAACCCATACATTCTAATGTCACTAAAATATACCACCAGGAGCCCATACATTCTGATGTCACTTATATATATCACCAGGAGCCCATACATTCTGTAAACTTCAGTAATGTATCGCTAACAGGAGCCCATACATTCTGATGTCTTCACTAATATATACCTACCATCAAAAGCTACACTGAAAATGCTATTATCTGTGTGGCTCCTGCTGTAGATGCTCGGGGCCCCTAAGTGGGTAGGTATCCTGGGTAGTTGCCCAATTTCCCCCTTCCCTAATGCCGGCCCTGACTGCGCCCACTGTGGTGCCTAAAGACGCTGCTGAACTGTGCGGTTCCTGCTGCAGTTTTTAAGTAATCAAAACTTTTCTTTACAATAAAAAACACATTAAAACTGCTGCTGGTAGTCTGCACCAAAATGCTTCAAACAAGGGGGGAAAAGCATAAAAAATGCAGCTGAAATGCAATAGCCAGAAAAGATTGTTATTGTGTAGTTTGGCGCGCACATCTGCAGACAAAAAAAAACACGGTATTTATGCTACATGTGAGCACGGCCTTAGAGACGCAAAAAAGTTCTGGCTGGTACGACTGTGAATAAATGAACAAAATATAAATCTCTAGGTCCAAATAGAGATGAGCAGGACACGCAGATGACATTGCACCAGCCCTAAATGGAACGACAGCGGCGCCACTGGATACCATATGTAATTCCTGGTAGCTATGCTTTGTAACTCAATAACGCAAAGTGCTACAGGTGGCTGCCAGGCACGGGCGTGTGGGGGAAGGAATGCCGATTCCGATTATGTGCTTGACTAGTCTCATCAGAGATATTGCATTCTGTTATTATAGTTCATTTTCCAGTTTCAATACCTCAGAGCCTTGGTGTGACCTGTGGAGCTTGAGTTAGATAAAGGAATCCAGTTTGACTGGGCCTGCACGAAAGTTCACACCCTTGTGTTAACTGTTGGGCACAGAGCTTCAAAGAGCTTGTTCCTGGAGTTTAATTAAAGGAAAACATTGCATTGCTTTTTATGAACTTCGGGAATGCATGCCAAGGGAGGAGGGCTAAGTGGTCTGAAACAAGTATTTTTGGGCCAAACTTTATCTTGATGGGGAATTCCATCAGAAATCAAAATGATATCATTTAGATATCATTTTCCCATATCTCGCATAAGGTATAATGCAGCTGCTCATATTGTATAATGAAGCCCTCATATGGTATAATGTAGCTCTCATAGTCCTCCAGTATTATGGCCACCGCATGGTATAATGCAGCCCCCATATGGTATAATGCAGCCCCCATAAGGTTTAATGCAGCCCCCCCATATGGTCTAATGCAGCCTCCATATTCTTCCAGTATTATGTCCACCACCAAATAATCTCTAGCCATAACAGTTATTTAGCTTTTTGAGAAATTGTTTTTTTGTGGCATGAGTTCTAGTTTTCATTGCCACCATTTTTGGGAGAGCCAAGATTAATAAAACTCATCTATGCTTGCGTAGTTTTATTATGCAGCTCACTATGGCAGGATGCATAATCTGATGGTGGTATTGTTCAGGTCTTTATAGGTAGTATGGCAATACCAAAGAGGTGTAGGTTTTTTTTCATCCCAATATAAAACAACATAGGAACATACCAAGAAATGTTAAAATGGATTGGATGTCCTCAACACATCATAAGCTGTATTTTTGTAATACACAGGCCTGTCCTTGTGATTATTACTCAGGCAGTACACACACATACTAAATATGAGTATTGCCCTGTAGTAGATTGTAGTATATCCAGTGTTGTATGTAACACTCTCCATTTCTCTCTCAGACAGTCATTCTTTGACTTATTACACCTTTGGAATCTCAGCCCCGGGATATGGGCTGCCCGAGTACTCCATACGTGGATATCTGGATGATCAGCTGACTGAAAAATACACTAGTGATACGCGAAGTCGTCTCCCCATGACTCAATGGATGAAGGAGAATGAGAAACAGGAGTATTGGGAGAGACGGACACATTTTAGTAAAGGAGATGAAGCTCTATTTAGACATGAACTAAAGCTATGGAAGAAGATATTTAATCACACCGGAGGTGAGATGCACAATATCCGACTTATTCAGTAATGTACTGTATGCGTTTTACTGTGTTTATTAAGTATGATTCTGCCATACCCCGAGGAAGAACTATAGCAGATCACACACATCGTAGCACCCCTTTTCCCAAATCTCTGTTTAAGGTGTTTGTACGCTGTTACCTCACAGACTATAAACAGAACCTAAGTAAAAGAAGGTGGCTTCAGCATCCAATGATAATCAGATTGCATTAATATGGCATCACAAATACAGAAACGGTAGCAACGAAGGGTGTGGTCCACATGGTCTCCAGACTAGTCATTGGCTATCCTTGCACCCAAGAAAAGAGCAGGGCTCATTGCTGAAGAGGACAGAACTCCAATTCATCTTCCATTGCCGTCTTGTTCTGCACTGTGATAGCTTTTCAGAGTGGTGTGAAATCAATGTCAAACCTGTACCTGGACAACTTGTAGCCCAATGTCATTCAAACACCTTTCGATGGTTTGTGTAGACATTGTTTGACACTTTAAACTTGGTATGTTATTCCAATTTCATTTTCAGTACAGAATGGATCATTATGCGACATTCTTCTAATCTGATGGTCCATGCAGGGGTTCTCATCTAACCTCATCCTCCTGTCATTCCAGTTCATCAATGTTCTCCCAACCACTGGGACTCGTGGTCACGTAAGCAGGTGCGAGAATGCAGAAACGCAGGGATTGCAGAACAATGCTTTAACAACAATGCAATTTAATTTAAAACAAAGATGATGACAATGATCTACTCGCAGGGAGTTAATTAAAAGTAACAGTGGAATTTAAGGTTTAACGCAATAGTCTGATATCCAAATTTCACTTATCGTAGTCTTCTCTGGTCTTCATCCACATACAGTCTGATGGGGGTTGGAATACTTAAACGTGACTCAACAAATCACGGTCCAGCTGTTGGCGGCAACAAGCGGTCATCAATTCTGCCTGCTGAGCCCCTAGTCCATTAAAATATGCAGCAGAAGTGGAGAATGCTACAGAAGTCCCTGTCCAAAGCTTGCTCCGCTGCACGCATATCAAAGTTGTGGAATGCACCTCAGGATCCTGCAACTGGCACCCACTGATTAGCTGTGCGTCCGACACTCTGCGCACTCACTGACTCCCGGGGGCACTCATGTAAGTTCTGCCAGGGCACGGCTCCGCTTTGCCTCACTCTCTGCGGAGCATTGCAAACTCCTGCTTCCTCTCTCGTTGTCGGCGGGAACTCTCTGCCTTTTTCCCGCGCTTCCTGCTCCCTCCCCGGCCTAGCCACGCCCCTTCTCCCCGTGTCATGGAACTTGTCCGGTTCCCAATTCTTTCCCCCAGCAACACTGGAATCAGCCTCAACAGTTCCGGACCCGGCATGGTGCAGGTACCCGCAGCCCGGCCTTCCTCCTTACACACGCAACATTGAACAGTGCTGACAACTCTGCCTATAGGTGTAACGATCTGTCGGAGTGAGAAACCCAAGGTCTCTTAGTTCTAGTATTCAAGTATTCTGTCCCTGTCTGTTTGCGATAACTAGAAACATTGACAAACAGGAGGTGTCACATAATTATGCCACAAGACTATCTGATTTTTGTAGTTTGATTTGCAAATCTTAGCAACACCTGCTAGTTCCTCTATTTCCTTAGCCTTTTTCATGTCTTTTGGAGTTGCAATTTCAATGTCATACACATAATTGACATAGCTACTGTCATGACGAGAGTGTTGGCACCCTTGAAATTGTTCCAGAAAATGAAGTATTTCTCCCAGAAAATTATTGCTATTATACATGCTTTGTTATACACATGTTTATTTTCTTTATATGTATTAGAGCAACACCAAAAACAGAAAAAAAGGCAAACTCCAAAAATGGGCCTGACAAAATTGTTGGCACTCTCAACTTAATATTTGGTTACACACCTTTTGGAATAAATAACTGTAATCAATCACTTTTTTATAACCATCAACAAGCTTCTTACACCTCTCATCTGGAATGTTGGACCTTTCTTCTTTTTCAAACTGCTCCAGGTCTCTCATATGTGAAGGCGTCTTCTCCCAACAGCAATCTTAAGATCTCTAAACAGGTGTTCAATGGGATTTAGATCAGGACTCATTGCTGCCACTTCAGAACTCTCCAGGCAGGGGCGTACATAGAAATCATGGGGCCCCATAGCAAAAGTCTGAATGGGGCCCCCCCCAAAAAAAAAACAGGTGCTCTTAACTCCACACACACCTGCAGTGCATGCAGGGCCCCCTACACCCTCCACAGTGCGTGCAGCCGGGCCCCCCTCCCTAAGGTGCAAAGTGCAGTCAGAGCCATTGTAAATGTAAAGTGCCAGCACAGTGAGGGGACACATTTAACAAAAAAAATCGACCCCCAGCCAGGCTCACCATCTTGTGTGTGCAGTGGCGTAGCAACTGTTTGTGGGGCCCGGGGCGGCTGAAAAATTTGCCGCCCCTTTGGTCATTGATAATCCTGAAGCATTCACCATTACAACCAAAAAAAGGCTCAAAGTAAATACCTTTCACCTGTAAAATCAGCATGGCAAAAATACACACTGCAAAGCAGCAACACACAGTATGGACTTGTGTTTATGATGTGCTTTATCCTCCTTGGACAAAAAGGACTTCTTTAGGCTTGGCTCACATTTATACAGTGCAGTCTGCTGGACAAATATGTCTGAATTGCAAAAAAAAAATGGTATTCAGACGTATATGGAGGCATACACAAACCATAATGGGCAACACGTAGTGTAAAAAAAATGTTCTTCTGACTATGTTTTGCCCTGATCACGTTGTATTGTGGGAAAAAAACATAATTGACCAAAGGTACGCGTTTTTAATGTGGGGTGAAAAAAAGTTTATTCCTCTGGACACCTCCTCACAGAACTGATGCCAAAATGGAGTGGGATGGGACTGTTGACACCAGTAAAACTGGATGGAAAAAAAATGATTCTTTTTAAGTAAAAAAACATAGAGACAAAGATGGAAGTACGATATGTATCAAATGTACTTGTTTAAATTCGTAGGTTGATGCATGGCATACGTTTTAATGTATACGTCCAACGCATTAAGTCTGCAGGCGTATAAATGTGAACCTAGCCTGACAGGGAACATGCTGCATAGTGTGCTCCGATGTAAGAAGTGTGGTACCTAATCTGACAGCAGGTACAAGCAATGCCCATCATTCATGGCATCATATAAGACAGGTAGAGGATGTCATATCTTTGTATATGAAATGATTGGAATATGTAAGCTATGCAAAGTTCCAACATGTGTACAAACTACAAGACACATTTTATCACAGGTAAGGGGACACAGAAATGCCGCACACAATATCTTCCATAACATCTGCAGAACTTCCACTCTCAGGCACCTCATGAGCTCAGCACGCCCCATGTAATTGCTGTCTCCCAGGTGCATGCCTCTGGGGTGAAGGAGCAGAATAAATTAGTAACATTTATTGGCTGTGTGTAGCCCTGGTGGTAGGCACACGCAGTACCCTGGAGAGTGTATGGCGAGACAGCAGTTTAATGCTAAATATTCATTCACTCGACATATACTAGACACACCCTTGGGGTAGTGGAGTATACTCTAGAGGGAGTGGTCAAGGTAGTATGTGTTGGAGTGATTTAGTCGGTCTAGTTCCTGTCTTCGGACAGTGAGGACGTGTAGAGTGAGTGTCTAGACTTCAGAGAGAGAAGACGTCTGGAGGGAGAAAGGAGTCTAGCCTGCTTTATCACCAGTTCATATCGTGGAGTCTGGTATAGGTGTCTGGATACACCTTAGTCTAGTCAGAGCTGTATCACCTCCTCAGCATACACTGAAGGAAAGAAGAAGTTTTAGTACAGAAAGTCTTCAGCATCCCTGTCTAAAGGACGGTATCAGGTTCAGAGACGTGCTCCTGCCTGTGATAACTGAGCATCTGTGGCTAACTTCGTAGAAAGGAAAAGAAAGAAGTGACTGCTCGACCCTTGGCTAGTTTGAGTGCTTATGTTACCAGCGTGGACAAGGCGAAAGGCAAGTGGATTTATTGGATTAGTGCTTACGGATTGAAGAAGTCCAGCACATTGCACCCGGTCACTGGGGACCGAAGGGTCACTGTTGTTTCAAGCACAGTGATAAGAAAACCAGGAATCTACCGGACCCTAGGTCGCGGCAGACAGCCCCTTATAGTCAGTACGTAACTGGGGTCAGGGGGAGTGAAGACTTTGGAGTTCTGCAGGACAAAATAAGAATTCAGCTCCTTCACAGGAAGGCCCCTAACACTAAGCTGACTGGGCAGGTACAGCTATAGATTAGCTGGAGATTTTGAGGGAACTACGCTTCAGGCTGGTTGTACTCGTTTTATTGGAAGTAAAGGAGGCCCCTAACTTGTCCAGCTGCTGTCTCAAGATACACTCTCCTTGGATCAGCCTCCCTGGGACCTGCCTGAACATCTTACAAGTAAAGGTATGGAAAGACGCTGACCGTGTGAGACTGAGTTATTATTGCATGCCTGCACAATCCCTACCTAACTACCGACCTGAGGGAAGAGTCCCACCTGTAGGGGACCCGACATCTAGCTGCATCACCATCCCCTCAGAGATCTACAGCAGCGCTGGTACAAATTACCAGAATACTACAGGTGGCGTCACGAACTGTACATAAATCTATCCCCTGTAAATATATCCCCAACATACGCCAGACCGCCAGGGCCACAGACCGAGCCACAGCTACCTGTGACAATCCCCATAGACTTCCATGGGCTCGGCTCTGAGTACCCCATTGCCCTGGTAACCCACAATTGTGGTGGCGGGTCGACACAGCTGCACCATGATTTCCAGGGCATTGCACATTTTTAGTATTGCATGAACATGCATTGTTGCACACCTTGACAGTGAAGTTGGTGGTGGGACATAGACTGGACATGGTCTTACCTACAGCTAGGAAGCATCATCTTGCCTGGTGGTGGTACAGGGATTAAATCACATAAAACCAGCTCTAATGGAGAAGCATTGTGAGGAGTACAAGAAGGGTGGCTGCAGTGCATGCAGGGCCCCCCTCCTCCACAGTGCCTGCAATCAGGACCCCCTCACTCCCTAAGGTGCAAAGTGCAGCCAGAGGCTAGCCATTGTAAATATAAAGTGCCAGCACAGTGAGGGGACACATTCAACAAAAAAATCCACCCCATACCCCAGCCAGCAGGGCTCACCTTCTTGTGTAGTGTATCTCTCCCTGAGTGAAACTTATGAATGTTTTCTGCTTCCTGTGATGCACGTGTCTCTGGCTGCAGGCTGGCTTTCTTATGCAAATGCAGCCAGAGACTTAAGCCATCTGCTGACCAGGAGACAACAAGGAAAGGGGACCTTCAAGGGGGTTTACAGTGTCCGGCCGTCGCTTATATTTAATTAAAGGAGATAGTACTGTGTCAGCACAGCACAGCTGCCAAACGACAGCGGCCGTCGTGGGCCCCCTCACCTGTCTGGGCCCCATAGCTGCTGCTTAGTCTGCTCTATTCACGGAACGCCACTGTCTCCAGGGCTTTGTTTCCGTCAATTTCTGGTTACTTCTTGAAGTATGTTTGAGGTCATTGTCCTGATGGAAGACCCATGACCTAGGACGCAAACCCAGCTTTATGACACTGGGCACTACGTTGCAACTCTAAATCCTTTTGTAATCTTCAGATTTCACGATGCCTTGCACCCGGTCCAGGCACTTAGTGCCAGGGGCAGCAACATAACCACAAAACATCTTTGAACCTCTGCCATATTTGACTGTAGGTACTGAGTTCTTTTCTTTGTAGACCTCATTCCATTGTTGGTAAATAATAGAATGGCTTAGTCTCATCTGTCCACAAGATGCTTTCTAAGGCCTCATTCACACGTCAGTATTTGGTCAGTCTTTTTCATCAGTGTTTGTATGCCAAAACCAGGAGTGTACCTAACAGAGAAAAACTATAATTGAAAGACTGACACCTGTTCTGTGTTTTGGAGACACTCCTGGTTTTGGCATACAAATACTGATGAAATGCTGATCAAAAATACTGATGTGTGAATGAGGCCTAAGAAGGATTTTGGCTTACTCACGTACATTTTGGCAGACTGCAGTGTAGCTTTTTTTTTATGTCTATGTGTCAGCAGTGGGATCCTCCTAATTCTCCAGCAATAGCGTTTATTTCATTCAAATGTGTACTGGTAGTTTGCGCTGACACTGATTCATCCTGAGCCTGCAGGACAGCTTGAATTTCCTTGGACCTTGATTGAGGCTGCTTATCTACCATCTGGATTATTTGGTGTTGCAACCTTTCATCAATTTTTCTCTGCTGTGCACGTCCAGGGAGATTAGCTACCATGCCGTGTGTTATAAACTTCTTGATTATGCTGCTCACCGTGGACAAAGGAACTACAAAATCTCTGGAGATGGACTCGTAACCTTGAGTGTTGTGAATGTTTTGGAAATGAATTCTGAGCAGAAGCTCCCTGTGGTGGTTACAAACAATACTGAACCATTCAATGAGGATTGGCAATCAGGAGTCACGGACTGGCTTGATATAAGGGAGGTTCCCTCCCATCATGGTTGCCGGTGATCAATTGTTCTTGTCTCAACTGTTGTTCCTGGTTCACTTGGAAGCTTGCTGAGTCTTGCCTCTTCTTCTGCTTTTAGATAAGATATTTTCTGTTTTTGTTTTTGTGCTTACCATTTGCATATTTCTCTGCATTTCTGTGAGGTTAGCCAGGTCCCCCCGGGGGGCTTGGGCTTCTCTCAGTTCCGCTGGAGCCACTGTTATTTGTTCATTTGCCTTTTCCAGTTTTTTCAGTGGCTGCAGCTTAGTTTTGTTACACCAGAGAACTGATTTAGGTGGTAGAGGTCGTGTGATCTCAGGTGTTTTTGCAATCAGTAGCGTTGGCATTTTTTAGGGTTTTTTTTGATTGCAGTGAGTATCCTTTCTATCCTTTTCTGTCTAAGCAGATTGGGCCCCAGCGTTTGCTCATACTATTTTCTGTCTGTGTCTGTATTTCCTCTTGTCTAACCGCCATTACATGTTTGGGGGCTTCCTATGTTCTTTGGGGATCTGCTCCGGGGCAGATAGCTTTCCTCTTTCTATCTTTAGGTGTAGTTAATCTCTCAGGCTGTGAAGAGGCGTCTAGGACCAACATAGGAACGCTCCACGGCTGCCTTTAGTTGTGGTGGTTAGTCAGGGTACTGCAATCCAATAGATTCCAACCTCTCTGGGGTATTGCCGTTTTTGCCTGCTCTCCTCAGCTACCAAAACATAACAGTATCACCGGCCAAACTGAAAATTGTATGGTACTCACTGAAGGGAAAAATAGTGTGGAAAGAAAAAAGTTGTCAGAGTTGTCAGAGATTTTTTTTTTTCTGTTTCTTGCATTTTTTTCCCTCTTATTCTCTGGGTGCTGAGGAGAATTTTTTTTTCTCTAAGGCTATGGTTCCACGGTCCGGAACCATAGCGCTTTGGACGGAGCGGAAATTCCGCTCCGTCTAAGCCCCGCCCCCTTTCTGACGCGCGCTCTTTCCGGAGGTGTTCAGGACACCTCCGGAACACCTCCGGAAAGAGCGCAGGGCTACATAGCCCTGTGTTAATTATGTTGCGGCGACGCACCGTCGCCGCAATACGCGAGGACATGCTGCGGTCTAAAAAGACGCGCCGCATGTCCGTTTACGCAGGTTTGCCACCTGCGTATTGTTACGCATAGTGGAGACGGGATTTCTTGAAATCCCCTCCACTATGCTGTAACATCTGGACGCTGCGTGTTTGGCGCTGCGCCAGCGCACAGCGCCAAACACGCAGCGTTTCCTGACCGTGGAAACTCACCCTCAATGGAGCTTGCACAGCTGTCTGGCCGTGTGGATCAGCTTGCCACTGAGGTTCAGAGTGTTGCTACCTATCTTGCTGGGTTGCCGGTTGTGGAACCTAGGATTCCCATGCCAGATTTGTTTTTGGGAGATCGGGCCAAATTTCTGAATTTCAAAAATAACTGTAAGTTGTTTTTTGCCTTAAAACCTAAGTCCTCAGGGAACGCAGCACAGCAGGTTCAAATTGTCATCTCTCTCCTGCGCAGCGATCCTCAGTATTGGGCTTTTTCCCTGACACCTGGGGACCCTGTTTTGAGTGATATTGATGCATTTTTTCTGGCTCTGGGGTTATTGTACGATGAGCCTAATGTCACTGATCAAGCTGAAAGAACCATGTTGGCATTAAATCAGGGGCTTGAGGACGCTGAGTTGTACTGTCAGAAATTCCGAAAATGGGCAGTCCTAACCAAATGGAATGATGATGCTTTGGCAGCCCTTTTTCGGAAGGGGCTGTCAGAGAATGTAAAAGATGTTATGGTGGGTTTCCCTGCTCCCTCTGGTCTCAATGATTCTATGTCATTAGCGATTCAAATTGACAGACGTTTGCGTGAGCGTTGAGGTATGCGTGGAATAGTGTTGCCTTGTGAGCCAGCTTCTGAACCCATGCAGTGTGATAGAGAGGCTTCTGGGGCACAGCGTCATGAGTTTAGAAAACGCAATGGGTTATGTTTCTATTGTGGTGACGCCTCTCATGCTATTTCTGTCTGCCCTAAGCGGGGAAGATGTTTTGCACGCTCAGTTGTCTTGGGTAGTGTTCAGACTAAATTTCTGTTGACTGTTACCCTGATTTGCTCCCTGTCCACATTTTCTGCTCAGGCTTTTGTTGATTCGGGAGCAGCTATTAACCTGATGGATTTTGATTTTGCCAAACGTTGTGAGTTTCCCTTGATACCCCTATGGAAGTCTATTCCCCTACTGGGGATTGATTCTACCCCTTTGGCTGAGAATAAACCCCAGTTTTCTACTCAGGTGATAATGAGGGTTGAACCTGATCATCAGGAGAGTTGCATCTCCTAAGTTTAAGCCTAGGTTCATTGGACTTTATAAGATCATGGAGATTCTTTATCCTGTTTCCTTTCGTTTACTTCTTCCAGGGACATTTAAGATCCATAACGTGTTCCACAAGTCCTTATTGAAGAGGTTTGTCGAGCCAGTGGTTCCTATGGCTGTGCCTCCTGACCCTGTTTTGGTTGAGGGCAATCTGGAGTATGTGGTTGAGAAAATATTGGATTCTCGTTTTTCTAGACGGAAACTCCAGTATTTGGTTAAGTGGAGAGGTTATGGTCAGGAGGACAATTCTTGGGTGTTTGCTTCGGACATCCATGCTAGGAGACTGATCCGTGCGTATCACCGAGCTCATCCTGACCGACCTGGTTGCACAAATGAGGGTTCGGTGACCCCCTCCTCAAGGGGGGGTACTGTTGTGAATGTTTTGGAAATGAATTCTGAGCAGAAGCTCCCTCTGGTGGTTACAAACAGTACTGAACCATTCAATGAGGATTGGCAATCAGGAGTCACGGACTGGCTTGATATAAGGGAGGTTCCCTCCCATCATGGTTGCCGGTGATCAATTGTTCTTGTCTCAACTGTGGTTCCTGGTTCACTTGGAAGCTTGCTGAGTCTTGCCTCTTCTTCTGCTTTCAGATAAGATATTTTCTGTTTTTGTTTTTGTGCTTATTATTTGCATATTTCTCTGCATTTCTGTGAGGTTAGCCAGGTCCCGGGGGGCTTGGGCTCCTCTCAGTTCCGCTGGAGCCACTGTTATTTGTTCATTTGCCTTTTCCAGTTTTTTCAGTGGCTGCGGCTTAGTTTTGTTACACCAGAGAACTAATTTAGGTGGTAGAGGTCGTGTGATCTCAGGTGTTTTTGCAATCAGTAACGTTGGCATTTTTTAGGTTTTTTTTTTATTGCAGTGAGTATCCTTTCTATCCTTTTCTGTCTAAGCAGATTGGGCCCCAGCATTTGCTCATACTATTTTCTGTCTGTGTCTGTATTTCCTCTTGTCTAACCGCCATTACATGTTTGGGGGCTCCTATGTTCTTTGGGGATCTGCTCCGGGGCAGATAGCTTTCCTCTTTCTATCTTTAGGTGTAGTTAATCTCTCAGGCTGTGAAGAGGCGTCTAGGACCAACGTAGGAACGCTCCACGGCTGCCTTTAGTTGTGGTGGTTAGTCAGGGTACTGCAATCCAATAGATTCCAACCTCTCTGGTGTATTGCCGTTTTTGCCTGCTCTCCTCAGCTACCAAAACATAATGCTTGAGATTATTTTTCAGCAATTTTGGTTCTCAAGTCCTCAGACAGTTCTCTTCTCTTTTTGTTTTCCATGTTCCATGCTTAGTGTGGCACACAGACGCACAAAGATTGACTCAACTTTTTTATTTGGATTCAGGTGTGATTTTTATGTTGCTCACACCTGTTACTTGCCACATATGAGTGTGAACGAGCGTCACATGCTTGAAACAAAGTTGTTTTGGAAAGGTGCCAACATTTTGGGGGATTTGTGTGAAATTATGTCCAATTTGCCCTTTTTTCTCTTTTTTTGTGCTGTTTCAAAATATACAAAGAAAATAAACATGTGTATAACAAATCATTTGAAATCGCAATAATTTTCAGAGAGAAATGCTTCATTTTCTGGAACAATTTCAAGGGTACCAACACTTTCGGTCATGACTATGCATATAACCCACTTGTTGTAGATAACATATAAATATTCTATGTAACATGTTTCTTTTTGGCAGATTTCCATTTTATGCAGGTGATGACCAGCTGTGAGCTGCAAGATGATGGCAGCACCATAGGTTATAAGCAGTATAGATATGATGGAGAAGAGTTTATGTATTTTGACACAACAACAGGAACATTTATCCCTACTATGGCTGAGGCTCGTATCATCACTCAGAAATGGAACAGACAGGATCTTGGAATGAGGGAAGTAACCAAGATCTATATGGAGAATGAATGTGAAGAGAGGCTGAAGAGATTCATTGAATACGGGAGAGAAGATCTGGAGAAGAGAGGTAACATAATACCTATAAATCGCCGTTATGGCACATGCGGTCATCCATGCCACACGGTCTGAGCGTGGACTGAACTTGCCGCAGGTCTCCTGACCCAAACTTGACAACCTGATGGGCTTATATCTATGCACCCATCGCCCCCGTCCCCCATACCACGGCTGTGAGGCTCCAGTGGGTTTTTGGCAGCTGGAGATCTGCTGAAGACCCCTGTGCCTGTTATTATGTTACTTCTATGACGATCAGCATGTAGCCGGACTTCATAGGAGACTCTGATTTTTACTATATACTGCAATACTGTGATATTGCAGTATACCGCATAAGTGATCAAACTATCGCAGATTCAGGTTGCCTAAAAGAAAAAAAAGTTTTTCATACTATATAAATAAAAATTCAAACAAGCCCCCTTCCCCTCCATTCAAAATAAAGTAAAAAAAAATATACACACAGTATGTGGCATCTCCATATCTGTAAAAATTCCATTCTATAAAACATAACATTGCTTAACCTTATTGGTTAATGCCATAAAGAGAAAAAAATCAAAATGCCAGAATTGCATTGTTTTTTTAATTTCCGCAACACCCCAAAAGATGCAGTAAGAAGTTATCGAAACATCAGATTTACCTCAAAATGGTATCCATTAGAAAAATCAGTTTATCACTCAAAAGAACAATTCCCCATACAGCTCCACCGATGGAAAAATTAAAATGTTACATGTTGGAAAATGTCATAAAAAAAAACAAAAAACAAATTATACATGTTTGGTATCGCCCTTTCAGTATGATTCAAACAAATGTTCCCCACGAACACAGTAAAATATTCCCACAGTGACCTCCACACACAAAGTATGATGACCCTACAGTACCCTCGCAAATTATACCCCACAGTGACTCCAACACAGTAGGATGGCCCCCCCATAATCCCCCATACACAGTATGTGTGATGACGTTGGGTGTAGACCACTGGTTGAGCTTACGCTGGAGGGGCGTCACTAAGTGATGACTTGGTCTTCACTAGCGCCTTTGCTGGTGAGGATAGACTTGGGCCGTTAGGGTAGTCACCAGATGCCATTTCAGAGCAGTGCCCAGACCTGCAACATCTGACTGATGGGTAAGAGGTATGTGAGACAGTGAGTGAATATGTGATGAATGGGGTGTACATTTCACCTAGGTATAAGGGAAATGTGTGGCTTTGTAAACCTAGTGGTAGAGAAAGGTCACTACACCTCACATTCAGCACACACTTGCAGCACAAGCCTGAAACTACTCAGGTCTTAATTAGGAGACCAGAAGTAGGTGTCTGCAAACACAATCTGAGAGCTAGTTTAGCCTGGACACAGGAAGGTGTCTCGGCACAAGAAACAGTCTCCAAGAGTGTTAGAGCTGTCTTTAGCCTGGACACAGAGAGGTGTCCTGGCACAAGGAAGCAGTCTCCAAGAGTGTTTGAGCTATCTCAGTTTGGGTGCAGGAAGGACCCCGGACATAGGAGTAGTCTCAGTGCGAATCCGTGTGAAGAGCGGCTGAATAGGAGTGGATCTCTCTCAAGTCTGGACATGGAAGGTGCCTTCAGACACAAGGAGGAGTATCTGTGAAGCTCCATACTGGTAACATATGTGATATGTGTTGTTTTGGGCACAGACTGGTAGAGTCTGGGTCCCGGATAGAGAGGGCCATCTATCTAAGTGTAATTAGAGGCTAGACAAGCCCAGGTTTTCTGTTTATGCTTTGTTTTAATCTGTTTGCTGTGGACTTTAATAAAGCTGGTTGCGGCCAGTTTTGCACCAGAACTGCTGTCTGAATGAACTGTTTTCATGCCATTCTGTCTACCCAGACAGCGATCCTAGAGCTAAACCCCCTGGAAATGTTACAATTGGCGGAGAATGCTGGGGCAGCGTAGTGGCTGATACAGTTAGTGCTGGAGTGTGCATGCAGCACAGTGGCGAGAGACAGCATTAAAGGTGAAGTCTATTGAAATAGCAGCAGGAAAAAAAAAAAAAAAAGTGTGTCAGCAGAAACGTCTGTTTGGAGCAGTCTTGGAGAGACAGTGGCCCTGATAGCGTCTGCAGAGAGAAAATGTATGCACAGCAAAGCTGAACTTGTTGTGAAAATGACTGTGGAATGTGCAGCAGCAAAAGAAAAGTCTGTGGAGCAGTCTTAAAGAGACAGGAGCCCTAATAGACTTTGCAAAGAAAAAAAAAAAAAAAAAAAGTGTCTGCACAGCAGAGCTGAATTTTTCTATGGAAAAGACTGTGGAGTGTGTATGTCTTGTGTGAAGACTGCCGTTGTTGAGACAGAGAAGTCTGACAGCATGGATGACAGCATGGAGGCGCTGTTTGAACAAATGGCACAAGTTAATGTGCAACATAAGACTGCTGTGATTGAGACAGATAAGTCCGGCAGTATGGAGGAGCTCATTGAGTACCTGGTCCAGGCCCAGCGAAGCATGCAGCAGAGCATGGAGCAGCAGCGCCTGCAGCACCAGCAGCGCATGCAGCAGGCCCAGCAGCAATTCCTGCAGCAGCAGCAGGAGAATAACCGGTTATTTGTTGAGCAAATGACAGCACCAAAAAAGGATTTCGGTGCCGCATCCCGAAGTAATGTTGTGAAGGCACCGGCGTTGTCCGCTATAAAGAAGGCGGTAAGACGGTCCTTGAGAAAAATGACACCTCGTGATGATGTGGAGGTATATCTTACTAGGTTTGAGAGACTGGCAGAGAAGGAGAATCTGCCACTATCTGAATGGGCCATGGCGGTCGTACCCTATCTGATTGGGGAACCCCAAAAAGTCTGGGCTGACCTGAGCAAGCAGGACAGCGAAGACTATGCCAAGTTGAAAGCGGCGATTCTTACCCGGCTGGGTGTTACGGTGACAGCCCGTGCCAGGGGAGTTCATGACTGGAGATGCAGTTGGGAGTCTGCAGTAAGCAAACCTGATTATGGAGTTGAAAAGGTGATAGTGAACCGCTACACCCGAGCACGTCCTCCTGAGGTACAGCCGTCTGAGAGGTCGTCACTTCAGAGTTCCCGGACGCTGAACTCTCGCGGTAAGAGCGTTCCAGCTGTTGGGGACATGGGGTATGCTGATAAGCGGGTTCAGGCCCGAGGGGACATGTGGGTGGGAGAGTGTGATGGACAGTGTTGGAGCTGGCGTGAAATTGCAGCCAACTGTCCAATAGAGGGGGAGCCTATGTGTTGTGATGTTGGCAGATACCTCTCTCCCTGCGCAGAGCCTGTGTGTGTGTCCACCTCAGCCGAAGAGACTGGACCACAGGGGTCCCCGGTGGTTGTAAATGACTGCCCAGCACAGGCCCTCTTGGACTCAGAGAGTCCAGTGACTTCCGTATGTGACAGCCTGATTGATAGGGACTTCATCCCTGATAAGCACCTGAGTATGGTGTGCATCCATGGAGACACCAAAGTCTACCCAGAGACTGCCGTGGACTTGGTCCCCAAACTCGGGGAGGTTTCATGTGAAGTGGGGGTAGTGAAGACCCTGGTGCAACCCGTTATATTGGGTAATGACTTTCCCCGGTCTAAGGATCTCTGGGGGAAAAATGTTTCTGATGGACAGTGTGATGAAGCTCCTATTGAGGGTGCGCAGTCCCGAGGGGCGGAACACAATGCTAGTGGGCCGTTAAACTTATGTGATAATGATGATGATGATCATGATAATGATGATGACCATGATAATGATGATGATGATAATGATGCTGATGCTGATAATGATGGTGATGATGATCATGATGGTGATGATGATGCTGATCATAGTCATGATAATGATATTGATAATAATGATGACTGTGATAGTGATGAAATTCCTTTGCAGGTGATGTTGGGAGACGAGGATGGTGGTTCTCGAGAACCGAGTGTCCCTGACTTACCTGTGTCCTGTGACAATTTTGAGAGTGAGCAGTGGCGAGACCCCTCTCTTAAAACGGCACAGGAAAATATGATTGTTCTAAATGAGGTTTCCCAGGAGCCTGGCTCTGAGGAGAGGTTTCCTCATGCTGCCATGAACAATAGCCTATTGTATAGGGACACTGAAGTCCAGGGAGAGGTCGTGAGTCAGCTCCTGGTACCTGAGCTATATAGAAGTATAGTGCTGGGGTTGTCACATAGTCACATACTTGAGGGACCAGATGGTGAAGTTAATGTTGTGGATGACATGTTAACTAAGGTTCCAGATCAAGATGTGAATGAAAATGAATTGTATAACCCTGACAGTGAGCAGGATGTGAATGAAAATGAATTGTATAACCCTGACAGTGAGCAGGATATGAATGAAAATGAATTGTATAACCCTGACAGTGAGCAGGATGTGAATGAAAATGAAGTGTATAGCCCTGACAGTGAGCCAGATGTGGCTGAGAAAAAGGGGTCAGATAGTGATAGTGAATTATCTGATGACCATAAAGCAACCAGTGCAAATGAGGAAGGCATGGTAGCAGAGGAGGTTGAGAGTCCTGAGAAGAAAGCTGATGCTGACCTTACAGCCAGACAGAAGATGGTATCTGAAGATGTTTTACAGTTGGCCGGTTCCCTGGCGAAGACTAAGGTGAAAGGAGGAGAGCTGAGCTTTAAAGGCAGGACTCTGAAAACTGAACACAGCACAAGTGGATGCTGTTGAAGATGAGAAGTTGTCAGTGTGTGGTGTGGATCTGCATCATGCCAAGGACTCTGAAGGTGATGCTGCAGAAGTGGAAAAAGCCATGGAAGTGGTGGTCACCAAGCCAGATGCCTCATCAGAAGCTGAGGTTTCAAGTGAAACTGTGAGGAGCAAGACTGAAGATATGGGGACTGACTCTGTCCAGGAATCTGTTTCTGCCGAAGACAGTGTTGTGACCCGCACCACAATTGTGGGTTACCAGAGCAATGGGGTACTCAGAGCCGAGCCCATGGAAGTCTATGGGGTTGTCACAGGTAGCGGTGGCTCGGTCTGTGGCCCTGGCGGTCAGGCGTATGTTGGGGGGAATATTTACAGGGGATTTGTATATAACAGTTCGTGACGCCACCTGTAGTTGTCTGATCACTAAGACCAGCGCTGCAGTAATTCTCTGAGGGGATGTTGTGGCAGCTAGATGACGGGTCCCCCACAGGTGGGACTGGTCCCTCAAAGTCTATGGTATTAATGATGTAGGGTGCAAATAAATTAATCAGTCTCACACCATCCAGTGTCTTTCCATACCTTTTACTTGTCAGATGATAAGGCAGGTCCCAGGGAGGCTGTTGGGGTGGATGGAGGATGCGTTTTGAGGTAAAGGATGAGCAGGGTAGAGGCCTCCTTAACTTTCCAATATGATGAGTCCAACCTGCATAGAGCTAAGTTCACTCCGATTTCTCCAGCTAACTCCTCAGCTGTACTGCCCGTTCAGCATAGTGGTCGGAGCCTTCCATATAACGTGAGAGAGCTGAGTTCCTACTGTTGTCCTGCAGTGACTCAAGGTTCCCACTCTCCAGACTCCAGTTACGTACCGACACTCCAAGGGCTGCTTTCTGCGACCTAAGGTCCAGTAAGACTCTGGTTTTTCTATCACTACGCCTGAAGCTATAGTGACACTTCGGTCTCCAGTGACCGGTGACTAATGCAGGATAGTCCAATCCTTAAGGCACTTCTAGGATTCTTCCTACTGCGCCCTTCGGCCTGCTCAACTCTTAATATCAGCACTGACTAGGCTAGGATAATATTCAGTTATCCGTACTAGCCTCCACTTTTGTACCGTCTCTCTGTATTGACAGGAATCTCGTTTCTCCAACAGGCACTAGTCCTGACTCCCTCCACACTCAGGAGAAGCCTTCCGACTCCCCTGTCTGCACGCTCACAGGAGAACTCTCAGACTGCACTGTGCTACAGGACACTCCCCTATACACCCCTGCTGGGTGTGTCTGAAGTGTATGTGAGTGATGTCGAGCCTTTAACCGTTACCTCTCCACTCATCCTCCTGGTATTGTGTGCCTGACACACCAGGGCTACACAACAGCGGCGTGGACGGGTTACGGTCCGGATCAGTAGCTGGCATTGGTGAGCTCAAGCGCACTTTCAGGGAGGCTACATCGGAGCCACGTCCCAACAAATGGGAAAAGCGATGTGTCACTCCGTTGCCGCTGCAGACACACGGGAGCCCAGATGGGATGCAGAACGTGGTGGAAGAGAAGAATCCGGCGGGTTCTGAGTATACAGATGCCGCTATCAAGGAGAACTTGAGGGCTGGAATAAATGGAGATATTGGAGACCAAAGTGATGTGGCTGAAGAGGTAGAGTCTAGGACTGACGGTGGGGCTTCTGGGCATGTCCTGCCAGAAGAGCCTGAAAGTGGGGAACTGGAGAAAAGTGAAAAACCCCCTATACCTTCTGTGATAGTTGGTGACACATGGTCAGTGCACCAGGGACAGGAGGTACGTGAGTTTCTGAGGAAGAGTCAGCAGAAGTGTTCTGATGTGTCGGGTCGTACTTCTCTGGCCAGGCACTATATCGAAAATGAGCCCGGCCCTAAGGTCAAGATGAAACCGTGCAGGATACCCGAGGCCCGCAGAGAGTATAGGCCTGGGAGGGTACAGGGTAGTGCGGATGCTTCAGATGAAGAGAAAACTGATGTTGGCTATGACAGTGGTGAGGATGAAGCTGATGAGGGCCATGACTGGTCCAGAGTTCACTGTCTCTGTTGGATTGTTGACCAGCCCTCGGTCTGGATGACCAGCCCTCCGGTCTGGAGAAGAGGGAGGGGATATGTGAGACAGTGAGTGAATATGTGATGAATGGGGTGTACATTTCACCTAGGTATAAGGGAAATGTGTGGCTTTGTAAACCTAGTGGTAGAGAAAGGTCACTACACCTCACATTCAGCACACACTTGCAGCACAAGCCTGAAACTACTCAGGTCTTAATTAGGAGACCAGAAGTAGGTGTCTGCAAACACAATCTGAGAGCTAGTTTAGCCTGGACACAGGAAGGTGTCTCGGCACAAGAAACAGTCTCCAAGAGTGTTAGAGCTGTCTTTAGCCTGGACACAGAGAGGTGTCCTGGCACAAGGAAGCAGTCTCCAAGAGTGTTTGAGCTATCTCAGTTTGGGTGCAGGAAGGACCCCGGACATAGGAGTAGTCTCAGTGCGAATCCGTGTGAAGAGCGGCTGAATAGGAGTGGATCTCTCTCAAGTCTGGACATGGAAGGTGCCTTCAGACACAAGGAGGAGTATCTGTGAAGCTCCATACTGGTAACATATGTGATATGTGTTGTTTTGGGCACAGACTGGTAGAGTCTGGGTCCCGGATAGAGAGGGCCATCTATCTAAGTGTAATTAGAGGCTAGACAAGCCCAGGTTTTCTGTTTATGCTTTGTTTTAATCTGTTTGCTGTGGACTTTAATAAAGCTGGTTGCGGCCAGTTTTGCACCAGAACTGCTGTCTGAATGAACTGTTTTCATGCCATTCTGTCTACCCAGACAGCGATCCTAGAGCTAAACCCCCTGGAAATGTTACAGGTAGAAGCACAGAAGGCAGAGACAGAGATGTAATAAGACCATCCAAGGGTGAGGCAGGCAGCACTGGTTCAAAATACAATACCGGGATCAAGAGTGGAGGGGTCAGACTGAACGAAAAAACAAGCCGGGTCGTTAACAGTAGAGACAACGCAATATGCACCAAAACAGAGTTCTAGAGACTTACTGCAACTAGGAACCAATGTTCAGGCAAGGTGTGGAGGGAGGAACTGCCTAATATATCCCCTGCTGGCAGCCGATTGGCCAAGGAAGCGATACTCAGCAGGACACTGCAGGTTAAATTCTCGCAGAGTCTTGCCGTGCCTCCCAATAGCTAGGTGGAGATTCCCCAGCAAGAGGAGGATGCAGCAGTGCTGGGAATGCTGCAAGAGGCGATTCGGCATGATGGTCTGACACTGGGAGGAGCAGAGCGGTAAATGCAGTAAGTAGGACATCGCTGAGAGGGCATGCAATTCACCAGTGTGACAGTATGATGGCCCCAACAGTCCTCTACAAAATATTATGGCCATCACACATCGCTCCATACAGTATGATTGTCCTCCACACAGTATAATGGTCTGCACACATTATGATGACCCTAACTAGCCCTCCAAACAGTATAATGGCCCCCCACATAGACCTATAAACAGTATGTATAATGGACCCCACAGAATCCTCCATACAGTATAACAGCACCGCATAGCCCTTTCTTACAGTATAATTGACCACTCACAGCCCTCCAAACGGTATAATTGACCCCCACACAACCCTCCAAACAGTATAACTGGCACCCATACAACCCTTCAAACAGTATAATGTCCACTACACAGCTCTTCAAAAAGTATAATTGGCCTTCACACAACCGTCTAAACATTATAATGGCCCCCTCATAGTCCTCCAAGTAGAAGGATGCTCCCCCAAATAGTATAATGGCCCCCACATAGCCCTCCAAATAGTATGATGCCCCCCAAATAGTATGATGGCCTAACATAGCACTCCACATAGTATCATGGCCCTTCAAATTGTACAAAGGCCCACAAATAGCCATCCAAGTAGCATGATGGTCCCCACATAGCACTCCAAAAAGTAGAATGCCCCCCCCACATAGCCCTCCAAATAGTATAACCCCCACATAGCCCTCCAAATAACATGATGGCCATCAAAATAGCTCTCCAAATAGTATGATGGTCATCCGCATAGCCATCTAAATAGTATGATGCCCCCCACACAGCCCTCCAAATAGTATTATTGTCTCACAAATAGCCCTCCAAATACACTGTGTGCAGAATTATTAGACAAATTAGTATTTTGATCACATCATCCTTTTTATACATTTTGTCCTACTCCAAGCTGTATAGGCTTGAAAGCCAACTACCAATTATGTAAATCAGGTGATTTGCGTCTCTATAATGAGGAGGGGTGTGGTCTAATTACATCAACAACCTATATAAGGTGTGCTTAATTATTAGGCAACTTCCTTTCCTTTGGCAAAATAGATCAGAAGACAGATTTGACGGACTCTGAAAAGTCAAAAATTGTGAGATGTCTTGCAGAGGGATGCAGCAGTCTTGAAATTGCCAAACTTTTGAAGCGTGATCACCGAACAATCAAGCGTTTCATGGCAAATAGCCAACAGGGTCGCAAGAAGGGTGTTGATAAAAAATGGCACAAAATAGCTGCCCATGAATTGAGGAAAATCAAGCGTGAAGCTGCCAAGATGCCATTTTCCACCAGTTTTGCCATATTTCAGAGCTGCAACATTACTGTAGTATCAAAAAGCACAAGGTGTGCCATACTCAGGGACCTGGCCAAGGTAAGGAAGGCTGAAAAACGACCACCTTTGAACAAAAATATTTAGAATTGAGTGGTTGATACCTTTTAATGGCTAACTGAAAAGATGGTAACAAATTGCAAGCTTTCGAGACTACTCAGGTCTCTTCATCAGGCAAAGACTAATACAAAATCTGAAGATTAGTACAGTGCCTACAAGTAGTATTCAACCACCTGCAGATTTAGCTGGTTTGATAAGATGCAAATAAGTTAGAGCCTTCAAACTGCAAACGAGAGTAGGATTTATTAACAGAAGCATAAATCTTACAAAACAAAAAGTTATGTTGCTCAGTTGAATTTTAATAAATTTTAAACATAAAAGTGTGGGTCAATTATTATACAACCCCTATGTTTAATATTTCGTGGAATAACCCTTGTTTGCAATTACAGCTAATAATCGTCTTTTATAAGACCTGATCAGGCCGGCACAGGTCTGTGGAGTTATCTTGGCCCACTCCTCCATGCAGATCTTCTCCAAGTTATCTAGGTTCTTTGGGTGTCTCATGTGGACTTTAATCTTGAGCTCCTTCCACAAGTTTTCAATTGGGTTAAGTTAAGGTCAGGAGACTGACTAGGCCACTCCAACACCTTGACTTTTTCCCTCTTGAACCAGGCCTTGGTTTTCTTGGCTGTGTGCTTTGGGTTGTTTTCTTGGCTGTGTGCTTTGGGTCGTTGTCTTGTTGGAAGATGAAATTACGACCCATCTTAAGATCCTTGATGGAGGAGCGGAGGTTCTTGGCCAAAATCTCCAGGTAGGCCGTGCTATCCATCCTCCCATGGATGCGGACCAGATGGCCAGGCCCCTTGGCTGAGAAACAGCCCCACAGCATGATGCTGCCACCACCATGCTTGACTGTAGGGATGGTATTCTTGGGGTCGTATGCAGTGCCATCCAGTCTCCAAACGTCACGTGTGTGGTTGGCACCAAAGATCTCGATCTTGGTCTCATCAGACCATAGAACCTTGAACCAGTCTGTCTCAGAGTCCTCCAAGTGATCATGAGCAAACTGTAGATGAGCCTTGACATGACGCTTTGAAAGTAAAGGTACCTTACGGGCTCGTCTGGAACGGAGACCATTGCGGTGGAGTACGTTACTTATGGTATTGACTGAAACCAATGTCCCCACTGCCATGAGATCTTCCCGGAGCTCCTTCCTTGTTGTCCTTGGGTTAGCCTTGACTCTTCGGACAAGCCTGGCCTCGGCACGGGAGGAAACTTTCAAAGGCTGTCCAGGCCGTGGAAGGCTAACAGTAGTTCCACAAGCCTTCCACTTACGGATGATGCTCCCAACAGTGGAGACAGGTAGGGCCAACTCCTTGGAAAGGGTTTTGTACCCCTTGCCAGCCTTGTGACCCTCCACGATCTTGTCTCTGATGGCCTTGGAATGCTCCTTTGTCTTTCCCATGTTGACCATGTATGAGTGCTGTTCACAAGTTTGGGGAGGGTCTTAAATAGTCAGAAAAGGCTGGCAAAAGAGATCATTAATCCACACATGTGAAGCTCATTATTCTTGGTGCCTGAACTACTTCTTAATACTTTAGGGGGACCAAACAGAATTCTTGTGGTTTGAGGGGTTGAATAATAAATGACACACTGAATTAACTTTTAACGTTTTAAAAAAAAAAAAAATTAAAACAAAAATTTTTGCTGCAGTGCATTTCCCACTTCCAGGCTGATCTACAGTACAAATGTCACAATGCCAAGTTAATTCCTCATGTGTCAACCAGCAGGGGGTTGAATACTACTTGTAGGCACTGTATTTGCCTGATGAAGAGACCTGAGTAGTCTCGAAAGCTTGCAATTTGTTACCATCTTTTTAGTTAGCCATTAAAAGGTATCAACCACTGAGGACTCTCAATTCTAAATATTTTTCTATCTACTGGCTAACACGGTACTAAGATATACATCTTTCCTATATCACCTTTGAACAAGAAACATAAGCTAAAACGTCAAGACTGGGCCAAGAAATATCTTAAGACTGATTTTTCTAAGGTTTTAAGGACTGATGAAATGAGAGTGACCCTTGATGGGCCAGATGGATGGGCCCGAGGCTGGATCAGTAAAGGGCAGAGAGCTCCACTCCGACTCAGACGCCAGCAAGGTGGAGGTGGGGTACTGGTATGGGCTGGTATCATCAAAGATGAACTTGTGGGACCTTTTCGGGTTGAGGATGGAGTGAAGCTCAACTCCCAGACCTACTGCCAGTTTCTGAAAGACACCTTCTTCAAGCAGTGGTACAGGATGAAGTCTGTATCGTTAAAGAAAAACATGATTTTCATGCTGGACAATGCTCCATCACATGCATCCAAATACTCCACAGCGTATCTGCCCAGTAAAGGTCTAAAAGAAGAAAAAATAATGACATGGCCCCCTTGTTCACCTGATCTGAACCCCATAGAGAACCTGTGGTCCCTCATAAAATGTGAGATCTACAGGGAGGGAGAACAGTCCACCTCTCGGAGCAGTGTCTGGAGGCTGTGGTGAGATCTACAGGGAGGGAGAACAGTCCACCTCTCGGAGCAGTGTCTGGAGGCTGTGGTGGCTGCTGCACGCAATGTTGATCGTAAACAGATCGAGCAACTGACAGAATCTATGGATGGAGGCGTCTGAGTGTCATCGTAAGGAAAGGTGGCTATATTGGTCACTGATTTTTTTTTTGTTTTTAAATGTCAGAAATGTTTATTTCTAAATTTTGTGTTGTTATATTGGTTTACCTGGTGAAAATAAACAAGTGAGATGGGTATAGATTTGGTTTTTATTAAGTTGCCTAATAATTCTGCACAGTAATAGTTACCTGCACAAACAGATATCCTCCTAAGATAGCCAAATCTAAAAAAAAACACTCCAACTTCCAAAAATATTAAGCTTTGATATTTATGAGTCTTTTGGGCTGATTGAGAACAGAGTTGTTGTTCAATAATAAAAAGAATCCTCTCAAATACAACTTGCCTAATAATTCTGCACACAGTGTAGTTTGAAGACCCCAGAGATAGCTCCCACAAAGTACTATTGATAAAAAAAAATACTTCTCTCCTTTTCCCCACTGTTAGGTCACTGCAACTTGTGGTCTGCAACGTTCGGCACAGTGATCATTATATAATGACATCATCGCACATGCTGCTTTGAGACGTCAGACGCACAGAGAAAATGATGGAGGAGGGAGCGCCAGCTGATGGCTCCCTCTTCCATCATTCCTTTCAACTATATCCGCATCCAGGATGCAGATACAATTGAAAGTTGGGCGGGGGAAACAGTGCCCCAGGGCCCCCCAAACTCATGTGCTCCATAGCAGCTGCATGGTCTACCAATGTTAGCAGTACGCCATTGCTGCAGGACACATAAGAGATTACAGTACAGGTATACATAGTGACTTACTGCTGACGTTTTTCCTGATGGAGTCATTCACCTTTCCCATCTTTTCCATCTCGTCCAGACTGACATGACAACTTCTCCAGCAAAGACTCGTCTGCACAATTTATAACAAAGACACATCTGACTTATCACCTTTTCAGCACCGTCCCCATCTATTCAGAATCTGTTCAAACTCCTCATCATACTGTCACCCTAAGGGCAGAGACAGACTGCCGTATAACTCATGCGAGGATCACATTGTAAATCTCGTACTGTCTGTGTGCTCTCCTGACCTGAGCTTGACAGCTGGATAGAAATACATCAGGCTGTCATGCTCCGATCAGGAGAGGTGCTTGACCAGTCCGTGCAGAGCGATGTGATCATTGCACAAGTTATACAGCAGTCTGTCTCTGCCTCAATGCTGAGCCGTTGCTGCTGTATGTGTCCCTATTATTGCACCTGCTGTGTGACACAAAAAACTTGCTCCTCTTGCTGCCCCACATAATAATGCCACCTCTGTGCTCCTACATAGTAATGCTTCCTTTTTGTCCTGCAGATGGTAATATTGCCCCTGGAAAATATTAATGTCCTGTGAAAGTGACCTAGAAAACAGGGACCACATTTTGATCTCTAAAAAGTAATAATGCCTCAATACACCTTTGACCATCACAATACCCTGAGTACCCTATAACAATAATTCTTCTTAAATCCTCACATAACATTTAATAATGTCCGCTGAGTCACCCATTTACAGTAATAACGTCCCTTGAGTCCACCCACATGCACAGCTTCTCTATACACAGTATTATGCCCCACAGCATCTCTATACGCAGTATGGTGCACCCACAGCTCCCCTATACATAGTATGATGGCCCCCATAGTATCCTTCAATGTATAATGACCCCCATAGTGGTCCCTACATTGTATATTTGCCCCCGCAATAGCCTCCTTACTGTATAATGGACCTGACAATGTATAATTGTGTAGCCCTGGTGTTAGGCACACGCAGTACCCTGGAGAGTGTATGGCGAGACAGCAGTTTAATGCTAAATATTCATTCACTCGACAATATACTAGACACACCCTTAGGGTAGTGGAGTTTACTCTTGAGGGAGTGGTCAAGGTATGTGTTAGAGTGATTTAGTCAGTCTAGTTCCTGTCTTCGGACAGAGAAGACGTGTAGAGTTGGTGTCTAGACTTCAGAGAGAGAGGACGTCTGGAGGGAGGAAGGAGTCCAGCCTGCTCTATCATCAGTTCAGATCGTGGAGGCTGGTACAGGTGGTCTCATTCACCTTAGCCCAGTCAGAGCTGTACCTCATCAGCATACACTGGAAGGAAAGAAGAAGTTTAGTGCAGAAAGTCTTCAGCATCCTGTCTAAAGGACGGTATCAGGTTCAGAGACGTGCTCCTGCCTATTGATAACTGAGCATCTGTAACTAACTTCGTAGAAAGGGAAAAGAAAGAAGTGACTACTCGACCCTTGGCTAGTGTGAGTGCTTATGTTACCAGCGTGGACAAGGCGAAAGGCACAGTGGTTTATTGGATTAGTGCTTACGGACTGCAGAAGTCCTGCACATTGCTCCCGGTCACTGGGGACCGAAGGATCACTACTGTTTCAAGCAGAGTGATAAGAAAACCAGGAATTTACCGGACCCTAGGTCGCGGCAAACAAGCCCTTATAGTCAGTACGTAACTGGGGTCAGGGGAAGTGAAGACTTTGAGTCAGTGCACGACAAGATAAGAATTCAGCTTCTTCGCAGGAAGGCTCCTAACACAAAGCTGACTGGGCAGGTACAGCTATAGATTAGCTGGAGATTTGAGGGAACTACGCTTCAGGCTGGTTGTACTCGTTGTATTGGAAGTAAAGGAGGCCCCTAACTTGTCCAGCTGCTGTCTCAAGATACACTCTCCTTGGATCAGCCTCCCTGGGACCTGCCTGAACATCTTACAAGTAAAGGTATGGAAAGACGCTGACCGTGTGAGACTGTGTTCTTTATCTGCACCCGACTTCACAAATCCCATAGACTTTGAGGGACCAGTCCCACCTGTAGGGGACCCGACATCTAGCTGCATCACCATCCCCTCAGAGATCTACAGCAGCGCTGGTACTAATTACCAGAATACTACAGGTGGCGTCACGAACTGTATATAAACCTATCCCCTGTAAATATATCCCCAACATACGCCAGACCGCCAGGGCCACAGACCGAGCCACAGCTACCTGTGACAATCCCCATAGACTTCTACGGGCTCGGCTCTGAGTACCCCATTGCCCTGGTAACCCACAATTGTGGTGGCGGGTCGACACATAATGACCACCCCAGTATCCTTAATTGTATGATGGCCCCCACAGTAGCTCATACACTGTATAATGGCTCCCACACTAGCCTCCACACTACAGTATGGTTTCCACAGTAGCCCCCCATACTGTTTAATGGTTTCAACTCTGTATAATGGCCCCCACACTGTATGATGGCCACACAGTATCATCCACTGTAGCTCCCACACCCCACACTGTATAATGACCCTCACACTAGACCCCATACTGCATAATTGCCTCCACAGTAGCCCCCACACTATATAATGGCTTACACACTGTATGAGGGCCCAACCACTGTATGAGGGAGCCCCACAGTAACCCCCACAATGTATGATGGCCTCCACATTTTATGATGCCCACACCCTTTATGAGGGCCCCAAACTATTGTCCCCACACTTTAAGGCCCCCTGTATCCCTTCCACTGTATCCCTATACGGTATGAGGGCCACCCACAGTATCACACAATATGAAGGTCCCCCATACTTCATTATGCCCCCAAAGTCACACCAGAAGTACTAATTAAAATTAAAACATCATATACTCACCTAACCACGGACCAACACGTTGATGTCATCTTACTTGTGAAAGCACAGGAAGTACCGGCATGATGACATCATTGCTCCTCGCTAACCACGCCTCATCCTGTGCATCACCCTGCCATTTTGTAGTCGGCAGGTTTAAACCGACCTTCGGTCTACAGAAAGGACAGTGGTAGTGCTGTACCATGGAGCTTATCTGTATCGACGTGCTATGCATGCCGATACAGGTAAGAGCAGTGGGTGGGTCACTCCAAGTCCCCTTTTCCCCCTCCCACCGTCCCCTCAGTAGCTATGCTACTGACCATAATCATTGTCTCCTCTTGCTTTACTTTGATCTCATCTGTTGCTTGGAATGTTCTATTGTTCTTTACTATTATCATTTAGGAGCATATGTAATGATTGCATGAATAAATATGCAATGAAGATATTCTGTTTATATGTCATGATTTCTATTTTCTATTTGCTTTACATCTTTTGATTATTGATGTTAAACATTTCATATATTTTCTGTCCCACAACGAAAACATTTAACATCTTTGAATACCCACACTGCCCACAATTGCCCTCTCTCTATCTCATTTCAAGCATTTTTCATACACAAGGTCATTAACATCAGACACAGCTTCACACTACAATCCCTGTAATGCCTCTAAGTGCTTCACCCCATAACCATTTCCTCAACAATATAACACTGTCCTCCAAGTCACACTTCACTATTAGTAATGGGCGAACCCGTGGATGGTCGAGTTCGGCCGAACATCTAAAAGTAAATTTGGTTCTGGTTGCGGCCTGCTTTTTTTAGGCTGAGCGGGGCCAATATAGAAGGCCCCTTACTAGTCTGAGGATACCAGCCCCCAGCTGTTTGCTTTAGCTTGGCTGGTTTTCAAAAATGAAGGGACCCCACACCATTTTTTAAATGATTTATTTAAATAATTTAAAAAAAAGGCGTGGGATCCCACTATTCTTGATAGCCATGATAAAGCTGATAGCTGAGGGTTGTAGCACGCAGCTGTCAGTTTTGCCTGCTCTTGTTATCAAAAATAGAAGAGATCCCACATCATTTTTTTATTTATTTATAGCACAGATGCCAACTGATGAATACTCCCATCAGCGGCTTCTGCTCTCACTGTTATCAGCGACAGTAGGTGTAGGCTGATGGGCGTAGTACTCCCTCATTAGCTGACGTCTGTGACCGGAGGTAACCTGTTTACCGCTGGTTACAGCTGTTGGCTCACACTGTCATCTGACAGCTTTCTGACCAGCGGTAATGATCTTACAGCTGATCAGAGCTGCTGGTGTTTCTTGTGTTGTCAGGCAGATAACAGCATGGGAAACAGCCGATGTTCACGATGCCAAACCCGAATAGTAACACGAACATCCTAGAGAGGTCGGTGTCCAGAGTCTGTGCCCGAACAGTAGGTGTTCGGTACAGACCCCAATCTTTGCTGTTTGGGTTCGCCCATATCTACTCATTATCTGTGACCTTGACCAAATTCCAAACCATTCTATGACCAAACTCTGCTTATTCCAGTCTATACCCATATCTTCGGCCAATATTAAAGGGGTTATCCAGGACTTTTATTATTTTTGTGTATGGGGTTAAGAAATAACAGGGAGTAAGTTGCCTGTTCTGCATGGGGTCAATCTATGCCAGCAAAGGCAGTGACTCTCTCGTCAACAGAGGCAGCAACTTCCCTTCTGGTCTGATCTGTCAATGGGGCATCACTGCCAACAAAAAGCTGATTGACTGCCTGATCCCTGCAGTTATGCAGTGGGGAGATAGCTGTCAATCAGCATGAAATCAGCAGTAATGCCCCATCGACAGAGCAGAAAAAAAGACGCTGCTCTCTCAACTTGATGTCAGCTGAAGCAGTGGAATAGCCAGCAGGAGTGGTCCGTGACTGCTGTGAGCTGGCAGAGATCATCGCCGATCAGAACAGTCCGGTAGTTAGCAACTTCTTGTCTTTTAGTTCTTAGCCCTATATGCAATATGCAAAAATATGAGTCCCACATAATGTCTTTAAGTACTTCCTCCCTTTTTTGTTATTTCAAGCTGCTAACCATCAAAAATATCTCTAACATTCAGGAGGACAGTGTCTATAATACATAACATTAATATCGACTGGTTCGGCCTACTGTGTAATGTGGATGGGGATCCCGGACAATTGATTGTCAGGGCAGTGGCGTAACTAGAGTCCAGTGGGTTCTAGTGCAAAATTTGTACTTGCTGGTCAGAATTTTTGCCCTTCCCCCATAATGTAATAATGTCCTAAATCCTGTACTAATATCACTCATCCTGATATAATGTCCTCCATCTTGGGCCCCTTACTGGTATAATATCCTCCATTCTGGGCCAATTCTGGTAATACTGTCCCCTCCTGTACCTCTTGCAGTAATAATGTCCAATAATGTTCCAGTTCCTGGGCCCATCCTGAAATAATGCTCCTCACTCTGCTGCTGTTCTCTAACACATTAAAAAAGAGTCTTCTTGCCTTCCTCCACTCCCACGACATGCGATATCACCTTCTATAGCAGGCACAGAGGCCGGCAGCTGACTTCGACGGGCCTACTATGACATCACTGCTATGCGTCGCCTCTGACTAACTGTCATGGTTTACTGGGTTCTTGGATCAGGTAGTCGCGGGGTTAACTTGGTTGGCCTCTTTCTGGGTCCTGGGAGGCTTTTTATAGCCTCACTGTGAGGCCAGTCTTTGTCGTTTATACTCTGACCTTTGGCTGAGTGTGTCTGACCCTGTGCTTGTGCCAGTGCTTTGTGCCTGTGCTACGTTTTGTCTGTCTGGTTCTGATTTGGCTGTGTCCCTGTTACGAGTTTTGCCTGTCCCTTTTGTACTGCGTTGCTCCCTCTGTGTATGACCCCTTGGCTGTGTTCTGATTATTCTCTGCCTTCTCCTTTTGTACTTCGTCGCCCTCTATGTGTATGACCTGGCTATCCTGACTATCCATTCTGTCTATGCCCTTTGGTAACTTTATTTCGTAGTTACCCTTCTAGGAGTTTTCCTTTACCTCCTAGATCTCTGGAACTTAGGCCACGCCCCTAGGCAGTCACGTGCCTGCAGGTCCTCCGGGCTGAAGCATTCTCTATCTGCTTCTGCTGCCTCTGAGAGACGTGTGGCTGGCTCCGCCCCTTGCCAGTCACATGCTGCGGAAGGTCCTGTTCCTCAGAAACACACGTCTTCCCTGCTGCGGCTCTGCTATACAGGTATCTTTGGGCACAGTTTGTTCACTCAGGACACACGCACTGGCTCAGTGAGCAAGTGCAGTGCGGTGTCCTTGACATTATAAACGACCGTTAAATTTTTTTTCTGTGGGGGAGATTTAGGAGTGTTATCCCCATGGATCCCATGCAGGTATTAGCAGGTCAGGTGAAACATCTGACGCAAAGGTTCCAGGAGCTGAATGTGGAGCAGTGCATGATGGCTCAGACCCAGCAGCAGCTGGTAGATACTGTACAGGGGGCTGTCGCTGCGGGGTCTCTGGGTACTGGTGGTAGGGATGTGTCATTAGTATCTCCTGAATCTCCAGTTAAACTGCCCGACTACTTCTCAGGGGATAAAAATGAGTTCAGAGCCTTCAGGGAGGGTGTAAACTTTTTTTCTCCTGAGGCCTCGCTCTTCTGGGGATGAGTTCCAGAGGGTGGGGGTCATTATTTCCCTACTTCGGGGGGCCCCACAAGCCTGGGCTTTTTCTCTCTCTCCTTCTGCTCCTGAGAGGATGACTGTTGATATGTTTTTTCATGCCCTGGGCCGCATCTATGATGAGCCTGACAGGGTCCGTATGGCTGAGGACATGGTAATGAGTGTTCGTCAGGGTAAACATTCAGCCGAGTGGTTCTGTTCGGAGTTCCGACGTTAGGCAGCGGAGGTCTCCTGGAATGATGCCGCCCTTCAAGGGCTATTCCGCAGAGACCTGTCTGAACATCTCCAGGACGCCCTGGCCCTTCATCCTCCACCTGATACTTTGGAGGACGCCATAACCCAGGCCGTACGAATGGACCGCAGGCTACACGCCAGGGGTATCATGCAGTGTGAAACCTCACTGTTTTCTGGCAGCAAAGAGACTGGAGCCACTACTGAGGTCATGGACATTGGCACCACCTCGCTAAAAGAGAAGGAGAGAAGACATCGCCGGGAGAAACAACTCTGTTTCTATTATGGAGAGTCAGGACATTGGAGAAAAGATTGCCCCACCTGTCCGTCATCTAAGACGGCAGAAAACTACTAGGTCTGGGTAGCGGTCGAGGAGGCTGCCCAGACCTCCAGGTACTATTTTCCTCATGTTCTAAAGTTGTGTTAAAGGTGGAACTGTTGGTAGACAACTATCATTTTTTCTCTACAGCATTGGTGGACAGTGGTTCATCTCTCAATTTGATCAGTTCCTGTGTCGTCTCCCAACATAAGATAGGGACAGTCAGGCTGGAGACACCCCTTAAAATTGTTGCTATCGACTCTTCACCTCTTACCCGAACAGGGATTCTTTATGCTTCCAAAAGGTTTTCTTTGCAGGTTGGTTCTTCCCACAAGGAAGACATGGAATGTTTTGTCATGGACAAATTGCCTACAGGGCTAGTGCTGGGTATGCCATGACTTCAACGCCACAACCCGGTGATTGACTGGGAATCAGGGGAGATTATTAAATGGGGATCCCAATGTGTCGACTGTTGCCATAAACCTGTTTATTGTCTGAAACTTGCAAAACCTGTCTCAGTGTCTTCTGTTGGTCTGGAGGGTATTCCGGAGTACCTGAAAGACTTTGAGGACGTGTTCTCTGAAAGTGAGGCTGAGGCTCTGCCCCCGCATAGATCATTTGACTGTGCTATTGATCTTGTCCCGGGAGCCAAATTGCCCAAGGCCCGTCTGTTTAATTTGTCAGGCCCGGAGCGCCTGGCTATGAAGCAATACATCGCTGAAAGTCTTCGCAAAGGGCATATAAGGCCCTCAGTGTCCCCAGTAGCTGCGGGGTTTTTCTTTGTTAAAAAGAAGGATGGCGGTCTATGTCCCTGCCTCGACTTTCGAGAACTTAATAAAATCACAGTCAGGAATACATACCCCCTGCCTCTGATTCCTGATCTCTGTAACCAGCTCTCTGGGGCCAAATGGTTTTCAAAATTGGACCTCAGGGGGGCTTATAATTTGATAAGAGTACGGGAAGGGGATGAGTGGAAAACTGCTTTTCTTACTACTGAGGGGTTATTTGAGAATCTCGTCATGCCTTTCGGTCTCACCAATGCTCCAGCTGTGTTTCAAAATTTCATTAATGTAGTTTTTTCAGACCTCATTGGCCATTTTGTTGTGATCTACTTGGATGATATACTGATATATTCCTCTGACAGACATTCTCATTTATCACATGTTAAAACTGTGTTTCAAAGACTCAGGGAAAATCAATTATTTGTTAAGCTGGAGAAATGTTCTTTCTTTGTTCAGGAGCTATCATTTTTGGGTCTCATAATCTCTCCACAGGGGTTTCGTATGGATCCCAAGAAGGTGCAAGCCATTATGGAGTGGGTCCAGCCTCGGGACCTTAGAGGACTCCAGCGCTTCTTGGGATTCACGAATTACTATCGCAGGTTTATCAAGGGTTTTTCTCAGATTGTGAAACCCCTCACGGATCTCACACGTAAAGGGGCAGATGTTAGGAACTGGTCCCCGTCAGCCAAACAATCTTTTTTAACTTTGAAAAATTGTTTCACATCCGCTCCTGTTCTGGTTCAACCTGACTCATCCAAGCCGTTTGTGGTTGAAGTTGATGCTTCGGAGGTTGGGGTGGGGACAGTGTTGTCACAGGGACCTACTTCTCTGACTAACCTCAAACCTTGTGCCTATTTCTCGAAAAATTTTCTCAGGCTGAGAGAAATTATGACGTTGGTAATAGAGAGCTCTTAGCAATCAAGTTGGCGTTCGAGGAATGGAGGCATCTTTTGGAGGGGGCGGCTCACCCCATCACAGTCATCACCGACCACAAAAACCTAGAGTATATCAAATCTGCTAAAAGACTGACTCCTAGGCAGGCCCGTTGGTCACTTTTTTTTTCCAGATTTCAATTTTCTATAACTTTTCGCCCAGGGTCTAAAAACGTGAAAGCTGATGCTTTATCACGTAGTTTTGAGCCGCTTTCCGCCCCTTACCCGCCGTCCCCCATTCTTCAACCCAATATCGTTATAGTTGAAGTGTCGTCGGAATTGGAGCGGGAGACTGTGGGGGCTCAATCTTTAGCTCCAAGGTCCAAACCCGAAAACAAATTGTTTGTTACTCAGCAGTTACGCACCAGGCTCCTGCGGGAGTTCCATGATTCAAAACTGAGTGCTCACCCAGGCATTTCTGCCACACGAGAGGCAGTGGCTAGAGTTTTTTGGTGGCCTTTGATGGCTTCAGATATTAAGAAGCATGTCGCTGCGTGTGGGGTATGCGCTCGTTCTAAGAGCTCTCATTGCCGGCCGGCCGGGGAATTGGTGCCTTTGCCAATTCCAGGAAGGCCATGGACCCACTTGTCCATGGACTTCATTAACAACCTTCCTTCTTCTCGGGGTAACACGGTTATCTGGGTAGTTGTGGACAGGTTTTCTAAGTTAGCGCATTTTGTACCTATGGCAAGTCTACCTTCTGCAGAGACTCTCGCTAAGCATTTCATCGCACAGATTGTACGGTTACATGGGGTACCTATGAATATTGTATCTGACAGAGGGGCACAATTTGTGGCCAAGTTTTGGCGGGCTTTTTGCAAAAGGTTGGGGATATCTTTGTCCTTTTCCTCAGCCTACCACCAGAGAGTAACGGGCAGACGGAGTGCACCAATCAGTCGCTTGAACAAATTCTTCGATGTTTGATTTCTACTCTGCAAAGCGACTGGTGTGATGCCCTACCGTTAGCGGAGTTCGCCTTCAACAACCGTACCAATCAATCTACCGGTAGGTCACCGTTTTTTATTAATTATGGTTTGAACCCTCATTTTGGTAAATTCTCACGTTTAGATTCGGGCTGTCCAGGAGCTGAGGACTGTGTTAACCAAATCAGGGATCTGTGGTCAAAAGTTCGGTTAAATATGTTCAGGGCCCAGGAGACTTATAAGCGTTTTGCAGATAAAAAAGGAACCCTGCTCAGGTGTTGCAGTGTGGGGACAAGGTGTGGCTCTCCACGCGAAACATAAGTCTTCGTCTGCCCTCCGCCAAACTGGGGCCCAAGTTCATAGGTCCCTATGAGATCATTGAGGTAATTAACCCTGTGGTGTATCGTCTTCGCCTCCCCCCCGCTTTGAAACTCCATAACGTATTCCATAGATCCTTGCTAAAACCCTTGGGATCGGTAGTAGAAGAACCAACTGCTGTTCCCTCCCAGTCTTGGTTGATGGGCACATGGAATTTGAGGTACAACATATTGTAGACTCCCGACGGTCTCGGGGGTCCTTACAGTACCTGGTGCATTGGAGGGGGTACGGTCCAGAGGACCGGTCTTGGGTGCCGGCCAGATCGGTACACGCTGACCGTCTGGTTCGGGCATTCCATGCTCGGAATCCTGGGAAACCTGGGGGTCCAGAGGCCCCCCATTAAGAAGGGGGTACTGTCATGGTTTACTGGGTTCTTGGATCAGGTAGTCGCGGGGTTAACTTGGTTGGCCTCTTTCTGGGTCCTGGGAGGCTTTTTATAGCCTCACTGTGAGGCCAGTCTTTGTCGTTTATACTCTGACCTTTGGCTGAGTGTGTCTGACCCTGTGCTTGTGCCAGTGCTTTGTGCCTGTGCTACGTTTTGTCTGTCTGGTTCTGATTTGGCTGTGTCCCTGTTACGAGTTTTGCCTGTCCCTGTTGTACTGCGTTGCTCCCTCTGTGTATGACCCCTTGGCTGTGTTCTGATTATTCTCTGCCTTCTCCTTTTGTACTTCGTCGCCCTCTATGTGTATGACCTGGCTATCCTGACTATCCATTCTGTCTTTGTCCTTTGGTAACTTTATTTCGTAGTTACCCTTCTAGGAGTTTTCCTTTACCTCCTAGATCTCTGGAGCTTAGGCCACGCCCCTAGGCAGACACGTGCCTGCAGGTCCTCCGGCCTGAAGCACTCTCTATCTGCTTCTGCTGCCTCTGAGAGACGTGTGGCTGGCTCCGCCCCTTGGCAGTCACATGCTGCGGAAGGTCCTGTTCCTCAGAAACACATGTCTTCCCTGCTGCGACTCTGCTATACAGGTATCTTTGGGCACAGTTTGTTCACTCAGGACACACGCACTGGCTCAGTGAGCAAGTGCAGTGCGGTGTCCTTGACACTAACATGCCGACGTGAGCTGCTTGCTTCTGATTGGCCAGCGGCAGGTAATGCAGTGTTGGGACCCAGCGGATCTCTGCGCCACAGTACATTTCAGCTGAATTTGCTTTCTCAACGGGTTTCCCTCTGCGCCCGCGATCCTTATGCACCTGGTTGGGGGGAGTTAAAAATCTGGCATGTCTGATTATGGACTGCAAATCCTCTTGTTCTCTCTACAATGAGATGCCAAACGACACAAAACTTTGGAGCAACCTCAACTTGCATCATATTTTTGCAACTTTTCAAAGTTTTTACCAGAATTCTGCATTCCAGATGAATCCGGCTCCTTTTGTGTGAATAAATTTGTTCTATGTTCTCTCAGTTATGAATATTGAGGCTTTAACCCCATCTTTTTTGAATCACCCTGTATATGAAGGGGGAAGTCTGTCTGGCTCATTTTATTAGCTATGCAAATCCCCTGTCTATCATGGCTGACATAAAGACATTATAGGTAATGGCAGCCAAATAACCTCTTTCATTTACATCATCCATACAGGGAGGAGAAGGAAGCTCTCTCTTATGTTAAAGAGGTAGAGATGCTGGGACTGACAATGACAGCAGGACAACAGTGGAACTGTGATCTGGAAAAATTCTTACCCACATCAATGAATATAATGTTATTTGCAGTCAGACATATATTTTTCTTTTTCTTTTTTCTCTCTCAGTTCGGCCCCAGGTGAAGGTGTCCGGTCAGGAGAAAGGAGAAGCCATAAAGCTTCACTGCCAGGTGTACGGATTTCACCCGCGACCTGTGGATGTGAAATGGATGAACGGGGAGGACGAGGTTCACTCATATGAGACCACACATGTCCTCCCCAATCCTGACGGCACCTATCAGATATGGGTCAGCGCGGAAGTGACCCCAAAGATGGTGACAGCTACTCCTGTTATGTGGATCACAGCAGCCTGGAGGAGCCGCTACTCATAAAATGGGGTGAGTGTGATCTGCGTAGTCTGTGTGTCCGAAGGAAAACATATTATTCCCATAATCCTAAAGTAGTAACGGCAAATGACACTTCAGAACGTCAATTAATACATAGTCTATAGTGGTAGGTGCCACATAGAAGAAGTGATGAAAAGAAATGTGATGGTTTAAAATAGATAATTTTTATTAGACATTATTAAAACCAAAAATTAGTGAATAAAGACAAAGAGGGAATTAACAAAAAATAGGATAAGGAGACCCCAATAGCTGCTATATCTCAGTGCATACCAATGAATGAAAAGCTTGTCACCATATTCAGAAGCATAATTAGCCAGAAAAAAGGAAACAGGTTTATCAACATTCTTTACCATATAATAGTGTGCAAAAGCTGCTATAACATTCACCAATTAGCGATATCGGTGGGAGTAATAAATACGACTGATTTGTGACTCAATCAAAGGTAGTTAATGCAATGCCTGATAGGATGCAGGAAAAAGTGGATGTAATTAGACTAAGTTATATTCGCCACATCTAAAAAGGGAATCATAAGGATATGTAATCCCACTTACATCAAAAATGCCTGCACGCAGTATAACAGGAGGGAGGACAGCTTTGGAAATCTCCTGGACGCCCGACGGGCACCGTTTCGCCGTGTGGCTTCTTCCGGGGCGGAAATGTAATGTAGGTGTAAATAGAGAGGTTTATATCCTAGGCGCTGCTCTCGGATAGGGCTAGAAAGGTCAGGTGGTTCAATAATGGCGCACGCAAAAGGTTAACACGCCCCTGTCTAAAGGGACTTCCGGGGAAGCGCTCAGGTGAACCCACAAGGGAAGAACAGGAAAAATCCCCACAAGGGAAGAACAGGAAGCCTTGAGAAATCTAGAGGAGCTCCTACAAGAAAATACATCTACAGCGGTAAGTGATTTTCCTCATGGATTGTTCAACAAGAGTCGCAAATTTCCTCCTATTAGTACTTGTCCAGCTGTGGAGGTATTTACTAAAATACTTACCTCTGAAATAGAAGCTCTTCCACCAAAACCCTTCTGGACATCTAATCTTAGTAGAGAGGAGAAGCTAGCCCTTACCCAATTACAAAATTTGAAGGGCATTGTTTTTAAACCAGCGGACAAAGGTGGCAATTTGGTGGTATGGCCAACACATCTGTATGAAAAACAGGCTTACAAATTGCTGAACACCCCGAACCGTTATCGCCAACTACCGTTTAACCCTCTCTCTAAATTTAAAAATGAACTAATGACTATTATTCAGAAAGCTTTCCAACAAGGTATAATCCCAAAAACGATGATTGAAACCATCCGCAATTTACATCCCAAGCTCTCTACACTGTATCTCATTCCCAAACTTCACAAAAACCCAATAGACCCTCCAGGCAGACCCATTATATCGGGCAACGAAAGTCTCTGTGAACTAATCTCAGATTTTATAGATTTTTTCCTCAAGCCTATTGTATCCACTCTACCCTCATATATTCAGGATACAACTGCAGCCCTACAGAGACTTGATCACCTTTATCTTGAAGATCATATGATCCTTGTTACAGCCGATGTGGAGGCATTGTACACCTCCATAAAACATAGCGACGGTCTTAGGGCAACGGCCTGGTACCTTAAAAATAGCAATTTAGAACCTGCTATGGCTGATTTAATTCTCACTTTATTGGACTTTGTCCTTAATCATAACATCTTTACTTTTAAAAAACAAATTTTCTTACAAACCCAAGGGACAGCTTCTTGTGCCCCCACATATGCGAACTTATTTCTGGGTGCTTGGGAATGGAAAATTTTTCAAAATGAGAGCATTACTGAAATACAGTGGGTACAAGGCTGGATGAGGTACATCGACGATGTCCTATTTATTTGGGAAGGATCTGTGGACAATCTCCACTCTCTAATGAGGAAACTCAATAGTAATGACAAAAATATCATCTTAACTTACCAGTTTGGTAGGAGTGTAGAATATCTAGATCTCAAGATTAATATCTCTCCAATTGGCCTAATTGAAACTAATTTTATATCGAAAACCCACAGCCACCAATTCCCTTTTGCATGCTAGGTCATCCCATCCACCAGCAACCATTAAGGGTATACCAACGGGTCAATTTTTAAGGCTAAAAAGAATCTGTTCAGATTCCTCTACATTTGAGGATTAGGCAGCTGATTTATGCCAAAAATTTACCAACCGTGGATACAGTAAACGGAGCATCAAAAATGGATACAGGAGGGCTCGAAAAACTCCTAGGGAACATTTGCTTTATCCTCCAAGAAGCAATCTAATCTTGATATAAATCAAATAAGATACATTTCCACCTTCAACAATCAATGGGAGGACCTTAGAGATTTGTTTAAAAAACATTGGAATATTCTACAGACTGATCCCTTGTTGAGGAAAATCCTTCCCCCAGTTCCTTTATTGGTGGCTAGAAGAAGCCCTAATTTGAGAGACTTACTAGTGCATAGTCATTATGACCCCAGCACTGATGGCACTATGTACTGTGCACCATCTGGCTTTTCCCTTGCGGAGCTTGCAAGGCATGTGCCAACATGACAAAATCTGACTCCTTTATAAACCATGATGGTTCAAAGATTTTTAAAATTAGGAAACATTTAACATGTACTTCTGAAGGCATAATATATCACGCCACATGTCCTTGCGGTTTAATTTATATCGGCCTCACCACACGTGAATTCCGGATTAGAGTTCGTGAACATATACGTGATATTGAGAAATCCAAAACCACGGAGGACCCATCCACATTAAAAACTTTGCCCAGTCACTTCAAAACCTACCACAATTCCAATCCCCGTGGCTTAATATTCAAGGCCATTAATCAGATTAAACTTGGAATACGGGGTGGTGACCTGGGAAAATCTCTCTCTCGTTTAGAGAGTAAATGGATATACCGCCTCCATACTATTTCTCCCTATGGTCTTAATGAAAATTTTGGTTTCTATTCATTTCTCTAATCCAGCTGGTAGTGTATATGATGTATTGTTTTATCCCAATTTTTGACTATTCCTGGTTTGTTTTAATTTAGTGTGTTTTTAATTACTGTTTTTTCTTTAGTATTTTTATCTTCAGTTGTTTTTTAACAGTAGTTGCTTTCATGCTTGATGTTTATTTATTCATTTCTATATATTATCCTAGGCACTTACCTTTGTTGTGGCTGATCGGTCCTTCCCCTGACCATGGATGATTTTCCTGCATGGGTCTTTCCTCTCACCTCTCCCCCCTTTTTTGCATATGGAGGTCTTCCGAAATGATGGACTTTTTGGTGTGGTTGCGATGAAAATTTTCCGTGCCTATTCCACAAAGCAGCTCCCTGTTGGATGAGGAGGAAAATCTGGGAAAGCAAAATACGAGAGAGGGATATGTATTTTTCTAATATACAGTTAGGTCCATAAATATTTGGACAGAGACAACATTTATCAAATTTTGGTTCTAGACATTACCACAATGAATTTGAAACAAAACAAATCAGATGCAGTTGAAGTTCAGACTTTCAGCTTTCATTTGAGGGTATCCACATTAAAATTGGATGAAGGGTTTAGGAGTTTCAGCTCCTTAACATGTGCCACCCTGTTTTTAAAGGGACCAAAAGTAATTGGACAATTGACTCCAAGGCTATTTCATGGACAGGTGTGGGCAATCCCTTCATTATATCATTCTCAATTAAGCAGATAAAAGGGCTGGTGTTGATTTGAGGTGTGGTGTTTGCATTTGGAAGGTTTAGCTGTGAAGGAAACATGCGGTCAAAGGAGCTCTCCATGCAGGTGAAACAAGCTATCCTTAAGCTGCAAAAAACAGAAAAAACCCATCTGAGAAATTGCTACAACTTTAGGAGTGGCAAAATCTACAGTTTGGTACATTCTGAGAAAGAAAGAAAGCACTGGTGAACTCATCAATGCAAAAAAAAACCTGGGCGCCCACGGAAGACAACAGTGGTGGATGATCGCAGAATACTCTCCATGATGAAGAGAAACCCCTTCACAACAGCCAACCAAGTGAACAACACTCTCCAGGAGGTAGGCGTATCAATATCCTAATCTACCATAAAGAGAAGACTGCATGAAATTAAATACAGAGGGTTCACTGCACGGTGCAAGCCACTCATAAGAATCAAGAATAAAAAGGCTAGGCTGGACTTTGCTAAAAAACATCTAAAAAAGCCAGCACAGTTCTGGAAGAACATTCTTTGGACAGATGAAACCAAGATCAACCTCTACTAGAATTATGGAAAGAGAAAAGTATGGCGAAGGCGTGGTACAGCTCATGATCCAAAGCATACCACATCATCTGTAAAACACGGAGGAGGCAGTGTGATGGCTTGGGCATGCATGGCTGCCAGTGGCACTGGGTCACTAGTGTTTATTGATGATGTGACACAGGACAGAAACAGCCGAATGAATTCTGAGGTATTCAGAGCCATACTGTGTGCTCAGATCCAGCCAAATGCAGCCAAACTGATTGGTCGTCGTTTCATACTACAGATGGACAATGACCCAAAACATAAAGCCAAAGCAACCAGGAGTTTATTAAAGCAAAGAAGTGGAATATTCTTGAATGGCCAAGTCAGTCACCTGATCTCAACCCAATTGAACATGCATTTCACTGGTTAAAGACTAAACTTCAGACAGAAAGGCCCACAAACAAACAACAACTGAAAACCACCGTGGTGAAGGCCTGGAGAGCATCAAAAAGGAGGAAACACAGCGTCTGGTGATGTCCATGAGTTCAAGACTTCAGGCAGTTATTGCTAACAAAGGGTTTTCAACCAAGTACTAGAAATGAACATTTTATTTACAATTATTTAATCTGTCCAATTACTTTTGGTCCCTTTAAAAACAGGGTGGCACATGTTAAGGAGCTGAAACTCCTAAACCCTTCATCCAATTTTAATGTGGATACCCTCAAATGAAAGCTGAAAGTCTGGACTTCAACTGCATCTGATTTGTTTTGTTTCAAATTCATTGTGGTAATGTCTAGAACCAAAATTAGATAAATGTTGTCTCTGTCCAAATATTTATGGACCTAACTGTATTGATTCTTTGTATTTGTGTTAGGGAACTTTCCTTTATTATCATTATAATAATATGTGTTTGTTAATAATCCCCCTTTTTATATGACCTGTTATTCATGTTTTGACAAGTAGGAACCTGGTTTTTTGCACCTTACCCAAAGCACTCGCACTTTAATCACGATTAGTTTAACTTTAAGACTCCCTAATTTATTACATTTCTTGTCCATTATTTATGAATTTTATCATAAATATTTTTTAATCTCATTCAGCATCTTGCACTTTATTCCTCATATTCATTCATTTTTCAGTTCTTCTTCTATAATACACTTCTTATTTGAGATTTATACAACTTAGTCCCCCACTTTCACCCTTGTCCCCCTTTACACCATATTATTATAATATTTCTTTTGTTTATGATTTTTTCATATTGATTCCATTCATATATTATTCCCCTTTATTTCTGATGTTTATTCATTACCCATTTTTTGTATTTCTGGTCCCCTTCTATGTTTTTCATATTCCTTTTGTTTATGATTTTCCCTTCCCCTTTCCGCAATTTATTATATATCGATATTTGTCATGTTGCTAATTCTAGGTGAAAAGGTATTGTTTTATTAACTTAGTCACTCTTCCTTCATATAAACCATCCCATTAAGGTCTCTAGACTGTTATGTGTGTGCCTAGGACACGCTTTTTCCCTTTGGTACTTTTCTTATACTAACTCGGGATTTGGGCCACACCTCCTCCCCACAAACACTCCCATCCAGGTCTCGGGATTCTGACGCGCGCGCACATGGTACACTAACCCCGCCGACTTCCGGTGGCGCTCAATCAGGTGACCCGGGTGCGTTCCACCTGCGGTCCACCTGAGCGCTTCCCCGGAAGTCCCTTTAGACAGGGGCGTGTTAACCTTTTGCGTGCGCCATTATTGAACCACCTGACCTTTCTAGCCCTATCCGAGAGCAGTGCCTAGGATATAAACCTCTCTATTTACACCTACATTACATTTCCGCCCCGGAAGAAGCCACACGGCGAAACGGTGCCCGTCGGGCGTCCAGGAGATTTCCAAAGCTGTCCTCCCTCCTGTTATACTACGTGCAGGCGTTTTTGATGTAAGTGGGATTACATATCCTTATGATTCCCTTTTTAGATGTGGCAAATATAACTTAGTCTAATTACATCCACTTTTTCCTGCATCCTATCAGGCATTGCATTAACTACCTTTGATTGAGTCACAAATCAGTCGTATTTATTACTCCCACCGATATCGCTAATTGGTGAATGTTATAGCAGCTTTTGCACACTATTATATGGTAAAGAAGGTTGATAAACCTCTTTCCTTTTTTCTGGCTAATTATGCTTCTGAATATGGTGACAAGCTTTTCATTCATTGGTATGCACTGAGATATAGCAGCTATTGTGGTCTCCTTATCCTATTTTTTGTTAATTCCCTCTTTGTCTTTATTCACTAATTTTTGGTTTTAATAATGTCTAATAAAAATTATCTATTTTAAACCATCACGTTTCTTTTCATCACTTCTTCTATGTGGCACCAACCACTATAGACTATGTATTAATCGAAGGAAAACATAGTCTAGATACCTTCCTCTTTATGTTAAATAGGGTTTTCGCCTTTTTTCACAGAAATAAAAATAATATCCATTTTAGTCTTTATTGTTTATCTATTTAGAAAGATATATTATTTTCTTTTATTGCTGCAGCCATTTTTGTGAAGCTGATAAAAGGAAGTGCAGAGATATTGGTTGTCGCCCAGTAAACAACTTCTCAAAAACAGATCATTTTACCGCTTTACATCATAGATTATATCATGTTCTCCTTGTTTTACCTTTTAGAATCACCACGACCTTTCCACCCGGCTGTGATCATCAGTGCGGTGGTCTCTATCGTTCTTATTTTCACATTTATCATTGCTGGAGTCATTATATACAAGAGTAAGTGTCAGGAATAAAGGGCTCAGTGCATCCGGACCACCTCAAAATGGGAGTCATCAGTGTACGCACAGCAAAGACCATTCAGACTACTGCAGTCTTAGGCTGGTTTTACATTTGCGTCTGTGTGCGCAGCGTTTCATCCGCATAGATCCGCATGCGTCATGCTTACATATCTTTAACATGGTGTACGCAGAGACAAACCCATACGCATGCGTCATTTCGCGGTGTGCGGCAAACGCAACATGTTGCATTTTTTTGAAGCGTCAAAAATCCGTCAAATATGCGCAGTCATGCGCATGCGGATGAGTGCGTAAAAAAAACGCATTACTTTTTATGGGAACGCATTGGTACGCAAGGACATGCGCCTGGATGCGTTCGATACGCATGCGGACTTCTGACTGCGCATATCCAGGAACTGATTACAGCACCTGGAAATATCTAACACATGCGCACAAAAAACGCAAACGCATGGAAAAATACATGCAAACGCAGCCTTTTTTTGGCGACATGATAAACAGCGCTGCGTAAACATGCGTTTGCATGCGTTTTTGCATGCGTTTGCGTATGCAGATGATACGATGCGGACATATATACAAATGTGAACCTAGCCTTAAAGTTTTTTAAAAATGATCAGCTCTAGTTATTGTAGTTATCTCACTATGCGATCTTCAGTTGTCATGTATTGTATGTGCACTTGAGGTCCTATGGTTCATGAGTGGATGTTTCCAATCTAAAAAGAGGGAGAGGGAAACTGGAGACAGATTTATTAAGTTCAAAATACTAACACTGTCCTAGAAAAATATTTAGAGTTGAGAGTCCTCAGTGGTTGATACCTTTTAATGGCTAACTGAAAAGATGGTAACAAATTGCAAGCTTTCGAGACTACTCCGGTCTCTTCATCAGGCAAAGACTAAAACAAAAACTGAAGAATCACATATATATATATATATATATATACACAAGAGGACACAGGAATAGTGCAATAGGTAAGACAAGTGACGTGAAGCAGAACTGTCATTATGGCAGAGGAATGAACATAAATATTGGAACAGATCATAGATAAGGAGAGAGTTTTATTACCCTCTGATTGGGGTCTGGTGTTGTGTTTTGATGCCCCTAGAAGGTCAGAGACGCAGATTCCTTAATTGATATAGAATGACATGAATCCATGTGACACGTTCATTCCAGCACTAAGAGTGTCAAAGGTCATCATAAGTTTGTATTCCCAAACCTTTCTATCTTTCTCAGATTTGAAGTTAGATTTTAATACCAGTAATTCCATATCCATTATGCTATGACCGGGCATACAAAAGTGTTTTGCCACAGGTAAATCCATTCTTTTTTCTCTTATCGTGTGGCGATGAGAATTCATGTTTACATGTTTACAAGGATGAATTCTCATCGCCACACGATAGAGAAAAAAGAATGGATTTACCTGTGGCAAAACACTTTTGTATGCCCGGTCATAGCATAATGGATATGGAATTACTGGTATTAAAATCTAACTTCAAATCTGAGAAAGATAGAAAGGTTTGGGAATACAAACTTATGATGACCTTTGACACTCTTAGTGCTGGAATGAACGTGTCACATGGATTCATGTCATTCTATATCAATTAAGGAATCTGCGTCTCTGACCTTCTAGGGGCATCAAAACACAACACCAGACCCAATCAGAGGGTAATAAAACTCTCTCCTTATCTATGATCTGTTCCAATATTTATGTTCATTCCTCTGCCATAATGACAGTTCTGCTTCACGTCACTTGTCTTACCTATTGCACTATTCCTGTGTCCTCTTGTGTATATATATATATATATATATGTGATTCTTCAGTTTTTGTTTTAGTCTTTGCCTGATGAAGAGACCGAAGTAGTCTCGAAAGCTTGCAATTTGTTACCATCTTTTCAGTTAGCCATTAAAAGGTATCAACCACTGAGGACTCTCAAGTCTAAATATTTTTCTATCTACTGGCTAACACGGTACGAAGATACACATCTTTCCTATAACACTGTCCTACAAAGCCATCCATAACCTTTCTCATCCGTACATCTCCAAACTAATCTCCTGTTATCTTCCCTCACGTAATCTTCGATCCTCCCAAGACCTCCTTCTCTCCTCCACACTTATTCGTTCCTCCACCAACCGCCTCCAGGACTTCTCCCGAATATCCCCCATCCTCTGGAATTCTGTGACCCAACACGTCCGACAACCGCATACAAAACTTCTCCGGGCTTCTCCCATACTCTGGAACTCCCTGCCGCAAAACATCAGACTTTCACCAACAACGGAGACCTTCAAGAAGAACCTGAAGACCCACCTGTTCCGACAAGCCTACAACCTGCAATGATCCTCAGTCTACTGAACCATCGCACGACCAGCTCTACCCTTTCCTAGTGTATCCTCACCCATCCCTGTAGACTGTGAGCCCTCGCGGGCAGGGTCCTCTCTCCTTCTGTACTTGTGTGTCCCTTGTCTAGCACATGTTTATTGTACCTATCTATATTTTCCCCTTTCATATGTAAAGCGCCATGGAATAAATGGCGCTATATAAATGTATAATAATAATAATAATAATTATCCACCATATTTGGATCCTTCAGATGTAACCTGAAAACCCATCTCTTCAGGACAGCTTACAGCCTGCAATGACCCCGCTGCCACCTCAACACCACCAGACCCACTGTAAACCCCAAACCTACTGTTTCCTTCCCCATTATCCTGTAGAATGTAAGTCCATAAGGGCAGGATCCTCTTCCCTCTGAAACAAAGGAAAAAAGAATGAACCAGCTCACCCACAGCGGCATATGGCTTGCTGAAGCACAGAACTCGTGCGGTCACACATGTAGTACTGATGAGAAAAAGGAGATGTGTTCCAACTAGTTTGATAAAGGACGCCTCGATCGTTTGAAACTCGTAATTAGATCTTGCCATGTGAACTTTGCCATTGCCATAGTTTTTTATAAAGCATTTTCTAATAAATTTTTGGATTCAAAGAAGCTGGAACACATCTGCTTTTTCTCCTCTCCCCTCTGTACCATTCTCATTGTATGTTTGTATGTTTACTGTAAGTGATATCTGTATTTTGTATGTAACCCCTTCTCATGTACCGCACCATGGAATCAATGGTGCTCTATAAATAAATAATAATAAGTGAAAAGTCCAAAGACGAAACGGAAGATAATGCGGTACTTTCCACTGGTGAAAAGATTTCAGTTTCTTCACTGCAAAATTTCAGTCATAGGAAATAGCTGAAAGTAAAATATAACCAAAAACAGTGCATGAGTGATTGATGAGTGATGATGAATTGCATATGGAAAACTGAAATATACACTGTGTTCCAAATTATTATGCAAATAATATTTTCTCAGATTTTCCCAAATTACCTATATTAATTTCAGTCATTGTAATTTTCCAGTCAAATAACTATTAGAGTACAATTGAAAGGTTTTTGTACAAACTGCCTATGATAACAGTATATTTTTAAAAAAATAAAACTCAAACTGCACTCAAAATGCATGTTCCAAATTATTATGCACAGCAGAGTTTTCAATCTTTTCATTTTAATAAAGAACAAAAAAATGGTCATTTTTGAAATTATAAGCATTAGCAGGTTATTACAAACTGAAATCAAACAGTTTTCAACTCAAAACTTTATACTAGGTGATGTTACATTTGCACATAGGACCCCTTGTTGGAAAGGAGCTTCTGAACTCTCTCGTCCACTGAATTTGTCAGGTTTTGGATGGTTTCTGCTTCAATTGTTTTGCATGAGGACAGAATACCCTCCCAGAGCTGTTGCTTAGATGTGAACTGCCTCCCGCCATCATAGACACTCCTTTTGATGATGCTCCAGAGGTTCTCAATGGGGTTGAGGTCAGGGGAGCATGGGGGCCACACCATAAGTTATCCCTTTTATGCCATAGCAGCCAGAGATGCAGATGTGTTATGTGCAGCATGAGACCGTGCATTATCATGCATGAAAATTATATTGATGCGGAATGCACGGTTCTTCTTCTTGAACCATGGCAGGAAGTGCTGTTTGAGAAACTCATCATACACTATGGAGTTCATCTTTACCCTTCAGAGATCCTAAAGGGGCCCACAATCTCTCTCCCTATGATTCCAGCCCAAAACATTACTCCACCTAATCCTTATTGGCGCCCTAGCCGTGTTTGCATGGGGTGTCCATCAACCAGCCATCCTCCACTCCATCCATCTGGACCATCGAGCGTTGCACAGCACTCATCGGTAAACAAAACAGTTTTGAAGTCAGTCTTCATGTATTGTTTGGCCCACTGGAGCCGTTTCTGCTTGTGTGCAGTGGATAGAGGAGGTCGACAGGATGGCTTACGCACAGCTGCAAACCTCTGAAGGACCCTGCATCTTGTTGTTCGGGGGACGTTGGAGGCACCAGCAGCTTCAAAAACTTGTCTGCTGCTATGACAAGGCTTTTTTGCTGCTGCTCTTTTAACCTGACGTTATTGCCTGTAGGAAAGAGTCCTCAATTTTCCCTTATCAGCACGCACACGTGTGTACTGTGAATCAGCTACATACTTCTTGATTGTGCAATGATCACGATGAAGTGTCTTGGCAATGTTGATTGTAGTCATGCCTTGACATAAACACTCCACAATTTGTTGCTTCTCAGCAGCCGACACATCCTTTTTCTTCCCCATTTTGGCAGAAAATTAGGCTGCTTAATAATGTGGGACAGCCTTCTTAAGTAGTCTTGCCTTTCATTGGACACACCTGCCAAACTAATTAGCACAGGTGTCTGCAATTGCTTACAGTGATATAAAGAGCCCTGACACACATCATCATCAATGAGTTTACCTGACCAACAAAAAATTCTTACCTTATCACTCCTAAACAATTTTTGCATAATAATTTGGAACACAGTGTAAAGTAAAGGAATGTTGTTGGAGTAATAAAAAAAACATTGAATCTCGAAAAGGTCCTACTTATAGATCATTAGGAATCAGGAGTTTCGTAAACTTTTTAGTATACAATTATTATGGTTTCAGTTTTTTTTGCAGCTAATCTCATCTCTTCTGCTTATTTCAGAAAAGAAGAATTACACCGCAGCTGGCAGTGAGTAGCTTTCACTATTTGTGATCTCAGAGGGGCCATGTCAAGTGTAACTGCTATTACAATTATATCCAGGAAGGTTGCATTTTTTATATGTATTAATGGTAATTTTCGAATAGTCCACGCTGCTCAGTACTGTGGGAGGTGGGTATAGCAGTTGTAGGACTGCAGGAGATTTATATAGATATACGGAATGGCTAGATCCCTACAGCACCGCCGCACTGGGACTGTTCCTCATCCCTCACATGAGCTCCTCTGTCGCGCCATTCACCATGTCGTAAACACTAACCTCAATGTAAACTAATAGAGATAACGAAGGAGCAATGTGATCCAATAAAAAATACACTATTATTAGCAATTCTATATAAAACACACTCAACGTGCCAATACAATAATATAAATATATTCTACATGTGAAAAAAGAGTACAGACAGGGTGTAATCACCTCTCAAAATAAATACAGAATAGTTGCAGACCATGGAAAAAGAACAAGGAGAAAGTGACATACACACAAATATGCTAAATATATTAGTGGTACACAATGTCCAAAATGGAAATATTAGAAATGAATCATGAACTAATATGCATGTAACATGATTTCCATTAAGGATAGAATAATAGTCAGTAATTGTACAAACACTCGCAGTCAGATACACATCAAAAAATGTTCTTCAATATAGATGTGCATCTGCGTGTAAATTTATGCCTACTAATAGTGAACGACATAGCTGAATACATCATGGTTATGGCCATAAATTACCTAAAATCACATAAATCCAGTGGGAATGCACCTAACAATAAGCTATAATAACAATGTATCACTACTCAAGTGCATATACCTACTGGGCAGTAATCCAATCCATCTGTGAAACCATCACAACTATGGCCCAAAAATTACCTGTAGTCATGCTGCCCACACTGTACGGTCCTACCCCGCACCTGTATGTGAGGTCTAAACTTTTTTTGAATTTTGTGCACTAAACTCAATGTGTCTCACATAACATCACCCAACATGGCTACAATATAACATTTAGGCTGGCTTTACACTTACCGTGATTTTTGCGGCCCGTTATTGCGGGCCTTTTTTGCGGGCCATATAGCCGCAATTTTCAAGGTCTGCCGTAATAACAGACCGCAAAAAACTTGCTGATCGCCCTTTCCAATACTATAGAAAAGTATTGGAAAGAAAAAAACGGCGTTCCTCAAAACCAGAAGTTACCGAACACCATAACTTCCGGTTTTGCGAAAGTCATTAATTTTCTATGGGGGTCGTGTCCGTAAGCCGTGAAATATATCGAGCAAGCTCGATATTTTTTCACGGCCGTATATACGGTCCTCACGGCCATACGGCACACGACCCTCAGTAGAATTTTTGCGGCCCCGTAGAAATGCATTGGGACTGCAAAAACACGGTAAGTGTAAAACCAGCCTTACAAGGCATGAACCAGAACACATAAAACATGTACAGGGACTGTGAGCGCTGCACTTACACAACAGCATAGTTACAGGGGAAGAAAGGCGTCCTTTCCCATTACTGGACTCCCTATGGCCGCCTTCCTTCACTTTCACCATTCAATACTCCGTTCGCCGCTGTCTGACATTTAATCCTTGCATGGCTGACTGTCAGTGGTGACAGCTGATGTCGTTTCTATACATGGCGCCATGTTGTTCTGGTGACACGTGTCTGCTAGGATCATTTTTACTTTGATTTCCTAAGGCCTCTCATTATCCTGTCCTGGACATCTACAAGGGCCAGTGTCTATTTTTTTGCCATCGATCATAGATCCTTTGTTATAGCACTTCGACATCTCGACACTGACAAGTAGAACTATCGTGTTTTTCACATGGAGCCATTTTGAGCATTCACATAAAACTACCACCCACTAAAGATAAACTTTGCCTGACTGACAGGAAGGAGATGACGGCCTCTGTAATTTCTGAGGTAAAATGAAAGCTGCGCTCTGATTGGTTGCTCTGGTAAGATTAGCGCTGAACTTGGGGTCACTATGGGTAATAAAGGCAAGTTTTACTGTCAGACAGATGTGATGAACGAGGTCCAATAAGCGTCATCCTGTACAAGGGGACAGGGGCCACCCTGAATAATTAGGGAAACCTCTGTCAACAGTTATCAATGTCATTCTGCCATTTTTTTGTGTTATTTTGCATCTTTCCATCTTTTCGCAGCTTCAGACACGTCCTCTGACTCTGATAAAGCTGCATAAGTGTAAGTGAATAACTGAATAAATGATTGTGACTTATTAATGGTGATCGGGGGGTCCAAATATGTGGGAGAAAATAAAGATCTAAGGGAAAGGAAGAAAGATGGCGCCTGGAAATCTGTGTGATTGTGGAGAATAGATAAAGTACCTGCCCCCTCAGGTCTCCCTCTCTTTACAGATTTATCACTCCGAGCAGGCGACTGTCATTGCTACCAGCACAGTGGAGAATATGATGGTTTCCTGGCCACAACCATTGATCGTCGGGGTCCATTTACACATATCTAATTCAGGCACTAAATGACTGCAGATCGGCTACTTCAGATACACACTGAGATCTGTGATGTTTCTGTATTACATTGTTCGGTGCGCGTCGGCTGCTATTGTCCTCACACCTGCTGGTTACACAGGATGATGCGCTGCTGAGAGCGATGATTTTTTGTGCAGCACAAAAGATCCTTTTCACTGATAAACAAGCGTTTTGCTGGTTGTCAGATGATCGGCAGTGTGTTTAGACTGCACAGTTATCAGGAACCGTTCACGATAAATTAAGGGTCCGGGTAGAGGACCCTCAACAAGCAGATTGCAGCTCAGGAATAATCATTTTTTTCGTACAGTAGAATATATTCAATGACCATATCATTAACGTGTAGAAAGATCTCTGTGCCGCAGTGATAAATATATTATTGGTATTATAAGATCGTCATAGATAACTCTTTTTTGCCATTTTATTTCAAGGTGACGATAAAAGATGCTGTTACGTCCATTAACATCAGCTGCACTGACTCCGTCTTTCAGTTTGTCGATCTTCAGTTATGTCCGTTCAGGCTTGAAGATAACTGGTGATAAAAGGGAAAAGGTCTAGTTTGAAATATTGCAAGGAAAGGATTGCATGTGATTTCTATAGACTTATCCGCTTTATGGGGAAAGCTCAATCACTACGACCTTCTGATTATTCAACATCACAGATATATGCGAGGACACGCCGATGAAGTCTAGAGATGATGTCCGGCTTATACATTGCTACAGAACATCCGTCTCATTTAACTGACTTTTAGAAGGATCAGTACATAAAAAGGAATTTTGTGGGATTTTGATAAATTCCTTTTTTATTTTTATTTTTTCAAGCAAACAGCAATATCACTGCATGAATTTACTGAGTTGGGCCTCATTCAGGCATCTGTTTCCATGGATAGAACACGTTCCTGTTGTGAATGGGTTTGAGATGAGTTCTGAGCAGAGACTCCCTCTGGTGGTTACAAGCGGTACGGGTCTGTTCAGTGAAGATTGTGAGGAATGGGAATCAGGTGTTACTGACTGGTCTTATATAAGGGAGTCACCTTCCCATCAGGGTTGCCGGTGATCAATTGTTCTGGTCTGAATCCTTTATTCCAGTTTCCCTTGTAGCCTGCTGTGTCGTGTCTGCATTTCCTGCTAACAGATAAGACATTTTCTTCTTTTGTGTTTGTGCTATATTTTTGCATTTTGTCCTGCACTTCTGTGGGGGCCTTCAGGGTCCCCTCCGGGGGCTTCTGCCCTCTCAGTTTTGTTCAGCCACTGATGTTTGTACTTTTGCTTTTTCCAGTTTTTTTTCAGTGGCTGCTGTTTTGATTTTGTTACACCAGAGAACTAATTTAGGTGGAAGAGGTCGTGTGATCTCAGGTATTTTTTGAAATTAGTAGAGTTGGCGCTTTTCAGGGTTTTCTGGGATTGCAGTAAGTACCCTTCCTATCCTTTTCTATTTAGTTAGTTTGGGCCCCAGCGTTTGCTCATACTATTTTCTTTCTGTGTCAGTATTTCATCTTGTCTAACCGCCATTACATGTTTGGGGGCTTTCTATTATCTTTGGGATCTGCTCCGGGGCAGATAGCTTTCCTATATCTATCTTCAGGTGTAGTTAGTTTCTCAGGCTGTGACGAGGCGTCTAGGACCAACGTAGGAACGCTCCACGGCTGCCTCTAGTTGTGGTGGTTAGTCAGGGTACTGCAATCTCATAGATTCCAACTGCTCTGGTGTATTGCCTTTTTTGCCTGAACTCCTCAGCTACCGAAACATAACAGTATCACTGGCCTAAAAATTTAAAATTGTATGGTACTCACAGAAGGGAAAAAATATTGTGAAAGAAAAAAGGTTGTCAGAGTTGTCAGAGATATTTTTCTATTTGTTGCATTTTTTTTTTTTTTTTCCCTCTGTATCTCTGGGTGCTGGGGAGGATCTTTTCTCTCAATGGAGTTTGCACGGTTGTCTGGCCGTGTGGATCAGCTTGCCACTGAGGTTCAGAGTATTGCTGCATATCTTGCTAGGTTGCCTGTTGTGGAACCTAGGATCCCCATGCCAGATTTGTTTTTGGGGGATCGAGCTAAGTTTCAGAATTTCAAAAATAATTGTAAATTGTTTTTTGCCTTAAAATCTAAGTCCTCAGGGAACGCAGCGCAGCTGGTTCAAATTATAATCTCTCTCCTGCGCGGCGATCCTCAGGATTGGGCTTTTTCCCTGACACCTGGGGATCCTGTTTTGAGTGATGTTGATGCATTTTTTCAGGCTTTGGGGTTATTGTACGATGAGCCTAATGTCACTGATCAGCTGAAAAGCTGTTGCATTAATCAGGCCTTATGACCTGATATACGAGAGATTCCGTAGTGGGCATCTGCCCAATGAATGACGACGCTTTGGCAGCCTTTCGGAAGGTCCTTCAATATGTAAAGAGTATGGGGGATCCTGCCCCTCGGTCATGATTATTCATTAGCGTTCAATTGACGACGTTGCGTGAGCGAGAAGTAGCTGATGGGTTGCTTGTGAGCCAGCTTCTGAGCCATGCAGTGTGATGGAGTGGTGTCTGGGGCACAGCGTCATGAGTTTCGAAAGCGCAATGGGTTATGTTTCTACTGTGGTGATGCCTCTCATGCTATTTCAGTCTGCCCTAAGCGGGGAAGACGTTTTGCACGCTCAGTTGTCTTGGGTAGTGTTCAGACTAAGTTTTTGTTAACTGTCACTCTGATATGCTCTCTGTCCTCATTTTCTGCTCAGGCTTTCGTTGATTCTGGAGCAGCTATTAACCTGATAGATTATGATTTTGCTAAACGTTGTGGGTTTCCCTTGATACCCCTACAGAAGTCTATTCCCCTACTGGGGATCGATTCTACCCCTTTGGCTGAGAATAAACCCCAGTTTTCTACTCAGGTGATAATGAGGGTTGAACCTGATCACCAGGAGTGCTGCAAATTTTTGGTTCTGTATAATCTGCATGACATTATCGTGCTGGGTTTCCCTTGGTTACAGTCTCATAATCCTGTTTTGGATTGGAAATCTGTGTCTGTAACCAGTTGGGGCTGCCAATGTGTTAATACCAACACTCCTGTTTTTTCTGCCTCCCCCCAGGCTCAGGATGTTCCTGACTTTTTGATTGATTTTTCTGATGTGTTTAGCGAAAGTAAATCTGCATCCTTGCCTCCCCATAGGAGCTATGACTGCGCTATTGAATTAGTGCCGGGTAGTAAATTCCCTAAAGGTCGCCTTTTTAACTTGTCTGTACCTGAACATGACGCTATGCGGTCTTATATCAAGGAATCATTGGAGAAGGGTCATATCAGACCATCCTCTTCACCCTTAGGTGCCGGTTTTTTCTTTGTGGCCAAAAAAGATGGTTCATTAAGGCCGTGTATTGATTATCGTCTCTTGAACAATATTTGTTGTGAATGGGTTTGAGATGAGTTCTGAGCAGAGGCTCCCTCTGGTGGTTACAAGCGGTGCTAGTGAAGATTGTGAGGACTGGGAATCAGGTGTTACTGACTGGTCTTATATAAGGGAGTCATTTTCCCATCAGGGTTGCCGGTGATCAATTGTTCTGGTCTGAATCCTTCATTCCAGTTTCCCTTGTAGCCTGCTGTGTCGTTTCTGCATCTCCTGCTTACAGATAAGACTTTTGCTTCTTTTGTGTTTGTGCTATATTTTTGCATTTTGTCCTGCACTTCTTTGGGGGCCTTCAGGGTCCCCTCTGGGGGCTTCTGCCCTCTCAGTTTAGTTCAGCCACTGAGTTTTGTTCTTTTGCTTTTTCCAGTTTTTTCAGTGGCTGCTGTTTTGATTTTGTTACACCAGAGAACTAATTTAGGTGGTAGAGGTCGTGTGATCTCAGGTGATTTTGAAATTAGTAGAGTTGGTGCTTTTCAGGGTTTTCTGGGATTGCAGTAAGTACCCTTCCTATCCTTTTCTATTTAGATAGTTTGGGCCCCAGCGTTTGCTCATACTATTTTCTTTCTGTGTCAGTATTTCCTCTTGTCTAACCGCCATTACATGTTTGGGGGCTTTCTATTATCTTTGGGGTTCTGCTCCGGGGCAGATAGCTTTCCTGTTTCTGTCTTTAGGTGTAGTTAGTTTCTCAGGCTGTGACGAGGCGTCTAGGACCAACGTAGGAACGCTCCACGGCTGCCTCTAGTTGTGGTGGTTAGTCAGGGTACTGCAATCTCATAGATTCCAACTGCTCTGGTGTATTGCCTTTTTGCCTGCTCTCCTCACCTACCGAAACATAACAGTATCACCGGCCTAAAAAATTGAAAATTGTATGGTACTCACAGAAGGGAAAAATATTGTGAAAGAAAAAAGGTTGTCAGAGTTGTCAGAGATATTTTTCTGTTTGTTGCATTTTTTTTTTTTTTTTCCTCTGTATCTCTGGGTGCTGGGGAGGATCTTTTCTCCCAATGGAGTTTGCACGGTTGTCTGGCCGTGTGGATCAGCTTGCCACTGAGGTTCAGAGTATTGCTGCATATCTTGCTAGGTTGCCTGTTGTGGAACCTAGGATTCCCATGCCAGATTTGTTTTTGGGGGATCGAGTTAAGTTTCAGAATTTCAAAAATAATTGTAAATTGTTTTTTGCCTTAAAATCTAAGTCCTCAGGAAACGCAGCGCAGCAGGTTCAAATTATCATCTCTCTCCTGCGCGGCGATCCTCAGGATTGGGCTTTTTCCCTGACACCTGGGGATCCTGTTTTGAGTGATGTTGATGCGTTTTTTCAGGCTTTGGGGTTATTGTACGATGAGCCTAATGTCACTGATCAAGCTGAAAAAACCTTGTTGGCATTAAATCAGGGCTTGATGACGCTGAGTTATACTGTCAGAGATTCCGTAGGTGGGCAGTCCTGACCAAATGGAATGACGACGCTTTGGCGGCCCTTTTCCGGAAGGGTCTGTCAGATAATGTAAAGGATGTTATGGTGGGATTCCCTGTCCCCTCTGGTCTCAATGATTCTATGTCATTAGCGATTCAAATTGACAGACGTTTGCGTGAGCGGAGAAGTATGCGTGGAATGGTGTTGTCTTGTGAACCAGCTTCTGAACCCATGCAGTGTGATGGAGTGGTGTCTGGGGCACAGCGTCATGAGTTTCGAAAGCGCAATGGGTTATGTTTCTACTGTGGTGATGCCTCTCATGCTATTTCAGTCTGCCCTAAGCGGGGAAGACGTTTTGCATGCTCAGTTGTCTTGGGTAGTGTTCAGACTAAGTTTTTATTAACTGTCACTCTGATATGCTCTCTGTCCTCATTTTCTGCTCAGGCTTTCGTTGATTCTGGAGCAGCTATTAACCTGATGGATTATGATTTTGCTAAACGTTGTGGGTTTCCCTTGATACCCCTACAGAAGTCTATTCCCCTACTGGGGATCGATTCTACACCTTTGGCTGAGAATAAACCCCAGTTTTCTACTCAGGTGATAATGAGGGTTGAACCTGATCACCAGGAGTGCTGCAAATTTTTGGTTCTATATAATCTGCATGACATTATCGTGCTGGGTTTCCCTTGGTTACAGTCTCATAATCCTGTTTTGGATTGGAAATCTGTGTCTGTAACCAGTTGGGGCTGCCAATGTGTTAATACCAACACTCCTGTTTTTTCTGCCTCCCCCCAGGCTCAGGATGTTCCTGACTTTTTGTTTGATTTTTCTGATGTGTTTAGCGAAAGTAAATCTGCATCCTTGCCTCCCCATAGGAGCTATGACTGCGCTATTGAATTAGTGCCGGGTAGTAAATTCCCTAAAGGTCGCCTTTTTAACTTGTCTGTACCTGAACATGACGCTATGCGGTCTTATATCAAGGAATCATTGGAGAAGGGTCATATCAGACCATCCTCTTCACCCTTAGGTGCCGGTTTTTTCTTTGTGGCCAAAAAAGATGGTTCATTAAGGCCGTGTATTGATTATCGTCTCTTGAACAATATTTGTTGTGAATGGGTTTGAGATGAGTTCTGAGCAGAGGCTCCCTCTGGTGGTTACAAGCGGTGCTAGTGAAGATTGTGAGGACTGGGAATCAGGTGTTACTGACTGGTCTTATATAAGGGAGTCATTTTCCCATCAGGGTTGCCGGTGATCAATTGTTCTGGTCTGAATCCTTCATTCCAGTTTCCCTTGTAGCCTGCTGTGTCGTTTCTGCATCTCCTGCTTACAGATAAGACTTTTGCTTCTTTTGTGTTTGTGCTATATTTTTGCATTTTGTCCTGCACTTCTTTGGGGGCCTTCAGGGTCCCCTCTGGGGGCTTCTGCCCTCTCAGTTTAGTTCAGCCACTGAGTTTTGTTCTTTTGCTTTTTCCAGTTTTTTCAGTGGCTGCTGTTTTGATTTTGTTACACCAGAGAACTAATTTAGGTGGTAGAGGTCGTGTGATCTCAGGTGATTTTGAAATTAGTAGAGTTGGTGCTTTTCAGGGTTTTCTGGGATTGCAGTAAGTACCCTTCCTATCCTTTTCTATTTAGATAGTTTGGGCCCCAGCGTTTGCTCATACTATTTTCTTTCTGTGTCAGTATTTCCTCTTGTCTAACCGCCATTACATGTTTGGGGGCTTTCTATTATCTTTGGGGTTCTGCTCCGGGGCAGATAGCTTTCCTGTTTCTGTCTTTAGGTGTTAGTTAGTTTCTCAGGCTGTGACGAGGCGTCTAGGACCAACGTAGGAACGCTCCACGGCTGCCTCTAGTTGTGGTGGTTAGTCAGGGTACTGCAATCTCATAGATTCCAACTGCTCTGGTGTATTGCCTTTTTGCCTGCTCTCCTCAGCTACCGAAACATAACAGTATCACCGGCCTAAAAAATTGAAAATTGTATGGTACTCACAGAAGGGAAAAATATTGTGAAAGAAAAAAGGTTGTCAGAGTTGTCAGAGATATTTTTCTGTTTGTTGCATTTTTTTTTTTTTTTTTTCCCTCTGTATCTCTGGGTGCTGGGGAGGATCTTTTCTCCCAATGGAGTTTGCACGGTTGTCTGGCCGTGTGGATCAGCTTGCCACTGAGGTTCAGAGTATTGCTGCATATCTTGCTAGGTTGCCTGTTGTGGAACCTAGGATTCCCATGCCAGATTTGTTTTTGGGGGATCGAGTTAAGTTTCAGAATTTCAAAAATAATTGTAAATTGTTTTTTGCCTTAAAATCTAAGTCCTCAGGAAACGCAGCGCAGCAGGTTCAAATTATCATCTCTCTCCTGCGCGGCGATCCTCAGGATTGGGCTTTTTCCCTGACACCTGGGGATCCTGTTTTGAGTGATGTTGATGCGTTTTTTCAGGCTTTGGGGTTATTGTACGATGAGCCTAATGTCACTGATCAAGCTGAAAAAACCTTGTTGGCATTAAATCAGGGCTTGATGACGCTGAGTTATACTGTCAGAGATTCCGTAGGTGGGCAGTCCTGACCAAATGGAATGACGACGCTTTGGCGGCCCTTTTCCGGAAGGGTCTGTCAGATAATGTAAAGGATGTTATGGTGGGATTCCCTGTCCCCTCTGGTCTCAATGATTCTATGTCATTAGCGATTCAAATTGACAGACGTTTGCGTGAGCGGAGAAGTATGCGTGGAATGGTGTTGTCTTGTGAACCAGCTTCTGAACCCATGCAGTGTGATGGAGTGGTGTCTGGGGCACAGCGTCATGAGTTTCGAAAGCGCAATGGGTTATGTTTCTACTGTGGTGATGCCTCTCATGCTATTTCAGTCTGCCCTAAGCGGGGAAGACGTTTTGCATGCTCAGTTGTCTTGGGTAGTGTTCAGACTAAGTTTTTATTAACTGTCACTCTGATATGCTCTCTGTCCTCATTTTCTGCTCAGGCTTTCGTTGATTCTGGAGCAGCTATTAACCTGATGGATTATGATTTTGCTAAACGTTGTGGGTTTCCCTTGATACCCCTACAGAAGTCTATTCCCCTACTGGGGATCGATTCTACACCTTTGGCTGAGAATAAACCCCAGTTTTCTACTCAGGTGATAATGAGGGTTGAACCTGATCACCAGGAGTGCTGCAAATTTTTGGTTCTATATAATCTGCATGACATTATCGTGCTGGGTTTCCCTTGGTTACAGTCTCATAATCCTGTTTTGGATTGGAAATCTGTGTCTGTAACCAGTTGGGGCTGCCAATGTGTTAATACCAACACTCCTGTTTTTTCTGCCTCCCCCCAGGCTCAGGATGTTCCTGACTTTTTGTTTGATTTTTCTGATGTGTTTAGCGAAAGTAAATCTGCATCCTTGCCTCCCCATAGGAGCTATGACTGCGCTATTGAATTAGTGCCGGGTAGTAAATTCCCTAAAGGTCGCCTTTTTAACTTGTCTGTACCTGAACATGACGCTATGCGGTCTTATATCAAGGAATCATTGGAGAAGGGTCATATCAGACCATCCTCTTCACCCTTAGGTGCCGGTTTTTTCTTTGTGGCCAAAAAAGATGGTTCATTAAGGCCGTGTATTGATTATCGTCTCTTGAACAATATTTGTTGTGAATGGGTTTGAGATGAGTTCTGAGCAGAGGCTCCCTCTGGTGGTTACAAGCGGTGCTAGTGAAGATTGTGAGGACTGGGAATCAGGTGTTACTGACTGGTCTTATATAAGGGAGTCATTTTCCCATCAGGGTTGCCGGTGATCAATTGTTCTGGTCTGAATCCTTCATTCCAGTTTCCCTTGTAGCCTGCTGTGTCGTTTCTGCATCTCCTGCTTACAGATAAGACTTTTGCTTCTTTTGTGTTTGTGCTATATTTTTGCATTTTGTCCTGCACTTCTTTGGGGGCCTTCAGGGTCCCCTCTGGGGGCTTCTGCCCTCTCAGTTTAGTTCAGCCACTGAGTTTTGTTCTTTTGCTTTTTCTAGTTTTTTCAGTGGCTGCTGTTTTGATTTTGTTACACCAGAGAACTAATTTAGGTGGTAGAGGTCGTGTGATCTCAGGTGATTTTGAAATTAGTAGAGTTGGTGCTTTTCAGGGTTTTCTGGGATTGCAGTAAGTACCCTTCCTATCCTTTTCTATTTAGATAGTTTGGGCCCCAGCGTTTGCTCATACTATTTTCTTTCTGTGTCAGTATTTCCTCTTGTCTAACCGCCATTACATGTTTGGGGGCTTTCTATTATCTTTGGGGTTCTGCTCCGGGGCAGATAGCTTTCCTGTTTCTGTCTTTAGGTGTAGTTAGTTTCTCAGGCTGTGACGAGGCGTCTAGGACCAACGTAGGAACGCTCCACGGCTGCCTCTAGTTGTGGTGGTTAGTCAGGGTACTGCAATCTCATAGATTCCAACTGCTCTGGTGTATTGCCTTTTTGCCTGCTCTCCTCAGCTACCGAAACATAACAGTATCACCGGCCTAAAAAATTGAAAATTGTATGGTACTCACAGAAGGGAAAAATATTGTGAAAGAAAAAAGGTTGTCAGAGTTGTCAGAGATATTTTTCTGTTTGTTGCATTTTTCTTTTTTTTTTTTCCCTCTGTATCTCTGGGTGCTGGGGAGGATCTTTTCTCCCAATGGAGTTTGCACGGTTGTCTGGCCGTGTGGATCAGCTTGCCACTGAGGTTCAGAGTATTGCTGCATATCTTGCTAGGTTGCCTGTTGTGGAACCTAGGATTCCCATGCCAGATTTGTTTTTGGGGGATCGAGCTAAGTTTCAGAATTTCAAAAATAATTGTAAATTGTTTTTTGCCTTAAAATCTAAGTCCTCAGGAAACGCAGCGCAGCAGGTTCAAATTATCATCTCTCTCCTGCGCGGCGATCCTCAGGATTGGGCTTTTTCCCTGACACCTGGGGATCCTGTTTTGAGTGATGTTGATGCGTTTTTTCAGGCTTTGGGGTTATTGTACGATGAGCCTAATGTCACTGATCAAGCTGAAAAAGCCTTGTTGGCATTAAATCAGGGGCCTTATGACGCTGAGTTATACTGTCAGAGATTCCGTAGGTGGGCAGTCCTGACCAAATGGAATGACGACTCTTTGGCGGCCCTTTTCCGGAAGGGTCTGTCAGATAATGTAAAGGATGTTATGGTGGGATTCCCTGTCCCCTCTGGTCTCAATGATTCTATGTCATTAGCGATTCAAATTGACAGACGTTTGCGTGAGCGGAGAAGTATGCGTGGAATGGTGTTGTCTTGTGAACCAGCTTCTGAACCCATGCAGTGTGATGGAGTGGTGTCTGGGGCACAGCGTCATGAGTTTCGAAAGCGCAATGGGTTATGTTTCTACTGTGGTGATGCCTCTCATGCTATTTCAGTCTGCCCTAAGCGGGGAAGACGTTTTGCACGCTCAGTTGTCTTGGGTAGTGTTCAGACTAAGTTTTTATTAACTGTCACTCTGATATGCTCTCTGTCCTCATTTTCTGCTCAGGCTTTCGTTGATTCTGGAGCAGCTATTAACCTGATGGATTATGATTTTGCTAAACGTTGTGGGTTTCCCTTGATACCCCTACAGAAGTCTATTCCCCTACTGGGGATCGATTCTACCCCTTTGGCTGAGAATAAACCCCAGTTTTCTACTCAGGTGATAATGAGGGTTGAACCTGATCACCAGGAGTGCTGCAAATTTTTGGTTCTATATAATCTGCATGACATTATCGTGCTGGGTTTCCCTTGGTTACAGTCTCATAATCCTGTTTTGGATTGGAAATCTGTGTCTGTAACCAGTTGGGGCTGCCAATGTGTTAATACCAACACTCCTTTTTTTTCTGCCTCCCCCCAGGCTCAGGATGTTCCTGACTTTTTGTTTGATTTTTCTGATGTGTTTAGCGAAAGTAAATCTGCATCCTTGCCTCCCCATAGGAGCTATGACTGCGCTATTGAATTAGTGCCGGGTAGTAAATTCCCTAAAGGTCGCCTTTTTAACTTGTCTGTACCTGAACATGACGCTATGCGGTCTTATATCAAGGAATCATTGGAGAAGGGTCATATCAGACCATCCTCTTCACCCTTAGGTGCCGGTTTTTTCTTTGTGGCCAAAAAAGATGTTTCATTAAGGCCGTGTATTGATTATCGTCTCTTGAACAATATTACTGTGAAATATCAATACCCGTTACCCTTGATTTCTGACCTGTTTTCCAGGGTGAAAAACGCTACTTGGTTTACCAAGCTTGACCTCAGGGGGGCGTATAACCTTATTCGCATTAAGCACGGGGATGAATGGAAGACGGCATTCAATACCCCTGAAGGGCATTTTGAGTACCTAGTGATGCCCTTTGGGCTCACTAATGCTCCTTCCGTCTTCCAGTCCTTCATGAATGACATTTTCAGGGATTTTGTGGATAAATTTCTGATTGTTTATTTGGATGATATCTTGATTTTTTCTAATGACTGGGACTCTCATGTGAAACATGTTCGAACTGTATTCCAGATTTTGAGAGAGAATGCTCTGTATGTGAAGGGATCAAAGTGTCTTTTTGGCGTACAGAGGATCTCATTTCTGGGATTCATTTTGTCCCCATCTGTTATTGAAATGGACCCAGTCAAGGTTCAGGCCATCTGTGATTGGGTCCAACCTACTTCATTAAAGGCTCTTCAGAGATTTTTGGGTTTTGCCAATTTTTATCGTAAATTTATTGGTAATTTCTCGGTTATTGTTAAACCATTAACTGATTTGACCAGAAAGGGTTCGGATGTGGTGAATTGGCCTCCTGAGGCAGTCTCTGCATTTCAGGAACTTAAGCAGAGATTCACTTCTGCTCCTGTTCTACGGCAGCCTGATGTTTCTCTGCCATTTCAGGTGGAGGTTGATGCCTCTGAAATTGGGGCAGGTGCCGTTTTGTCCCAAAAAGATCCAGAGACCTCTAAAAGTAACCCTTGTGCCTTTTTCTCTCGAAAATTTTCTCCTACTGAACGTAATTATGACGTGGGTAATCGGGAGTTGTTGGCCATGAAGTGGGCTTTTGAAGAGTGGAGACATTGGCTGGAGGGAGCCAAACATCAGGTGGTGGTCCTTACGGACCATAAGAATCTGGTCTATCTGGAATCTGCCAAGCGACTCAATCCTAGACAGGCCAGGTGGGCCTTGTTTTTCACACGTTTTAATTTTGTGGTTTCCTTTCTTCCTGGCACTAAGAATGTTAAGGCGGATGCCCTCTCGAGGAGTTTCCTTGCGGACTCTCCTGAGTTATCTGATCCTTCTGTTATTTTGAAAGAGGGTGTAGTTCTTTCCGCCATCTCGCCCAATTTGAGACTTGCTCTGGAGGGGTGTCAGGAGGATAGGCCCGAGCGCTGCCCTGTTGGAAAATTGTTTGTCCCGGACCAATGGAAAAAGAGTGTGATGTCTGAGATTCATTGTTCCGCATTGGCTGGGCATCCCGGAATTTTTGGTACCAGAGACTTGGTTAGTCGGTCCTTTTGGTGGCCTACCTTGTCTCGTGATGTCAGGGAATTTGTGCAGTCCTGCGGGACTTGCTCTCGCTCCAAGCCTTGCTCTCGCTCTAGTGGTTTGTTGATGCCATTGCCTGTGCCCAAGAGACCATGGACCCATATCTCTATGGATTTCATTTCCGATCTTCCTGTTTCTCAGAGAATGACCACCATCTGGGTAATTTGTGATAGGTTTTCCAAAATGATACATCTTGTGCCATTACCTAAGTTGCCTTCCTCCTCTGAATTGGTGCCGTTGTTCCTTCAGCACGTGGTTCGTTTACACGGCATTCCTGAGAACATTGTGTCTGACAGAGGAGTCCAGTTTGTTTCCAGATTTTGGAGGACTTTTTGTTCTAAACTGGGTGTTCAATTGTCTTTCTCCTCGGCATTTCATCCTCAGACCAATGGTCAAACTGAGAGAACAAACCAGACATTGGAGACTTATCTAAGATGCTTTGTGTCTGCTGATCAGGATGACTGGGTCTCTTTTTTGCCTTTGGCTGAGTTTGCTCTTAATAATAGGGCTAGCTCTGTCACTTTGATGTCTCCGTTTTTCTGTAATTCTGGGTTTCACCCTCGATTTTCTTCAGGACAGATGGAGGCTTCTGTCTGTCCAGGTGTTGACTCTGTTGTGGAGCGTATGCAACAGATTTGGGACCAGGTAGTGGAGAGGTTGTCCCTCTCTCAGGAGAAGGCCCAGCGGTTTGCTAACCGGCATAGGACTGATGGTCCTCGGTTTAAAGTGGGGGACTTGGTCTGGTTGTCCTCAAAGAATATTCCTATGAGAGTAGCATCTCCTAAATTTAAGCCTAGGTTCATTGGACCTTATAAGATCATGGAGATTATTAATCCTGTTTCTTTTCGTTTGCTTCTTCCAGGGACATTTAAGATCCATAACGTGTTCCACAAGTCCTTGTTGAAGAGGTTTGTTGAGCCAGTGGTTCCTGCTGCTGTGCCTCCTGACCCTGTTTTGGTTGAGGGCAATCTGGAGTATGTGGTTGAGAAAATATTGGATTCTCGTTTTTCTAGACGGAAACTCCAGTATTTGGTTAAATGGAGAGGTTATGGTCAGGAAGACAATTCTTGGGTGTTTGCTTCGGACATCCATGCTAGGAGACTTATCCGTGCGTATCATAGAACTCATCCTGACCGACCTGGTTGCTCAAATGAGGGTTCGGTGACCCCTCCTCAAGGTGGGGGTACTGTTGTGAATGGGTTTGAGATGAGTTCTGAGCAGAGGCTCCCTCTGGTGGTTACAAGCGGTGCTAGTGAAGATTGTGAGGACTGGGAATCAGGTGTTACTGACTGGTCTTATATAAGGGAGTCATTTTCCCATCAGGGTTGCCGGTGATCAATTGTTCTGGTCTGAATCCTTCATTCCAGTTTCCCTTGTAGCCTGCTGTGTCGTTTCTGCATCTCCTGCTTACAGATAAGACTTTTGCTTCTTTTGTGTTTGTGCTATATTTTTGCATTTTGTCCTGCACTTCTTTGGGGGCCTTCAGGGTCCCCTCTGGGGGCTTCTGCCCTCTCAGTTTAGTTCAGCCACTGAGTTTTGTTCTTTTGCTTTTTCCAGTTTTTTCAGTGGCTGCTGTTTTGATTTTGTTACACCAGAGAACTAATTTAGGTGGTAGAGGTCGTGTGATCTCAGGTGATTTTGAAATTAGTAGAGTTGGTGCTTTTCAGGGTTTTCTGGGATTGCAGTAAGTACCCTTCCTATCCTTTTCTATTTAGATAGTTTGGGCCCCAGCGTTTGCTCATACTATTTTCTTTCTGTGTCAGTATTTCCTCTTGTCTAACCGCCATTACATGTTTGGGGGCTTTCTATTATCTTTGGGGTTCTGCTCCGGGGCAGATAGCTTTCCTGTTTCTGTCTTTAGGTGTAGTTAGTTTCTCAGGCTGTGACGAGGCGTCTAGGACCAACGTAGGAACGCTCCACAGCTGCCTCTAGTTGTGGTGGTTAATCAGGGTACTGCAATCTCATAGATTCCAACTGCTCTGGTGTATTGCCTTTTTGCCTGCTCTCCTCAGCTACCGAAACATAACAAATATTACTGTGAAATATCAATACCCGTTACCCTTGATTTCTGACCTGTTTTCCAGGGTGAAAAATGCTACTTGGTTTACCAAGCTTGACCTCAGGGGGGCGTATAACCTTATTCGCATTAAGCACGGGGATGAATGGAAGACGGCATTCAATACCCCTGAAGGGCATTTTGAGTACCTAGTGATGCCCTTTGGGCTCACTAATGCTCCTTCCGTCTTCCAGTCCTTCATGAATGACATTTTCAGGGATTTTGTGGACAAATTTCTGATTGTTTATTTGGATGATATCTTGATTTTTTCTAATGACTGGGACTCTCATGTGAAACATGTTCGAACTGTGTTCCAGATTTTGAGAGAGAATGCTCTGTATGTGAAGGGATCAAAGTGTCTTTTTGGCATACAGAGGATCTCATTTCTGGGATTCATTTTGTCCCCATCTGTTATCGAAATGGACCCGGTCAAGGTTCAGGCCATCTGTGATTGGGTCCAACCTACTTCATTAAAGGCTCTTCAGAGATTTTTGGGTTTTGCCAATTTTTATCGTAAATTTATTGGTAATTTCTCGGTTATTGTTAAACCATTAACTGATTTGACCAGAAAAGGTTCTGATGTGGTGAATTGGCCTCCGGAGGCAGTCTCTGCGTTTCAGGAACTTAAGCAGAGATTCACTTCTGCTCCTGTTCTACGGCAGCCTGATGTTTCTCTGCCATTTCAGGTGGAGGTTGATGCCTCTGAAATTGGGGCAGGTGCCGTTTTGTCCCAAAAAGATCCAGAGACCTCTAAAAGTAACCCTTGTGCCTTTTTCTCTCGAAAATTTTCTCCTACTGAACGTAATTATGACGTGGGTAATCGTGAGTTATTGGCCATGAAGTGGGCTTTTGAAGAGTGGAGACATTGGCTGGAGGGAGCCAAACATCAGGTGGTGGTCCTTACGGACCATAAGAATCTGGTCTATCTGGAATCTGCCAAGCGACTCAATCCTAGACAGGCCAGGTGGGCCTTGTTTTTCACACGTTTTAATTTTGTGGTTTCCTTTCTTCCTGGCACTAAGAATGTTAAGGCGGATGCCCTCTCGAGGAGTTTCCTTGCGGACTCTCCTGAGTTATCTGATCCTTCTGTTATTTTGAAAGAGGGTGTAGTTCTTTCGCCATCTCGCCCAATTTGAGACTTGCTCTGGAGGGGTGTCAGGAGGATAGGCCCGAGTGCTGCCCTGTTGGAAAATTGTTTGTCCCGGACCAGTGGAAAAAGAGTGTGATGTCTGAGATTCATTGTTCCGCATTGGCTGGGCATCCCAGAATTTTTGGTACCAGAGACTTGGTTAGTCGGTCCTTTTGGTGGCCTACCTTGTCTCGTGATGTCAGGGAATTTGTGCAGTCCTGCGGGACTTGCTCTCGCTCCAAACCTTGCTCTCGCTCTAGTGGTTTGTTGATGCCATTGCCTGTGCCCAAGAGACCATGGACCCATATCTCTATGGATTTCATTTCCGACCTTCCTGTTTCTCAGAGAATGACCACCATCTGGGTAATTTGTGATAGGTTTTCCAAAATGATACATCTTGTGCCATTACCTAAGTTGCCTTCCTCCTCTGAATTGGTGCCGTTGTTCCTTCAGCACGTGGTTCGTTTACACGGCATTCCTGAGAACATTGTGTCTGACAGAGGAGTCCAGTTTGTTTCCAGATTTTGGAGGACTTTTTGTTCTAAACTGGGTGTTCAATTGTCTTTCTCCTCGGCATTTCATCCTCAGACCAATGGTCAAACTGAGAGAACAAACCAGACATTGGAGACTTATCTTAGATGCTTTGTGTCTGCTGATCAGGATGACTGGGTCTCTTTTTTACCTTTGGCTGAGTTTGCTCTTAATAATAGGGCTAGCTCTGCCACTTTGATGTCTCCGTTTTTCTGTAATTCTGGGTTTCACCCTCGATTTTCTTCGGGACAGACGGAGGCTTCTGTCTGTCCAGGTGTTGACTCTGTTGTGGAGCGTATGCAGCAGATTTGGGACCAGGTAGTGGAGAGGTTGTCCCTCTCTCAGGAGAAGGCCCAGCGGTTTGCTAACCGGCATAGGACTGATGGTCCTCGGTTTAAAGTGGGGGACTTGGTCTGGTTGTCCTCAAAGAATATTCCTATGAGAGTAGCATCTCCTAAATTTAAGCCTAGGTTCATTGGACCTTATAAGATCATTGAGATTCTTAATCCTGTTTCTTTTCGTTTGCTTCTTCCAGGGACATTTAAGATCCATAACGTGTTCCACAAGTCCTTGTTGAAGAGGTTTGTTGAGCCAGTGGTTCCTGCTGCTGTGCCTCCTGACCCTGTTTTGGTTGAGGGCAATCTGGAGTATGTGGTTGAGAAAATATTAGATTCTCGTTTTTCTAGACGGAAACTCCAGTATTTGGTTAAGTGGAGAGGTTATGGTCAGGAAGACAATTCTTGGGTGTTTGCTTCGGACATCCATGCTAGTAGACTCATCCGTGCGTATCATAGAACTCATCCTGACCGACCTGGTTGCTCAAATGAGGGTTCGGTGACCCCTCCTCAAGGGGGGGTACTGTTGTGAATGGGTTTGAGATGAGTTCTGAGCAGAGACTCCCTCTGGTGGTTACAAGCGGTACGGGTCTGTTCAGTGAAGATTGTGAGGAATGGGAATCAGGTGTTACTGACTGGTCTTATATAAGGGAGTCACCTTCCCATCAGGGTTGCCGGTGATCAATTGTTCTGGTCTGAATCCTTTATTCCAGTTTCCCTTGTAGCCTGCTGTGTCGTGTCTGCATTTCCTGCTAACAGATAAGACATTTTCTTCTTTTGTGTTTGTGCTATATTTTTGCATTTTGTCCTGCACTTCTGTGGGGGCCTTCAGGGTCCCCTCCGGGGGCTTCTGCCCTCTCAGTTTTGTTCAGCCACTGATGTTTGTACTTTTGCTTTTTCCAGTTTTTTTTCAGTGGCTGCTGTTTTGATTTTGTTACACCAGAGAACTAATTTAGGTGGAAGAGGTCGTGTGATCTCAGGTATTTTTTGAAATTAGTAGAGTTGGCGCTTTTCAGGGTTTTCTGGGATTGCAGTAAGTACCCTTCCTATCCTTTTCTATTTAGTTAGTTTGGGCCCCAGCGTTTGCTCATACTATTTTCTTTCTGTGTCAGTATTTCATCTTGTCTAACCGCCATTACATGTTTGGGGGCTTTCTATTATCTTTGGGGTTCTGCTCCGGGGCAGATAGCTTTCCTATATCTATCTTCAGGTGTAGTTAGTTTCTCAGGCTGTGACGAGGCGTCTAGGACCAACGTAGGAACGCTCCACGGCTGCCTCTAGTTGTGGTGGTTAGTCAGGGTACTGCAATCTCATAGATTCCAACTGCTCTGGTGTATTGCCTTTTTTGCCTGCACTCCTCAGCTACCGAAACATAACACGTTCCCATTACAAGTCTATGAGCCCCTGTCAGGGGGACGAAGGAACTCAAACCGAAAAGCGCGTCGGTGCGCGTGTGCACACATGGGACTTTAACCCCTTGAGGTATAGTGCATATTGTGATCTATATTTGGGTATATATTTTTGGCATCTAACATTTAGCACGCTTTTTATATCTGTTTACTGGCACTTGGCACTTTGCTTGTTATTTTTAATGCAGCATTTGCACATTGGGTATTGATGTACCCTACTATTTATTTATTATTTTTTACACTGCTTACATTTACACTTGTGGTTTATCACATATATAATACTATATTATTCTATCTAGTGGGTTTTCATTTTATAATGTCAATATTATATTTTCTATGTACCCCGTTGTGTGCACATTGTGATTTTAATCTTTTTCATTGTATTGCTTTTTTTGCCATAATTAAATATAATTAATAAAATATTTCTATCATACTACTTCTTGTCTGGTATTTCTCCTTCTTAAGCTGTGTCCTGGTTTTGGCTTTACTATGCTTAAGCTTGTAAAAATATTCGCTGCAGCAGATCCACCGGTCCACTGATGACCAAACCATAGGAAAAAGTTTTTGGGTAAACGTGGATTTATTCTGCGCTGCTGAATAACTGGAAGTCCTGGAGTATTATCATAAAGAAGTGTGGTTTTATTCAACGAGTTTCAAATTTGAACTGTTTGTCTATTTAAAGCTCGGAGGTGTCTATATTTGTACAACTGTGATATCTCCTGATGAAGAAGTTTTAGAACTTTGAAACGCGTTGAATAAAACCACACTCCTTTATGATAATACGCCCAGACTTCCAGTTATTCAGCAGCGCAGAATAAATCCACGTTTACCCAAAAACTTTTTCCTATAGTTTATTGTCACAGCACATTCAGTACAATTCAAGTCTCTTAAGCACGGGCTTCATAAACAGTACAGCTGCTTCTTAGAGGCACATTGACTAACAGTCTCTTTTGCTAGCACAGATCAAGACTCTTTACAAAGGCACAGCAGTACACAGCATTCCTTCTAGCACAGTGAGATGGAGGAGGGGGAAGGTTTACTGAGGGAGATTACCCCTGTGACACAACTTCTTACAGTCCTTATCTTCCTGCTCCTGATAGACTTTCTCAACTAGCAGTATAGGGGTTAGCCCAGCTCCACTCTGTAATGGAATCCTGTGTCCCCATGTTCACTTGCCTGAAGGTTTGTGAGACAGATCACAGACACACACCACTCATCCTTTAGGCTGCAGTTCAGTAAACAAGTTTCCCACAATCCCCCTGGGGCTCTGCTAACCACTCCCTGTCTCCTGTGACTGTGTTAACCCCTCTAGTTGCTGGATGCTTTTGAAGCATCAGCAGTTAGCACAACTTCTGTCATAAAGTCAGCAAGTCAAAATTTGGCAAAGTTTCCAATGCGCCTTTTTACACAAAAATATGTGATGTATTATGATTTTATGGCACTGTAGATATGAGGGTGGTGGCATGTCGGCCATCTCTGAATCATACCATGTCTTGATATCTGTGGAACATTATTATATAATGTACTGGAAATGGAAAAAAAATCCAAGCGAAGTAGAAAGGTGAAAAAAATGCAATTGCGCCATTTTTAAGGGTTAGGGGGACGGTTATTTTTACAATATTCATTGCAGTGCAGTAAAAACGACCTGACAACATGATTCTCCAGGTCAGTATGAGTATCGCAATATCAAGATTTAAATTATTTTTTTACTGATTGGGGTTTTAAATAAGTTCAGAACTTTTTTTGAAACCTGTAACTTTAATTAAATTAATTATTTTAATATTTTTAAAACATTTTTTACATTGAACTTCTTAGTTCGTACTAGAGGACATCACTGTGCGATGGCTTAATCGCTTATTCTTATTGGAGAAATGTTTTGTATCACTACAGTCGTGTGAAAGAAAATTCATGGTGTGATGAAGTGGTGAAAAAAATGCAATTGTGCTATTTCGGGAGGGTTTATTTTTACTGTGTTCATTGTGCAGTAAAAGTGACCTAACAACATGATTGTCCAGGTCAGTACTAGCAGGGGTGAACCTAGCCTCTATGCTGCCTGAGGCGAACTGCAAAACGGTGCCCCCCCAATTTGAGGGAGAAAGGTTGCGCGCCGTGGCAAATTTTATGCCACTCTCCGACCACACCCATTTCACAACTAGTCACACCCATGTCCACGCCCCGACCACACCCATTTAGCACTGGTGATCACACTGACTGGTACTGAGGGCACAGTGACTGGTACTATGGGCACACTGGTACTGAGTAAAAGAAAGAACAGAGAGAAAAAAGAAAACAGAGATAAAGGAGAGAGAGTAAGAGGGGAAAGCAAGAAAGAACAGAGAGAAAGTAGAGAGAGAAATAAATAAACAAAGAAAGGGAAAAGAAAGAACAGAGAGAGAGAAAAAAACAAAGAGGGGAAAGAAAGAACAGAGAGAAAGAAAAGACGGGAAAGAAAGAACAGAGAGAAAGAAAGAAAGAACAGCAAAAGAAAGAGGGGACAGAAAAAAAGAACAGAGAGAAAAAAAGAAATAGGGGAAAGAAAGAACAGAGAGATATAAAGAAAGATGGGAAAGAGAACAGAGAGAGAGAAAAAGAACAGAAAGAAAGAAAGAAAGAGGGGAAAGAAAGAACAGAGAGAAGAAAGAACAGAGAGAGAAAGAGAAAGAAAGAACAGAAATAGAAAGAAAGAGGGGAAAGAAAGAACAGAGAGAAAGAAAAAGAACAGAGAGAGAAAGAAAGATGGGAAAGAAAAAAAGAACAGAGAGAAAGAAAGAGGGGAAAGAAAGAAAGAACAGAGAGAAAGAGAAAGAAAGAGGGGAAAGAAAGAAGAGAGAGAAAGAAAGAAAGAGAAAAAGAAAGAGGAAAGAAAGAACAGAGAGAAAGAAAGATGTGAAAGAAAGAACAGAGAGAGAGAGAAAGAACAGAAAGAAAGAACAGAGAGAGAGAAAGAAAGAGGGGAAAGAAAGAACAGAAAGAGAGAAAGAAAAAGAAACAGAGAGAAAGAAAGAAAGAAAAAGGGGAAAGAACAGAGAGAGAGAAAAAGAAAGAGGGGAAAGAACAGAGAGAGAGAAAAAGAAAGAGGGGAAAGAACAGAGAGAAACAGAAAAAGAAAGAAACAGAGAGAGATAGAAAGAGAGGGGAAAGAAAGAACAGAGAGAAAGAAAGAAAAAGAACAGAGAGAAAGAAAGATGAGAAAGAAAGAACAGAGAGAAAGAAAGAAAGAACAGAGAGAAAGAAACAAAGATTCTATAAAGATACTATAGCAGCCCGGCTCCCATTGTAGTGCCCACCTGAGCCTCCCGGTGCAGGACATATCATGATCCGCTCACATGGCCGACATCCCCGATTCCAAGGCGAGGACACGGTAATGGATCTGAAGCATTCCCTGAAGTGCCTCCATGGTTCCGTCACAATCTCCTCCTGGAATTACCTAATTTCCGGTCATCTTCCAGCACATCACTTCTGGTGGAACATCACGTGCGAATTTTAAAGTGCTCCTCGGGGCTCCGGCATGTACTCCTGAGTCCACGGGAAAAGCTCCCGGCGGGGACAGCGGGGCAGACCCTCAAAATCGGTAGTGTCCCGCTGAATTCAGGATGCTTGGGAGGTATGAATGCTCCCCACCATACACCTTGTACACGCACGGCTCTGCACACCTCATACACACACGGTTCCGCTTTGTATGCCTCGTACACACACGGCTACGCTCCGTCCACCTCACACACACAAGGCTCCACTCAGTATACACATGGCTCCACTCCGTACACCTTATACACACGCAGACACGCTTTGTACACCTTGTACACACACGACTCCACTTCGTAAACCATGTACACATGCGGCTTTGCAGCATACACCTCGTACACACGTGGTTCTGCTCCGTACACCTCGTACACACGCGGCTCCGCTACATACACACAAGGCTCCACTCCATGCACACACGGCTCTGCTCCACTCTGTACACACACGGCTCAAGCACGGAGCCCTGTGTGTACGGAGCTGAGCGGCTCAACTCCGTACACTTCGCACACACAGGGCTCCATTTCGTACACACATAGCACTGCTATATCCACCTCGTACACACGACTCCGCTCCGTAAACCTCGTACACGCGCGGCTCAGCTCCGTAAAACTCGTACACGAGCGGCTCGGCTCCGTAATCCTTGTACAGACACACGGCTCCGCTCCATCCAACTCGTACACACAAGGCTCTGCTCCATACACCTCGTACACACACAGCTCCGCTACGTACACCTCGTACACACACGGCTCTGCTCCGTACACCTCGCACACAGTACAGCACTGCTACATCCACCTCTTACACACACGGCTCCGCTCCGTACACCTCGTACTCACACGGCTCCGCTCCGTACACCTCGTACACACACGGCTCCGCTCCGTACACCTCGTACACAGTACAGTACTGCTACATCCACCTTGTACACACACGGCTCCGCTACGTACAACTCGTACACACACGGCTCTGCTCCGTACACCTCGTACACAGTACAACACTGCTACATCCACCTCGTACACACACGGCTCCGCTCTGTACACCTCGTACACACACGGCTCCGCTCCGTACACCTCGTACACAGTACAGCACTGCTACATCCACCTCGTACACACACGGCTCCACTCCGTACACCTCGTACTCACACGGCTCCAGTCCGTACACCTCGTACACACATAGCTCCGTACACCTCGTACATACACGGCTCCGCTCCGTACACCTCGTACACAGTACAGCACTGCTACATCCACCTCGTACACACACGGCTCCGCTCCGTACACCTCGTACACACAAGGCTCTGCTCCGTACACCTCGTACACAGTACAGCACTGCTACATCCACCTCGTAAACACATGGCTCAGCTCCGTACACCTCGTACTCACACGGCTCCGCTCCGTACACCTCGTACACACACGGCTCCGCTCCGTACACCTCGTACACACACGGCTCCGCTCTGCACACCTCGTACACACACGGCTACGCTCCATACACTTTTCACACACGGCTCTGCTACATCCAACTTGTACACATTACAGCTCTGCTACATCCACACTGTAAACCCATCCCGACCCCACATACAAACTTACCCTCAGTCGTCCAGCACCATGACAACCATCACAGCAGTCCTGCACACAAGGAGGACACTGATCATGTGACCCCTGACTCCTCCCCTCCTGTGACCTCATCACAGGTCCTGTGGGCACAGAAGAGTTCAGCATAGCAGCTACAGTAAAGATTTATATCTTAGTACCGTGTTAGCCAGTAGATAGAAAAATATTTAGAATTGAGAGTCCTCAGTGGTTGATACCTTTTAATGGCTAACTGAAAAGATGGTAACAAATTGCAAGCTTTCGAGACTACTCAGGTCTCTTCATCAGGCTAAACTAATACAGAATCTGAAGAATCACATATTTGTACACAACACAGCACAGAAAAAAAAATGCAATAGATGAGACAAGTGACGTGAAGCAGAACTGTCATTATGGGAGAGGGATGAACAGTTGTGGCAATAAATATTGGACTAGTTCATAGATAAGGAGTGTGAAAGTTTTATTGCCCTCTGATTAGGGTCTGGTAATGTTTTGTGATGTTCTGACAGGGTCTTTGAAGCAAATTCCTTAATTGATGTAATAGGCCATAAAACCATGTGATAGGTTAATTCCAGCATTGAGAGTGTCAAAGGTCACCACCAATTTGTATTGAGAGTTTGCGAATACAAATTGATGGTGACCTTTGACACTCTCAATGCTGGAATGAACCTATCACATGGTTTTATGGCCTATTACATCAATTAAGGAATTTGCTTCAAAGACCCTGTCAGAACATCACAAAACATTACCAGACCCTAATCAGAGGGCAATAAAATTTCACACTCCTTATCTATGAACTAGTCCAATATTTATTGCCACAACTGTTCATCCCTCTCCCATAATGACACTTCTGCTTCACGTCACTTGTCTCATCTATTGCATTTTTTTTTTCTGTGCTGTGTTGTGTACAAATATGTGATTCTTCAGATTCTGTATTAGTTTAGCCTGATGAAGAGACCTGAGGAGTCTCGAAAGCTTGCAGTTTGTTACTATCTTTTCAGTTAGCCATTAAAAGGTATCAACCACTGAGGACTCTCAATTCTAAATATTTTTCCAGCATAGCAGCGTCATTGACAGCTGTGACAGGCTGAGCTGTAAAGGCAAGGAATGGGTGCATGGGGGGCGTGGCGGCTCATCTCACTACTGGACATATAGTGTCCAGAGCGGGACAGCTGGAGGGGGGGTCAGATGTGACTGTGTGAGGGATTAAGGAGAGCCAGCCAGCACCACACCACGTGTTATGAGTTCCGCTCTGCCGCCCCCTGGCTGCCGCCGTCTGAGACAACAGGCTCAACTCACCTCATTATAGCTGCGGCCCTGAGTACTAGTATGGAGGGGGTTAATGCTCCTTTTTTCTGGCTCATCTCCTATTTTCACTTTCACTCTGTAACTTTCCATCCTGCTCTGCAGATAACAGTTCCTGTTGGTGTAAGTCTGAGCTCTGTAGTCACATCCTTCCCTTTCCTCTATGTGCAGTGTGATTAGGTATTGTTCTCTGCTGCTTCCTGGTTACTGTTTATATTGCTCCGTTACATCAGACGCAGGATGCAGAAGATGATCGTCCTCACACTGATCCTCCTGGCAGTGTCCGGGCTGTACTCTGGTGAGTATGGACCGAGCTGTCTGTACATTATTATCAGTGACGTAACTAGAGTCTAATGGGCCACGATGCAAAATATGGACCTGGGCCCTCCCTGCATGTTGGTCAGTTGTATGGGCCCTTGTAGCATTGAAAATCTTATAAAGACATGTGTGATCGCCCCCATGTAATAATGTCCCTCATCCTGGACCCTTTGCCTTCCTGGTATAAAGTTCCCCATCATGTAGTAATGTCCCCCATCCTGGACCTTTTATTTAATAATGTTCGCCATCCTGCACACCTTCCTATAATAATAACATAGTAACATAGTTAGCAAAGTCGAAAGAAGACATTTGTCCATCCAGTTCAGCTTATATTCCGTCAGAATAAATCCCCAGATCTGCGTCCTTCTAAAGAACCTAATGACTGTGAGATACATTATTGTTACGCTCCAGGAAGACATCCAGGCCTCTGTTGAACCCCTCGACTGAGTTTGCCATCACCACCTCCTCAGGCAAGGAATTCCAGATTCTCACTGCCCTAACAGTAAAAAATCATCTTCTATGTTGGTGGAAAAACCTTCTCTCCTCCAGATGCAGAGAATGCCCCCTTGTGACTGTCACCTTCCTTGGTATAAACAGATCCTCGGAGAGATATTTGTATTGTCCCCTTGTATACTTATACATGGTTATTAGATCGCCCCTCAGTCGTCTTTTTTCTAGACTAAATAATCCTAATTTTTCTACTCTCTCTGGATATTGTATTTCCCCAGCACCGTTGCCCAAAACTGTACACAGTCCTCCATGTGCGGTCTAACCAGGGATTTGTACAGAGGCAGTATAATGCTCTCATCATGTGTATCCAGACCTCTTTTAATGCACCCCATGATCCTGTTTGCCTTGGCAGCTGCTGCCTGGCACTGGCTGCTCCAGGTAAGTTTATCATTAACTAGGATCCCCAAGTCCTTCTCCATGTCAGATTTACCCAGTGGTTTCCCGTTCAGTGTGTAATGGTGATATAGATTCCTTCTCCGTATGTTCATAACCTTACATTTATCATTGTTAAACCCCATCTGCCACCTTTTGGCCCAAGTTTCCAACTTATCCAGATCCATCTGTAGCAGAATACTATCTTCTCTTGTATTGACTGCTTTGCTGCCCACTGTTTGGGCAGCAAACACCGCTTCTGAAAGGCAGGGAAACCATCCCCACCAGTCAGAGAGCCGTGGTTCCCACACTGTCAAAAGAAAGCTCTATCCCCATCACCATCCACTGGCAATTGAAGATTAAGAAACAATCTCCGGATATTAACCGCTGTGGATCTAGCAGGCATGAAGCCTGACTGATCAGAATGGATAACTGTAGAAATTACTGTATTCAATCTAGACGCCAGAACCTTCACAATCATTTTAACATCAGTTGACAATAAAGATATGTGCCTGTATGAGTCAGGGATTACAGGGTCTATATCTGGCTTAGGTATGACTGCTATCACCGCCTCTTGTGTGTAGCCCTGGTGTTAGGCACACGCAGTACCCTGGAGAGTGTGTGGCGAGACAGCAGTTTAATGCTCAATACCCATTCACTCAACATACACTAGACACACCCTTAGGGTAGTGTAGTTACTTGTGAGGGAGTGGTCAGGGTGTATGTTTGTTGAGTGATTTTAGAATAGTCAGTTTCCTGTCTTCGGACAGAGCAGATGTGTGGAGTCTAGCTGGAGGGAGGAAGTCGTCCAGCCTGCTCTGTCATCAGTTCAGAAAGTGGAGGCTAGTACAGGTGGTCTAGTTCACCTCAGCCTAGTCAGAGCTGTACCTCACCTGAATACATTGACAAAGAAAGAAGAAGCTTAGTGCAGAATTACTTCAGTCACCTGTCTCAAGGACAGTGAAAGGTTCAGAGACGTGCTCCTGCCTAGTGATAACTGAGAATCTGTAACTAACTTTAAAGGAAGTGAAGAAGGGAGTGACTACCCGACTTTTTGCAAGTGTGAGTGTTTATGCTACCAGCGAGGACAAGGCGAAAGGCACAGTGGAAAGATTATTGGAAAAGTGCTTTTGGATTGAAGAAGTCCTGCACATTGCTACCGGTCACTGGGGACCGAAGGATCACTATTAGCTTCAAGCATAGTGGTAAGAAAACCAGAGATTTACCGGACCTTAGGTCGCGGCAAACAGCCCCAAATAGTCAGTACGTAACTGGGTCAGGGGGAGTGAAGACCTTGAGTCTCTGCAGACAAGATAGGAATTCAGCTCTCTCACAGGAAGGCTCCTACCACAAAACTGACTGGGCAGTACAGCTATGGAATAGCTGGAGTTATAGAGGGAACTACGCTTCAGGCTGGTTGTACTCATCGTGTTGTGAAAGGAAAGGAGGCCCCTAACTTGTCCAGCTGCTGTCTCAAAATACACTCTCCTTGGATCAGCCTCCCTGGGACCTGCCTGAACATCTTACAAGTAAAGGTATGGAAAGACGCTGACCGTGTGAGACTGTGTTATTTATCTGCACCCGACTTCACTAACTTCATAGACTTTGAGGGAAGAGTCCTACCTGTAGGGGACCCGACATCTAGCTGCCTCACCATCCCCTCAGAGATCTACAGCAGCGCTGGTACAAATTACCAGAAGACTACAGGTGGCGTCACGAACTGTATATAAATCTATCCCCTGTAAATATTCCCCCAACATACGCCAGACCGCCAGGGCCACAGACCGAGCCACCGCTACCTGTGACAACCCCATAGATTTCCATGGGCTCGGCTCTGAGTACCCCATTGCCCTGGTAACCCACAATTGTGGTGGCGGGTCGACACAAATTTGGCGTCACGAACAGGATGCGAAACTCGCAAAATTGCGAGCCCTGTGTGCCTATGGAGTTGTTTTTGTGAAAAGGACTGTTTGCACTTTTGGCGCCAAAAATCGCCATCTTTGTCGCCATATTCGCGCCCTCAGGCGCTGGAGAAGAAGGTGGGCGTACCTTCGTGGGCGTCTACCCCCCTGTGGCGCGAAGAAAATGCCTGCCCTCTCAAAGTGCTATTACAACATGCGATCCTGCCCTACAGCAAAGGAGGTCCGCCTCCTCTTCACCTTCCCTGCGAGGAGGAGGAGACGCAAACCCCGCCTCCACGGAAGAGACCGGATGTCTCTGGAGGAAGAAGAGAGAATCTTCTGGAACATCATGGAGGCAGGACGTGTGCAGCCGAGCAGGGAAGCGGAGGAAGGCAGGCCCCGTGCCCCAGCCAAGCTGCCACCAGCACCGGAGTTATCCGTGGTCCTGCACCTGCAGCAGGCGTTGCTAGAAATTCAGGAAGAAAATGCACGCCTGAAGAAGATGGTCCAGCACCAACCTGGATTTGAAGAGATCGAGAGACGCCGGCGTACCCTGGAGCAGCGGAGGCTGTGGGACGCGGTGATCTCTCCCCTCAACGACCCCCCACGATTCGAGTTACCGAAGATTCTGCTGCCCAAGGCGAAGGAGCAACCGGAGGCTGCCCCCGAAAGTACCGATCCTGATCCCACCGGTGAAGCGGTGGAGGCGAAGGAGGTTGAGGAGGTACCGCCAGTTCCGGAACGCCCGCCCGGCCAGGAGGCCGCAGCAGATGATCGGTCCCCGGCAGGGACACCGGAGGGTCCTGTCCGTCGTTACCAGACGTCGACTTAGACGAGATGGCGCGCCTGGATGACGTCGCCTACACCGCCCAGTGGGAATATGAGTGGCAGCGTCGTGAGGAGAAGCAAAAACGCCAGCAGGAGGAAGAGCGGGAAGCTCAGCGGAATCGTCAGCGACAACATGCAGAGCTGATCGCGGACAAGGAGAGTGTCCGAAGAGAGAAAGGTACCCTGAGGGAACCGCGGCGGCAGGGGTGTGTGACTGAGTTCCAGCTCCGGAAGGGCTGGGGCTTCATCCGTGAACCGGGCCTCTACCCAGGGGTCTTTGTTAGTCGCAGAGACGTAGAATCCCACCTACCGCAAGGCCATCCCGGGAGGGACTTAGTTAATGGAGACATTGTCACGTACACACGGCACTGGGGAATGAAGGGATGGTATGCCCTTAACGTCACCATCGTCCGTGACCCCGTCCCCGACGCAGGTAACGTCATCACTACCGCAGCGTCCCCGTCTCCAGCTCAAGCAGTATCCGGCCGTGCCCCAGCATCGCCCCCTGCAGGTTCATCGCAAAGGAAAGCCACATCTACATCGCAATATGCGACCCAGTCTCAATCGCAATCCATGACACGGTCCATATCGTTAACTGTGATTGAAACGCAATCGGTGTCTCGTGAGGAGAATGTACCCGTTGCGCCCCTAGAGGTTCGCACGAGAACTGTGGCGACCCAGACCCTAATAGCAGCGCATGACTTGTTAGTCCTGGGATCTAGGGACCATCGCATTGTTCCAGCCCCCGGGGTGGAAAGTGTATTTGAAGTAAATGAGTAATTAAACAGTAAAGAAGAATCGGTGAGATCCATATAGGGTCTACCATAAGTAAAGTTGTAGAAAGTTTAAGTATGTTTACAAATTTTTGCACAAGTTGAAGAGTATAACGTATATAACATATATATATATATTTCTAACAGTAGAATGCCCGGCTGGGTAAACAGAGAAAAAGTTTGCACTTTAGTATTATTATAATGTGATATTATATCTGTGTCTTCGTTTAACAATGGACTTTGAGGTTGAGGACTGTGCCAGCCCAGAACTTATTTGTATATAGTTGCGCTTTGGTGCTTTATCTTGGTTTTACATAAAACCAGCACAACTACCTCTGAATACAAAAACCCGTGTGGTGTGGCACTGAGTGAGGTCTGCATTTGGATGTCCTGCAGCCCACCCAGGACCTACGTTGAAGGTTTGGTGCGGGTCTTTCACAAGAATACTGTATATTTATTGAATGCTATTTAATATTTGTATTTTTCTCTATATAATGTTTTTGTTTTGCAACGTTCAAGACATCCTCACCTCCCGGATGGGACGAATTAATGTTTCATGTTTGATGTTTTCATGCATAAACAAAATGTCTCCTTGTATTTTACAGCCCGGGAGTGCTGTCTTTTACCATGGGGGAATGTGTAGCCCTGGTGTTAGGCACACGCAGTACCCTGGAGAGTGTGTGGCGAGACAGCAGTTTAATGCTCAATACCCATTCACTCAACATACACTAGACACACCCTTAGGGTAGTGTAGTTACTTGTGAGGGAGTGGTCAGGGTGTATGTTTGTTGAGTGATTTTAGAATAGTCAGTTTCCTGTCTTCGGACAGAGCAGACGTGTGGAGTCTAGCTGGAGGGAGGAAGTCGTCCAGCCTGCTCTATCATCAGTTCAGAAAGTGGAGGCTAGTACAGGTGGTCTAGTTCACCTCAGCCTAGTCAGAGCTGTACCTCACCTGAATACATTGACAAAGAAAGAAGAAGCTTAGTGCAGAATTACTTCAGTCACCTGTCTCAAGGACAGTGAAAGGTTCAGAGACGTGCTCCTGCCTAGTGATAACTGAGAATCTGTAACTAACTTTAAAGGAAGTGAAGAAGGGAGTGACTACCCGACTTTTTGCAAGTGTGAGTGTTTATGCTACCAGCGAGGACAAGGCGAAAGGCACAGTGGAAAGATTATTGGAAAAGTGCTTTTGGATTGAAGAAGTCCTGCACATTGCTACCGGTCACTGGGGACCGAAGGATCACTATTAGCTTCAAGCATAGTGGTAAGAAAACCAGAGATTTACCGGACCTTAGGTCGCGGCAAACAGCCCCAAATAGTCAGTACGTAACTGGGGTCAGGGGGAGTGAAGACCTTGAGTCTCTGCAGGACAAGATAGGAATTCAGCTCTCTCACAGGAAGGCTCCTACCACAAAACTGACTGGGCAGTACAGCTATGGAATAGCTGGAGTTATAGAGGGAACTACGCTTCAGGCTGGTTGTACTCATCGTGTTGTGAAAGGAAAGGAGGCCCCTAACTTGTCCAGCTGCTGTCTCAAAATACACTCTCCTTGGATCAGCCTCCCTGGGACCTGCCTGAACATCTTACAAGTAAAGGTATGGAAAGACGCTGACCGTGTGAGACTGTGTTATTTATCTGCACCCGACTTCACTAACTTCATAGACTTTGAGGGAAGAGTCCTACCTGTAGGGGACCCGACATCTAGCTGCCTCACCATCCCCTCAGAGATCTACAGCAGCGCTGGTACAAATTACCAGAAGACTACAGGTGGCGTCACGAACTGTATATAAATCTATCCCCTGTAAATATTCCCCCAACATACGCCAGACCGCCAGGGCCACAGACCGAGCCACCGCTACCTGTGACAACCCCATAGATTTCCATGGGCTCGGCTCTGAGTACCCCATTGCCCTGGTAACCCACAATTGTGGTGGCGGGTCGACACACTTGCATTGAATGGGTTAGGGTTCCCCCCTTCACCGCCTCCTCGATGGTTCCAGCAAGTGGGGATGTAGAATATTTCCAAACTTCTTATACATTTCTGTGGGAAGCCCGTCTAGTCCTGACGATTTGTTATTAGCCATAGAGGCTGCGGCCATTTGTAACTTCTCCAGCTGTAATGGTCTATTTAAAAATTCTTGATCTTTACCGCTAAATGTCGGTAGTTTGATTTCCCTAAGGTAGGATAAGATCTGTTCTCTACTAAATTGCAGTTTCGATGTACAGTACAGACCAAAAGTTTGGACACACCTTCTCATTCAAAGATTCTTCTGTATTTTCATGACTATGAAAATTGTAGAATCACACTGAAGGCATCAAAACTATGAATTAACACATGTGGAATTATACATTACACTTTACAAAAAAGTGTGAAACAACTGAAAATATGTCTTATATTCTAGGATCTTCAAAGTAGCCACCTTTTGCTTTGATTACTGCTTTGCACGCAGAAAAGGTGAACGGATGGACTCTACATGCCTGGTTCCCACTGTGAAGCATGGAGGAGGTGGTGTGATGGTGTGGGGGTGCTTTGATGGTGACACTGTTGGGGATTTATTCAATATTGAAGGCATAGTGAACCAGCATGGCTACCACAACATCTCGCAGCAGCATGCTATTCCATCCGGTTTGCGTTTAGTTGGACCATCATTTATTTTTCAACAGGACAATGACACCAAACACACCTCCAGGCTGTGTAAGGGCTATTTGACCAAGAAGGAGAGTGTTGGGGTGCTACGCCAGATGACCTGGCCTCCACAGTCACCAGACCCGAACCCAATCGAGATGGTTTGGGGTGAGCTGGACGGCTCACCGCTTCAATTTTGAATAAATCCCCAACAGTGTCACCAGCAAAGCCCCCCCACACCATCACACCTCCATGCTTCACGGTGGGAACCAGGCATGTAGAGTCCATCCGTTCACCTTTTCTGCGTGCAAAGCAGTAATCAAAGCAAAAGGTGGCTACTGTGAAGAACCTAGAATATAAGACATATTTTCAGTTGTTTCACACTTTTTTGTAAAGTGTAATGTATAATTCCACATGTGTTAATTCATAGTTTTGATGCCTTCAGTGTAATTCTACAATTTTCATAGTCATGAAAATACAGAAGAATCTTTGAATGAGAAGGTGTGTCCAAACTTTTGGTCTGTACTGTATATAGATCTATATAAAATTAGAGATCTGGTCAGTCTGATTTACTACCACTCCTTCCCTGTCCTTCAAAGCACCAATAAAAGAACTCCCCATCTGAGCCCTTGCTATCAGGGCTAGTAAGTGTCCTGCCTTCTCCCCCTTCTCAAAGAAGTGTGTCTGGGCAAACATGCTTTTATTTTTAGCTTTTTCCTTGATATGTGTGGTGTATGCTTCTTGGCCTTCCCTATCTCCATCAGGTCCTGTTTTGCACCGGTTAGTACAAATTTCTCTCCTGTAGATCTAACTCTATCCTGTAAAAAATCTCCGAACTTATTTATCTTAGTTTTAGAGCTGTTAATGTCCTGTATTAAGACTCGTAAGCATGCTTTCATGGCATCCCATAATGTGTTTTGCGACACTCGTTTGTCGTTTTCCTTAACCCCTTAACCCCAAAGGGTGGTTTGCACGTTAATGACCGCGCCAATTTTTACAATTCTGACCAGTGTCCCTTTATGAGGCTATAACTCTGGAACGCTTCAACAGATCTTCACGATTCTGAGACTGTTTTCTCGTGACATATTGTACTTCATGATAGTGGTAAAATTTCTTATAATTTGCGGTTATTTATGAAAAAAATGGAAATATGGCGAAAATTTTTAAAATTTTGCAATTTTCAAACTTTTAATTTTTATTCCCTTAAAACACAGAAATATCTCACACAAAATAGTTACTAAATAACATTTCCCACATGTCTACTTTACATCAGCACAATTTTGAAACCAAATTTTTTTTTGTTAGGAAGTTATAAGGGTTAAAAGTTGACCAGCGATTTCTCATTTTTACAACAAATTGTACAAAACCATTTTTTTTAGGGACCACCTCACATTTGAACTCACTTTGAGGGGTCTATATGGCAGAAAATACCCAAAAGTGACACAATTCTAAAAACTGCACCCCTCAAGGTACTCAAAGCCACATTCAAGAAGTTTCTTAACCCTTCAGGTGCTTCACAGGAGCTGAAGCAACTTGAAAGGAAAAAATGAATATTTAACTTTTTAGTCACAAAAATGATCTTTTACAAACAATTTTTTTATTTTAACAAGGGTAAAAGGAGAAAATGGACAGAAAAAGTTGTTGTGCAATTTCTCCTGAGTACGCCGATACCCCATGTGTGGGGGAAAACCACTGTCTGGGCGCACGGCAGGGCTTGGAAGGGAAGGAGCGCCGTTTGACTTTTTCAAACCAAAATTGGCGGGAATTGAGATTGGACGCCATGTCGCATTTCGAGAGCCCCTGATGTGCCTAAACAGTGGAAATCCCCCACATGTGACACCATTTTGGAAACTAGACCCCCCTAAGGAACTTATCTAGATCTGTTGTGAGCACTTTGAACCCCCAAGTGTTTCACTAAAGTTTATAATGCCTGGGTTGAAAAAAAAATTTTTCCACAAAAATTATATTTTTGTCCCCAATTTTTGATTTTTCCCAAGGAAATTGGACCCCAAAAGTTGTTGCCCAATTTGTCCTGAGTACGCTGATACCCCATATGTGGGGGATAAATACTGTTTGGGCGCACCGCAGGGCTCGGAAAGGAAGTAATGACGTTTTGGAATGCAGACTTTGATGGGTGTCATGTTCAGTTTGCAAAGTCCCTGATGTGCCTAAACAGTGGAAACCCCCACAACTGACCCCATTTTGGAAACTAGACCCCCTAAGGAACTTATCTAGATCTGTGGTGAGCACTTTGAACCCCCAAGTACTTCACACAAATTTATAATGCCCGGGCATGAAAATAAAAAATCCTATTTTTTTCCCACAAAAGTAATATTTAAGTCACCAATTTTTTATTTTCCCAAGGGTAACATGAGAAATTGGACCATAAAAGTTGTTGTCCAATTTGTCCTGAGTACACTGATACCCCATATGTGGGGGAAACCACTGTTTGGGCGCACGGCAGAGCTCGGAAGGGAAGGAGCGCCATTTGACTTTTTCAAACCAAAATTGTCTGGAATCGAGATTGGACGCCACGTCGCATTTGGATAGCCCCTGATGTGCCTAAACAGTGGGATTCCCCCACAAGTAACCCCATTTTAGAAACTAGACCCCCTAAGCAACTTAGTTAGATCGGTGATGAGCACTTTGAACCCCCAAGTGCTTCACACAAGTTTATAATGTAGAGCCGTAAAATTAAAAAATCATATTTTTTCCACAAAAATGATCTTTTCACCCCAATTTTTATTTTCCCAAGGGTAACAAGACCTCAAAAGTTATTGTGCAATTTGTCCTGAGTATGCTGATTCCCAATATGTGGGGGTAAACCACTGTTTGGGTGCATGGCAGAGCTCGGAAGGGAAGGAGCGCAGTTTGACTTTTTTAACGCAGAATTGGCTGTATGCCATGTCGCGTTTGGAGAGCCTCTGATGTGCCTAAACAGTGGAAAACCCCCACAAGTGACACCATTTTGGAAACTAGACCCCTTAAGAAACTTATCTAGATCTGTTGGGAGCACGTTCAATCCCCAAATGTTTCACTAAAGTTTATAATGCCTGGGTGTGAAAAAAAAATAAAAAATTCCACAAAAAATGATTTTTTAGTCCCCAATTTTTGATATTTCACAAGGAAATTGGACCCCAAAAGTTGTTTTCCAATTTGTCCTGAGTATGCTGATACCTCATATGTGGGGGGAAATACTGTTTGGGCTCACGGCAGGGCTCGGAAAGGAAGTAATGACATTTTGGAATGCAGACTTTGATGGGTGTCATGTTCAGTTTGCAGAGTCCCTGATGTGCCTAAACAGTGGAAACCCCCCACAAGTGACCCTATTTTGGAAACTAGACCCCCTAAGGAACTTATCTAGATCTGTGGTGAGCACTTTGAACCCCCAAGTGCTTCACACAAGTTTATAATGTCCACGCATGAAAATAAAAAATCCTATTTTTTCACACAAAAATGATCTTTTAGTCACCAATTTTTATTTTCACAAGGGTAAGGGGAGAAATTGGACCCCAAAAGTTGTTGTCAAATTTGTCCTGAGTACGCTGATATCCTATATGTGGGAGAAAACCACTGTGTGGGCGCACGTTGGGGCTCGGAATAGAAATAGTGACGTTTAGTAATGCAGACTTTGATGGAATGGTCTGCGGGTGTCATGTCGCGTTTGGAGAGCCCCCGATGTTCTTAAACAGTGGAAACCCCCCACAAGTAACCCCATTTTGTAAACTAGACCCCCAAAGGAACTTATCTAGATATGTGGTGAGCGCTTTGAACCCCCAAGTGCTTCACAGAAGTTTAGAACGCCCGGGCGTGAAAACAAAAAAATCATATTTTTTCCACAAACATGATCTTTTAGTCCCCAGTTTTTTATGTTCTCAAGAGTAATAGAAAAAATTGGACCCAAAAAGTTGTTTTCCAATTTGTCCTGAGTACGCTGATACCCTATATGTGGGAGAAAACTACTATATGGGCACACGTCGGGGCTCGGAAGTGAAGTAGTGACGTTTTGCATTGCAGACTTGCAGACAGTGGAAACCCCCACAAGTGACCCCATTTTGGAAACTAGACCTTCAAAGGAACTTATCTAGATCTAGATGTGTGGTGAGAATTTTGAACCCCCAAGTGCTTCACAGAAGTTTATAACGTAGAGCAATAAAAATAATAAATCATATTTTTTTCCACAAAAAAGATATTTTCGCCCCCAATTTTTTATTTTCCCAAGGGTAACAGAAGAAATTGGACCCCAAGAGTTATTGTGCAATTTGTCCTGAGTATGCTGATACACCATATGTGGGGGTAAACTACTGTTTGGGCGCATGGCAGAGCTCAGAAGTGAAGGAGCACCGTTTGACTTTTTCAACGCCGAATTGGCTGGAATTGAGATCAGACGCCATGTCACATTTGGAGAGCCCCTGATGTGCCTAAACAGTGGAAACCCCCCAATTCTAACTCCAACCCCAATGCCAACACACCCCTAGCACTAATCCCATCCCTAATCATAACCCTAACCACAAACCTAACCCTAACACACCCGTAACCCTAGTCCCAACCCTATCCCTAACTTTAGCCCCAACCCTAACTTTAGCCCCAATCCTAACCCTAACCCTAACGGGAAAATGGAAATAAATACATTTTTTGAATTTTATTATTTTTCCCTAACTAAGGTGGGTGGTAAAGGGGGTTTGATTTACTATTTATAGCGGGTTTTTATGATTGGCAGCTGTCACGCTAAAAGACGCTTTTTATTGCAAAAAGTAGTTTTTCATCATCACATTTTGAGAGCTATAATTTTTCTATATTTTGGCCCACAGAGTCATGTGGGGTCTTATTTTTTGTGGGATGAGGTGTCATTTTTATTGGTACCATTTTTGGGCACATGCCATTTTTTGATCGCTTTTTATTACGATTTTTGGGAGGCAGAATGAACAAAAACCAGCAATTCATGAGTTTCTTTTGGGGGAGGGGCGTTTATAGCGTTCCGCGTGTGGTAAAATTGATAATGCAGTTTTATTCTTCAGGTCAGTATGATTACAGTGATACCTCATTTATATCATTTTTTTATGTTTTGGCGCTTTTACACAATTAAAACGATTATATATAAAAAATAATTATTTTTGCATCGCTTTATTCTGCGAGCTATAACTTTTTTATTGTTTCGCTGATGATGCTGTATGGGCTTTTTTTTTGCGGGACAAGATGACGTTTTCAGCGGTACCATGTTTGTTTATATCCGTCTTTTTGATCGCGTGTTATTCCACTTTTTGTTCGGCGGTATGATGATAAATCATTGTTTTTTAGACTTTTTTTTTTTTTAAGAGGTTCACTAAAGGGGTTAACTAATGGGACAGTTTTATAGTACGGGTCGTTACGGCCGCGGCGATACCAAATATGTGTACTTTTATTGTTGGTTATTTTTTTTTACATTAAAGAAATGAATTTATTGGGGAATATATTTTTTTTTTCATTATTTAGGAATTTTTTTTTACAAATGTTTATTTTTATTTTTTGTACATTTTTACTTTGTCCCAGGGTGGGACATCACTGTGTAGGGTCAGATCGCTGGTGTGGTGGTCCTGCAGTGAGGAGAGTCCCTCGGAACACCGCGATCATGTGGAGGGAATATAAGTCAGGGCCTGGGGTGCGGTTACAGCCGCGTCTCTGTATTCTCAGAGCAGTGACTGAGCCAGTGCCGGTGGCACCCTCGTCACTGAATCCGAATGCTGCTGAGGAGAATTAATTTAATTTCCTCCCCGCAGCGTTTGGTTACCTACAGGCATTGGGCAGGTTAGTAATGCTATTAATCTACAGATTAACCCCACACCTGCAGGTTAATAGCATTTTTTTCTGGTGACAGATTACTTTTAAATGATGTAAGTCACAAAACTATATTGTCTAGTATTCAAACCACTTCCAAATACCAATGAATTCAAAAAGGAGAAAAGGGAAGCTTTTTGACATATAAAATACAAAATTTTTATTAGAGTAAAAATGCATATAATTAGGATAAAAATCCAATGGGGACAAAAGGATGCAGCAAGAAGCAGGCCAATATTAACAGGTACAAACACTGTAAAAAATATTTCAAAAGTGCATGTATATTACATATATTGCCACATTGGCTAGTAATAGGCTAAAAACTAGCTCCTATATAGTATATATCTGTGCACATAAGAACTAGTAAAAGGAATGTGCTCTCCCACCGTGCTAGCTTTAGAAGTGTCAGCATGTGAGTGCAAAGCCCACGGCAAATGCTAATAATAGATGCAACCAAAAACAGTCTACATATTACAACATAGGGCAAATTAAACTGCTGAAAAAATAATAAAGCTGCCAGCGGGAGGTCATACCTGGTGTGGCCTGGGCACCCCGATTTTTTGCCTATCTGCGGATGAACAAAGAAAACTTTGACGATTTGCTGGAGCGTGTTGACGACCAAATTAAAAAATCGGACACCTACTGTCGGTTCTCGATATCTCCGGCGGAGCGTCTCATGGTGACTATAAGGTAAGCTATATGTATTGGATCTGTTTTCTTCAGCACACTTGCAATTTTATAATTAATTTAACATCACAGGCCAACTAGGAAACCATATCAGTAGGCCAAAATTTTTTTTATAAAACAGTATTTCTCATTGATGTTATTTTTGGTATCTCCAATAGCTGAGTTCTGGTATGTAATGCTGTGTTTCTGAAATAATTTCTATTTTCTAATTTGTTTTCAGATTTCTGGCAACTGGCGAAACTCTGTCATCGCTCCATTTTCAGTATCGGCTGGGAATCTCCACACTATCCGGGATAATAAAGTACACTTGTCGTGCTCTGTGGGATAGTTTGGTTGGAGAATTTATTCCAGAGCCAACAACAGAGCGATGGCTTCAAATAGCGGACCAGTTTTTATGCATCTGCCAGTTCCCCAATTGCCTGGGGGCCGTTGATGGAAAGCACATCCGCATTCAAAAGCCTAAAAGAACCGATCAGAATTCTTCAACTATAAAAAATATTTCTCAGTCGTCCTGATGGCTATTGCAGATGCCGAATACAAGTTTATCGCGGTGGACATTGGGTCTTATGGACGGTCTAATGACTCCCAAGTGTTTAAACTATCTGCTATGGGACGTAAATTGTATGGAAACAGTTTTCATTTTCCCCCCCCTAGGCCACTGCCTCAAACCTCAGGCCCACCGATGCCATTCGTGTGTGTAGGTGATGAGGCATTCCAGCTGTCCCAACACCTATTGAAGCCGTACGCCAGCAGAGGATTAACCCATACAAAGCGGATATTTAACTACCGCCTCACAAGAGCCAGACGGATGGTGGAGTGTGCCTTTGGCATTATGACAGCAAAATGGCGTGTCCTTTTGACTGCAATTAACTTGAAGACCGAGACTGTTGATGATGTAGTGAAAGCGTGCGTGGTCCTCCATAATTTTGTCCTAACCAAGGAACCAATTTCTTGGAGGACCACAATCAAGAAACAACTTTGCACGACTACAGCAACATTACCACTCGCAGTACAGTCGCGGTTTCAAGAATGAGGGACCAGTTTGCTCAATACTTTGTGTCACCGGAAGGTAGTGTTGACTGGCAGGATGACAGAGTGTGATAAATGTATTGTTTCTTTTCCAAATTTTCTTTACCCACAATAAACCAATAGTTTACTTGTCTACCTTCTTGTGTGTTTTCTACTGTAACCTTTTTGCCATTGTTGTGTCCATGGCTGTTTCACAAAAGTATTTCAAATTTTCTCCAAAAAAAGTGTACATTGTAGGCCATGGTTCCCCAAATTCAGTCATCCAGGCCCACCAACAGGTATTGTTTTCAGGATTTCCTTTGTATTGCTCAGGTGATAATTGCCTCACCTGTGCAATACAAAGTAAATCCTGAAAACATGATATTTTTTTGGTGGGCCTTGAGGACTGGAGTAGGGGAAACCTGGGGTAGGGGATAAGATCAAACTTACACAATTTTTCTAAAAAGAGAATATACTTTGCATACTACACAACCCGGACATAACTTTGGCTAAAAGGTTGCATTTATGAACCTTTTAGACAAAGTTTGGTGTACCTGTATAACAAATTTAAAACTTAACATCCTATAAATTAAAGACAGACAACAATGTTAAAACTATGAACAATTTATTAAAGAAAATGTTTTTTAAGATAATATTTCTCAAAGTTGGCCTTTTGGTCCAATTTTTGACTTTGAAATAACCTTTTTTTTTTATTAAACTTTATTATTTCTGTAAAAAAAAATTTTTAATCAACTTTTTCATTTTGTAAACTTTTTTTTTTTTTTTTTTAACTTTATTTTTTACAACAAATATAACATATTTACAGACACTACAGGTCAGTGTAGTGTGGGGTGGAAATACTGCTGGAGAGGCTGCGGGACACTTCGACCGTGGGAGTGTGGAGGGACGAACGGGATGGTGGTGGGGAAGGAACAGGAAGAGGTGAAGGGGTGGAAAGAGTAAAGGAAGACAAGGCAGAACAGGTGGGTGGTGGTGGAGTGGAGGGTTGTGCATGAGGAGCAGATGACATACTAGGCAATTGGAAGGGGGAAGGAGATTGGTAAGAGGTAGAAGTGTGGTAGGGGGTAGGTGGCTGGTAGTGGGTAGGTTGTTGGTACTGGGGAGGTGACTGCAGTTGGGGAGGTGGTTGGTACTGGGGAGGTGACTGCAGTTGGGGAGGTGGTTGGTACTGGGGAGGTGGTTGGAATTGGGGAGGTTGATGGACCTGGGGAGGTGGTTGGAATTGGAGTTGATGGACCTGGGAGTGGTTGGTATGAATAGGAGGGGAGGAGGTATGGCAGGTGGAGGGGGGGAAGATGGACGGCGGCTGTAGGGGGGGGAGGTGGAGGAATGACTGGGGTGGATTGAGACAACCTGCACTAGAGCAGCGTGACACGTGTGCATCACATACATCTGCTGGTCATAAGATAGCGGATCTATGCGCTCCGCAACCGACCTAAAAAAGCTGTGGTTCGGGGGTGCTCTTAACTCTGAACGCACAGTTTCCAGAAGTGTCTTTACCTCACCAACTAGGGAGGTTATCTGACTAACGCCTGCGGCAACTTGTTCAGATAGCAACTTAAGGCAGTTCTGGAAAGATGCGTTCATGTGTAAGAACTCGGGCGCATAGTTCTTTTCCTGACCCCTCTGATGCTGCCGCCCAGTACCCGCAGCTGTACTAGAGGTGGCAGGGTCAGAAGGGTGGGGTAAAGGGAAGGCTATATCCTGACCAGCAGATTCATGTAATGCAGCCGGCCACGCTGCTCCAGCGCTGGTGGAGGGGACTGCGGGATCAAGTGTGTGGGAAGGCTGGGAAGGGGCAGATGTGGAGGGTTGGTCGAAGTGTCCCTCGGTGTCGGTCTCCTGAGGGATCGCTCTAGAAGGCTCCAACTCTGCGGGCGCCCGAGTGCTGGTCACCGTGCTGTGGAAGAAACAAAAACATAAAATTAATATACAGATGTGGAATGGCCCTGGCTGCAAAAAAAAAAAAAGGTTAACATTTGATGTAAATATTTACCTTCTGGTGACCATGGTTTCCCGCAGGAACGCCAGAGCTCGTGCATATTTGTATTTGCTCTGGCGTCCTGAAGAACCACTCGGGGCCCGCATCTCCTTATTGAATTCTTTCTTAAAGCGATCCCTCACAGACCGCCACCGCTTCATAATTCTCTCCCCTGAAACGAGAAAGCACACATTGGTTACTATACAACAACCACACTTTAGTCCTCGTGTCCCCCAGAGTTAATGTTTTCATTGTTTCCATAGTGTTTCACAAAAGGAAATCCTGAAAACATGAAGCGTGGGTGACACGAGGACAGAAGTTTTGTAAACACAACTTTACAGTCAGCAACATGAGCTATACTTACGGTATTTATTCTGGGACCTAGGATTGAGGTCCTCCCAGCATAGCACCAATCCCGCTGCCACTTCCTCCCAGAGCCGTCGGGTCACAATTTGATCGGAATGCCGGCGGTCCCCCATATTCCACAGCGGCTCCCTTTCTCGGACAAGATCTATCATTAATTCGACGTCCAGGCCCTCCTCCGTGTCCGAGTCGGGAGCACGCTGTGAAGCCTGTGAAATTAAAAAAGAAAAAAAAGAAAATTATCATACACATTGTTTTAAAAAGTCTAAATTATAGATGTTAAACTTGAAAAATTACTGCAACAAACATTTTGAGATAACACGTTTTGTAAAAATGAATAATTATAGAAAATGCTACCAAAAATGGTAGATAGTTTCAAAAATGTTTAAAAAACAAAACAATTTTTAAGAAAACACCCAAACAAAAAATTTACGTTTAAAAAATAAAAAATATGAAATAAACTTAAAAAAAAAACTTACACATTGAGAACCGCCGACAGACTCACGACGACGACTCTGGGAGGCGCTGGGAGGAACCCTCTGGCTCCCAGATCCGAGAGACTAAAAATGAAAATAAAAATTAGGATATTGCCATGTGTTGGCCGCTGTGTGAAGTATGTAATAAATGGTTTTCTATATGTTGTGTGTAGTGTGATGTTGTGTTTCTGCGATTGATGCAGGATACTTACGAATTGTGAGCCCACTCCGGGTATCTCTCCACCCCGTCCTTCTTCCTCTGGGAGCTCCTCGTCATCTTCCGATTCCTGTTATGAAAAAAACACAATCAAGACATATATCCCACAGATGGATTGTGAATAGAAAAAAAAAATAGATATTTTTACCGCCAATTGCTGACGATGGCTAGGAGGGCTCCCAGAAGAAGATGTGTCCTGCTGTGGCGGCTCTGGCTCTGGCTGGGAGGGAGGAGATGGCGATGCTGGTGGTGCTGCCGCCGCTGCTGCTTCAGCCGCTGCCTCCTCCGCCAACACCGCCATTGCGGCAGCTGCAGCAGCTGTTTGCCGTTCTCTGCTGTGGAAGAAACAAAAAGGGACAGTGAATATATTTCTATATTCCTTGTCCCTGGCTGAAAGAGAAAAACAAACATGTAATTTTTTAGTGAAATGGGGGATGTAATATTTACTTTCTTCTTGCTTCCCTCCTTGCCCGCCTCCCTCCTCTCGTCTCTCTACAGCCGCCCCCTCCGCCTCTTGTTGACGTCTTCTGCTGTTAAGTAAAAAGGGACTGTAAATTTACTATTCCTTGTCCATGGATGAAAGAAAAACAAACATGTAATTTAGAGCAAAATGGTTGATGTAATATTTACTTTCTGCTTGCTATCCTCCTAGCTTGGAGGTCCTCTCCTCCCCTCTGCTCCACTTGGGCTTGGGCTTCAGCCGCCGCTGCTCGTTGAAGTCTTCTGCTGTTGAATAAGGACACAAAAAGGGACAGTGAATATATGTCTATTCCTTTGCCCTGGCTGAAAGAGAAAAACAAACATGTAATTTAGAGCAAAATGGGGGATGTAATAGTTACTTTCTGCTTGCTAGCCTCCTAACTTGGAGGTCCTCTCCTCCCCTCTGCTCCACTTGGGCTTCAGCCGCCACCGCCTCTCGTTCACGTCTTCTGCTGTTGAATAAGGACACAAAAGGGACAGTGAATATATGCGGATTCCTTGTCCCTGGCTGAAAGAGAAAAACAAACATGCAATTTTTAGGGACATGGGGGATGTCATTTACTTTCTACTGGCTTGCCTCCTTGCATCCAGGATCTCCTGCGCCCTTGCATCGCCAGCATCAATTCTTCTGCTGTGGAATTAACAGACAAAAAGGAATTTTGTTTATATGTATTTATTGTCCCTGTTTTAAAATATAACATTCAAACAAGGACATTATTCCGCTTAATGTTTTACCGAACACAACATGCAATCATTAATTGTAGCCATAAACAGTACCAGGGGGAAACCGTATCCCTGGAAAAAAAAAAAAAAATACAGTACCATGGGGAACCACCCGATCCCCAAAAAAAAAAAAAAAAAAGAAAACAGTAGAACATTATGATGCACATTTCAGATAGCAGCATGAGTAGATAAACCGTCACAGGCACCAAAAAAAAAAGATTGCAAAAAAAATAAATAAAAGATCAACAATAGCATAGTAAACAAATGCAAATGTAAGATGGCAGCATGAGTAGATAAACCGTCACAGGCACCCAAAAAAAAAAGATTGCAAAAAAAAAAAAAAAAAAGATCAACAGTAGCATAGTAAACAAATGGAAATGTAAGATGGCAGCATGAGTAGATAAACCGTCACAGGCACCAAAAAAAAAAGATTGCAAAAAAAAAGATCAACAATAGCATAGTAAACAAATGCAAATGTAAGATGGCAGCATGAGTAGATAAACCGTCACAGGCCATAAAAAAAAAAATTAAAAACAAAAATACACAACATCAACATTAGGATAATAAACACATGCACATTTCACAAAGCATGATGACTAGCAAAAGCATCACAGGGCCAAGAAAATGTAAAAAAAATTTTTAAAAAAACGCATTCTGCTAAAAAAAAATGCACATTTCACATAGCAGCATGAGTAGATAATAAACCGTCACAGGCCATAAAAAAAAAATTAAAAACAAAAATACACAACATCAACATTAGGATAGTAAAAACATGCACATTTCAGATAGTAGCAGGACAAGCAACCACATCACAGGCCCAAAAAAAATTCAAAAAAATAATTCAACATTATGATACACAAATACATCCACATTTCATATTGTCGCAGGGAGACCTAGCACATCATTGCAAAAAAACAGTACCAGTAGATCGACATTATCAACATTCACAACAGTAGCAGGGGATACACAATAAGTTCCCAAACATACGTATTTTAAACAATACCAGCGGGGACACACCCCATCATTGCAAATTTAATTTCGTACAGTACCAGGGGAACCAATCCCCATCACAGAAAAGACATTAATTTTAAAATGTACCAGGGTGCCAAAAAAAAACAGTAGCTCACACAGCATTGGTGACATATGCATTGTAAATTTTGGATTGGGGGAGGGCATATTTACCATCTGTTTTCCTGGCGCTCCATGGTGCGGATCCTGGCTGCGTCGGTGGCTGCGTCGGTGGCTGCGTCGGTGGGTCTCTTGGTGGGTCTCTTGGTGGGTCTCGTTCATGTGGATGTGTCTGATGTCCCACAAAATGCTTTTTTATATGTTTGCTGAGGGGTGGTATCTGTCTGGTATCTGTTTGCTGTGGGCTGGTATCTCAATTAAAAAACTAAATGCGGCTACCGGATCCGGCTCTTGCCGGATGCGGCGCATTGCGGCGTCCATAGACTTTCATTGTAAAAAAAAGCCGGATGCGCCGCATCCGGCGCTTCCGGCTTTTTCGCCGCAGACAAAAAAACGTGACATGCAACGATTTTTCCAGACACCGGACGGCGACCAGACACCGCATCCGGCACAAACCGGACGCGCCGCAGGGACATGCGGCGCCATACGGCACTAATGTAAGTCAATGCAAAAAAACCCGCATGTGGCGCATCCGGTTTTCTGATGCGACGCTGCGGCAAAATGCCGCGGGCGCCGTCAGGCGCAAACCGGATGTGTGAAAGAGGCCTAACTGTGTCATCTGTCTCTCAGATTATAAACCTAAGGCCGGCGTCACACACAACTACAAAAAATTGGTCCGTTTTAGTCGGTCGATTGTCGGATCAAAATGCAAACATCACACATCCTTCTGTCATCCGATTTTCCTTCAAAGATGCGATTTAGTCGCATGTGTGTGTACCTTGTAACATCCGATTTTCATCCGACTTGCGAGAATTTCTCGCAGGCTTGCAAAACTGACATATAATGGATCCAAAAGAATAGTATTTCAATCAAAAAAACAAGAATAGATATATACACATAGAATACATATATATATATATATATATATATAATAGTGACATGTATATATATATATATTTATAGTTCATACACTTCTACATACTGTAATAGCCGCTAATTAAATTGCCGGCTTTTGTGAAATCACAGAAGCCGACATGAAATGATACATTGTTTCCACACAGTTAACCATGTCATTTCCTGTATTTTGATATTTGTTTAGAACTTACAATTACATGAGTGTATTTGTGCAAAATTTCAGACATGTAGGGGTTAATTAAAGGTGTAAATTCGTTGAAAAAAAATGCGTGGGCTCCCGCTGTATTTTCTCCACCAGACAGACAAAGCAAGCGAGTGGGGGCAGATAATAACAGCCTAGGGAGGGTACATTTTTTTTGTGCCCCCCCTGGCTACTAACATCTGTCCCCAGACACCCCAGAAGGGGCAAATCTATAATTAGATTCGCCCTTTCTGGCACTTTGCCCGTCTATTCCCATTGCCCTGTAGCGGTGGCGAATGGGTTAATAATGTCACCTTAATGTTACCTTAGTATTGAAAGGTGACCTTAAGGCAGGTTAATAATTGAGAGCTGTCAATTAGACAACTATCAATTATTAATCCTATTGAAGTAAATAAAAAAACACAAACACTTTAAGAATAAATAATTTTAATGAAATAAAAACACATATTTTTGACCATCTTTTATTTCACTCTTAATCCGTGCGAAGCCCTTGTTCTTCTAAAATAAATATAAAATAATAAAACAACATTATTCTTACCTATCTGCCAATCTGTCCCGTCCCACGATGTAATCCTTCACAAAAGTACCGCTAAATCACTAAGAAAAGGTGCCACACTAGCGATATATACTTACCCAGCGGGAGCGCCGACGAGAAAATAGGGTCCGGAACGATTCCAGCGACGAGCGAGATCACAGCAGGAAGCTCGTCGCTGGCAGATGCCGCACTGAACAACATCGCTAACGGGATCGCTAAATAGTGACGTTTTTTAGCGATCCCGTTAGCGATATTGTTCAGTGTGGCATACCCTTAACTGATTCATTCAGGGGAATACAGGTCTGAGACAGCATTATTAGCTCTCTGCAACCTGTAACCTGTTAACCCTTTCTGATGGATTACACCGTGGGACCTGACTGTACATCGGATTGGTAAGAATAATTTTGCTTTTTTATTTTATTTTTATTACAGGAAATGGTTTTAGCAGGAAAATAAAATATGGTCAAAAACTGTGTGATTATTTCATTAAACTTCTTTTTTATTAAACTGTGTGTGTTTGATTTTTCTATCATACAATAGGATTAATAATTGATAGTTGTCTAATTGACAGCTCTCAATTATTAACCTGCCTTAAGGTCACCTTTCAATACTAAGGTGACATTAAGGTGACATTATTAACCCATTCGCCACCGCTACAGGGCAATAGGAATAGACGGGCAAAGTGCCAGAAAGGGCGAATCTAATTATAGATTTGCCCCTTCTGGGGTGTCTGGGGACAGATGTTAGTAGCCAGGGGGGGCACAAAAAAAATGTACCCTCCCTAGGCTGTTATTATCTGCCCCCACTCGCTTGCTTTGTCTGTCTGGTGGAGAAAATACAGCGGGAGCCCACGCATTTTTTTTCAACGAATTTACACCTTTAATTAACCCCTACATGTCTGAAATTTTGCACAAATACACTCATGTAATTGTAAGTTGTAAACAAATATCAAAATACAGGAAATGACATGGTTAACTGTGTGGAAACAATGTATCATTTCATGTCGGCTTCTGTGATTTCACAAAAGCCGGCAATTGAATTAGCGGCTATTACAGTATGTAGAAGTCTAGGAACTATAAATATATATATACATGTCACAATTACATATATATATATATATATGTATTCTATGTGTGTATATATATTCTTTCTATTCTTTATTAAAGCTGTCAGTGTGATTTTACAGTATTGCCGGGGATGAATTGCCGGCTTTTCTAAAGGACACCGATGCGATTTCATCGCAAGTCACACGTGCGGTCCGTTTGTAATCAGATTTTTCAGCGCTCCCATAGACTTGCATTGGCGATAGTCGACCCACAATCGGTGACAATCGCAGCATGCTGCGATTGCACACGGACGTTTAAAACGGACCACAAAAAATCTGATACTGGGAGCTGCTCCACAGATTAACATAGGGCAGACTGCAATACGATTTTTCATCGCATTGCAGTCGTCCGATTCTGTCGCCAGTGTGACGCCGGCCTAACACCATAAATTTTGATGTTCTTTCTTGTGGACTTTCATTACTACAAAAGCCCTGGCTAAAACTGAATTCTGCAGCGATATGGAAAATTACTATGCCTGAAGGAATATTTTCATGACACAGACGATACAAAACCCACGAGGACTGAAAGAAGAGAGATTGTGACAGCTTAGAAGAGGTCAGATAACTATGTAACAAATTTTTATTTATTTTTTGTTCCTGGGTCCAAAGTGTGTTTTCCTAACCCGTTATGCCTAAAACAAATAGAAAATAGTTGTTGTTCCACAAAAACTTTGCTTTTGTAATCAGGACAATGAAATTTTAAAATATGTCTGTTTTCGGGAAAATTCTCGATTCTTATTCAATACGAAGTAGTCTTCTAGATTATTGTTTAACTGCTAGAATTGTGCAGAAGTTTCTACAATTTTCCAGAATTATCTGGAAGTGTCTAGAAACTTTTAGAACTTTCTAGAACGTTCTCGGACTGTTCAATAGTAGTCATGCAAGTATGAAAGCACAGGTGACTCGATCCAACATTTCGGTTTATGTTATTGCTGAGTAAGAGAATAACGAATCATAGTTAACCCCTTAATGACCAAGCTATTTTGTAGGTTAAAGACCAGGCCAATTTTTACAATTCTGACCACTGTCTCTTTATGAGGTTATAACTCTGGAACGCTTCTACGGATCTTGGCGATTCTGAGATTGTTTTCTCGTGACATATTGTACTTCATGATAGTGGTAAAATTTCTTCAATATAACTTGCGTTTACTTATGAAAAAAATGGAAATATGGCAAAAATTTTGAAAATTTTGCAATTTTCAAACTTTTAATTTTTATGCCATTAAATCAGAGAGATATGTCACAAAAATTAGTTAATAAATAACATTTCCCACATGTCTACTTTACATCAGCACAATTTTGGAACAAACATTTTTTTTTGTTAGGAAGTTATAAGTGTTAAAAGTTGACCAGCGATTTCTAATTTTTCCAACAAAATTTACAAAACCATTTTTTTTTAGGGACCACCTCATATTTGAAGTGAATTTGAGGGGTCAATATGACATAAAATACCCAAAAGTGACACCATTCTAAAAACTGCACCCCTCAACGTGTTCAAAGCCACATTCAAGAAGTTTATTAACCCTTTAGGTACTTCACAAGAATTGAAGCAATGTGGAAGGAAAAAATGAACATTTAACTTTTTTTCCCAAAAAGTATCAGGAGAAAATGAACCACAATATTTGTTGTACAATTTCTCCTCAGTACACCAATACCCCATGTGTGGGGGTAAACCACTATTTGGGCGCATGGCAGAGCTCGGAAGGGAAGCAGCGCCATTTGACTTTTTTGGCTGGAATTGAGATTGGACGCCATGTCGCATTTGGAGAGTCCCTGTGTGCCTAAACAGTGGAAACCCCCCACAAGTGACCCCATTTTGGAAACTAGACCCCCCAAGGAACTTATCTAAATGTGTTGTGAAAGCTTTTAACCCCAAGCGCTTCACAGAAGGTTATAACGTAGAGCCGTAAAATTAAAAAATCATATTTTTTCCACAAAAATGATCTTTTCATCCCAATTGTTATTTTCCAAAGGCTAACAGGACCCAAAAGTTATTGTGCAATTTGTCCTGAGTATGCTGATACCCCATGTGTGGGGGTAAACCACTATTTTGACGCATGGCAGAGCTCGAAAGGGAAGGAGCGCCTTTTTCAAATGCAGACTTTGATGGAATGGTCTGCTGGTGTCATGTCACGTTTGGAGAGCCCCTGATGTGCCTAAACAGTAGAAACCCCCCACAAGTGACTCCATTTTGGAAACTAGACCCCCCAAGGAACTTATCTAGATGTGTGGTGAGCACTTTGAACCCCCAAGTGCTTCACAAAAGTTTATAACGTAGAGCCGTGAAAATAAAAAATCATATTTTTTTCCACAAAAATAATCTTTTTGCCCCCAAATTTTTATTTTTATAAGGGTAACAGGAGAAATAGGACCCCAAAAGCTATTGTGCAATTTGTCCTGAGTACGCTGATATCCCATATGTGGGGGGGAACCACTATTTTGACGCATGGCAGAGATCGGAAGGGAAGGAGCACCGTTTTTAAATGCAGACTTTGATGGAATGGTCTGCGGGTGTCATGTCGCGCTTGGAGAGCCCCTGATGTGCCTAAACAGTAGAAACCCCCCACAAATGACCCCATTTTGCAAACTAGACCCCCCAAGGAACTTATCTAGATGTGTGGTCAGCACTTTGAACCCCCAAGGGCTTCACAGAAGTTTATAACGTAGAGCCGTGAAAATAAAAAAATCATATTTTTTTCCACAAAAATGACCTTTTTGCCCCCAAATTTTTATTTTCTAAGGGTAACAGGAGAAATAGGACCCCAAAAGCTATTGTGCATTTTGTCCTGAGTACGCTGATACCCCATATGTGGGGGGGAACCACTGTGATCGCCTTACTGCGATCTTTGGGAGGCACAATGAACAAATCTACAAAAGGTGAAGAATTGGTTTTCTTTTTTACGCCGTTCCTCGTGCGGTATTAGTGATTAGGCGACTTTATTCCTCGGATCGGTGCGATTACAGCGATACCAGATTTACATCCTTTTTTCATGTTTAGCTTCTGTCACACTCTAAAAGATGCTTTTTTTTGGAATAATTTTTTGTAAGAAATTTTTGCATCGCCGTATTTTGAGAGCTATAATTTTTCCATATTTCGGCCGACAGAGTTATCTGTGGGCTTATTTTTTGCGGGACGAGCTGACGTATTTATTGGTACCATATTCGGGCACATAACGTTTTTTGATCGCTTCCTATTCCGATTTTTGTGGAAGCAGAATGAACAAAAACCAGCAATTCAGGAATTTTTTTTTTTTTTTTTTTCCTCCGTTCCGCGTGTGGTAAAATTGATAAAGCAGCTTCATTCTTCGGGTCACTATGATTACAGCGATACCTCATTTATATATTTTTTTTATGTTTTGGCGTTTTTTACACAATAAAAAATTTTATAGAAAAAATAATTATTTTTGCATCAGTTTATTCCACGAGCTATAACTTTTTTATTTTTTCGCTGATGATGCTGTATAGCGGCTTGTTTTTTGCGGGACAAGATGACGTTTTCAGCGGTACCATGATTATTTATATCTGACTTTTTGATCGCGTGTTATTGCACTTTTTCCAAGCGGTATGATGATACCGCTTGGAAAAGTATAATTTACTACTTTTTTGTGTTTTTTTTTTACGGCTTTCACTGAAGGGGTTAACTAGGGTTAAGCTTTTATAGATGGGATTTTTTTTTGTTTTTTATTTTTTTTATTAATTAAAAATGTGTATTTTTTAGGGGATTTTTTAAAATTATTTTTTAATATTTTTTTTACAATTTTTTTAAAAAATTATTTTTTTTAACTTGTCCCTTTATGGGACTTTCACTTTTTTTTTCTTTTTATTGCAGTTACAATGCATTGCAATGCTCCAGCATTGCAATGCATTGTACCTATGATGAAAGCTGCTGTGACATGATCACAGCAGATTCCCGTAGGTAGATGACCCGGAGGTTGTCATGACAACCCCCGGGTCATCAAGGCAGAGATCGGGCCCTGCAAATACATTGCAGGGCGCCGATCTGAGGCAGAGGGAGCTCCCGACCCTCTGCCTCCCCCCCTGAGCTCTGCGATCGCGCTGGATAGCAGCAGTCAGGGGGTTAACAGCCAGGGGCGGTGGGGGCTCCGCTCCTGGCTGTCAGTGCAGGAAGCCTGGCCACTGCAGCGCCGGCTCCTGCACTGATGGCGCTGGGGAAGCTGAAATTTCAGCTTCTCCTGCACGATCGCTGCTGTGTTTGGTCAGTCAGATTGACTGACCAATCACAGCGCTGTGGGTGCGGGGACCAAAGGCAAAGGTCCCCGCACCGCTTGCCGTGCCTGTCAGCTGTCTATGACAGCTGTCGGCACTGATCTACCACTGCGTGTTTACACGCAGTGGTAGATCAAAGGCATGACGTGCACAGTCCGTCCTGGTGCCGGAACTGGCACCTTGCCATGACGGACTGTGCACGTCAGTGGACATTAAGGGGTTAAAGAGCAATTATTTGTTTAAGATGGCATCAAGATGTTGTTTGCGCCCAGAAGACACATTTTGCAACGTGTGTGGACAATTTCTAAAGACGAGTGAGAAAGTATTCAGTGAAAGCATGTCGTATGATGTGCGAGGCCTACAAGGCATATTTCATATCAAAAAACTGACCGGCACATCCAAACATAGATTCAGTGTGAACAGGTGCTAAACCTAGAGTCACCAACTCATATACATACAAGAAGAAAAGGTAGCACACTGTAGCGCTATAGCTTGCAAACACGAAATATGAAAAATATGAAAAATGAATTGCATCATTACCTTAGAAATATGAAAAATTGAGAAGTCTTAGCGCATAAGATGGCCAAATTATGTGAGCCTGATAGCCACGTCAAGGCTCTTCTCGTATATCAGGTCCTAACTAATGCCTATCCTCGCTTAGAAAAGTCTGTCTGCATGGGAACCTATGAATCCTCTCTTCAGACTAAAATCTACATCTCTGTGGAGGGGTGATGAACCTGTTGTAATTAAAAAGCCTGTGACCACCAGGTGGAGTGCTCAGGCAGAAGGTAAATGAATACATATCAAAAAACTGACCGGCACATCCAAACATAGATTCAGTGTGAACAGGTGCTAAACCTAGAGTCACCAACTCATATACATACAAGAAGAAAAGGTAGCACACTGTAGCGCTATAGCTTGCAAACACGAAATATGAAAAATATGAAAAATGAATTGCATCATTACCTTAGAAATATGAAAAATTGAGAAGTCTTAGCGCATAAGATGGCCAAATTATGTGAGCCTGATAGCCACGTCAAGGCTCTTCTCGTATATCAGGTCCTAACTAATGCCTATCCTCGCTTAGAAAAGTCTGTCTGCATGGGAACCTATGAATCCTCTCTTCAGACTAAAATCTACATCTCTGTGGAGGGGTGATGAACCTGTTGTAATTAAAAAGCCTGTGACCACCAGGTGGAGTGCTCAGGCAGAAGGTAAATGAATACATATCAAAAAACTGACCGGCACATCCAAACATAGATTCAGTGTGAACAGGTGCTAAACCTAGAGTCACCAACTCATATACATACAAGAAGAAAAGGTAGCACACTGTAGCGCTATAGCTTGCAAACACGAAATATGAAAAATATGAAAAATGAATTGCATCATTACCTTAGAAATATGAAAAATTGAGAAGTCTTAGCGCATAAGATGGCCAAATTATGTGAGCCTGATAGCCACATCAAGGCTCTTCTCGTGTAAGGTTCTTTGTCTCTGTTGACATGTTCCTTGAAACTCAGTTTTCCGTCGGCCATTTTGCTTTCTGTCTTTCTGCAGCTCTTGCCCTCAGTTAATATGGAGTTTCCAGTTTTCATGTTCCCGCCCTGATTCTTCCCTCTTGCTTCTTAAGCAGCCTCAGCTGAACAATCAGTGCTCCTGAATCAAGCCTCAGTCAGTCTGTGACCTGACTCCTGGAAGCCTTGGACTTGTACTCCAGCTATTCCCTACTGAGGAACCTTGGAACACTTTTGGACTCTGGAAACCTGCTGTTTGGTGAATCCATGTTTGCAGAGGAATTACGGTACAGAGAAGAGATCCTGAACCTGCTTTGGAGATTTATTGTAGTGCTTGAAGTTACTCTGGCCTGCTGTGTCTCCTGTCGCTGTTCCTGCAAACTGTGTGAACTTTTCAGCATGCTTGTATGAAGTAATACAAGTAATTTCATTTCAACCTATGTCTCCTGTGTTTTCCTCGCACCCAAGCACAAGACGCTATAGGAACTGTACACTATACATGACAAGATTCAGGAGACAATGTTTAGTGTCTGCTGGGTCTGGGAAAGCCGTGTCTGCTGTGACTGTGGATATCAGATGTCCGTTTAATACCTTATGTGATGACAGTGGTTGTGACTTCTCACAAACCATTCCAGGTGAGCGCATTCCCTTAAAATTTTACTCTGGAGTGTTACCACAGGTAAACACTATTGTTTTTTTTTCCTTTCCTCTTCTCCTTCCAGCACCTCTGCCTTAAAAGATCTGGAAGATGGAGGCCCGCATAAAGGAACTTTGCGGAGTGACTGATACAATCCTTTCAGATGTACAGACTTTAAAAACCCGTTTTGCAAGCCTACAGGACCTCACTAATCATAATTTGCAAGTGTTTGGACAGACTACCCAGGAATTGCGAGCCAGGATTGAGGCTCTAGAGGAACGAGCCCAGGCTCCTGCCATAACCCAAGTTCTGGGATCCCCAAATTACCTCCTTTTCGTTTTGGCGGTGAACGTGAGAAATTCAGGGGATTTATTAATCAATGCAATTTATTTTTCTCACAATTTCCCACTGAACGATCCAAAGTGCTTACTATAATCATGTTGCTTACCAATAAGGCTTTGATGTGGGCAAACCCTCTGATTGAGACTGAGGATGATTGTTTGAATCACCTTGATGCTTTTATTTCAGCCATGGGGCAGGTGTTTGATGACCCCAATCGAGGTGCAACAGCTGAAGCAGCCATGTTAACTTTGCGCCAAGGTAAGCGTTCAGTAGCCGAATATGCCCTGGATTTCAGGAGATGGGCTCTTGATACCACTTGGGACACTTCCGCTAAAAAATCTATTTTTCGGAAAGGGTTGTCTCCACTGATTAAGGATGAACTTGCTCGTGCCGACCCTCCCACTGCGTTAGGTGACTTTATTAACTATTGTATCCGTATTGATGCTCGTCTGACTGAACGCAGACAAGAGAGATGGTTCGAAAATAATCGCACTAACCTTTTACTACCTCCCTCCTCAGCTAAGGAACCTTTGAGTAGGATCACAAGGGAACCAGAACCTGAACCCATGCAGGTGGACTCTTTACAAAGACGGGTTAGTGATGCACGCAAAGAACATCGTATAAAGGAAAATCTATGTTTCTACTGTGGTAAGTCAGGGCACTTCATTATAAACTGCCCCAGCCGTTCTCGTAAGACTACTGCAGCAGTCATTCACTGTGAGTGTTGCGAGAGGAGCTCTGTCATGTCCGAGCCTCAGGCTCCAGAGAGATCTGCTGCAAGAGATCTTGATTTCTCGGACTTAAACTCTGTTAGTTCTGGGGACGATGACGGTATAAACGCTGCAATTTTTCAAGTTTCCTCAGCGGTGTCCCAGCTGAGTTGTAAAAGAAACAATTCTCATTGCTTCCTTTCCATCAAACTCTGGGTTGACTCAGTCTGGGTGTCTAGCTCTGCTATGATCGACTCAGGAGCAAGTGGAAATTTTATGGATATCTCCTTTGCTCTGAAACAGGGGATACGTTCAGTGAAGAAGGCTACTCCAGTACAGATGGAGACTGTGGATGGCTCTCTACTGACTTCTGGACCAGTGGATCAAGAAACAGAGCCTTTGAGGGTCCTTATGGGTAAAGATCATCAGGAGAAAATGTCTTTTTTGCTTATCTCTTCTCCCCACTTTCCCATCATTCTAGGGCTACCATGGCTGCAGGCGCAGAATCCTACGATTAACTGGGAGACCAAGGAATTACACTTTCCGGAGAAACAGATGAGTCAAGGAATTTCAGCTTGCTCTGTTCCTAAAGGAACCATGTCAGTCCCTGAACTACCAGCTGTATACCAGGACTATGTGGATTTATGTGACAAGAAGAACGCTGATCAGCTTCCTCCTCACCGTCCATATGATTGTCCAATTGAATTATTGCCCGGAGCCGAGATACCTTTTGGTAAGATCTACCCCCTAGCGGGGCCCAAGCTAAAAGCTTTGAAGGATTATATAGACGAAAATTTAGCCAAGGGCTTCATACGCCCCTCTTCATCTCCCGCAGGTGCACCCATCTTCTTTGTGAAGAAGAAAGATGGATCTCTGAGACCCTGCATAGACTATAGGGAACTCAATAAGGTTACTATTAGAAACCGTTATCCATTGCCTTTAATCCCTGAGTTGTTGGAGAGAGTGCGGCATGCCAAAATTTTCTCTAAACTGGATCTCCGTGGGGCCTATAACTTGGTCCGTATTAGGCCTGGGGATGAATGGAAGACTGCTTTCAGGTCACGCTATGGACACTTTGAATATCTAGTTATGCCTTTTGGTCTGAGTACCGCCCCAGCCACTTTCCAACACTTCGTGAATGATATCTTCAGGGATCTCCTAGATACATTTGTGGTGATTTATCTGGATGATATTCTAATTTTTTCTAACTCCACAGAGGAACATCATGGACATGTGAGAATGGTCTTAGAACGCCTAAGACAAAACCATCTCTACATCAAGCTTGAAAAATGTGAATTCCATAGGACCGAAATTCAATTTCTGGGGTATGTACTATCTACGCAAGGGATTAGTATGGATGGAAGCAAGACCCAAGCCATCAAGGATTGGCCAATTCCTAGAAATGTGAAGGAGGTGCAGCGTTTCATCGGGTTTGCCAACTTCTATTGACGTTTCATTAAGAATTTTTCTGAGGTAGTGTCACCTATCACCCAACTTACCCGGAAACAGTCTAGGTTCTCCTGGACCCCGCAAGCTCAGGAAGCATTTTCCTGTTTAAAGGATAAATTTACCACCGCACCTATCTTAGTACATCCCAACCCCGAGCTTGCCTTCATAATAGAGGTGGATGCTTCAGACTGTGCCGTTGGAGCTATACTCTCTCAGAGAACAGGTGAGAAGAATGTCTTGCATCCCTGTGCCTTCTTTTCCCAGCAGTTGTCTTCGGCTGAGAGGAACTACGATGTGGGCAATAGAGAATTGTTGGCCATTATTGCCGCCTTCAAGGAATGGAGACACCTTCTTCGGGGAGCTGCACAGCAAATAGTCGTCCTGACAGACCATCGTAACCTTGAATTTATCAGGTCGGCTAAGTGCCTGACTCCTCGCCAGGCTCGCTGGAATCTTTTCCTAAACCAATTTAATTTTGTCATTTCTTATAGACCAGGATCGCGCAATGGAAAGGCTGATGCACTCTCTAGGATTCATTCAGCAGAGACACGTCCACTTACTCATTCTAAGACTATTCTTCCTGACTCTAGATTCCTGGGAGTGATTCATAATCAAGACCTACTTAAGGACATCAAGGAAGCATACCATGCGGATTCTTTGTTGGCTCAACCCCCAAGGGACGTAAGTCTTGTCTTTAAGAATGGTGTGTGGATTCAGGGACAACGTCTGTATATACCTGAAACAGTCAGATTGAGAGTATTGCAACTCATCCACGATTCCAAGATAGCCGGGCATAGGGGAATTCTAAAGACTAGAGTTGAGCGATACTTTCCGATATCCTAAAGTATCGGAATCGGAATGGTATCGCCGATATCACTAAAATATCGGCGATACCCGATACCGATACCGGAAGTCCCATGTAAGTCTATGGGAACAAAATATCGAAATTAAAAAAAACCCATTCTTGCCTTGTTGGTTAATTGTACATGAAGGAAAACAAGAAAGAGTAATGTAGAATGTATTGGGGAAGGTTGAGGAGACATTAAAGGCATAGATGTTTAACCCAATCAAATGGAATAGCATAAATATTTTTTTTTTTAAAGATGTTCGGATTGACGAAGAAATTGACAATGTTAACGTTTTTTATATTTTGGCAAATATGTATATTACACAACTTCCATGCTCTTCATCTTCACCTTTTTAACTTTTCACACACTTTCTCCTTCATAATCTTCTGCAGCATCATCTTTTTCATCAAATTATTCTTCATCTTCACCTTCTTTATCTTCTTCTTAAACTTCTTGCTATTCATCTTTGTTAACATTACTCATATTCTTCTTATTAAACTATTATTCTTATTCATATTCTGCTTCATCTTCTTCATCATATTCTTATTTGTGACAGAGAATCCTGTACTTGTAATCTGTCAAAGTATGAATTTTTCATCCTTCCGTTCTTGCTGTCACAAAAGATTTAAATTACAACAGTATTTGTCCGTGTTCAGTTTAGCCTGCAGCAGCAGGCATTTTCCAGGGGCACCACGAGGAGGAACGGACTCACCCCCATACACTGCTTAGTCTTCTTCTGCTTAGAATTTAGAGCATATATTTTGCTCTTCATTTTGGTCTTATACTTCATGTTCTTCTGCTTTTAGATCTTCTGCTTATTGTTCTTGTGTCTCTTGTTCCGTATCTTGTATTTGTAGCACAATCTTGTACCAGCTGATGTTACTGGACACGGTTACTAAGCAGGAGGTACCTGTGCTCCAAAGCACTACCAAGGACCAGCAGACGTTGCTGGAACTCGGATACCGAGATGGAGGCACCTAGGCCAAAGGCACTGTGGAGAACCAGCTGACGGTACTGGAACCCGGAGGGGCAGCAGAAGGAAAAGAGCCAATGGCACAACCGAGGACCAGCTGACGTTACTGGGACACGGTTACTAAGCAGGAGGTACCTGTGCTCCAAAGCACTACCAAGGACCAGCAGACGTTGCTGGAACTCGGATACCGACATGGAGGCACCTAGGCCAAAGGCACTGCGGAGAACCAGCTGACGGTACTGGAACCCGGAGGGGCAGCAGAAGGAAAAGAGCCAATGGCACAACCGAGGACCAGCTGACGTTACTGAACCCCAGTAACACAGGAGCAAGTGTTGACTGTGCTAACAGCACTTCCGAGCAACAACTGGCGGTGTTGGAGCCCAGGGTCAAGGAGGATGTTTAAATACTAGATCAAGTAATTTCCTTGTTACCTGTCAATTTTAAATGTCTATACTTCAAACAAGAGAAAGATAACCTTTACTACCATAAGATGATGATTTCATTTAAACTAATATCTAGATAAATAAAGAATTGACAAACATAAACACATACATTAACATGTTGAACAGCAATGCAAACCACAAAATAAATTAGTTAAGGAATCTGCTATACGGTTGTACATAAAAGCATACAAGTACATATCTGAATCCATTAATGATGGATAAGTAACAGTATGTACACCATTTTTATTGTATAGACAATGAATGTCTGACTTCAAAACATCATCAGCATTACAAGTTATCTGTGATATTACTAAAATGTTCCATTTGCTGAATAATGTCCCTAAATATTTTATACAAAATTATACAATTTCCATCATGTAATACTCATAATATGTGGCAATAATCATTTTTATTAACAAACATAACCTTTAAAAAGTGCATAGTGCATAGTGAAAATTGCTATTTATGGCTGACTGTCGACTTGGAAGCATGACAACAGATAGATAAGGTATATATAGATGACACTGCATAGCCACAGATGGTGAATGGCAATGTAATACTGTACCTCAATAAAGTGTGCGTCACTACTACATATTTTTTTTTATATAGCTGTATAAACAGGGTACATGGATGTATGCTTGTGCCTTTGTTTTGACGCACAGACTGCCTTCCTGCTGAGACGCATTGGGTAGTGAACAGTTGTGTGCAGTGTTCACTGCAGTCTCTGCGGAATAACCACACTTAGACCTTATAACTTTTCAGACTTTCTTTATCAATCTACCAAGATGAAGAAGGCAGGGAGTAAGGCACGTGGTCGTGGAGTTTCTTCAGGGAGAGGACGTGGGGATTCTGTGGCTGCTGCGGCCCCCAGTGACACAGCATCCACCAGTTTTCCCCGGGCCGTGAGCGTTCCTTTATGCGCACTTTTGTAGGAGCTCGGAGTACCCCCCTGCTGCGGGAAGAACAAATTGAAGCCGTTGTTGTTTGGATGTCAGCCAATGCATCGACTTCAATTGCTTCCACCTCCTCTCAGGACCACAGCACTGTTGGGCAACCATCTGTCTCTTCACCGCCTGGCAAATTGCCCAGGCAGTCAGAGAGTTCTGTACAGGAGCCAGCTGAGTGTCTGCTTCTGTTCTCAGAATCTATTGGCTTGCAAACAGGGGCCCAGCCAAGCAGCATTCTGTAATGTGAAGAGGGAGTATGCAGTGATGCGCAACAGCTGTGTCTCTCTGAATCTGAAGAGGCGGGTGAGACAGTGCCGATGGTCAGCACACCGCAGAACGCATCTGATGATGATGATGAGACCCAGGTGCCAGTTTCTGTTGAGCATGGTGCTGGCCAGACCACCCAACAGCAGGTGTTGGAAGAGGGTAGTGGAGATGATGAGGTCCAAGACCCAACATGGCATGAAGAACAGGAAGGTGGTGGGAGCAGCTCAGAGGAATAATAATAATATTTATTTATATAGCGCCATCATATTCCGCAGCGCTTTACAGTTTAGCAGTTTCAGAACACAAGTCATAAGTAACAACGTTAACAATACAATAATTTAAGCTAAATAAGTCGCCCCTGCTCGTGACAGCTTACAATGTACAATGAGATGGGGGAGATACAAAGTATAGGTGTTTATATACAATGGTGCATTTACAATGATGTTCCAGCCATCTTAAGGGACTGAGGGATGGAGATAGTGAATGGGCTAGAGACACACACACACTTACACAGAATACATAGAATGACTTTGATTAGTGAATGTGATAGGCCGCTCTGAACAAATGTGTTTTGAGGGAGCGCCTGAAACCATGCAAATTGTGGATAGTCCTAATTTCTTGGGGTACAGCATTCCAGAGGATTGGCGTAGAGCAGGAGAAGTCTTGGAGTCGGGAGTGGGAGGTACGTATTAGTGCAGAGGTTAGTCGAAAGTCGTTTGCAGAGCGCAGCAGTCGGTTAGGCCGATAGATAGAAATGAGGGAGGAGATGTAGGAGGGGTGCTGCACTGTGGAGAGCTTTGTGGGTGAGAACCAGTACTTTGGTTGAAAGCTGGGAGAGGCCTAGAGAAATGGTTAGTGATAGAAGGAAGATAGAGGAAGACATTGCCCCAACGGTACAAACAGGAGGGAGAGTTAGGCTGCAGACTCGGTTGCCTGTAGCCTCCAGTTTGGCACCTGTTCGGAGCAGTTGTCTTCCAAAAGTCAAAACGTGCGCTCCCAGGACTTGCACTGCGTGGTCCTTTTTTCACACACTTGCACATGATATTTGCTATGTGAAATGCAAGCTGTGTAATTAAAAATTAAAAATAGCTAAAAGTGTCAGTCACCTCAATACCACAAATATGTGGAAACATGTGCGGACAAAGCACGTAGTTGAGTTACAAAGACACACTAGAGATGTAGGCCAACCTACAGCAGCACCTACATCTTCAGGTTGTGTTGAAGCCTCTTCATCGAGCTCACACACAGCTGGTTATGCTTCCTCACAGGATCGCCATGGAAGAACCTCGGCCACTGTTGTCCAGAGACAAACTGTTATTCCACACACAGCAGCAAGTTCCCTGTCATCCTCACACTCCCAGGCCACAAAACAGCCAGCGGTAGCACAGGCATGGGATAAAAGACGGCCATACTCCGCAAACCATGCACGAGCACAGGCTCTGAATGCTGGCATTGCAAAACTCCTGTCCCTTGAAATGCTGTGATTCAGGCTGGTGGAGACAGACAGTTTCCGTAACTGAATATCATTGTCAATCCCACAATACAATGTGCCAAGCCGATTTCATTTCAGCAGGCAAGCCGTCCCTGGTCTGCAAAAGCATGTTGAGGGAAAAATTAAACATGCGCTACTAAAAGCCCTCAGTAGCAAGGTCCACCTGACCACCGATGCGTGGACCAGTACCCATTGTTATGATCTGCTACAACCAGTAAGGAAAGAAGGGAATTCTGTCCCTACAATACAACTAAGCTGAATCCCTACGATGTAACGGGGAACCTGATCCTGCGACCAGACCCGCTAAAGTCCTCATCTAGTGTGAACGAAGACCTATAGTTGCGAGGGAGTAATCCCTACAAGATCTAGGGACTGTGAGAAAAGGTGGACACCTCCTAACATAAATTGTAGCATGGATAATTAAACAGAAAAATAAATACTTTGTGATCCTAACATCAAGCAAAACTGACTGAGTAAGGCACCTAAGCACCCGGCTAGCTTAACAGTAGATAATACAATGAAGTCAAGCAAAGCCAGAAGGGCGGAGCCAGACTAAATAGGGAAAAAAGGTCATGTGACCAGCAAACTGAAACAAAACCTAACAAGAGGGTTCTAACACCCATGGCCAGGGACAATACCTTTCCCTCACTGCCCATTGGGTCAATGTTGTGCAGCCGGGTACTGATCTTGCGAGTGGCGCTGTACGTGTTCTGCCAACTCCAAGGATTGCAGGAATCAAGTCTGTACACATTGATTCCTCCTCCTATTCCAGTTCCTCAGAATCATCGCTGCAGGAGCCGTCACGGTCTACCTCCACATGGACCCGTGAACGTTTACCTGTTGCGACCGATATGAGCACAGCCGTGTCCAAATGTCAACAGGCCATCCTGAAATTAATTTCCATGGGGAATCTTAGCCACACAGCGCAGGAGCTCTGTAATGCCATAAAGCAGGAGAGCGACGTGTGGTTTTTGGAAGAGAATCTACAGGCAGGCTTGGTAGTGTGTGACAATGGCCGAAATCTGGTGTCAGCTCTGGGCCTTGGCAACCTCACTCACATACCATGTCTGTCATATGTGCTCAACTTGGTCGTGCAGAGTTTTTTGAGGGACTATCCGGATCTTGATGCACTGCTGCACAAGGTCCGCCTAGAGTGCGCTCACTTGCGACGTTCCAGCATGGCCAGATCGCTGATTGCAGCTCTGCAACGCAGATTTCACCTTCATGAACATCGCATCATATGTGACGTACCCACCAGGTGGAATTCCTCGTTACATATGTTGGAGCGGTTGTGTGAGCAGCAGCCAACAGTAATGGAGTATCAGCTGCATCAGGCGCAGTCAACTCGCAATTTGCGCCGTTCACACTTCACCACTACTGAGTGGGCCTCTATAATAAGAATAATAATATTATTTATTTATATAGCGCCATAATATTCCGCAGTGCTTTACAGTTTAACAGTTTCAAAACACGAGTCATAAGTAACAACGTTAACAATACAATAATTAAAGCAAAATCAGCCGCCCCTGCTGGTGAAAGCTTACAATCTACAATGAGGTGTGGGAGATACAAAGTACAGGTGTTTATATACAATGGTGTTTTTACAATGATGGTCCAGCCATTTTAAGGAAGTGAGGGATGCATGGAGATAGTGAATGGGCTACACACACAGAATTACACATAGAATGACTTTGATTAGTGAATGTGATAGGCCACTGTGAACAAATGTGTTTTGAGGGAGCGCCTGAAACCATCCAAATTGCGGATAGTCATAATTTCTTGGGGTAGAGCATTCCAGAGGATTGGCGCAGCGCGGGTGAAGTCTTGGAGTTGGGAGTGGGAGGTACGGATTAGTGCAGAGGTTAGTCGAAGGTCGTTTGCAGAGTGCAGCAGTCGGTTAGGCCGATAAATATAAATAAGGAGGAGATGTAGGGGGGTGCTGCGCTGTGGAGAGCTTTGTTGGTGAGAACCAGTAATTAGAATTGGATCCTATAATGAATGGGCAGCCACTGCCAGTGTAATGAGTGGCGAATAACTCTATGAAGGATATCTGCCACGTTTTGCGTGCGTTTGATGAGTCAACGCGGATGGCGAGTGCAGATGATGCACTAGTCAGCCTGACTGTCCCCCTTATCTGCCTGCTTCAAAAAACACTGCAAGCACTAAGGCATGAGGTTTTGGAAGAGGTGGAGGATGAGGAGTCACAAATTCCATCACCTTCTGGACAGTCAGCGCAACGTGGTTCCTCACAAAGGGCTGGAGGACTTTCAAAGTACCATGCTGTATCAACAATTGAACCTCCAGAGTCGCTGTCTATATTTTCATAACCATTACAAACTTTTAATGTATTTACAAAGCACATAATGTACATTTTTTGTCTATCCTTTTGTAATGGTATTGTGTTTCCATAAACTGATGTTACAGAATTATGATACAAAGTTTTTAAATTTTGAGTTTTAAATTTTGTAAATTTATATGTATTTGAAGGACTTTGTGAGGAGGATGAGGAGGAGTCAATGGAGGAGGAAGACATCGCTCCAGAGGGAGGTAGACAATGCTCTAGTCAGTATGTAGACCAAGGGTGGGGTGATGCACAGCAGGCGGAGATGACGCCTCTTGCAGGGGACAACGTTTCTTGGCCAGTTGGGAGTCTGCAGCACATGGTTGATTTCATGCTGCAGTGGCTGAGAAACGACCGCCGCATCGAACACATTCACACCACGTCTGATTATTGGGTGTACACCCTCCTAGACCCTCGCTACCGGGACAACTTACAAAGCCTCATCACACCGTTGAACCGGGAGCGTAAAATGCGGAAGTACCAAGACACACTGGTGCAATCCATAATGTTCTCCATTCCAGCCGAGAGCACTGCTGCTGCTACTGATTTACAAAGCAGCTCTGTGCGTCGAGGCAGTGGAGACAGCTCTGCAACAAGAGGGAGCACAAGCAGCGCCTCTGCACAGGGCAAGAACAGTATGTTCCAAATGTGTCGAAGTTTTGTGGCAGCGCCACCAATGTCTACACCATCCGAGACGGCTCCAGTCAGCAGGAGGCAACATTTCCGTAAGATGGTTACAGACTACATGTCTTGCCCTCTCAGTGTACTCTCAGATGGCTCTTCCCCATTCAAGTTTTGTGTCTCTAAGCTGGATACATGGCCAGAGCTTAGCCAGTATGCATTGGAGGTGCTGGCTTGATCTGCTGCCAGTGTATTATCGGAGCGCGTCTTTACTGCTGCAGGTGGTGTACTAACAGACCGTTGCATGCGACTATCCTACGATAATGTAGAACGGCTTACTTTTCTGAAAATGAACTAGGCATGGATCTCGCCTGAATTTGCCTGTCCGGTTTCAGATTAACTAACTGGTTGGCAACGTTTTCCATGTCTCCTGTTATGTTCATCTTTCTACCACCTGAGCTATACTCCCTGGGCTACAACACTGCCAGTTGCTGCTCAGAAGTGTCGTGTCCACAGACCAATACACAAGCTATAGTAATAGTGGGGTTCAGTAACGCCTGCTGTTCCCCTGCTGTGTGTCCGGCAAAAATTACTGCTACCTAGCTACACATGTTTAAAAAAACATGACATGTTAAAGTGGCTAGTGCTACACATAGATATCAGGCTACACCCTTATTTCTAAGCTGTAAACAAGTGAAACGTCAAATTTAAAACCATTCAATGATTAGTGTTGGTAACAAATCTGTAACTAAATAATTGTGACATATTATGGCAGATATCCACATGTCTAACACAAATGCTAACACAAAAGCATACTTATGCTATAGGGTACTGATGGTGAACCTTCTCACTCCATAACTTTGACCAATCCAACTCACATCATGCCTCAAATGCTGCAATGTTGGAAGTGCATAATGTGGGTTGAACTTTGACAACAGCTGCAGTGCGAAGGTTATCCTTCTGTGTTCTTGGCTTTTAAATAAAAGCATACAAGTAAATATAATAATACATTGTTGATTAAGGGACATGATGTACACCTGTAATATTGTGCAAACAATGGATGTAGGACTATTCCTCTTCAACATTACTTATATTTGTGTCATTTGAAAAAATACATATTTTAGTTAAAAATTAAAAACCCATGTTCAGTAGCTGTGAAAGGCCCGTTTGTGTACTTCTATATTGTTTGCAACCAATGTATTGTATACGGATGGAAGCGCGTCACACTAATAGATTAGATTTATTTTAAATGGAATGTAGCAGAACCAATTGGAGATAAATGAAAAGGATGAGCCACTGAGACACGCTCAGCAGAGTACAAGCAGCAGTGCTTGAACAAGTAACTGGAGCGTGATCTGCACTCAAAAAAGTAAAAAACACAGACTGAAGTGAACACTGAAACACAACTGTCCACAATCTGTGAAAAGCTCCTTTCTGTACTTCTATAGTGTTTGCAACCAATGTATTGTATACGGATGGAAGCGCGTCACACTAATAGATTAGATTTATTTTAAATGGAATGTAGCAGAACCAATTGGAGATAAATGAAAAGGATGAGCCACTGAGACACGCTCAGCAGAGTACAAGCAGCATGCTTGAACAAGTAACTGGAGCGTGATCTGCACTCAAAAAAGTAAAAAACACAGACTGAAGTGAACACTGAAACACAACTGTCCACAATCTGTGAAAAGCTCCTTTCTGTACTTCTATAGTGTTTGCAACCAATGTATTGTATACGGATGGAAGCGCGTCACACTAATAGATTAGATTTATTTTAAATGGAATGTAGCAGAACCAATTGGAGATAAATGAAAAGGATGAGCCACTGAGACACGCTCAGCAGAGTACAAGCAGCAGTGCTTGAACAAGTAACTGGAGCGTGATCTGCACTCAAAAAAGTAAAAAACACAGACTGAAGTGAACACTGAAACACAACTATTCACTATCTGTGAAAAGCTCCTTTCTGTACTTCTATAGTGTTTGCAACCAATGTATTGTATACGGATGGAAGCACGTCACACTAATAGATTTGATTTTTTTCTAATATAATGGAGCTGCACCAATTCCACTAAATAAAAAAAAAAAAAAAAAAAAAAAGTGACACTGCAGATGCTACAAACAGCGGTGGATGCAGAGCAAACTGCAGCGTCACCTGCACTGTCACACACACACCTTGCACAGAGCTGTTAAAACAACACTGGCAAAATGAAGCTTTACACAGCGGTTGGTAAACTAGCCTGCCTCAAGCACAGTAGTACACAAAATCGCTATATCTAACTGTCCCTCAGAGTGAGCAGAGTAGCGTTCTGTCCCTTACTGAGTTCACAGCACAGTGACGCTAAAATGGCGGCGGCGCCTTTTATAGTGCATTCTGACATCATTTCAGCAGCCAATCACAGCCATGCCATTAGTTAAGATGACCGCAGCATTACAGGATGTGCCCACACTTCGTAGGATTCCTCATTGGCTGACTAAAATCACATTGCCTCTCAAAGAATTATGGGAACTTCCGATTCCGGTATACGATATGGAAAAAGTATCGGAATTAAGTATCGGAATTCCGATAACGCGAATATCGGCCGATACCCGATACTTGCGGTATCGGAATGCTCAACACTACTAAAGACACAAGAATTTCTTTCTCGTTTCTTTTGGTGGCCCACTTACAGGAAAGATGTCTTAAACTATGTCACTTCATGTGAAGTCTGTGCAAGATGCAAAACACCTCGCTCCTCACCAACTGGTCTGTTGCAACCTCTTCCCACCCCGTCCCGCCCGTGGGGATCCATTTCTATGGACTTCATTGTGGAGTTACCAACCTCTCAAGGGAAGAACACCATTCTAGTGGTGGTTGACCGTCTAACAAAGGCAGCTCATTTTATCCCTTGTGTCGGCTTATCCACTGCAAAACAGACATCAGACTTGATGATTAAGAATGTGTTTCGCTTACATGGAGTACCGGATGAGGTCATTTCGGATCGAGGGTGTAATTCACTTCAAGGTTTTGGCAAAATTTCTGTGCAGCATTGGACATTAAAGTAAACCTTTCTTCTGCTTTTCATCCCCAGACTAATGGACAGACAGAACGAACCAATCAGACCCTGGAGCAGTATCTCCGCTGTTTTATCTGCCACCTACAGGATGATTGGGTGGATCTACTTCCACTGGCTGAGTTCTCTTATAACAACTCTCAGAGCGCCTCCACTAAGCAGTCTCCTTTTTACTCCAATCTAGGTTATCATCCTAACATTCTTCCTCGATTTCCCATAGATACGCCCTTGCCGGTAGTGGCTGAAAGAATCACTTCTTTACAAAAGAATATGGATCTTCTAAAGGAAAATCTAGAATTGGCTCAGGAAAGGTACAAGAAAGCAGCAGATAAATTTCGTAAACCTGCTCCAGCTTTCAAGGTAGGAGATTTGGTCTGGCTGTCAACCAGAAATCTTAAATTAAAGATTCCATCGTCTAAATTGGGACATAAGTACATTGGACCTTATAAGATCAATAAGATTATAAGTGCTGTTGCTTGTCGTCTTCAACTGCCCAGAACTATGAGAATCCACCCTGTCTTTCATGTATCCCTACTAAAGGCTGCAACACCCAATACGTTTCCTGGACGTTCTTCTCCTTGCCCTGACCCAGTGCTGGTCGATGGTCAGGAAGAATTTATGGTGGAAAGGATTCTAGATTCCAGGTTGTACAGAAATCAGTTGCAATATCTGATTAAATGGCAGGGCTACCCAGTGGAGGACAACTCATGGGAACCAGTCAATAATGTAAATGCTCCTCGCCTGCTCCGCCAGTTTCATCAGAGGTACCCTGTCAAGCCTGGTCTGAGGTCATCCGGAGGTTGTCCCTAAGGGGGGAGTAATGTAAGGTTCTTTGTCTCTGTTGACATGTTCCTTGAAACTCAGTTTTCCGTCGGCCATTTTGCTTTCTGTCTTTCTGCAGCTCTTGCCCTCAGTTAATATGGAGTTTCCAGTTTTCATGTTCCCGCCCTGATTCTTCCCTCTTGCTTCTTAAGCAGCCTCAGCTGAACAATCAGTGCTCCTGAATCAAGCCTCAGTCAGTCTGTGACCTGACTCCTGGAAGCCTTGGACTTGTACTCCAGCTATTCCCTACTGAGGAACCTTGGAACACTTTTGGACTCTGGAAACCTGCTGTTTGGTGAATCCATGTTTGCAGAGGAATTACGGTACAGAGAAGAGATCCTGAACCTGCTTTGGAGATTTATTGTAGTGCTTGAAGTTACTCTGGCCTGCTGTGTCTCCTGTCGCTGTTCCTGCAAACTGTGTGAACTTTTCAGCATGCTTGTATGAAGTAATACAAGTCATTTCATTTCAACCTATGTCTCCTGTGTTTTCCTCGCACCCAAGCACAAGACGCTATAGGAACTGTACACTATACATGACATCTCGTATATCAGGTCCTAACTAATGCCTATCCTCGCTTAGAAAAGTCTGTCTGCATGGGAACCTATGAATCCTCTCTTCAGACTAAAATCTACATCTCTGTGGAGGGTGATGAACCTGTTGTAATTAAAAAGCCTGTGACCACCAGGTGGAGTGCTCAGGCAGAAGGTAAATAAATACATATCAAAAAACTGACCGGCACATCCAAACATAGATTCAGTGTGAACAGGTGCTAAACCTAGAGTCACCAACTCATATACATACAAGAAGAAAAGGTAGCACACTGTAGCGCTATAGCTTGCAAACACAAAATATGGAAAATATGAAAAATGAATTGCATCATTACCTTAGAAATATGAAAAATTGAGAAGTCTTAGCGCATAAGATGGCCAAATTATGTGAGCCTGATAGCCACGTCAAGGCTCTTCTTGTATATCAGGTCCTAACTAATGCCTATCCTCGCTTAGAAAAGTCTGTCTGCATGGGAACCTATGAATCCTCTCTTCAGACTAAAATCTACATCTCTGTGGAGGGGTGATGAACCTGTTGTAATTAAAAAGCCTGTGACCACCAGGTGGAGTGCTCAGGCAGAAGGTAAATGAATACATATCAAAAAACTGACCGGCACATCCAAACATAGATTCAGTGTGAACAGGTGCTAAACCTAGAGTCACCAACTCATATACATACAAGAAGAAAAGGTAGCACACTGTAGCGCTATAGCTTGCAAACACGAAATATGAAAAATATGAAAAATGAATTGCATCATTACCTTAGAAATATGAAAAATTGAGAAGTCTTAGCGCATAAGATGGCCAAATTATGCGAGCCTGATAGCCACGTCAAGGCTCTTCTCGTATATCACGTCCTAACTATTTTTGATATGTATTCATTTACCTTCTGCCTGAGCACTCCACCTGGTGGTCACAGGCTTTTTAATTACAACAGGTTCATCACCCCTCCACAGAGATGTAGATTTTAGTCTGAAGAGAGGATTCATAGGTTCCCATGCAGACAGACTTTTCTAAGCGAGGATAGGCATTAGTTAGGACCTGATATATGAGAAGAGCCTTGACGTGGCTATCAGGCTCACATAATTTGGCCATCTTATGCGCTAAGACTTCTCAATTTTTCATATTTCTAAGGTAATGATGCAATTCATTTTTCATATTTTTCATATTTCGTGTTTGCAAGCTATAGCGCTACAGTGTGCTACCTTTTCTTCTTGTATGTATATGAGTTGGTGACTCTAGGTTTAGCACCTGTTCACACTGAATCTATGTTTGGATGTGCCGGTCAGTTTTTTGATATGTATTCATTTACCTTCTGCCTGAGCACTCCACCTGGTGGTCACAGGCTTTTTAATTACAACAGGTTCATCACCCCTCCACAGAGATGTAGATTTTAGTCTGAAGAGAGGATTCATAGGTTCCCATGCAGACAGACTTTTCTAAGCGAGGATAGGCATTAGTTAGGACCTGATATACGAGAAGAGCCTTGACGTGGCTATCAGGCTCACATAATTTGGCCATCTTATGCGCTAAGACTTCTCAATTTTTCATATTTCTAAGGTAATGATGCAATTCATTTTTCATATTTTTCATATTTCGTGTTTGCAAGCTATAGCGCTACAGTGTGCTACCTTTTCTTCTTGTATGTATATGAGTTGGTGACTCTAGGTTTAGCACCTGTTCACACTGAATCTATGTTTGGATGTGCCGGTCAGTTTTTTGATATGTATTCATTTACCTTCTGCCTGAGCACTCCACCTGGTGGTCACAGGCTTTTTAATTACAACAGGTTCATCACCCCTCCACAGAGATGTAGATTTTAGTCTGAAGAGAGGATTCATAGGTTCCCATGCAGACAGACTTTTCTAAGCGAGGATAGGCATTAGTTAGGACCTGATATACGAGAAGAGCCTTGACGTGGCTATCAGGCTCACATAATTTGGCCATCTTATGCGCTAAGACTTCTCAATTTTTCATATTTCTAAGGTAATGATGCAATTCATTTTTCATATTTTTCATATTTCGTGTTTGCAAGCTATAGCGCTACAGTGTGCTACCTTTTCTTCTTGTATGTATATGAGTTGGTGACTCTAGGTTTAGCACCTGTTCACACTGAATCTATGTTTGGATGTGCCGGTCAGTTTTTTGATATGTATTCATTTACCTTCTGCCTGAGCACTCCACCTGGTGGTCACAGGCTTTTTAATTACAACAGGTTCATCACCCCTCCACAGAGATGTAGATTTTAGTCTGAAGAGAGGATTCATAGGTTCCCATGCAGACAGACTTTTCTAAGCGAGGATAGGCATTAGTTAGGACCTGATATACGAGAAGAGCCTTGACGTGGCTATCAGGCTCACATAATTTGGCCATCTTATGCGCTAAGACTTCTCAATTTTTCATATTTCTAAGGTAATGATGCAATTCATTTTTCATATTTTTCATATTTCGTGTTTGCAAGCTATAGCGCTACAGTGTGCTACCTTTTCTTCTTGTATGTATATGAGTTGGTGACTCTAGGTTTAGCACCTGTTCACACTGAATCTATGTTTGGATGTGCCGGTCAGTTTTTTGATATGTATTCATTTACCTTCTGCTGAGCACTCCACCTGGTGGTCACAGGCTTTTTAATTACAACAGGTTCATCACCCCTCCACAGAGATGTAGATTTTAGTCTGAAGAGAGGATTCATAGGTTCCCATGCAGACAGACTTTTCTAAGCGAGGATAGGCATTAGTTAGGACCTGATATACGAGAAGAGCCTTGACGTGGCTATCAGGCTCACATAATTTGGCCATCTTATGCGCTAAGACTTCTCAATTTTTCATATTTCTAAGGTAATGATGCAATTCATTTTTCATATTTTTCATATTTCGTGTTTGCAAGCTATAGCGCTACAGTGTGCTACCTTTTCTTCTTACAAGGCATATTTCGGCATGCCTGTCAGGGATCAAAACAAGTCCTGGGCACCTCATTTCACATGCGAATATTGCAAGAAAACTCTTGAAGGTAAGGTGAATAATTGCTGCTCGTTTACATGGCAGTGCTTTATTTTGTAGAATTTCAATGATTTAGATAGAGTACAGTTTAACCCCTTACTGCCCTCGGACGGAATAGTACGTCCGTAGCCAGTATCCCCCCGATTTGATGAGGGCTCCGGCAGTGAGCCCGCATCAAAGCCGGGACATGTCAGCTGTTTTGAACAGCTGACATATGCCCGCAATAGGCACGAGTGGAATCGCGATCCACTCGCGCCTATTAAGTAGGTAAATGCCGCTGTTAAACACTGACAGCGGCATTTAACAAGTTCTTCCGGCCGAAAATACGCACACCGCTGACCCCCGTCATGTGATCGGGGGTCATCGGTGCATCGGCATAACAATCAGAGGTCTCCCTCTATGGCTGTTATGCCGGATTGCTATGAGCACAACCCTGTTGTCTGCGCTCATAGCAATGCAGTAATTCTGCTACATAAAGGTGATCTGAGCATCACCTCTGTAGCAATATGTTATATGCTGAGCCGCCTCTAGGGGTCTCACTACCTGGATGTATTCAGAGGATAGAGAGGAGGGACTCGTTGGTAAGAGCATGAGACAGGAAGCATTCATGTAATGGTGGCTGAGAGAACCTGCACACAATAAAAGTAACCCGTTACCACAATCGTGTCAGAGGCATAAACAAGAAATAGAACATGGTGGCAGCAGGGCTGAACCTATAAAGAACAAGTGGACAGACAATCCAGGCAGCTTGTGGTACAAAGCTCAACTGTAAGTACAGTGCCCACAGTACAGCATTATGGAGACCGCATTAAAACCTCCTCAGAGACTAGACATCATGTCCTCAAATCTATCGCAGACCTGGAGACATTGGAAGGAGGAGTTTACTCTAAATGTGGATCTTACAGTAGACACCAATCATCAGAAGCGTAAGGTGAAGCTCTTCTACTATCTGATTGGAGAAAAAGGCAGAGAACTTGCTCAGACCCTGATCCAGGACGGTACGGACAGTCTGGCAGACATTGTACAGGCATTTGATAAGCACTGTGACCCCAAGAAGAATGAGACAGTGGAAAGATTTAAGTTTTTCACCAGAAATCAGGAGATGGGAGAGAATATAGACGCATATGTGACTGAGCTGAAAAGACTGGCAGAAACATGCAGCTTTGGAGAGATCAGAGATTCTCTTATCAAAGATAGAATAGTGTGCGGCATCAGAGAGCCACAGCTAAGAGAGAGACTGCTGAGAGAGGGGGAGTTAACCCTAGAGAAAGGCATGTAAATAAGCAGAGCTGCAGAGCTAACAAGAGACAGCCTGAAGATGATGGCAGACACCACTGAGGAGCCAGTACATGCAGTAACCATGAGAGAAAAAGCAGAGCACCAAGCGAGAACAGTCCAATGCAGATACTGTGGCAGAAGACATGAGAGAGACAAAGAGAAGTGTCCAGCATATGGACAAAGCTGCAGGACCTGTGGTAAGATGAATCATTTCGCAGCTCAATGCAGACTTAAGCCCTTTAAAAAGCACAGAGAAATTCACAGTGTGACACAGGACAATGACAGTGACAGTGCAGAAGATATTACATGGATACAGCTACAGTCTGCAACAGAGAATGTCAATACAGTCAGACAGCCAGAACCTAAAGATACAAGACAACTGTTTGCAACTCTTTTATTAAATGACAAACCCATTAGATTTCAGTTGGACTGTGGAGCAAGTTGCAATTTCATACCGGAGGATCTACTAAATGAACAGGTGTCCATTGAACCTACTGATAAGGTACTTATGATGTACAACAAAACGATACTGAAACCTCTTGGGACATGCAAACTGAAGGTTAGTAACCCATGCAACAGAAAGAGTTATAGAGCCCAATTTACAGTGCTGCAGGGTGGTGACCACATACCGTTACTAGGTATAAAAGCAGTTCAGGCAATGGACTTAATAAAGGTACAATTCCATAACATTATGTCTGTGGAAGTCAAACAGAGTATGAAGGATATCCCAAAAGCAGACAGCAATCTAGATTTACAGATTATAAAAACACAGTATGCGGATGTATTTGAGGGTGATGGATGTTTGGAAGGAAAACACAAACTGGAAATTGATAACACAGTACAACCTACCAGATTACCGACAAGAAAAGTGCCTGTAGCGCTACTTCAGCCATTGAAAGAAGAACTACAGGATTTAGAAAAGCGAGGCATGATAGAAGTCGTCCATCAGAGCACATGAAAGAAAACCGTGAGCACAACCTGAATGAAACTGGTGCTTTAAAGTCTAGGTTCCCACACCGGGTACTAATAATGAAAAAAGGCTTAAGCACTCAACTTAAAAGGTTTATTAGTAGTATCTCCAAACGTTTCGGTCAGAAAAGACCTTCATCAGTGACTACTTATTTTTATATAGAAGATTGTCTCCTAAAAAGGGGAGAGGTGCGTGCCCCAAGGAAAGTGTGGAAATGGAAATCAAATCAGCAGGCTCAGACAGCGTCCTGGCAGAGCTCCAGTCTACATAGCGGTGGATACCGCAAGCTTAGTCACTGGATATTTCTACTGAGCATTCTTATAAGCTACGTTTGTCTTTAAGCAGCACACTTTCCTTGGGGCACGCACCTCTCCCCTTTTTAGGAGACAATCTTCTATATAAAAATAAGTAGTCACTGATGAAGGTCTTTTCTGACCGAAACGTTTGGAGATACTACTAATAAACCTTTTAAGTTGAGTGCTTAAGCCGTCCATCAGAGCACAGACTGGATAAGTAGTTTGGTCATAGTGCAGAAACCATCAGGAAAACTAAGAATTTGTATCGATCCCAAACCACTCAACAAAGCTCTCAAAAGGAATCACTATCCGATGCCTACAATAGAGGATGTGCTACCAGATTTATCAAAGGCAAAAATATTTTCAGTTTGTGACGTAAAAAATGGATTTTGGCATGTGGAACTGGATGAAGAATCCAGTTTATTGACGTTTTCTTCTCCATTTGGTCGCCGTAAATGGCTGAGAATGCCCATGGGACTGACACCAGCTCCAGAAATATTTCAGCAGAAGTTGATGCAAGCTTTGGAAGGACTCCCAGGGGTAAAGACGATAGCAGATGATATATTAATAGTGGGAGAAGGTGACGATATGCAATCTGCAATAAAGAATCACGATACAAGGATGCTACAATTTTTAGATAGGTGTAGAGAAAAAAGGATAAAGTTGAACTTGGAAAAGTTGAAACTGAAAATGACGGAAGTGCCATATATAGGACATCTTCTAACCTCAAATGGAGTGAAAGTGGATCCAGAAAAGGTGAAGGCGATACAAGAGATGCCTACCCCAACAGATGTGTGTGGAGTACAACGATTTTTGGGCATGGTGAATTATCTGTCCAAGTTTTGCAAGAATCTATCAGACATGTGTGAGCCAATGAGACAGCTAACTCACAAAGATGTGTTGTGGGAATGGACAGAAGCACAGGAGACTGCTTTCCAATCAGTAAAGACAGCCATTGCAGACACAGCAACCTTAAAATATTTTGATCCACAGTTAGAGGTGGTAGTCCAATGTGATGCATCAGAAAAAGGCCTAGGTGCCACATTAATGCAAGAGCGGCAACCAATCACATTTGCAAGCAAAGCGCTAACACCGACAGAGCAGGGATATGCCCAAATCGAAAAGGAGTTACTAGCTGTGGTGTTTGGAATGGAAAGGTTTCATCAGTACACATACGGTCGACAGGTAACAGTACAGTCCGATCACAAACCGTTGGAGAGCATTACAAAAAAAACACTACTAAATGCACCAAAGAGACTGCAGCGCATGCTTCTGCGACTTCAAAAATATGATTATGAAATCGGATATTGTCCAGGAAAAGACTTGTTGATTGCAGATACTCTAAGTAGAGCGTACTTACCCAACTCAGAGGATAAAGGACAAGAAATGGACAACATCAATATGTGTGATTATCTTGCAGTATCTAAAGATAAACTGAAACAAATACAGACCTTCACAGAAAAAGATAAAACACTACAGATATTAAAAACTGTGATCCTGCAGGGCTGGCCAAAATATAAGCAGCATGCTCCAAAGGAAGTTGCTCCATTCTTCCATATACGAGATGAACTGTCAGTACACCAAGGAATCATCATAAAGGGAGAAAGGGCAGTGATACCGGAGACTCTGAGAAGAGACATACTACAGAAATTACACTCGTCCCACTTGGGCATTGAAGGATGTTTGCGGCGAGCAAGAGAATCAGTTTATTGGCCGGTATGAATGATCACATAAAAAGTTACATAGCACAATGTGAGATATGTGCGTCCGGCGGGGATAAACAACCGAAAGAGCCATTGCAACCGCATGCCGTTCCAAATAGACCATGCTCAAAAATAGGAATAGATTTGTTCACATTGGAGGAAAGAGAATACCTGGTAACTGTGGACTATTTTTCTAATTTTTGGGAAGTGGACTATTTGAAGGATACAAGAGCAAGAACAGTTATTAAAAAACTCAAGGCTCATTTTGCCAGATATGGGATTCCAGAGATTGTTTTTACTGATAATGCCGCTCAATTTAGGTCAGAAGAGTTCAAGGATTTCAGCAAGTTATGGGAATTTGAACACAATACATCATCTCCTGGATATCCTCAAAGCAATGGCAAAGCGGAATCAGCGGTGAAAACAGCAAAGAAGTTGATTAAGAGAGCGAAACAGGCAGGGACAGATGTATATCTATCTATACTGGACCACAGAAACACACCTTCCCAAGGTCTAGACAGCAGCCCAGCACAGAGGCTTCTGAGTAAACGGACAAGGACACTCATACCAACAGCTAGTCGTCTTCTGAAGCCAAATCTGGTGAGGGGAATGAGGTCAAAACTAAAGAAAAATCAGGATAGACAAGCGTTCTATTATAATCAGTCGGCAAAAGATCTACCAGAACTGAGACAAAATGACAACATCAGGATGCAGCCGAGCAAATATGACAAACAATGGAGAAAAGCAAAGGTGCTCCAGAAACTAGGACCTAGATCCTACGAGATTGTGACAGAAGAGGGAAGAAAACTAAGGAGAAATCGGAGACATCTGAGGAAAACGCAAGAAGGATCTGATACATGGTCATATGAACAGTATCCTCATATCCAAGATGAGGAAACAGCAAGTCTAAGCAGAGAGGCTACAGGGATGGCCCAGGTTCAGTGTGGAGATTCTGGTCGGAGACAGGCAATACCAGATGCGGTAACGCCCGAATCGAGAGAACCACCGAATAGTGGCAGTAGCGCATCGTATGTTACTAGATCGGGCAGAATGATCACAAAGCCAGCACACCTCAAGGACTATATATACAACCAAGTATTTTAAAGTATCTTAATAGCATGATGCTTGCCAGTTATGTTTATGTCACCAATATCTTGAATATTGAAATGTTGACATGTATGTTAGTTATATTAGCTTAGTTATTTCTTCAGTTAAAAGACAAAGGATGTAGCAATATGTTATATGCTGAGCCGCCTCTAGGGGTCTCACTACCTGGATGTATTCAGAGGATAGAGAGGAGGGACTCGTTGGTAAGAGCATGAGACAGGAAGCATTCATGTAATGGTGGCTGAGAGAACCTGCACACAATAAAAGTAACCCGTTACCACAATCGTGCCAGAGGCATAAACAAGAAATAGAACAACCACTATGTAGCAGAGGCGATCGAGCTATGGCATCTTCTAGACTCCCATGGGGACTATTGAAGCATACTAAAAGTAAAAACAAATGTTTTAAAAAAAAAAAAAGTTCAAATCACCCCATTTTCGCCCCATTCAAAATAAAACAATAAAAAAAATCAAACATACACATATTTGATATCACCGCGTTCAGAATCGGCTGATCTATCAATAAAAAAAAGGATTAACCTAATTGCTAAACGGCGTTGCGACAAAAAAAGTCAAAACGCCAGAATTACCTTTTTTTGGTCGCTGCGACATTGCATTAAAATGCAATAATGGGCAATCAAAAGAACGTATCTGCACAAAAGTCGTGTCATTAAAAACGTCAGCTGGGCACGGAAAAAATAAGCTCTCACCTAACCGGAGATCACGCAATTTTTTTTAGCAAATTTAGATAAAGGAGAACCTAGACATGTTTGGTGTCTATGAACTTATAATGACCTGGAGAATCATAATGGCAGGTCAGTTTTAGCATTTAGTGAACTTAGCAAAAAAGTCAAACAAAAAAACAAGTGTAGGATTGCACTTTTTTTGAAATTTCACTGCACTTGAAATTTTTTTCCTGTTTTCGAGTACAAGACATGCTAAAACCAATTGAGTCTTTCAAAATTACAACTCGTCCCGCAAAAAGTAAGCCCTCACATGGCCATATTGATGGAAAAACCTCTGAAGGTGCTGATGCCACCACTGCATATCAAGTTAAGCCTCATCAAGCAATTTGTCACGGCTCCTGACAAGGAGTCAGCTGCTTTCAAGTACCTCCAAGATCTCTTTCCAAAGCTGTTCGAGGCAAAGGTCAAGGCTGGTATCTTCGTCGGACCACAGATCAAGAAGATCATAGAATGTGACGAGTTCGCCAGGCTGTTGAACAGAACCGAGAAAACAGCTTGGAATAGTTTCGTTGCAGTGGTTCATGACTTCCTAGGTAATCACTAGGCTGAAAACTATGCGCAGTTGGTTCAGACTCTCATAAAGAATTACGCCATAATGGGATGCAGAATGTCTCTCAAAGTCCATATCCTTGACGCTCATCTTGACAAGTTCAAGGAGAACATGGGCTCTTACTCAGAGGAGCAAGGCGAGCGCTTTCATCAAGATATATTGGACTTTGAATGTCATTACCAAGGACAGTATAACGAAAACATGATGGGGACTACATTTGGGGCTTCTTCGATTCAGCGATTTTCTGTACACTCACAAATCTAGAAAAACTACTCATTTCTGAACCTTTTTGAGTGAGTTTTGATTGTCTTTATCTATTTACCATGCAAGTGTTGTTTTTTTATTAGACCGCATGAACGAAAATATAATAATTTCCTTATTTTGACACAATAAATACAAAATTTTCTGGCCTGTGGTCATAAAATCAAAGTTTGTGCTGAATGTAGTAGTTTTTCCATAGTCTTTAAACATAAGCAGTTGAAATATTACACTTGGAAGCCAGGAACAAAAATTGTGTTACATAGTGTAATAATTTGACATTAGGGGCAAGATTAATAGCACAATCATAGGGATGATGTTGAGGTAGTATCTCCACCCCTTTTTCCGAAGTCTTTCAGGTACCCCGGAGGACCCTTCAGACTAGTGGAGCATATTTGAACAGTTTTTAGACATTTGTTGTAACAATTGATTTTCCATTTAATAATTTTCCTCTGACACCAATTAATAACAAGATTGTGAAGAAGCAGCCATAGAAGCCCCTGTACCAACTCAACAGGTACATTTTCCAAAACAAAACAGGAGATGGATTCAGAGTGAGTGCTCCCAGTAGGAGCATGAAATCCACCGTTACCTTCTTGACCAAATTCCAGGATAACTGTTATGTCAATGGCAAAAATTTGAATGCATCTTTCCAAACTTATTGTCCCTAATCCTAACTTTAGAACCAGTCCAGAATCACTAAAATTAGCAGCAAACCCGCAGTCAATGAACGCCAATTCTGATAACACTTGGTTCTTGAAGGATAAGACCATATTCATTAATACTTTATCAGAGGAAGAAACAGGTGCCTGGAGGTCTGGGTGACCTCCTCGGCCATCACCCAGACATTCTCTCGACGGTTTACTTGCCTGAGGACGAGTTGAGCAATTCTTGACAAAATGTCCAATGAGATCCACAGTATAGGCAGAATCTGAGTTCTTGCCTATGTTTTCTCTCCATCACATGAAAACTGGCAACTCTAAGCTCCAATGGCTCCACCTCAGGTAAATGGAACTGCTTTGGGGAAATACAACGTGCGTCCTGCTGTTCACCCTGTCTCTCATGGATTTTGTGGTCCACCTGTATGGCCTGGATCATGTCCTCCGTCATAGAACAAAGGGCATCATAAAGAACCAGAGCATCCTTAAGAGTTTTGGAAAGACCTTTGTGGAACTGGCACCTGAGAACTGAATCATTCCACAGAATTTCAGTGGACCACTGCTGGAACAGTGCAGTAATTCTCAGCAGTGCGGCCCCCTTCTGCCAGAGTCATGATCTTTGCCTCAGCGACCTGGATCCTATTGGGTTTGTCATAGATCAAACCTAAAGCGTTAAAAACGGCATCAACAGAGGTCCATTTTGAGGCTTTTGAGGACAAAGAAAATGCCCATGTCTGAGAACCACCTCGCAGTAGGGACATGATTATTGACACCCACTGGCACTCATCCCCTGATGACTGGGGTTGCAAGATAAAAAATAGCCTACAGCTCTCCCTTAACAACTAAACTGTTTTTTTTCTCCCGAAAATGTATCAGGGAAGAAGGCCATAACGCAGAGACCAACTGTATGTCAGAGAGTACTGACGTCACATTCATTGCCAGCAGTAGAGTGCTATTGGAAGTTTTCATAAAACTAATCATCTGACCCTGAAACTGATATTGTGATGATTCCAGACTCTGGCTTTCCTTAGGCAGATCCTTCATCATCTGCATCAAATTCGCTACCTGGTCACCGAGCATGTAAACATGATCCATGCTCGCAAAAAAAACAAAAACTTATAGGCCAGTTGTAATGTGACGCTAAGTCACTTATCACTGACAAGTCATGAGTCAGGGTAGTCAAGGAGTCCAAGGTCAAAAGCCAAGAGGGTAAAGCCCCCGTCTCATATAGCGATATCGCTAGCGAGATCGCTGCTGAGTCACTAGTTTTGTGATGCAGCAGCGAGCTCACCAGCGATATCGCTGTGTGTGACATTCAGCGACGATCAGCCCCCCTGCCGGGTATCGCTGATCGTCGCTGAAATGTCAGGACATTTTTTTGATCGCTGGTCTCCCGCTGACAGGCACGCATCGTTGCGTGTGACAGGCGGGAGACCAGCGATCCGCTGGTAACCAAGGTACACAGCGGGTTTCCAGGCGCGGGGCTGTGCCTAGAAACCCGCTGTGTACCTTGGATACCAGCGCCCTGCATCAGGGCGCTGGTATCCAAGGTACACTGCGGGTAACTAAGCGATGTTACCCGCAGTGTCGCTTGTACTGATCGCTGCCTGAGCTGCCTGTTTGGCAGCTCAGCAGCGATAATGTAGCGATACACCAGCGATCCTGATCGTTGTCGGGATCGCTGGTGTATCGCTATGTGAGACCCAGCCTTAAGACCTAAACAGAGGGAAGAGACAAATGTTAAGTCAGATAATGGTCCTAGATCAAAATGCCGGGAGGATACCGGATCAGAGCAAAGGGGCAAGGCAAAAAAAATATAGACTTATGTGTATACACAGAGCACATACATTCTGTTGCCTTCATTAATTAATACCACCAGGAGCCCATACAGTCTGATATATACACTAAAATATACCTACCAGGAGGAGCCCATGCATTGATATTTTCACTAATATATACCTACCTGAAGCCTATACATTATGATGTCCTCACTCATATATACCTACCAGG
>JARQOD010000008.1:12185503-12306415 GCA_033576555.1 Oophaga sylvatica
AGTAATTTGGCCGCCGTTCTCCTCAGTGATGATATAGTAATATATATATAGTAATATGGCTGCCCTTCTTTTCAGTGATGATATAGTAATATATATAGTAATATGGCCGTCCTTCTCCTCAGTGATGATATAGTAATATGGCCGCCCTTCTCCTCAGTGATGACATAGTAATATGGCCACCCTTCTCCACAGTGTGATGTAGTAATATATATAGTAATATGGCCGCCCTTCTCCTCAGTGATGATATAGTAATATGGCCGCCCTTCTCCTCAGTGATGATATAGTAATATGGCCACCCTTCTCCACAGTGATGATATAGTAATATATATAGTAATATGGCCGTCCTTCTCCTCAGTGGTGTTCTAGCAATATATATAGTAATATGGCCACCCTTCTTTTCAGTGATGATATAGTAATATATATAGTAATATGGCCGACCTTCTCCTCAGTGATGATATAGTAATATATATAGTAATATGGCCACCCTTCTTTTCAGTGATGATATAGTAATATATATAGTAATATGGTCGCCCTTCTCAGTGATGATATAGTAATATATATAGTAATATGGCCGCCCTTCTCCTCAGTGATGATATAGTAATTTGGCCGCCGTTCTCCTCAGTGATGATATAGTAATATATATATAGTAATATGGCTGCCCTTCTTTTCAGTGATGATATAGTAATATATATAGTAATATGGCTGCCGTTCTCTTCAGTGATGAAATAGTAATATATATAGTAATATGGCCGCCCTTCTCCTCAGTGATGATATAGTAATATATATATAGTAATATGGCTGCCCTTCTTTTCAGTGATGATATAGTAATATATATAGTAATATGGCCGTCCTTCTCCTCAGTGATGATATAGTAATATGGCCGCCCTTCTCCTCAGTGATGACATAGTAATATGTCCACCCTTCTCCACAGTGTGATGTAGTAATATATATAGTAATATGGCCGCCCTACTCCTCAGTGATGATATAGTAATATGGCCGCCCTTCTCCTCAGTGATGATATAGTAATATGGCCACCCTTCTCCACAGTGATGATATAGTAATATATATAGTAATATGGCCGTCCTTCTCCTCAGTGGTGTTCTAGCAATATATATAGTAATATGGCCACCCTTCTTTTCAGTGATGATATAGTAATATATATAGTAATATGGCCGACCTTCTCCTCAGTGATGATATAGTAATATATATAGTAATATGGCCACCCTTCTTTTCAGTGATGATATAGTAATTTGGCCGCTGTTCTCCTCAGTCATGATACAGTAATATGGCCGCCCTTCGTCTCAGTGGTGATATAGTAATATATATAGTAACATGGCCGCCCTTCGTCTCAGTGGTGATATAGTAATATATATAGTAATATGGCCGCCCTTCGTCTCAGTGGTGATATAGTAATATATATAGTAATATGGCCGCCCTTCTCCTCAGTGGTGATCTAGCAATATATATAGTAATATGGCTACCCTTCTTTTCAGTGATGATATAGTAATATATATAGTAATATGGCCGACCTTCTCCTCAGTGATGATATAGTAATATTATTATTATTATTATACATTTATATAGCGCCATTTATTCCATGGCGCTTTACATATGAAAAGGGAAAAATATAGACAGATACAATAAACATGTGCTAGACAAGGGACACACAAGTACAGAAGGAGATAGGACCCTGCCCGCGAGGGCTCACAGTCTACAGGGATGGGTGAGAATACACTAGGAGAGGGTAGAGCTGGTCGTGCGATGGTTCAGTAGACTGAGGATCATTGCAGGTTGTAGGCTTGTCGGAACAGGTGGGTCTTCAGGTTTTTCTTGAAGGTCTCCGTTGTTGGTGAAAGTCTGATGTTTTGCGGCAGGGAGTTCCAGAGTATGGGGGAAGCCCGGGAGAAGTCTTGTATGCGGTTGTGGGAAGAAGAGATGAGGGGGGAGTCGAGAAGGAGATCTTGAGAGGATCGAAGGTTGCGTGTAGGTAGGTAGCGGGAGACCATGTCACAGATGTATGGAGGAGAAAGGTTGTGGATGGCTTTGTATGTCATGGTTAAGGTTTTGAACTGGAGCCTCTGGGCAATAGGAAGCCAGTGAAGGGCCTGGCATAGTGGGGAGGCTGGGGAATAGCGGGAAGACAGGTGGATTAGTCGTGCAGCAGAGTGTAGGATGGACTGGAGTGGTGCCAGAGTGCTAGAGGGGAGGCCAGACAGTAGGAGGTTGCAGTAGTCGAGGCGGGAGATGATAAGGGCGTGCACTAGTGTTTTTGTGGTTTCATGGTTGAGGAATGAGCGGATCCGGGAAATATTTTTGAGTTTGAGGCGGCAGGAGGTGGCGAGGGCTTGGATATGTGGTTTGAAAGAGAGGGCAGAGTCGATGATCACCCCAAGGCACCGAGCATGTGGGACTATATATATATAGTAATATGGTCAATCTTCTCCTCAGTGTGATATAGTAATATATATAGTAATATGGCCGGCCTTCTCCTCAGTCATGATATAGTAATATGGCCGCCCTTCTCCTCAGTGATGATATAGTAATATATATAGTAATATGGCCGCCCTTCTCCTCAGTGATGATATAGTAATATATAGTAATATGGCCGCCCTTCTCCTCAGTGGTGATATAGTAATATATATAGTAATATGGCTGCCCTTCTCCTCAGTGATGATATAGTAATATGGCCGCCCTTCTCCTCAGTGATAATATAGTAATATGGCCGTCCTTCTCCTCCGTGATGATATAGTAATATGGCCGCCCTTCTCCGCAGTGACAGCCATAAGCTCCATCCATGGAGACACCACATCCCCAGACACAGCTCAGAGAGGTGACTGTTCTCCTTCATCTGAAATCTCCCATGGAAAAAGGGCCACAAGGTCTCACTGGGGTTTAGGTCTTGTGAGTAAAGGGCCGGGTCATTATTCTTTAACTTTAAGGCCTTTCCTGGCACAGAGCAATGGAGCCTTGTCCTGCAGAACTATGACAGACGCCGACTTTTTCCTGCTCTGCTGCTGGAAGAAAGTGTCTTCTAATCACCGGCAGGAGGTTTGGGAGGTGATTCTGAGTCCATCTTCAACTCGAAAAGGTCCAGCAAGCTTCTCTACCATGCTATGATTGAGTAATACCACCATACAATAACCAATCATTACCGCCATATATCATGAATCAATAATGCCATATACCTTAATCCACAAATTTGCCTTCATCAGCTTAAATATAACTGTAACTTCCCATGTAATATCTTATTTCCCATAACTCATTGGATTATTTCTAAATCTGTTCACTTTCTTCATTGATTCCTCAGAAAGTTATCTGACAATTGTACATTCTTCACAGTTAAAAGCAGAAATCACTTTTTTTTTTTTGCCCGGTGTGACGGTTCACTACACAAGGGCACAACCTAGAGGCCATAATGCGGTATTGCAATTTTTTTTTATCAGTTTTGTCCTTCTGAGGAACAGGAATTTTTTCCTCTCCCCACAATCCATCCTCCAAAAGTTTTCAATTAGTAAAATAGTTTGAAAGACTAATTAATAGAGACAGAAATTTGTGATTTCGTAGCTTTATTATGTCCTTAAACTAAAAGTATAAAAATAAATAGATCCCAGATATGTCTAAAGTGCAGAGAGAAGGAGAGAGGGCGCCCCTGTCATTATACAGAAGCATTACTACTGACGCCCATGAGAAGCGACCTCTGTGTCCACATATAAACAGTTATATATAATGAGTAGAGAAGAGCAAACGGAGTCTAAGCAAAATCATTTTGCTGCAAATTTCTTAATAAATTAAGATTCTAATGAATTTGAAATTTTGGGGATTCAATTTTTGCAAATTCACTGAAATGACAGCCAATTTGCCGATATTTTGCTGACTTTTGACGACCAAGAAAGAGTTTAAAAAAGTCACTAAGCCGTCCTGTTACACTCCCCTGTCCTTGGTCCCCCTCATTTTTTCCTGTTGCCACTCAGTCCACTAATTGCTCCTTTTCAGCTTTCTTTTTGCTCCAGGTCAGAGTTTTGGGGTTTTTATTTTTATTTAATAAAATATTTAAATTTTGTGTGAAATTAGGAGCAAAATCAATTTGTTTAGAATTTATTCAATTTGAATCAATTTTTCCCTAATTAACCCCCACAACTGGAATCAAATTTCTGGAGATTAAAACAACTCTAACGATAAGACATAACAGCAAAGTCAGGAGGTTGGAATAAGGTCAAGGAGAACTCCAGCAGAAAAGCTTCCTATATTGTCCTTCACCTCTTCCTTATGTTCCTGTGTAGTTTCCTCATTAATTATAAGACCATGGAAACGCCTCGGGGCCTAGGTATCACGTGGTGGTCACCTACTAGAGCAGGACTTCATCTCCACCTCCTTCATACTTGCTCAGTGTATAGGAAGCATGACATCACAACAGGTGGTGACATCATCCATACGTAACGTCCAAGAAAATGTCTTCAGTATTTACAAAAAAAAGGAAAAAAATTCTCTAAAATCCAGAGATTGTCCTTCTGCATCACCTCCGGCAGTGACTAAGTCTCCATCATTATTTCTGTCCAGTTGTATCCAGGTTAGAGAGTAGCAATCCACACGAATTACATTACTTCTTGGCAGATGATCCCGTCTGTCCCCTGTAAGTTCGTCGTCATCCAAGCTCATGACCGACGTCTTCTCGGTCTTACTCATCTCTGGGATGTACCACTGTGGGCCGGTGATGGAGTCGGTGTAATCTGAGTTAAGAAGGTTTCTGCAACACAAGACAGGAAGGTGAACAGGGATCAGAAGTAGGGATGGGGTCACAAGGAGTTTTCCTACATGGGCAGATTCCCCCCAAAATCCACATCAAAGAGTGTCTGAATTGGTTCCATGTGGATTTTGAAGCAGATTACATCTGAAAAAACCCTAAAGCTATACACACACGGAATATTTGAGGAGTTTACTTAAAGCCAATCTACTCCTAAATACATTTTTCAAAAACTCTTCTTTTTCATTTCTATGGGAAATCTACTTTTCTTTGAGACGTTTTTGAACATTATTTTTCCCTAAAGAAAGTATTTAAAAAAGCCTGGCGGAATAAAAAGTAAGTTCATGTCACTCTTTTGAAGATAAACCTGATGGAAAATGCTCCTAATGAGACACCGCCCAATCAAAAAAGAAGCAAAAACGTCCAAAATGCTTCAAAGCCGCAAAGGGAATAGAAAAACTCCTGAAAAAGCTGAGTCTCCTGAAGTGGTTTACGCTTGAAAAACTTGGTCTTTTTGAAAACATAACATAAGAGTGAGCACAGACCTCATATGGAAGGATGAGGGACCCCTATAATTTTGTATCATGTTTGAACCTATAGATGATGTTTGTGCCACCATTCTGTAAGACAATACATCCTGTGCTATAGGCAATAATCTTACCAGGCCAAGACTATGGAACAAGAAACAATGCGGCACAACACATTGACATCTCATCTTGGTCTTAGCTTGGTGTCTTCATCCTGACTGCCAAGCAGATATTCTGAGATACCCCCATCCCCTCCTGAGGGGACCACATAGCCATCTGAAGCTCATGCTTGCTGTACACCATACCCTACACCTTTGCACTATCCACCCTTCCCCTCACGTCCTTGGCACATCATCCTGTACTGCTCCATATCCACCTTCTTCATGGAACATCCAAACTCCAGTTGAAGGCCACCTGTTGGCTTTCATCTCCTCTAGATGGGTATAACTCTTTGGTCAAACTGGTAGGTTGGGAGTAATAATGGAAAATATTGCAGAGTGGTTCCTGGACAATAATTTTAATGACTGCATAAAAGGTCCCCAAGATTCAGTCTTGAAGACCAGGTTTGAGTTTCAGAGTTCTCTAAAGATAAACTAAGAATCTCCGAGGCATAAAAGTTGGAAATACTTTTAGGAAATTCATAACTAAGACCCACCGTGAACTTATCTCAGCCTTCCACATCTACGTAACGGTATTACCACCAGGACGATCACAAGGAGGATGAGGAGCACGGCAAGGAGTGTGGAGACCCCTCCGATAACCCCCGGTCTGTTGATCCGAGTCTGACAGTCCTTTCCAAAATACCAGAAATGTTTGGTATCGCGACACCTGCGGACAGAGTAGATGGTGACACAGAGCAGGACTTACCATGGGTGATGTTATGGAAGATCTTTCAAGGTTGTTGGGTTTAGTTTACAGATATTCCAAAATTTCCATAAATGACTGAGCCTTGAAGTTCCAGATGGAGCGACCTGATAACATTTCTGCCCATCTCCCCAAGTTGCCTTCCTATATCATCTACCTTCTCTATGCTAACAATGTTTCGTCGCTCATAGTTGTACTCATCATGTTTTTTGTAGCCATTTTTTATTATGATTTCTTATCTCCACCGTCCCTTCCATATCTCATGTCTCCGTTGTATCACAGGGCGTTTATATTGTGATATTTGTACTTACACACACTCGGGCCCTGTCTGCGGTAACCTGCAGTCTCCGTAGTGGCAGTTTATCTCTCCAGGTGCTCCTGGGTCACAGACGGACACACAGCGAAATCCGGAGTCTGTATTGTCAGGAAAGTAGTATTCAGAGAACCCGGGAGGTGCAGCCGAATGGCAGAAATCTGAATAGGGATCAAAGTGAAAGAATTCACCATCAAATGTGAAAATGATGACAGCCATAAAATCATAATCATATATCCACCACAGTAAGTATAGCATAACAATGGAGCCATAAATCAGAGTGGATCCCGTAACCACAGACCTTTCACAGAAAATGATGCATTTTTAAATCAGTGCAGTCACTGTGTACATACATTACATTACTGATCCTGAGTTACATCCTGTATTATACCCCAGAGCTGCACTCACTATTCTGCTGGTGCAGTCACTGTGTACATACATTACATTACTGATCCTGAGTTACATCCTGTATTATACTCCAGAGATGCCCTCACTATTCTGCTGGTGCAGTCACTGTGTACATACATTACATACTGATCCTGAGTTACATTCTGTATTATACTCCAGAGATGCCCTCACTATTCTGCTGGTGCAGTCACTGTGTACATACATTACATTACTGATCCTGAGTTACATCCTGTATTATACTCCAGAGCTGCACTCACTATTCTGCTGGTGCAGTCACTGTGTACATACATTACATTACTGATCCTGAGTTACATCCTGTATTATACTCCAGAGATGCCCTCACTATTCTGCTGGTGCAGTCACTGTGTACATACATTACATTAATGATCCTGAGTTACATCCTGTATTATACTCCAGAGATGCCCTCACTATTCTGCTGGTGCAGTCACTGTGTACATACATTACATACTGATCCTGAGTTACCTCCTGTATTATACTCCAGAGATGCCCTCACTATTCTGCTGGTGCAGTCACTGTGTACATACATTACATTACTGATCCTGAGTTACATCCTGTATTATACCCCAGAGCTGCACTCACTATTCTGCTGGTGCAGTCACTGTGTACATACATTACTGATCCTGAGTTACACCCTGTATTATACTCCAGAGCTGCACTCACTATTCTGCTGGTGCAGTCACTGTGTACATACATTACATTACTGATCCTGAGTTACATCCTGTATTATACTCCAGAGCTGCACTCACTATTCTGCTGGTGCAGTCACTGTGTACATACATTACATTACTGATCCTGAGTTACATCCTGTATTATACCCCAGAGCTGCACTCACTATTCTGCTGGTGCAGTCACTGTGTACATACATTACTGATCCTGAGTTACATCCTGTATTATACTCCAGAGCTGCACTCACTATTCTACTGGTGCAGTCACCGTGTACATACATTACATTACTGATCCTGAGTTACATCCTGTATTATACCCCAGAGCTGCACTCACTATTCTGCTGGTGCAGTCACTGTGTACATACATTACATTACTGATCCTGAGTTACATCCTGTATTATACTCCAGAGCTGCACTCACTATTCTGCTGGTGCAGTCACTGTGTACATACATTACATTACTGATCCTGAGTTACATTCTGTATTATACTCCAGAGCTGCACTCACTATTCTGCTGGTGCAGTCACTGTGTACATACATTACATTACTGATCCTGAGTTACATCCTGTATTATACTCCAGAGCTGCACTCACTATTCTGCTGGTGCAGTCACTGTGTACATACATTATATTACTGATCCTGAGTTACATCCTGTATTATACTCCAGAGCTGCACTCACTATTCTGCTGGTGCAGTCACTGTGTACATACATTACATTACTGATCCTGAGTTACATCCTGTATTATACCCCAGAGCTGCACTCACTATTCTGCTGGTGCAGTCACTGTGTGCATACATTACATTACTGATCCTGAGTTACATCCTGTATTATACTCCAGAGCTGCACTCACTATTCTGCTGGTGCAGTCACTGTGTACATACATTACATTACTGATCCTGAGTTACATCCTGTATTATACCCCAGAGCTGCACTCACTATTCTGCTGGTGCAGTCACTGTGTGCATACATTACATTACTGATCCTGAGTTACATCCTGTATTATACTCCAGAGCTGCACTCACTATTCTGCTGGTGCAGTCACTGTGTGCATACATTACATTACTGATCCTGAGTTACATCCTGTATTATACTCCAGAGCTGCACTCACTATTCTGCTGGTACAGTCACTGTGTACATACATTACATTACTGATCCTGAGTTACATCCTGTATTATACTCCAGAGCTGCACTCAATATTCTGCTGGTGCAGTCACTGTGTACATACATTACATTACTGATCCTGAGTTACATCCTGTATTATCCTCCAGAGCTGCACTGACTATTCTGCTGGTGCAGTCACTGTGTACATACATTACTGATCCTGAGTTACATCCTCTGTATTATACTCCAGAGCTGCACTCACTATTCTGCTGGTGCAGTCACTGTGTACATACATTACATTACTGATCCTGAGTTACATCCTGTATTATACTCCAGAGCTGCACTCACTATTCTGCTGGTGCAGTCACTGTGTACATACATTACATTACTGATCCTGAGTTACATCCTGTATTATACTCCAGAGCTGCACTCGCTATTCTGCTGGTGTAGTCACTGTGTACATACATTACATTACTGATCCTGAGTTACCTCCTGTATTATACCCAGAGCTGCACTCACTATTCTGCTGGTGCAGTCACTGTGTACATACATTACATTACTGATCCTGAGTTACATCCTGTATTATACTCCAGAGCGCACTCACTATTCTGCTGGTGCAGTCACTGTGTACATACATTACATTACTGATCCTGAGTTACATCCTGTATTATACTCCAGAGCTGCACTCACTATTCTGCTGGTGCAGTCACTGTGTACATACATTACATTACTGATCCTGAGTTACATCCTGTATTATACTCCAGAGCTGCACTCACTATTCTGCTGGTGCAGTCACTGTGTACATACATTACATTACTGATCCTGAGTTACATCCTGTATTATACTCCAGAGCTGCACTCACTATTCTGCTGGTGCAGTCACTGTGTACATACATTACATTACTGATCCTGAGTTACATCCTGTATTATACTCCAGAGCTGCACTCACTATTCTGCTGGTGCAGTCACTGTGTACATACATTACATTACTGATCCTGAGTTACATCCTGTATTTACTCCAGAGCTGCACTCACTATTCTGCTGGTGCAGTCACTGTGTACATACATTACATTACTGATCCTGAGTTACATCCTGTATTATACCCAGAGCTGCACTCACTATTCTGCTGGTGCAGTCACTGTGTACATACATTACATTACTGATCCTGAGTTACATCCTGTATTATACTCCAGAGCTGCACTCACTATTCTGCTGGTGCAGTCACTGTGTACATACATTACATTACTGATCCTGAGTTACATCCTGTATTATACTCCAGAGCTGCACTCACTATTCTGCTGGTGCAGTCACTGTGTACATACATTACATTACTGATCCTGAGTTACATCCTGTATTATACTCCAGAGCTGCACTCACTATTCTGCTGGTGCAGTCACTGTGTACATACATTACATTACTGATCCTGAGTTACATCCTGTATTATACTCCAGAGCTGCACTCACTATTCTGCTGGTGCAGTCACTGTGTCATACATTACATTACTGATCCTGAGTTACATCCTGTATTATACCCAGAGCTGCACTCACTATTCTGCTGGTGCAGTCACTGTGTACATACATTACATTACTGATCCTGAGTTACATCCTGTATTATACTCCAGAGCTGCACTCACTATTCTGCTGGTGCAGTCACTGTGTACATACATTACATTACTGATCCTGAGTTACATCCTGTATTATACTCCAGAGCTGCACTCACTATTCTGCTGGTGCAGTCACTGTGTACATACATTACATTACTGATCCTGAGTTACATCCTGTATTATACTCCAGAGCTGCACTCACTATTCTGCTGGTGCAGTCACTGTGTACATACATTACATTACTGATCCTGAGTTACATCCTGTATTATACTCCAGAGCTGCACTCACTATTCTGCTGGTGCAGTCACTGTGTACATACATTACATTACTGATCCTGAGTTACATCCTGTATTATACTCCAGAGCTGCACTCACTATTCTGCTGGTGCAGTCACTGTGTACATACATTACATTACTGATCCTGAGTTACATCCTGTATTATACTCCAGAGCTGCACTCACTATTCTGCTGGTGCAGTCACTGTGTACATACATTACATTACTGATCCTGAGTTACATCCTGTATTATACTCCAGAGCTGCACTCACTATTCTGCTGGTGCAGTCACTGTGTACATACATTACATTACTGATCCTGAGTTACATCCTGTATTATACTCCAGAGCTGCACTCACTATTCTGCTGGTGCAGTCACTGTGTACATACATTACATTACTGATCCTGAGTTACATCCTGTATTATACCCAGAGCTGCACTCACTATTCTGCTGGTGCAGTCACTGTGTACATACATTACATTACTGATCCTGAGTTACATCCTGTATTATACCCAGAGCTGCACTCACTATTCTGCTGGTGCAGTCACTGTGTACATACATTACATTACTGATCCTGAGTTACATCCTGTATTATACTCCAGAGCTGCACTCACTATTCTGCTGGTGCAGTCACTGTGTACATACATTACATTACTGATCCTGAGTTACATCCTGTATTATACCCACAGAGCTGCACTCACTATTCTGCTGGTGCAGTCACTGTGTACATACATTACATTACTGATCCTGAGTTACATCTGTATTATACTCCAGAGCTGCACTCACTATTCTGCTGGTGCAGTCACTGTGTACATACATTACATTACTGATCCTGAGTTACATCCTGTATTATACTCCAGAGCTGCACTCACTATTCTGCTGGTGCAGTCACTGTGTACATACATTACATTACTGATCCTGAGTTACATCCTGTATTATACTCCAGAGCTGCACTCACTATTCTGCTGGTGCAGTCACTGTGTACATACATTACATTACTGATCCTGAGTTACATCCTGTATTATACTCCAGAGCTGCACTCACTATTCTGCTGGTGCAGTCACTGTGTACATACATTACATTACTGATCCTGAGTTACATCCTGTATTATACTCCAGAGCTGCACTCACTATTCTGCTGGTGCAGTCACTGTGTACATACATTACATTACTGATCCTGAGTTACATCCCGTATTATACTCCAGAGCTGCACTCACTATTCTGCTGGTGCAGTCACTGTGTACATACATTACATTACTGTTCCTGAGTTACCTCCTGTATTATACTCCAGAGCTGCACTCACTATTCTGCTGGTGCAGTCACTGTGTACATACATTACATTACTGTTCCTGAGTTACCTCCTGTATTATACTCCAGAGCTGCACTCACTATTCTGCTGGTGCAGTCACTGTGTACATACATTACATTACTGTTCCTGAGTTACATCCTGTATTATACTCCAGAGCTGCACTCACTATTCTGCTGGTGCAGTCACTGTGTACATACATTACATTACTGTTCCTGAGTTACATCCTGTATTATACTCCAGAGCTGCACTCACTATTCTGCTGGTGCAGTCACTGTGTACATACATTACATTACTGATCCTGAGTTACATCCTGTATTATACTCCAGAGCAGCACTCACTATTCTGCTGGTGCAGTCACTGTGTACATACATTACATTACTGATCCTGAGTTACATCCTGTATTATACTCCAGAGCAGCACTCACTATTCTGCTTGTTGCTTTTGGTAACAGACAGTGTCTGCTACTGTAATGCAGGCGGTCATTTGGGCTATTCTACATCAGATAACTGTACAGGTCCCAGTGTATAGACATGAATAGTATTTGCTACGATATTTTCACTCTGGAGCCTGTAGAATGTGATTTAAGCTCTGCAGTAAAATGCAGCTCATATTGGTTCATTGTTCAAGGGTATTTTATTCAGAAAAAAGTAAATTGCTCATAAATCAAATTTCACTTTCCAGAGGCTCTACTGTCGGTTGGCCGTGATGTCCGTCACTTGGCCACTGCTGAAGTTTGTTCTGGCCAAGACCATGTGGCCACCCAACAGCATCGTCACTAGTCTCTTTATAGTCTTTATTTGAAGTATCTGAACTGTTACCACTGGTGACCGTGGATATCGTGTGGATATAAGTGGAGACTACCCCAGTGTACAGAAGGACTGTATGATGGAGGAGTTGGGCTTCTCCACGGTCCGTCCACCCATCACACACTTTTGCGAGGGACCTCGGCTCTCACCTGTATAATTGATGTCACCCGGAGTTGCACGAATGGAAGAATTACGAAAGCAGAGAAGATCTGGAGAAGATGGAGACCATGAGTTCGGTAATGTTCCACAACATGGAGGGACAAGCTTTGTTAATTAATAAACACTTATAGATCATTTACTAGAGAAGGTTATAGAATTGTTTGGGTTCTAGAAGAAATCAACTTGGCTTTACAGCGGCTGATTGGCATTGGGAACCACAGAGGAACCAAGTGTGAAAAGTCCACCCCAAATCTACAGACGTCTCCCAATATATGCCGACCTCCAATGATTATAGCATTACTCATGTGATAGATACCTTGGTCGGAATGGTTACATGCTGGTGTGGACTGGTAGGCGGCCCGGAGTGTATGCACCATATCGTTCACGGTTGTGTTCAGGTTGTGGCTCAACACCTGCCGGGTGCCAACGGGGAGGGTGATCAGAGCCAAATAGCTCACGTCTATGCTTCCATTCCTATCACAAAGAGAAAAAAAATGATGATGTTCTTTCTTTCAAATACAGCGCCACACCAGTCCACTGGTTGGACGTGGTACTGCACCTCAGTTACATTAATTTCAATGAATCTGAACTGCAATACCACATACAACCTGCGGATGGATGTGGCGCTGTTTCAGAAAAAAAATTAATAAAAATTTCCTTTGGACAATGCACTAATTTTCAGAAAGAATTTTTAAGAAAACGTCCGTGAAGATAATTATTTAGCTCTGCCGACTGCATATGCAGATTCTAAGAGATCATTAATTACTCCCTAAGGAGACTGAAAAAATGAAAAAAAAAATCATTTAAGAAATGTATTTTCTTTTTATTTATACGGAATAACATGACCGTTTTTATTAGTAATTTCCCAGAAAACGGAGTAAAAAATAATCGAAAAAATCATTTGTACCCTAAAACTGTACAAATAAAAACTTCAGCTTGAAAATTCCTGCGCTCAGAAAGTCCATCGATGGAAAAGGGAGAAAATTTGGGGTCTCAGATTATGGAGACACAAATTAATTTTTGATAAAAAATTGAGAAGAAATAAAATATAAATGAAAAATTAAATTCGGCCTCATTTTTACCAAACAGTCAAATTATTGGTGGAAATCAAAACTCTCGTCTCGTAAAAAACAATTCCTCGCACATTTTTCTTGCTGGAAAAATAAAAAAAGGTTACAGCTCTTAGAGATAAGGGAGGGAAAAACAAAAGAAGGGATCCATAACCTATAAAAGGTGTAACCTAAGTAATCACTTTCTGAAATTTCTCTACTTTTGATTTGTGTTATTTTTCTCTACACAAAACTGCAGAATTTCTATCGATCCTCACCTGAAAACAATGTTTGATAATCCTTTGAACTCTGGAACATTTCTGAAAATCCTACGTATCTAAACCAACAAGGAGAAATTTGGTCAACAATTATCTTTTTTTTTTTTTTTTAAATTTTTTTATTTTTTTTTCTGATAAATATTTATTGAAGTTGAGACCCAAAATCCAAATAAAAATATTCTATGCGAGTGGGAAAAATCCCCCGACCACATCCTGAGGTCAACAAGTTTTGCTGTCGTTATTTTTCATTGATGATGATGATGAATTCTTTCTAGATGAGATACTTTTAAAGAAAAATAGTGCAACATATTTTATAAAATTTAAAAAAAAAAAAAACAACCTATAGCCACCAAGGTCCTATACCAGTGATTTCCAACCGAGGCCTCTGTGGATCCCTGAGGTTTTTACAAACAGAGTTAGGGGTTTTCAGGAGAAGGGCAGCACCGAGATCTATCTCTTTCACAGTCACAATTACATGGTTGTAAGGGTTCCCCATGAGAGGAACAACTTTTCCGTAATGTGAAAAACGGTGACAATTTTTTTTGCAGTAAAGAATCATCAGAAGAATAGAAGGAACAAGGCGAAGAGAAAGACCAGCAACCCGATGACTTGATACTATCAAGATAATGGTAGAGAAGACCCTGGTGGACCTATCTACGCTCTTCCTACAGATCATTCATCTATCAAGTCGCAATGGCTCGAGAATGAGCCAAAGACCATTAAATAATAAAGAATCATATAAAACATGGGAAGAGACCTAAGAACCACAACAAGTGATTAACGAGGCTGCCAAAAGTCAAATTAGTCAGTTCACTTGAGTTTGACCAGGAAATTTGACTACTATTGAATTACATCGATGTCCTCTTTTGTGTCTTCCTTCTCTCTGCCCTAAATAAACCACAGGAAGTGCATTTTGCACATCCAGGACAGAGGACGTTATACCAGGAAAGGGAGACATTATACAAGGAAGGGGCCCAAGGTGGAGATATTATACCAGGATGGGGACATTATTACTGGAAGGGGCTCTGGATGGAGGAGAGTATACCTGGAAGATGCCCAGGATAGGTGACATTATGACAGGAAGGGGCCAGGATGAGGGACATTATTACAGGAAGGGGCCAGGATGGAGATATTATACTAGGATAGGTGTTATGTTAGGTAGCTGAGGAGGACAGGAACAACAGCCGGGCAGCCGAACACCTGAGATGTTGGTAACTAATGGGTTGCAGATTCTTAAACTAACCACACAACTAGAGGTAGCCGTGGAGCGTTCCTACGTTGATCCTAGACGCCTCGTCACAGCCTGAGAGATAACTACACCTAAAGGCAGAAAGATGAAAGCTATCTGCCCCGGAGCAGATCCCCAAAGAAAATAGGAAGCCCCCAAACATGTAATGGCGGTTAGACAAGAAGAAAGCACGGACACAGACAGAAAATAGAATGAGCAAACGCTGGGGCCACAAGCTGACTAAATAGGATAGGACAGGAGAGATTACTTTCTGTGTCTCGACCACGCACCACAATTGTGGGTTTCCAGGGATATGGGGTACTCGGAGCCGAACCTGTAGATTTCTATAGGGAATGTCACTGGTAGCGTGGCTCGGTCCGTGTCCCTGGCGGTCAGGCGTTAAAGGGGGATTATTTACAGGGGATTTGTATATAACAGTTCGTGACGCCACCTGTAGTTTTTCTAGTCACTAAGACCAGCGCTGCTGAATAGAACTCTGAGGGGATGTTGTGGCAGCTAGATGACGGGTCCCCCACAGGTGGGACTGGTCCCTCAAAGTCTATGGTATTAATGATGTAGGGTGCAAATAAATGAATCAGTCTCACACCATCCAGTGTCTTTCCATACCTTTTACTTGTCAGATGATAAGGCAGGTCCCAGGGAGGCTGTTGGGGTGGAGGATGTGCTTCGAGATAACAGCTGAACAGGTTAGGGGCCTCCTTTACTTCCAATATTATGAGTCCAACTAGCATAGAGCTAAGTTCACTCCGAATACTCCAGCTAACTCCTTAGCTGTACTGCCCGGTCAGTTTTGTGGTCGGAGCCTTCCCTTGAGAGAGCTGGGTTCCTACTGTTGTCCTGCATCGACTCAAGGTTCCCACTCTCCCTGACCCCTGTTACGTACCGACACTCCAAGGGCTGCTTTCTGCGACCTAAGGTCCAGTAAGACTCTGGTTTTTCTACCACTACGCCTGAAGCTGTAGCGGCACTTCGGTCCCCAGTGACCGGTGAAATTGTGCAGGCAATTCTATACCTAAAGCACGTCTCTGTTTCTTCCACTGCGCCCTTCGCCCTGTTCGCGCTTTTAGCATAAGCACTCCACACTTCCTAGAGTAATACAAGGTAATCTTTTCTTGCTTCTTCCTTGGAGCTTGCTGACAGAATCTCAGTATTCTTCTAGTTCAGGAGCACGTCGACTGAACTTCACTGTCCTTGGGACAGGCGACTGAAGTTTCTGCTGCTAACTCTTCTTTCTTCCTTAATTGTCTCTATCTCCTGATTAGGCACAGCTCTGACTAGGCTGAGGTGAATTGGCTCACCCTTACTAGCCTCCACTTTAAGAACTGCTGACAGGATCTGGCTGAACTTCTCCTCCCTCCAAGTTCAGGCTAGACACACTGACTCCCTTCTGTCCAACGACAGGAAACTCACTGACTCCCTCCTCTGTCCGAAGACAGGAAACAGAACTCGACTCTGCTGAATGTCACTAGCTTATATACACTATGGGTGTGTCTAAAGTGTGTGATGGAGTGAATGGATATCGAGCATTAAACTGTTACCTCTCCGCACATCCTCCAGAGTACTGTGTGCTTTAGACACCAGGGCTACACATCTGCAACCCAGAAAACCCTACAAAAATCCAACAATTCTGATTACAAAAATACGGAGATCACACGATCTCGCCACCCACTAAATCAGATCTCAGTGTGAACAAAACCAAGCCGCAGCCGCTGAAAAAGCAGGAAAAAGCAAATGAAAAAACAACAATGGCTACAGACAAACTGTGAGGAGCACAGGCCCCAGGAGGGGACCCGGCTGACATCCACAAATGTGCAGAAAACAATGCAAATAGCAAGCACAAAAAGAAAAGCAGAAAATATCTTATCTGAAAGCAGCAGATGCAGGCAAGACACCAGCAAACTTCCAAATGAACCAGGAACCACAATTGAGACCAGAACAATTGATCACCGGCGACCATCATTATATCAGTCCAGTCAGTGATCCCAGATTGCCATTCCTCGCTGGAAGGTTCAGTACTGTCTGTAACCAACAGAGGGAGCCTCTGCTCATTCACAAAAGATGGGGACATTATTGCTGGAAAGGGCTCTGGATGGAGGAAAGCATAACAGGAAGGTGATCCACCGCACGTCACAGCCCAGTATCCAGTGCACGTTTTCAGCTAATGAAAGCTAAATAGATGTATATAGCGGCGCTAGTGCATATATATCACCAATAAGCAGCAAGTATAAAATAAGCCTTCTACCACAGAAAAGGCATATAGATCAAAGGGGTGTATATTAAAGGTATACTCGCGCTTTTATTGGAATATAACGACACAGCTGAAGAACCCTTACCTTCAGAAATGTAGTGGAGATGGTGTAGGGAATGCAGAATCGTCCAGGTGTGAATGCGCCTTTTTTGAATTTCTCTAGACATTGTCAGCAGACTAAAAGAAAATTTAAGATTTAAAAGAATATATCCAAAATAAAATAAAAGTGTGTAGTAAAAACACAGTGAGAGGTTCAGTATAAAAAGCCTGGTTACTCTTTATGCTAATTTACAATGAATGATATATACCTTGCAATAGTGTATATTAGTGCTGTAAAAATATAGCTTTCAACGCTAGAAGAGAACTAATATGTGTGGAAATTGATACAATAATAATAGGTGGATATAGGATACATATACTTATATAGTATGCTTAGGGTCCCTAATATTTTTATAACAAGTGTGGCAAGCAAATATGTGGGGGTGAACAGCCGGAATGGATCATATAAATACGCAAACTAAAATGCTTTTTCGAGCATAGTGTAGTGATAGTCTAGTGTTAAATGAGCGGAGGCATATAAAATATCCGTGTAACAGTCAAGCGGTATAGTGGTGCCTTGGAAATAAATGTTCCAGTAACTGAACGGTACTTATCTGAGGGAAAAATGATGATGAAAATAACGGTGATGGAATCCAGGGGGTCTTCACAGTACAGCGTGGGTTTCCGGAGAGCGGCCCCGGCCGGTGGCACGCTGTATTGCATTGTCACTTGCAGCATTCAGCCTTCTGGGTAGACTAGAAGCGTGCCACCGGCCGGGGCCGCTCTCCGGAAACCCACGCTGTACTGTGAAGACCCCCTGGATTCCATCACCGTTATTTTCATCATCATTTTTCCCTCAGATAAGTACCGTTCAGTTACTGGAACATTTATTTCCAAGGCACCACTATACCGCTTGACTGTTACACGGATATTTTATATGCCTCCGCTCATTTAACACTAGACTATCACTACACTATGCTCGAAAAAGCATTTTAGTTTGCGTATTTATATGATCCATTCCGGCTGTTCACCCCCACATATTTGCTTGCCACACTTGTTATAAAAATATTAGGGACCCCTAAGCATACTATATAAGTATATGTATCCTATATCCACCTATTATTATTGTATCAATTTCCACACATATTAGTTCTCTTCTAGCGTTGAAAGCTATATTTTTACAGCACTAATATACACTATTGCAAGGTATATATCATTCATTGTAAATTAGCATAAAGAGTAACCAGGCTTTTTATACTGAACCTCTCACTGTGTTTTTACTACACACTTTTATTTTATTTTGGATATATTCTTTTAAATGTTAAATTTTCTTTTAGTCTGCTGACAATGTCTAGAGAAATTCAAAAAAGGCGCATTCACACCTGGACGATTCTGCATTCCCTACACCATCTCCACTACATTTCTGAAGGTAAGGGTTCTTCAGCTGTGTCGTTATATTCCAATAAAAGAGCTAATGAAAGCTGCAGACAAATGAAGGGGTCGCGTGATGCCGAGTGACTGGTCAGCGATGGCGCTGCTTACAGGCAAATTTGGCAACAAGAGATTTTTACAAAAATACTTCTTTACAAGGTTTAAATCGGTGGGGGCATTATACAGTGTAGTGGACAACCTCATTAATACTAAATTAAAAGTACCTATATTTTAATACCTTTGTAAATATACATGTAACTATTATTTTTATTATTGCGTCTCTAGACATGTCCTTTTTCAAGTTTTTAAAAAGAAAATTACAGTATTTAAATCATCAGGGTGTAAAATAAAGCAATGTGAATTAGTCTTAAACAATTAATAGTCTTTACGCTGAGCTTTCATCATCAATTTGTCCCTTCTACTGGGTGAAATCTCATCTTGTCCGCAATCTCTTACTAACAGTGGGCATTTCCATTAACACTTCCATTTTGAGTCAGCGTATGTCCGGCCTGTTATAGGGCTAATATCTAATTTTTGATTACTTTTGAAAAGTCTGGTTTTCTTGGATACACAAAGGACGGTGATGAACCAGAAGGTGCAGAAAAGTCACTTCCAAGTCTTCATTGTCATAATCTTTGGAGAGTCCATTAGCCACCAGTGTCGATCATATTCACAGATCCCATCACCAGTTATGTCATCCATTGCCGATCTTGTGCCAACTTCAACAATTTCATGGACTTCACTGTCGTCGCTGAATGAAAACATCCTTGTTTTTATTCCTGCTCCACTACATGGGATGACAGTGGGGTCTTGCCGAGACCATTTGATGGCTTCTGCTTCCTGTAACCGATGTTTTAACAAACTCTCCTCTTCTTCATAGTCCTGGTTTGTAGAGTACATGAACTAGATGATAGGAATATTTTTCTCACTCCAGTTGCATGGGTGTTAAGATTTGGTGTGAATAGGGTCTTTGGAGGCCCGAACTGCAAGACGTTTCACGGTGCCTCCTAAACCATCACATACACCTTTGCCATAAGCTGTGGCAGAAAAAAGTGCCATTCAGCTTCCACTCCAAAATGTTTCTTGTGATGGCAGACATTTATATAGTTTGTCCTAATTTTATACTATGCAGAAGAGCCATCTGAGAATCATAGAATGGTAGAGTTGGAAGGGACCTCCTGGGTCATCTGGTCCAACCCCCTGCTCAAAGCAGGATTCACTAAATCATCCCAGACAGATGTCTGTCCAGCCTCTGTTTGAAGACTTCCATTGAAGGAGAACTTACCACCTCTCGTGGCAGCCTGTTCCACTCATTGATCACCCTAACTGTCAAAAAGTTTTTTCTAATATCTAATCTGTGCCTCCTCCCATTCAGTTTCATCCCATTGCTTCTAGTAGACCTGGCTTAACTAGGTAGGATGTCAGTTTTTATCACTGAAATCTATTTTTTTTGACAAATAAACAGGTATTGAATCATGAACTAAGCACTCAGACATCATTCATAATGACACTCTTGTATTTTATTTCTGACTGGCTTATTACTGTTCAGCTAAGCAGACAACAGACCGGACGCTGTGCTCATCACACATGGCGCTGGGGGAGACACTGCACAAGGGAGACACCGCAGTGACCAGCCCCGGAAACGAGCATCACTGATGACGCTTCATTTCAGGGAGGCAAACAAAGTAAGGGGAGTGTCGGGAAGTTCCAGCCTCCTCCCATTCCATGACGAGTCGTTTCAGCCCGGCAAGGTGAGAGACATCGGTTTCGGACAGCAGATAACGATTCGTTTGAGTATCGCATCTTGCACTGAGGATTCTCAAACAAATCGTCACAGGAATTGGGAAATATACACAGAACCCGGAGTTCAGTACAGAGCGAATGGCGGGGAATTTATCATGACTTAAATTACAAAAGTTATTAGTTTTTAAAGTTTTATTATTGAAATTTAATTTTGGGTTTCGGACTAACCCTATAAGGACTATCGGTTGGTCACAAAAACGTTCTACAAACTCTTCTGCGCTTTTAGAAACGGTGTCAGGAGTTCATCTGTCAGCAGATATCCACTGTTTATAAGTTATACTATCTACCATGGCCTCGTCGAAATGATATAATATTTTTTCTCGGAGCCATTAATAGAGATTTGTTGCAGATATTTAGGTAACAGATTGAACCCTTTTCTGGACATGTTATTGGAGACACATACTTGTAATCACCACTGTTGGACTCGCCAATGTGAGTGTCTTTCCGCTTACCTCCTTCAATCATAAGCTTAGTGGTCTGGCAAGCGGTACATACGTATACTGAGTGTGCGCCGCAACCACCAGCCAGGACACAATTCTTAGGTCGCAGGGCAGCATATTTTAAAAAACTATTTTACACACTTAGGTAGGAAGAAAGGATCATTTCCACGCTGCCGCAAGAAGAATTCCAAAATTGTAGAGGTTTCAACGTGGTTTATTCTACGCGTTTCGGGGTTCAGGTGACCCCTTTCATCAGGACATACCACAAATATATTGTACAATATTTGTGGTATGTCCTGATGAAGGGGTCACCTGAACCTCGAAACGCGTAGAATAAACCACGTTGAAACCGCTACAATTTTGGAATTCCTCTTGCGGCAGCGCAGGGAATGATTCTATCTTCCTAGCTAAGTGTATGTTTCAATCAGGTCTTGCACTGACCTGTGGTTCTGCAGTAGCCGCCATTAATATATGTCCTTCCTTCACTCTCACCAGGTGAGTACTTCTCAACTTGAATTTTGGTACAGATGTGGCTAGGAGCACAGGAGGTGCATGGGAATTGTTTAAATTTTTTTTATATCATTGTTTTTTTTGGAAATGCTTTTCAAAATGTTGCGTTTGACTCAGCATGGGTAAAAGGTTAACAAAGAAACTCTTGTGACATATCGGCCTGTACAGTTCTGGGTGTAATGGTATTTTTTTACCCTCTCTATCTTCCTCTCTATCTTGGTTCTGACCTGAGTTATGAGAGAAAGGTCAAGGCATGTAACACAGAAATTCGCATTTTTTCAAAACTTTGAAAATTAATACAAAATAGCAAAGAATATATAGATTTTTTTCCTTCCCATTTTCCACACTATTACCAGAGAACAAAATCTCAAAAGAATTAAAACTATAGAGGAAAAATTCATTGGTTCACTTGACATGGAACAACCCAACCATGAACATTAATTCTAACATTTTTAGCCGGTGAATGATCATTTCGGTTGTAATTGTTCCTTTCCATCAACCTTAATCCAACCCTGCCATGAGGCTTTGTAGCAGGAAGTTCTGAAGACCAGGGTGTAGGTTAAGCAGCTATCACGCTTCCTGATCGCCCTGATCTTTATGGGGTCATTATTGTTTTACCAAATGCGTTGGTGTTGGTTTGTCACACTTAAGTATTACAGGTTCTCCTCCTTCCTTCCTCATGGGCTGCACGGCTCTCCTGTCCACGTAATGGGTGCTGGTGGAGGAGCATTTGACCAGGCCTACTGCAATTATTACAGCTCTCCTGTCTGAGGTGCTTTACAATTGGAGGAGGCTGATGGACACATGGACATGCCTGGTCACAGGCTCCATCACAAGAACAGGAAAGGAGTCCAGCCTGAGAGGGGCGATGTACTAACAAGTGGAGAACCTGTAAGACTTCTATATCAGTAAGTGCCACAATATCATGTCCTCAACACATCTGCTAAACTAAAAATAAAGTGGGCAACCCTTTAAGTTAGTAGACAATGACAAGTTTGTAGGAGGTTTAGATACAATGAAAAATTTGGGGAATTACAAAATTAAAAAACTGAAACGATGGGTGATGACTTTATCATCCGTTCCATCAGCTTTCGATTAGCTTTGGTAACTGTTCCTAAACATCAACGGAATTGATAACAAGTGAATAATGCTAAGATTCCTCACCTCTTCCATAAATTTGTTGGCCATAGTTTTGTAGTCCTCACTGGTCGTATCATTAAGTTTGTCGGTATACTTGTGGTTGTAAATCTTCAGGTGAAATGTTGCTGTCACGTTCACGTCACCTGGTAAATGTAGCAAGAACATCATTAAAGGCTCAATATCTCACATTGCATTGGAGCTCGGTGGCACAAAGAACCGCGAGGACCGGTCAAGTTCATTCTACTGCACATTGATATGATTCCTATAGACTTCAACTGGCTGAACTTTGTGAACTTTGTGATACATAAAAGCAGTGGTATATCCCTGACCACTGCTGGTATATCTGAAGAGCATAACCCCAGAAATCTGAAAATTAATTTCTATTGTACAACGCATTTCAGAGCCATTCTGACATCAACTACATAGCAGGCTGTGAATGAAGATATTGAATGCTGAATTTTACAAGAAGTTTAACCTCAGCCATTGCTGGTATATCTGAAGATCATAATCCAATAGATCTGAAAACAAATGTTTAATTGTACAGCGCATTTCCAAGTTGCTCTGTGTCCTTCGTCAGATGCATATCTGCAGGTTCCGATTGAAGATACAGACAAGGAAAACCAGAATTTCAGCATATAAACAACAGTTTAACTTTGGCCAATATTGGGGCATCTGAAAAGTAAAATGCAATAAATCCTAAAGTTAAACTTTTATTGTACAACACGTTTCCAAGTCGTTCTGACTCCTTCATCAGGTGCATGTTCAATAACAAGCCAGTTATTATACACATAAAAATTATGTAATAGTCACATGACAATTAAAAATGCATAAATTATCTCCAAAACACAACAATTATTATATAAAAATGTCCAAATGTGAATATATCCTCATGTTTCTTATATATAAAAAAAACAATTGATTGAAGGACTTGCTTAGTATTATATTTACCTTACTAAGGAGTCATAGAGACTCGGAAACGAGCTGTAAAATAATAGTTAAATTAAGAGATTTATTGGATTATGTTCTTCAACCAGCCTGGGTTAAACTGCTGTTTTCATGCTGAAATTCAGCTTTTCCTTGGCGTGTCTTCATTTGGAACCTGAAGATATGTATCTGACAAGAGAGTAAAAATGACTCCGAAACCCCGTTGTACAATAAAAGTTTCATTTTCGGATTTATTGGTTTATGCTCTTCAGATATATCAGCAGTGGCCAGGGTTAAATGGCTGTTTTCATGCTGAAATTCAACTTTTCCTTGTCAGTATCTTCATTCAGAGCCTGAGGTTTACCGGCCGGGTGAGTGGAGCAGCAGTTAGCACTATTGATTATTATCAAATGTGCTTCTCAGAGTTATCCTTGTCTTTGCACAACTTGAATAGGTGAGAGAATAACTTACCCTCTGTTGTTACTTTTTGGGGGTCTCAAAGGTGCATTGGAAAACGACCCCCATTTGAAGGACACAATGGGAGCAAGTTTAATATACATCAGTACCAACTAGACCCTTTTGATGATATCGATGATCCAGTTCCCATTCCAATTCACACCTCATCAATCAATGTGAATTTCTAGAACCCATAACTATTGGTCACCTGATAAAACAGGTGGTCAACCGGAGGGTGTTTGAAGTTGTACGATGCCACAGTCTGAGAGTTAACAGGAAAGCAGCAAAAATTAAAGTACACCAAAACGCTGTTCATTATTTCTTGGCTAAATTCTGAAACTGGATGTCTCATCTATTGGGCATATGGCCATAATATGGGACACCCTCCTTCCCACGGGCCAGAGGGCAAAGGATAAATATAAATTGATGAAAATAATCCAAAAGAATATGGACCTTAGTTCCCTAAGCAGCCAATCGCAGGACAGCTATCGTTTTCCAAGGACAATATATAAAATGAAAGCTTTGGTGTGATTGGTCACTATAGGGAACACAGGCATTTTTTAGACCGTTTTATGAGTCTACCCAATGTACTTACTAATAATTAGAGACGCTTCCGAAAACTGACAACGAGAGCCTTGAAAGGGTTTTGGGCAGACGCAACTCGTTCCATTGAAAACACCTCCGTTCAAGCAAGCTGAAAAAATAAAGTTGTCAGTGATTTTCAAATTGTGATAGAATATTAACAGCCTATGAAAAATCAGTAACAGCCAAAAACACCCACCTGGTGTGGGGGGAACTTCAGATGTAGCTGGAGTGTGGACTGTAGTCAGATTTGTGGTGAGGTCGGTTCTCTTGGTTGTAGGAGGGATAGTTTCATCAGTTAGCACACGTGATGGTCCTTCAGTCGTATGGATTGTAGTCCTACTTACAGTCGGATGAGTTTTTACGGTTGTAGTATGGTTTGTATTTTCACTAACAGCCGGAAGTGAAGAATTGGTTGTGTCCCCACTTTTGTGTGGAATAGTTATCTCTGTAGTATGAGGGCTATTTTCCCTTTCCGTTGCAGTATAGATTTTAGTCGGATTTATTACAGTAGCACGCTCAGTTGTAGTATGGGTTCTATTCTCAGTTACTATAGGTACAATATTCTCAGTTGTAGTATGGTTTCTATTCTCAGTTACTATAGGTGCAATACTCTCAGTTGTAGTATGAGTTGTGTTCTCAGTTTCTACAGGTAGAGTACCCTCAGTTGTAGTATGGGTTGTATTCTCAGTTACTATAGGTACAGTATTCTCAGTTACTATAGGTACAATACTCTCAGTCGTAGTATGGTTTGTAGTCTTACTTACTATAGGTACAATACTCTCAGCTGTAGCATGGGTTGTGTTCTCAGTTACTGTAGGAACAATATTCTCAGCTGTAGTATGGATTGTATTCTCACTTACTATAGGTACAAAAATCTCAGTTGTAGTATGGGTTGTGTTTTCAGTTACTACAGGTACAATACTCTCAGCTGTAGTATGTGTTATGTTCTCAGTTACTACAGGTACAATACTCTCAGCTGTAGTATGTGTTGTGTTCTCAGTTACTACAGGTACAATACTCTCAGCTGTAGTATGTGTTATGTTCTCAGTTACTACAGGTACAATACTCTCAGCTGTAGTATGTGTTATGTTCTCAGTTACTACAGGTACAATACTCTCAGCTGTAGTATGTGTTATGTTCTCAGTTACTACAGGTACAATACTCTCAGTTGTAGTATGAGTTGTGTTCTCAGTTTCTACAGGTAGAGTACCCTCAGTTGTAGTATGGATTGTATTCTCAGTTACTATAGGTACAGTATTCTCAGTTACTATAGGTACAATACTCTCAGTCGTAGTATGGTTTGTAGTCTTACTTACTATAGGTACAATACTCTCAGCTGTAGCATGGGTTGTGTTCTCAGTTACTGTAGGAACAATATTCTCAGCTGTAGTATGGATTGTATTCTCACTTACTATAGGTACAAAAATCTCAGTTGTAGTATGGGTTGTGTTTTCAGTTACTACAGGTACAATACTCTCAGCTGTAGTATGTGTTATGTTCTCAGTTACTACAGGTACAATACTCTCAGCTGTAGTATGTGTTGTGTTCTCAGTTACTACAGGTACAATACTCTCAGCTGTAGTATGTGTTATGTTCTCAGTTACTACAGGTACAATACTCTCAGCTGTAGTATGTGTTGTGTTCTCAGTTACTACAGGTACAATACTCTCAGCTGTAGTATGTGTTGTGTTCTCAGTTACTACAGGTACAATACTCTCAGCTGTAGTATGTGTTATGTTCTCAGTTACTACAGGTACAATATTCTCAGTTCTGGTATTGGTTGTATTATTAGTTACTATTGGTACAGTACTCTCAGTTGCAGTATGGGTTGAGTTTTCAGTTACTATAGGTACAATACTCTCAGTTGTAGTATGGGTTGTGTTCTCAGTTAGTACAGGTACAATACTCTCAGTTGTAGCATGCGTTGTTTTCTCGGGTACTACAGGAAGATTCCTCTCAGTTGTTGTATGGGTTGTGTTCTCAGTTACTACAGTAATAATAATCTCAGATATAGCATGAGTTGTATTCTCAGTTATTATAGGTACAATATTTTCAGTTGTAGCATGGATTGAATTTTCACTTACTATAGGAATTGTTCTCCCAGTTGTAGTGTGGATTGAAGTCACGGTTACTATAGGTACAATATCTCAGTTGTAGTATGGGTTGTATTCTTAGTTACTATAGGTACAATATTCTCAGTTGTAGTATGGGTTGTGTTCTCAGTTATTATGGATACAATATTCTCAGTTGTACCATGGATTGTATTTTCAGTTTCTATAGGTTCAGTACCTTCAGTTGTAGCATGAGCTGTATTCTTAGTTACTACAGATCAATACTCTCAGTTGTAGTATGGGTTGTGTTTTCAGTTACTACAGGACAATAATCTCAGATGTAGCATGAGTTGTATTCTGAGTTATTCTAGGTACAATACTCTCAGTTGTTTTATGTGTTGTGTTCTCAGTTACTATATGTACAATACTCTCAATTGTAGTATAAGTTGTGTTCTCTATTTCTATAGGTACAGTACCCTCAGTTGTAGTATGAATTGTATTACTTACTATAGGTACAGTACCCTCAGTTGTAGTATGGATTGTATTACTTACTATAGGTACAGTACCCTCAGTTGTAGTATGGATTGTGTTTTGAGTTTACTATAGGTACAATACCTCAGTTGTAGTATGTATGTATTACGTTACATAGGTACATACTCAGTTGTAGTATGGTTGTTTATTACTATGGTACATACCTCAGTTGTAGTATGGGTTGTGTTCTAGTTACTTAGGTACAATACTCTCAGTTGTAGTATGGTTGTATTATCAGTTACATAGGTACAATACTTTCAGTTGTAGTATAGGTTGTGTTCTCAGTTACTATAGGTACAATACTCTCAGTTGTAGTATGGGTTGTGTTCTCAGTTACTGTAGGTACAATACTCTCAGTTGTAGTATGGGTTGTATTATCAGTTACTATAGGTACAATACTTTCAGTTGTAGTATAGGTTGTGTTCTCAGTTACTATAGGTACAATACTCTCAGTTGTAGTATGGGTTGTGTTCTCAGTTACTGTAGGTACTGTACTCTCAGATGTAGTATGAGTTGCATTTTCAGTTACTATAGGTACAATACTCTCAGTTGTAGTATGGCTGGCATTCTTACTTACTATAGGTACAATAATCTCAGTTGTAGCATGGGTTGTTTTCTCAGGTACTACAGGAATATTCCTCTCAATTGTAGTATGGGTTGTATTCTCAGTTACTACAGGGACAATAATCTCATATGTAGTATGGGTTGTATTCTCACTTACTATTGGAATAGTACTGACAGTTGTAGTATGGATTGTATTCTCAGTTACTATAGGTACAGTATTCTCAGTTACTATAGGTACAATACTCTCAGTTGTAGTATGGGTTGTGTTCTCAGGTACTATGGGAACAATACTCTGAGTTGTAGTATGAGGTGTGTTCTCAGTTTCCACAGGTACAGTACCCTCAGTTGTAGTATGGGTTGTATTCTCAGTTACTATAGGTACAATACTCTCAATTGTAGTATGGATAGTATTCTCATTTACAATAGGAACAGTTGTTTCAGATGCAGTGGGAATTGTATTTACACTCTCATTATGGCTAGATCTGTAATGAGTTATGATTGTATTCTGCTTATTTATAGTTCTACCGGTATTTTCACTTTTCTCAGTTCTTTCAGTTGTTGTGTAGATTGTATTCTCTTTTACAATTTTGCTAAAACCAGTATCCTCCTCTGTAGTATGGGATATGTTCTCATGTACAGTAGGACCAGTGTCCTCCTCTATAGTTGGGGATATGGTACCATGTGCAGTAGGAACAGTATCCTCCTCTGTAGTATGGGATAGGTTCTCATGTGCAGTAGGACCAGTATACTCCTCTGTAGTATGGGATATATTTTCATGTACAGTAGCACCAGTGTCCTCCTCTGTAGTATGGGATAGGTTCTCATGTGCAGTAGGACCAGTATACTCTTCTGTAGTGTGGGATATATTTTCATGTACAGTAGGACCAGTGTCCTCCTCTATAGTATGGGATAGGTTCTCATGTACAGTAGGACCAGTGTCCTGCTCTATAGTATGGGATAGGCTTCTCATGTGCAGTAGGACCAGTGTCCTCCTCTGTAGTATGGGATAGGTTCTCATGTACAGTAGGACCAGTGTCCTCCTCTATAGTATGGGATAGGTTCTCATGTGCAGTAGGAACAGTGTCCTCCTCTATAGTATGGGATAGGTTCTCATGTACTGTAGGACCAGTATCCTCCTCTGTAGTATGGGATATATTCTCATGTACAGTAGGACCAGTATCCTCCTCTGTAGTATGGGATAGGTTCTCATGTGCAGTAGGACCAGTGTCCTCCTCTGCAGTATGGGATATGTTCTCATGTGCAGTAGGACCAGTGTCCTCCTCTGCAGTATGGGATATGTTCTCATGTACAGTAGGAACAGTATACTCCTCTGTAGTATGGGATATGTTCTCATGTGCAGTAGGACCAGTGTCCTCCTCTGTAGTATGGGATATATTCTCATGTACAGTAAGACCAGTGTCCTCCTCTGTAGTATGGGATATGTTCTCATGTGCAATAGTTCCAGTATCCTCCTCTGTAGTATGGGATATCATACCATGTACAGTAGGAACATTGTCCTCCTCTGTAGTATGAGATATGTTCTCTTGTACAGTAGGACCAGTGTCCTCCTCTGTAGTATGGGATGGGTTCTCATGTTCAGTAGGAACAGTGTCCTCCTCTGTAATATGGGATAGGTTCTCATGTGCAGTAGGACCAGTATCCTCCTCTCTAGTATGGGATAGGTTCTCATGTGCAGTAGGACCAGTGTCCTCCTCTGTAGTATGGGATAGTTCTCATGTGCAGTAGGACCAGTGTCCTCCTCTGTAGTATGGGATAGGTCTCATGTGCAGTAGGACCAGTGTCCTCCTCTTAGTATGGGATAGTTTTGATGTGCAGTAGGACCAGTGTCATCCTCTGTAGTATGGGATAGGTCCTCATGTGCAGTAGGACCAGTGTCCTCCTCAGTAGTATGGGATAGGTCCTCATGTGCAGTAGGACATTGTCCTCCTCTGTAGTATGGGATATGTCCTCATTGTGCAGTAGGACCAGTGTCCTCCTCTATAGTATGGGATAGGTTTGATGTGCAGTAGGACCAGTGTCATCCTCTGTAATATGGGATAGGTTCTCATGTGCAGTAGGACCAGTATCCTCCCCCATAGTATGGGATAGGTTTCCTCATGTGCAGTAGGACCAGTGTCCTCCTCTGTAGTATGGGATAGGTCCTCATGTGCAGTAGGACCAGTGTCCTCCTCAGTAGTATGGGATAGGTCCTCATGTGCAGTAGGACCAGTGTCATCCTCTGTAGTATGGGATAGGTTCTCATGTGCAGTAGGACCAGTGTCCTCCTCTGTAGTATGGGATAGGTCCTCATGTGCAGTAGGACCAGTGTCATCCTCTGTAGTATGGGATAGGTTCTCATGTGCAGTAGGACCAGTGTCCTCCTCTGTAGTATGGGATAGGTCCTCATGTGCAGTAGGACCAGTGTCATCCTCTGTAGTATGGGATAGGTCCTCATGTGCAGTAGGACCAGTATCCTCCTCTGTAGTATGGGATAGGTTCTCATGTGCAGTAGGACCAGTGTCCTCATTGTTTATAACTGTATCCATAGTCCTAGGTTTAGTTGTGTCAAGATACTGAGACACGTCCACCGCGCTCTCGTCTGATGGTGAGTTATCTGCAGCACATAGCAGACATGCTGCTCGCCCGGTGTCACCGTTTCCTAGGGAGAGGGGAACAATACAATTATAACAAATATATCCAACTACTGTTACAGGGAGACTCCAGACTATACAACAAGACAACTGTTATAGGGGGCTCCAGACTGCTGTTATAGGGGGCTCCAGACTACACATCCAGACTGCTGTTATAGGGGGCTCCAAACTACACATCCATACTGCTGTTATAGTGGGGCTCCAGACTACACATCCAGACTGCTGTTATAGTGGGGCTCCAAACTACACATCCAGACTGCTGTTATAGGGGGCTCCAAACTACACATCCAGACTGCTGTTATAGGGGGCTCCAAACTACACATCCAGACTACTGTTATAGGGGTCTACAGACTACACATCCAGACTGCTGTTATAGGGGGGGCTCCAAACTACACATCCAGACTGCTGTTATAGTGGGGCTCCAAACTACACATCCAGACTGCTGTTATAGGGGTCTCCAGACTACACATCCAGACTGCTGTTATAGGGGGGCTCCAAACTACGCATCCAGACTGCTGTTATAGGGAGGCTCCAGACTACACATCCAGACTGCTGTTATAGGGGGCTCCAAACTACACATCCAGACTGCTGTTATAGGGGGCTCCAGACTACACATCCAGACTGCTGTTATAGGGGGCTCCAAACTACACATCCAGACTGCTGTTAAAAGGGACTCCAAACTACACATACAGACTGCTGTTATAGGGGGGCTCCAAACTACACATCCAGACTGCTGTTATAGGGGTCTCCAGACTACACATCCAGACTGCTGTTATAGGGGGGCTACAAACTACACATCCAGACTGCTGTTATAGGGGGGCTCCAAACTACACATCCAGACTGCTGTTATAGGGGGCTCCAAACTACACATCCAGACTGCTGTTATAGGGGTCTCCAGACTACACATCCAGACTGCTGTTATAGGGGGGCTCCAAACTACACATCCAGACTGCTGTTATAGGGGGCTCCAGACTACACATCCAGACTGCTGTTATAGGGGGCTCCAGACTACACATCCAGACTGCTGTTATAGGGGGCTTCAGACTACACATCCAGACTGCTGTTATAGGGGGCTCCAAACTACACATCCAGACTGCTGTTATAAGGGACTCCAAACTACATATCCAGACTGCTGTTATAGGGGGGCTCCAAACTACACATCCAGACTGCTGTTATAAGGGACTCCAAACTACACATCCAGACTGCTGTTATAGGGGGGCTCCGTATAGCTGCGCTTTCCTTCCCCCAGCCTGCACTCAGGTTTAGTGTAATCTGAGCTGCCAGCGCTGGAGTTTCCCTCCTCACCGCAGGGGTCTGCATTGTCTGCCCATGTGCTTTTCCTCTCATAGACAATAATGGAATTCATTCATTCGGACGCAATGCCATGTGGGAGTATAATAAAAACACGAAAGTTACTGTTTTAAAACCTGTGTCCATCGGGCGTCGTTCCCGTGGTACTGGTGAACCCGTAACTCCAACAGAACCCGAGAAATGGAATTCTCGGATGCCCCATGAACTATCTCACCCAAGTTTGGACTCATTTGAACAGTCATTTCAAAGTAAGATCATTGATAGGTCTGCCATTATTCTGCTAGAGTCCCCCGCTGAGTTATGGTCCTTATGACTTTCCAGAGCTTCAAACCATAACTTCTATCCCTGGGAGGTGGCCAGAAAACCATCCCCTTTTTGTGAGGTCACCAGCCCACATGTATAAGTCTAGCAGCTAGGCCCCCCTGCTCTTTCCAAGCTGTGATGACGTGACTCACAGATCTGCAAATGAACTATGACGTGTGGCTCCTCCCCCAGCCAGTCTTGCCTGTACCTATATAAGTGCCATGTAAGTTTTCACCTTTAATCCTGTTTTATTTCTAACTGTATTGTACATAACTGTATTGCATCAGCTTGTTACCTTTTTTTTTAAAACTATAAGCACTGCCTGCCTTTTAAGGAATAAACCTATAAAATTATTAGTTTGTTTCTCCTGCTCTATAAAAGAATGTGCACGTGCCTGAAGTACTACGCTACTGTTTTGGGGTTGCTACGGACCCTCTTGATAAATTGTTCATTAAGTAAATCGTAGCTGGTGGCAGCTAAAAGAAGGGGTGTAAAGTGTTAACCTATTGGGTGGCGTTGGCAGTGACGGAGCAGGTTTTATAAGTGTATTGCCTGGCTGCGGCCCGGAGTAATTATAATTCCCTCACTGCAGCGTGCCCAATAGCCAGCACACATCCAAGTGGCCCGTCTGGCGACTAATTATCCTAGGTGCAGTTCCCTTACTGACCTGAGGGTAAGGGGGCGCCAGAGAGCTGCAAGTTCTTAAGTGGAAGTGGGATAATTATAAATCCCTGCAGCTTATTGGGTCGGACGGCAGCAGCCATCGTGTGTGTGCGCGTTTTCGTCACATTTGCGGCACGGAGGGATCACAAGCCGTGATACCCCGGGCTACCGTGTGGCGGACCGTGTGCACGTTCATCACATTGGTGGCAGCGGTGGGATCACAAGCTGTGATACCCGGGCTACCGTGTGGCGGACCGTGTGCACGTTCATCACATTTGGTGGCAGCGGTGGGATTATAGAGCATTAGTGATCTGGTTTGAGCAATCATTCCATTCACTAAAAAACTTGCACGGTTCTTTAGGGACCCTGCAACTAAAGTTTTGGAGAACAGACTCAGTGTTTATTAGTCCTGAGACAATTGTGTGTACTTGCGGTTACCCCTCCCTTCTCTTTGTTTTCTATCCTATCTTTTATTTGGCAAACATGGCTACCATAGGAGCAAGTTGGTACGAAAAGCAGAGCAAGGACACTCTTGTGGGAATCTGCAAGTACCACGGCCTTGTCCACACGAACCGAACCAAAGGCCAACTGGTCCAGGCCCTGAAGGAACTGGACGAGCATCGGAACGTGGCGGGCGCAGGAGCCGGCCCAAGACAAGGTGGTGCCGCAGGAGCAGAGGCCCAACCCCTGACTGCTTACACCCAGGGTGGGTTGGACACTTACTTGCAGGCGGCCCTGGAGGGACTCTCCGCTGACAACCATGAAGGACGCCTGAAGCTGATCCAGCAAGCTCAAGAGAGAGCCACCCAGCGAGAGGCCAAACAGCGAGAGGCCGAGAGAGCCCAGCGAGAGGCCGAGCGGGAGGCTCAGAGAGCCGAGCGGGAAGCTCAGAGAGCCCATGAACTGGAGCTGCTCAGACAAGGGGCAATGCCCTCCACAGCCCGGAGCGGTACACCCAGCAGCTCTCAGAGTCCAAAGCCCCGGCCGGAGCACTTTCCCGTGATGGAAAAGGACGGAGACTTGGACACTTTTCTGCGGGCCTTTGAGAAAGTCTGCAGACAGTACCAGCTGCCTGACGACCAATGGGCCAGGTACTTGACCCCCGGGCTAAAGGGCAAAGCTCTGGAGGCGTTTGCTTCACTCCCGCCAGATCAAGATGATGACTATGAGGCCATCAAGCAGGCCCTGATCGCCAAGTACCAGCTAACCCCTGAGGTATACCAAAAGAAGTTCCGGAACCTCCAACGTGGCCCACACGACAGTTATAGCGATGTGGTGCAAAGACTCAGGACCCACTTTGATCAGTGGATCCATGTACTGTCAGTTGACACCTTTGAGGAGCTGAGGGACCTGATGATCAAAGACCAGTTCCTGCATCTGTGCCCAGCTGAGGTCCGACAGTTCATCCTGGACCGAGAACCGGAGGATGCGGTCATAACAGCACGGATCGCCGACAGCTATGAGGCCAACCGGAAACCCGAGGTGCGGAAGCCCGTCACCGCCCACTGGGGAGGGGGTAAGCCTGCAACCAACCCCAGTGCCCCTGCCAGCCGTCCCTCTGGAGGCACTATCCCCTTTGCCAGCGCCAGGCCTACATCAGACCCCCGCCAGTGTTTCTCCTGTAAACGGACAGGACACATCAGCGCCACCTGTCCGGAGAGGCAGAAGAACCCCCCAGCCAAGGCCTCCGGGCCCAATGCCTCTGTTCTTTTGGTGGGTGGTGTGGTGGGGAGGGTTGATGACAACGTGCAGCCCGTCCGCGTGGGGGCCCGTCTTGCTACAGGCCTCAAGGACACCGGGGCTGAACGAACCCTCATCCGACCCGAACTGGCGGCCCCTGAAGAGTTGATTCCGGGGAAAACCCTAACTGTCACCGGGATTGGGGGCGTCCACTACCCCTTGCCGATAACCCGGGTTTTCATTGACTGGGGTGCCGGGAGCGGGGTAAAGGAAGTGGGGGTGTCCGAAAACCTGCCCACTGATGTTTTATTGGGGACTGATCTGGGGAGAATGGTGGCGTACTATGTCCCTGACACCCCTCCCCAATCTGATAATAAGGATAACGTTAACCATGATGTTGATGTTGATGATGATGGGAAACTGAATGTGTTACCTGCCAATGCTTTGCGAAGTGATTATGTAACTGATAACCTTTCTTTCCCTAGGAATGATGCTGATAGTGATGTATCTGTGCCATCTGAACCTGTTAACCCTTTCTCTGAAGTGGTAGATGTGTCCACAGGTACAGGAGCGTTCAGCCACGTCGCTCTGCGGAGTGAGACGGCTGAGGAACCCCTAGCAGGAGCAAGCGACAGTGCTCAAGGAAATGGGGAGGTGCATGGGAACCGGGAGGAAGGTGACGCCATGACACTGACCAGTGCCACAGAGGAAGGTAACTGGCCCATAAGTAGCACTGCTCCTGAAGTGTTGGGGGTGGATGGGGAGGTAGAGCCCATAGCAGCGCAGGCTGATGGGTCTGTAGAAATCCCCGGGGAGACTGCATATGTAGCTGCTGTCACCCGCAGTCAGAGTGCCCGGATCGCAGGTAGCGCCCTGCCATCTGGACCCTCCTCCGCTACAGGAGAGACTGAACCAGAGGTGGACCCAGAGCCGGTCCCAGAGGGTCCCAGTGAGGAAGGAACCCTGACGTCACTTCTGGCTGCCTCCAGCCAGGAGTTCCAGGCCGCTCTGCACTCAGATGCGAGCCTGGAGAACTTGAGGCACCTCGCCGAGACGCCCACCTCCGTGACTGATAAGGAGAGGGTGTTCTGGGAACGAGGAAGGTTGTACCGGGAGACAGTACCCGGAGATTCCCAGAAGGAGTGGTTGAGGGAAAAACAGCTGGTCGTCCCGCACCAGTTCCAAGGTGAGTTGTTGAGGATTGCCCATGAGATTCCACTCGCTGGACACTTGGGGATCAGCAAAACTAAGGCACGGCTGTCTCAACACTTCTATTGGCCCAAGATGGGGACAGATGTGACTAACTACTGCCGCTCCTGTATCACCTGTCAAAGAGTGGGGAAGGCGGGGCCTGCTCTTAAGGCTCCCCTGATCCTGTTGCCAGTGATAGAGGAGCCTTTCCAGAGGATCGCGGTGGACATTGTGGGCCCGCTGGCCGTCCCCAGCCACTCTGGAAAGCAATACATCCTTACTGTGGTAGACTACGCTACCCGGTACCCGGAGGCAGTAGCTCTGTCCTCAACTAAGGCAGAAAAGGTGGCGGATGCACTGGTGACCATCTTTTCACGGGTAGGATTTCCCAGGGAGATGCTTACCGATCGAGGGACCCAATTTATGTCTCGCCTAATGAAGGCTCTCTGCAGCAAAATGCAGGTGACGCGTATGGTATCGAGTGCGTATCACCCACAGACCAATGATTTGTGTGAGCGCTTTAACGGTACCTTCAAACAGATGCTCCGCATGCTGGTTGAGACCCAGGGATGCGATTGGGAGCGGTACCTCCCACACCTGCTGTTTGCCTACAGAGAAGTCCCGCAGGCCTCGACGGGGTTCTCCCCCTTTGAGCTCCTGTATGGCAGGCGAGTCCGGGGACCCCTTGGGTTGATAAGAGAATCCTGGGAAGATGAGCCAAACCCCACGGAAGTGTCCATCGTGGATTATGTCACGCGCTTCCGCAACAAGATGCAGACCTTGACGCAGTTGGTGCATGCCAACATGACGCAAGCTCAGGCTGACCAGAAGCACTGGTACGACCAGAACGCCCAGGAGCGGACCTACCAGGTGGGTCAAAAGGTGTGGGTGCTGGTCCCCGTACCAAAGGATAAGCTTCAGGCAGCCTGGGAAGGCCCGTACGTCGTGCACCAATGGCTCAACCCAGTCACCTACGTGGTCACACTTGACCACACTCGGGGTAGGCGCAAGGCCTTTCACGTCAACATGATGAAGGCCCATCACGAACGTGAAGCCTGCGTCCTACCGGTCTGCAACCTGCCCGAGGACGGGGAGGAGGATACCCTCCTGGACATGCTGGCCCAAGCCAAGGCCAATGGGTCCATTGAGGACATGGAGGTAAATGCCTCGCTAACCGCCTCCCAGCGGTTGCAGTTGCTGACCACTCTGGAATCCTTTCGGGCCGTGTTCACTAACCAACCCGGAAGGACCAAGTTGGCAGTCCACGAGGTGGACACCGGGAATCACGCCCCGTTACGGTGGACACCTTATCGGATCTCTGAGGAGGTGCAGCAGATTATGCGCCAGGAGATTCATGAGATGTTGCAGCTGGGGGTGATCCGACCGTCCAAAAGCGCGTGGGCCTCACCTGTAGTTCTCGTGCCAAAAAAGGATCGGACCACCCGGTTCTGCGTGGACTACAGGGGGCTCAACGCCATCACTACTTCTGATGCGCACCCAATGCCACGCATCGAGGATCTGCTGGAGCGGTTGGCGAATGCCAAGTACATATCCATCATGGATTTAAGCCGGGGATACTGGCAGATTCCCCTGAGCCCTGCGGCGCAGGAGAAATCCGCCTTTATCACCCCTTTTGGACTGTACGAGTCCACGGTCATGCCTTTCGGCATGAAGAATGCCCCTGCCACTTTTCAGCGGATGGTCAACCACCTGCTTCAGGGACTGGAGGAGTACGCTGTGGCGTACCTGGACGACATTGCCGTCCTCAGTTCCACCTGGGAGGAACACCTTCAGCATCTCCAGGAGGTGCTCAAGCGTATTCGCCAGCAGGTCTGACCATCAAGCCGGGAAAATGCCAGATGGGCATGAGGGAGGTCCATTACCTGGGGCACCGGGTAAGTGGGGGTTCCATGAGTCCAGAGCCCGAGAAAGTGGACGCGATCGTGTCCTGGCCCACCCCCAGGACCAAAAAACAGGTGAAGTTTCCTTCCTGGGCACTGCAGGGTACTATAGGCGTTTCGTACCGAACTATAGCGCCATTGCAAAACCCTTGACGGACCTCACCAAGGGCGGTCTACCCCAAACAGTCAGCTGGACAGATGGCTGTGAGGCGGCATTCCGAGCTTTGAAAACAGCCCTGTGCAGCTCTCCAGTGTTGAAAGCCGTCGACAGCAGTCGGCCATTCCTGGTACAGACTGACGCCAGCGAATTTGGCCTCGGTGCTGTACTCAGCCAGGTTGATTCTGGGAACCAGGAGCACCCCATGTTGTACCTGAGCCGGAAACTTCTGCCGAGGGAAGTGGCATACTCCACCATCGAGAAGGAGTGCCTGGCCATGATCTGGGCGCTGCAACGTTTGCAGCCCTACCTGTACGGGCGCACCTTCAAGGTGGTCACCAACCACAACCCTCTGAGCTGGCTGCACACAGTGTCCGGAACTAATGGTAGGTTGCTACGCTGGAGCCTTGCCCTACAGCAGTATGATTTTACCGTACAACACAAGAAAGGCAGCGATCATGGGAATGCTGATGGGTTGTCACGACGTGGCGAACCCGCTGAGGTGCGCATGGCGGATTATCGACAGGTCATGCCTCCGTAGCGCCCTCTAAGGGGGGGAGGTGTGATGACATCTACTACATTTAGCAGCCTGTGTATAGCTGCGCTTTCCTTCCCCCCAGCCTGCACTCAGGCTTAGTGTAATCTGAGCTGCCAGCGCTGGAGTTTCCATCCTCACCGCAGGGGTCTGCATTGTCTGCCCATGTGCTTTTCCTCTCATAGACAATAATGGGAATTCATTCATTCAGACGCAATGCAATGTGGGAGTATAATAAAAACACGAAAGTTACTGTTTTGAAACCTGTGTCCATCGGGCATCGTTCCCGTGGTACTGGTGAACCCGTAACTCCAACAGAACCCGAGAAATGGAATTCTCGGATGCACCATGAACTATCTCACCCAAGTTTGGACTCATTTGAACAGTCATTTCAAAGTAAGATCATTGATAGGTCTGCCATTATTCTGCTAGAGTCCCCCGCTGAGTTATGGTCCTTATGACTTTCCAGAGCATCAAACCATAACTTCTATCCCTGGGAGGTGGCCAGAAAACCATCCCCTTTTGTGAGGTCACCAGCCCACATGTATAAGTCTAGCAGCTAGGCCCCCCTGCTCTTTCCAAGCTGTGATGACGTGACTCACAGATCTGCAAATGAACTATGACGTGTGGCTCCTCCCCCAGCCAGTCTTGCCTGTACCTATATAAGTGCCATGTAAGTTTTCACCTTTAATCCTGTTTTATTTCTAACTGTATTGTACATAACTGTATTGCATCAGCTTGTTACCTTTTTTTTTAAAACTATAAGCACTGCCTGCCTTTTAAGGAATAAACCTATAAAATTATTAGTTTGTTTCTCCTGCTCTATAAACAAATTTGAACGTGCCTGAAGTACTACGCTACTGTTTTGGGGTTGCTACGGACCCTCTTGATAAATTGTTCATTAAGTAAATCGTAGCTGGTGGCAGCTAAAAGAAGGGGTGTAAAGTGTTAACCTATTGGGTGGCGTTGGCAGTGACGGAGCGGGTTTTATAAGTGTATTGCCTGGCTGCGGCCCGGAGTAATTATAATTCCCTCACTGCAGCGTGCCCAATAGCCAGCACACATCCAAGTGGCCCGTCTGGCGACTAATTATCCTAGGTGCAGTTCCCTGACTGACCTGAGGGTAAGGGGGGGCGCCAGAGAGCTGCAGGTTCTTAAGTGGAAGTGGGATAATTATAAATCCCTGCAGCTTATTGGGTCGGACGGCAGCAGCCGTCGTGTGTGTGCGCGTTTTCGTCACATTTGCGGCAGGAGGGATCAAGCCGTGATACCCCGGGCTACCGTGTGGCGGACCGTGTGCACGTTCATCACAGGGGTCTCCAGACTACACATCCAGACAGCTGTTATATAGGGGCTCCAAACTACACATCCAGACTGCTGTTATAAGGGACTCCAAACTACACATCCAGACTGCTGTTATAGGGGGGCTCCAAACTACACATCCAGACTGCTGTTATAAGGGACTCCAAACTACATATCCAGACTGCTGTTATAGGGGGGCTCCAAACTACACATCCAGACTGCTGTTATAGGGGGCTCCAAACTACACATCCAGACTGCTGTTATAGGGGTCTCCAGACAACACATCCAGACAGCTGTTATATGGGGGCTCCAAACTACACATCCAGACTGCTGTTATAAGGGACTCCAAACTACACATCCAGACTGCTGTTATAGGGGGGCTCCAAACTACACATCCAGACTGCTGTTATAGGGGGCTCCAAACTACACATTCAGACTGCTGTTATAGGGGGGCTCCAAACTACACATCCAGACTGCTGTTATAGGGGGCTCCAGACTACACATCCAGACTGCTGTTATAAGGGACTCCAAACTACACATCCAGACTGCTGTTATAGAGGGGCTCCAAACTACACATCCAGACTGCTGTTATAGGGGGGCTCCAAACTACACATCCAGACTGCTGTTATAGGGGGCTCCAAACTACACATCCAGACTGCTGTTATAGGGGGGCTCCAAACTACACATCCAGACTGCTGTTATAAGGGACTCCAAACTACACATCCAGACTGCTGTTATAGGGGGGCTCCAAACTACACATCCAGACTGCTGTTACAAGGGACTCCAAACTACACATCCAAACTTCTGTTATAGGGGGGGGGGGCTCCAGACTACACATCCAGACTGCTGTTGTAGGGGGCTCCAGACTACACATCCAGACTGCTGTTATAGGGGGGCTCCAAACTACACATCCAGACTGCTGTTATAAGGGACTCCAAACTACACATCCAGACTGCTGTTATAGGGGGGCTCCAAACTACACATCCAGACTGCTGTTACAAGGGACTCCAAACTACACATCCAGACTGCAGTTATAGGGGGCTCCAGACTACACATCCAGACTGCTGTTGTAGGGGGCTCCAAACGACACATCCAGACTGCTGTTATAGGGGGCTCCAAACTACACATCCAGACTGCTGTTATAGGGGGTCTCCAGACTACACACCCAGACTGCTGTTATAGTGGGGCTCCAAACTACACATCCAGACTGCTGTCATAGGGGGGCTCCAAACAACACATCCAGACTGCTGCTATAGGGGGGCTCCAAACTACACATCCAGACTGCTGTTATAGGGTCTCCAGACTACACATCCAGACTGCTGTTATATGGGGGCTCCAAACTACACATCCAGACTGCTGATTTAGGGGCTCCAGACTACACATCCAGACTGCTGTTATAGGGGGCTCCAGACTACACATCCAGAGTGCTTTTATAGGGGGCTCCAGACTACACATCCAGACTGCTGTTATAGAGGGGCTCCAGACTACACATCCAGACTGCTGTTATAGGGGACTCCAAACTACACATCCAGATTACTGTTATAGGGGGGCTCCAAACTACACATCCAGACTGCTGTTATAGGGGGGCTCCAGACTACACATCCAGACTGCTGTTATAAGGGACTCCAAACTACACATTCAGACTGCTGTTATAGGGGGCTCCAGACTACACATCCAGACTGCTGTTATAGGGGAGTTCCAAACTACACATCCAGACTGCTGTTATAGGGGGCTCCAGACTACACATCCAGACTGCTGTTATAGGGGGGCTCCAAACTACACATCCAGACTGCTGTTATTGGAGGCTCCAGAATACACATCCAGTCTACTGTTATAGGGGGGCTCCAAACTACACATCCAGACTGCTGTTATAGGGGGCTCCAGACTGCACATTCATAGTGCTGTTATAGGGGGCTTCAGACTACACATCCAGACTGCTGTTATAGGGGGCTCCAAACTACACATCCAGACTGCTGTTATAGGGGTCTCCAGACTACACATCTAGACTGCTGTTATAGGGGGGCTCCAAACTACACATCCAGACTGCTGTTATAGGGTCTCCAGACTACACATCCAGATTGCTGTTATAGGGAGGCTCCAAACTACACATCCAGACTGCTGTTATAAGGGACTCCAAACTACATATCCAGACTGCTGTTATAGGGGGGCTCCAAACTACACATCCAGACTGCTGTTATAGGGGGCTCCAAACTACACATCCAGACTGCTGTTATAGGGGTCTCCAGACTACACATCCAGACTGCTGTTATAGGGGGGCTCCAAGCTACACATCCAGACTGCTGTTATAAGGGACTCCAAACTACACATCCAGACTGCTGTTATAGGGGGGCTCCAAACTACACATCCAGACTGCTGTTATAGGGGGCTCCAAACTACACATCCAGACTGCTGTAATAGGGGGGCTCCAAACTACACATCCAGACTGCTGTTATAGGGGGCTCCAAACTACACATCCAGACTGCTGTTATAGGGGGCTCCAGACTACACATCCAGACTGCTGTTATAGGGGGGCTCCAGACTACACATCCAGACTGCTGTTGTAGGGGGCTCCAAACGACACATCCAGACTGCTGTTATAGGGGCTCCAAACTACACATCCAGACTGCTGTTATAGGGGGTCTCCAGACTACACACCCAGACTGCTGTTATAGTGGGGCTCCAAACTACACATCCAGACTGCTGTCATAGGGGGGCTCCAAACAACACATCCAGACTGCTGCTATAGGGGGGCTCCAAACTACACATCCAGACTGCTGTTATAGGGGTCTCCAGACTACACATCCAGACTGCTGTTATATGGGGGCTCCAAACTACACATCCAGACTGCTGATTTAGGGGGCTCCAGACTACACATCCAGACTGCTGTTATAGGGGGCTCCAGACTACACATCCAGAGTGCTTTTATAGGGGGCTCCAGACTACACATCCAGACTGCTGTTATAGAGGGGCTCCAGACTACACATCCAGACTGCTGTTATAGGGGACTCCAAACTACACATCCAGATTACTGTTATAGGGGGGCTCCAAACTACACATCCAGACTGCTGTTATAGGGGGGCTCCAGACTACACATCCAGACTGCTGTTATAAGGGACTCCAAACTACACTTCAGACTGCTGTTATAGGGGGCTCCAGACTACACATCCAGACTGCTGTTATAGGGGAGTTCCAAACTACACATCCAGACTGCTGTTATAGGGGGCTCCAGACTACACATCCAGACTGCTGTTATAGGGGGGCTCCAAACTACACATCCAGACTGCTGTTATTGGAGGCTCCAGAATACACATCCAGTCTACTGTTATAGGGGGGCTCCAAACTACACATCCAGACTGCTGTTATAGGGGGCTCCAGACTGCACATTCATAGTGCTGTTATAGGGGGCTTCAGACTACACATCCAGACTGCTGTTATAGGGGGCTCCAAACTACACATCCAGACTGCTGTTATAGGGGTCTCCAGACTACACATCTAGACTGCTGTTATAGGGGGGCTCCAAACTACACATCCAGACTGCTGTTATAGGGTCTCCAGACTACACATCCAGATTGCTGTTATAGGGAGGCTCCAAACTACACATCCAGACTGCTGTTATAAGGGACTCCAAACTACATATCCAGACTGCTGTTATAGGGGGGCTCCAAACTACACATCCAGACTGCTGTTATAGGGGGCTCCAAACTACACATCCAGACTGCTGTTATAGGGGTCTCCAGACTACACATCCAGACTGCTGTTATAGGGGGGCTCCAAGCTACACATCCAGACTGCTGTTATAAGGGACTCCAAACTACACATCCAGACTGCTGTTATAGGGGGGCTCCAAACTACACATCCAGACTGCTGTTATAGGGGGCTCCAAACTACACATCCAGACTGCTGTAATAGGGGGGCTCCAAACTACACATCCAGACTGCTGTTATAGGGGGCTCCAAACTACACATCCAGACTGCTGTTATAGGGGGCTCCAGACTACACATCCAGACTGCTGTTATAGGGGGGCTCCAAACTACACATCCAGACTGCTGTTATAGGGGGCTCCAAACTACACATCCAGACTGCTGTTATAGGGGGCTCCAGACTACACATCCAGACTGCTGTTATAGGGGGGCTCCAGACTACACATCCAGACTGCTGTTATAAGGGACTCCAAACTACACATTCAGACTGCTGTTATAGGGGCTCCAAACTACACATCCAGACTGCTGTTATAGGGGTCTCCAGACTACACATCCAGACTGCTGTTATGGGGGTCTCCAGACTACACATCCAGACTGCTGTTATAGGGGTGTCATGTGTGCATTGCCACGAAGATCGTCGCGGTTGCACATTTTGACTTCTCACAGCTGAGCTACTGTTTCTTTGTGTTTGGCAGCTAGGGAGTTAATTCTGTCTGTGCTCGGTTCTGGGACTGGGTGCAGTTTCTCCCGGCTGCAATTGATTATTTGTTGATTGGTTTCCTTTAAATTCCTGGTTGTCTGCTTGGGGAGTTGCCAGTGAAACCTTCATGCAGACCACAGATAGGAATGAATCTGTATAGACTTTAGTTGTGAGCTCCTTAGTTGTTCTAAGCTCAACTTGGTTAGAGTTTATTTCCCAGACCATTTATGTTCCTTTGGTGTTTGAGTGTGTATGCAAGAGAGTGCTATCCTGTCTGTCTTATATGTCTAATCTGTGTATTTAGCTAAGATCAGCCCATATCCCTTTGGTGGTAGTCAGGATCCTTCTTAGGACTGATTACAGGGTTCAGGGTCTGATAGGAGACAGGGTTAGGTTGGAGACTTGGACCTCTGAACCATTATCAGTACCTCCAAGGTGAGGGATTAGTTAGGACCCCAGTTTAGGGTCAGGTTAGATCCCGGTCCACCTCTTTCCTGTTTCAGCTCATCAAGTCCTCAAGATTAACCCTGAGTTCAGCAGATATCGTGTCAGGTAAATCTATTCTATACTTACATGCTGATGTTGCTATACTAGTTGTTGTATAGAGTGTTGTTCCTGTATAATAGTTTACTGACATTGTATACATATCATTAGACAGCGTGACATTTTCACTGGCCTTAAAAATTATCTCCAGTTACCATGGATCCAGTAGCCCAACTGGCTCTGCAGTTGCAGGGATTATCCATGGAGCTGACGGACATTAAGTCCAAAGTTTTGTCTCCCCTGGAGCAAACCAGAGTTGAACCTAAGGTTGCTCTCCCGGACAGGTTCACTGGTGGGCGAGACAAATTTTTCACCTTCCGGGAGGCATGTAAATTGTATTTTCGGCTTCGGCCTCGATCATCAGGGAGTGAGGAGCAGAGAGTGGGAATTGTTATCTCACTTCTGCAAGGGGACCCTCAATCCTGGGCATTTTCCCTTCCTCCGGGATCCCCGGCTCTACTGTCTGTAGATCAATTTTTTACTGCCCTGGGATTGGTATATGATGACCCAGATCGGGTCTCTCTTGCTGAGACAAAATTACGTAAGATACAGCAGGGAGATCGTCCGGCAGAGGAATTTGCTTCTGAGTTTCGTAGATGGGCCACAGATACTCAGTGGAATGACCCAGCTCTTAGGAGCCAGTTTTGTCATGGGCTTTCTGATAAATTAAAAGACGTTTTGGCTCAGTATGAATCTCCTCCTTCTCTGGAGGCTGCTATGGCCTTAGCTATCCGTACTGATAGACGGCTTCGGGAGAGGGGTGAGGTAACCCCACTCCCTGTTGTTTCTCCACCTACCACTAAAGTCCCTTATGTTGAGGTTCCCCTTGTCTGTTCGGATGAGCCTATGCAGTTGGGAGGGACATCATTTCGTAGGAGGGGATTGGCGGTATGCCGCAGGACTAGAAGATGTTTTTTCTGCGGGAAAGAGGGACATTTTGTTGGAGAATGTCCATCCCGTGCCTTGTTGAGCCAAAAGTCGCCGGAAAAACTGTTAATCCCAGGTTGTGTGGTGGACGACAACCTGGGAGTATGTATTTCATCCGCCAGTTCTTCTCAGTTCCTTGTACCAGTGGAGGTGGTAGTTGGTACGAGAGTGGAGAGATTGTCTGTTCTTCTTGATAGTGGTTCCGGGGCTAATCTGGTTGACGCTCAGTTTGCTCAGGCTCAAGGTATGCATCTGAGTGTATTGGTCAAACCGATCCCTATATTCTCCATTGACGCCAGGCCTCTCGGCCAAGGTAGCTTTGTTCATGAGGTTCATAACATTGACCTTCGGGTAGGGGCAATACATAGGGAACAATTATCTTGTTATGTGTTGGAGGGTCTATCTACTCCCATTGTGTTGGGACTTCCTTGGTTGATTAAACATAACCCTGTGATTAATTGGCAGTCCAGAGAAATAAGCCAATGGGGTGAGTTTTGCAAAAGCAACTGCATGAACACAGTCATCAGTGCGGTTGTGCCTAGTACATTGCCTCCTTTTTTGGAGGATTTTGGGGATGTTTTCTCTGAGGAGGGGTGTCAGGAGTTGCCTCCTCATCGCGTGTATGACTGCTCTATTAATCTCCTTCCTGATGCTAAGTTGCCTAAAGCTAGGTTGTATAATCTTTCTGGTCCTGAGAGGCAGGCTATGAAAGATTATATTTCTGAAAGTCTGGCCAAAGGGCATATTAGACCTTCATCTTCCCCAGTAGCCGTGGGGTTCTTCTTTGTGAAGAAGAAAGATGGAGGCCTACGCCCTTGCTTGGATTTCCGTGAACTTAATCGGATTACTGTTCGAGATCCGTATCCACTCCCTCTTATTCCTGATCTCTTCAATCAAATTGTTGGCGCCAAATGGTTTTCTAAATTGGATCTCAGGGGGGCGTATAATCTGATTAGGATAAAAGAGGGGGATGAGTGGAAAACGGCGTTTAACACGCCGGAGGGACATTATGAGAACCTTGTCATGCCTTTTGGTCTGACTACTGCACCAGCAGTATTCCAACATTTTGTTAATGACATTTTTCGTCACCTTGTGGGGCTGTTTGTGGTTGTATATTTGGACGACATTTTAATTTACTCGCCAGATCTTGTGTCTCATCAGGAGCATGTGAGACAGGTGTTGCAGATCTTGCGAGACAATAAATTATACGCCAAACTGGAGAAGTGTGTATTTGCCATACAGGAACTTCAGTTTTTGGGTTTTTTGGTGTCAGCCTCCGGTTTCCGTATGGACCCTGAAAAGGTGAGAGCAGTGCTTGAATGGGATCAACCAGGGGATCTTAAGGCTCTGCAGCGTTTTTTGGGGTTTGCTAACTACTACCGGAAATTTATTTGTAATTTCTCATCTGTCGTCAAACCTCTCACTGACATGACAAGAAAAGGGACGGATTTTTCTAAATGGTCGGACAAAGCTTGCCAAGCCTTTTCCTCTTTGAAGAAATGTTTTGCTTCGGCACCCGTTCTCATCCAACCAGATGCATCTCAGCCGTTCATTGTGGAGGTGGATGCGTCTGACATAGGGGTGGGTGCTATATTGTCCCAGGGTCCGTCCCCTGGTAAATGGCATCCGTGCGCTTTCTTTTCTAAGAAATTGTCGTCCGCCGAAAGGAATTATGATATCGGCAATAGGGAACTTTTGGCCATTAAGTTAGCTTTTGAAGAATGGCGTCACTTTTTGGAGGGGGCAGTCCACCCGGTCACCGTCATTACTGATCACAAGAACCTGTTGTATTTAGAATCCGCTAAGCGTCTGAATTCCAGACAAGCTCGATGGTCGTTGTTTTTTACCAGGTTTAATTTTGTCGTCACTTATCGCCCGGGGTCTAAGAATGTAAAGGCTGATGCCTTGTCTCGCAGTTTCCCAGGGGCCGGGAAAACGGATGACCCGAGTCCTATCCTTCAGGAGGGGGTGGTAGTGTCGGCTGTATTTTCTGAGCTTGAGGAGGAGGTGTTAGAGGCTCAGGGGGACGCCCCTGCAGGACCTCCAGGGAGACTGTTTGTCCCAAATCTGTTGAGACAAAAGGTTATTGAGGCACATCATAATTCTGCTCTAGCAGGACATCCAGGGAGTAAGGCTACTTTAGATCTCCTTTCTCGCCGGTTTTGGTGGCCTAATGCTAATAAAGATGTTATAACTTTTGTCGCGTCATGTGGGGTGTGTGCTCGCTCTAAAACCCCTCATACCCGTCCGTCTGGGACCCTTTTACCCTTGAAACTTCCGGAGCATCCATGGACTCATTTATCTATGGACTTCATTACGGACCTTCCTCCGTCGTCAGGGAATACTGTCATACTGGTGGTTGTTGACAGGTTCAGTAAGATGGCACATTTCGTTGCTCTTCCTGCACTCCCTAATGCTAAAACTCTGGCGCAGGTGTTCATTAGGGAGATCGTTAGACTTCATGGGTTGCCTTCTGATGTGGTGTCAGATAGGGGGTCTCAGTTTGTGTCCAAATTTTGGAGGGCATTTTGTTTACGTCGGGGGATGCAATTGTCATTTTCCTCGGCTTTTCATCCGCAGACCAATGGTCAGACAGAGCGTCTGAATCAGAGCTTAGAGACATATCTCCGGTGTTTTGTCTCAGAGAACCAAGAGGACTGGTCTTCTTTCTTGCCTCTGGCAGAGTTCGCTCTTAACAACAGGCGGAGCGAGTCCACTGGTAAGTCCCCGTTTTTTGGGGCATATGGTTTTCATCCCCAGTTTTGTACTTTCAATGGGGGGGGCCCTTCTGGGGTTCCTGAGGAGGAGCGTTTTTCGTCGTCACTTGCTTCTGTGTGGAGAGGTGTATTGAATAATCTGAGTGCGATGGGGAACCGTTACAAACGTATGGCTGATAGGAGGAGAGTTTCTGGTCCAGATCTGAATGTGAACGATCTGGTATGGTTGTCTACCAGGAATATAAAACTTAAAGTGCCCTCCTGGAAACTGGGTCCCAGATTCATCGGGCCGTACAGGATCAGTTCCATAATTAATCCTGTGGCATTTCGTCTGGACCTCCCTCCTACGTTTAAAATTCATAATGTGTTCCACAAGTCATTACTTAAAAGGTATGTGGCACCAGTCATACCGTCACCTCTACCTCCTCCTCCTGTGTTGGTCAATGGTAACTTGGAATTTCAAGTATCAAAGATCATTGACTCACGTCTAAATCGCCGGTCCCTTCAGTACTTGGTGCATTGGAAGGGGTATGGTCCAGAGGAGAGGACGTGGGTCCCTGCGTCTGATGTTAACGCAGATCGTTTGGTTCGGACCTTCCACAGAACTCACCCGGGCAGGCCTGGCCCTGAGGGTCCGGAGGCCCCTCGTAGAAGGGGGGGTACTGTCATGTGTGCATTGCCACGAAGATCGTCGCGGTTGCACATTTTGACTTCTCACAGCTGAGCTGCTGTTTCTTTGTGTTTGGCAGCTAGGGAGTTAATTCTGTCTGTGCTCGGTTCTGGGACTGGGTGCAGTTTCTCCCGGCTGCAATTGATTATTTGTTGATTGGTTTCCTTTAAATTCCTGGTTGTCTGCTTGGGGAGTTGCCAGTGAAACCTTCATGCAGACCACAGATAGGAATGAATCTGTATAGACTTTAGTTGTGAGCTCCTTAGTTGTTCTAAGCTCAACTTGGTTAGAGTTTATTTCCCAGACCATTTATTTTCCTTTGGTGTTTGAGTGTGTATGCAAGCGAGTGTTATCCTGTCTGTCTTATATGTCTAATCTGTGTATTTAGCTAAGATCAGCCCATATCCCTTTGGTGGTAGTCAGGATCCTTCTTAGGACTGATTACAGGGTTCAGGGTCTGATAGGAGACAGGGTTAGGTTGGAGACTTGGACCTCTGAACCATTATCAGTACCTCCAAGGTGAGGGATTAGTTAGGACCCCAGTTTAGGGTCAGGTTAGATCCCGGTCCACCTCTTTCCTGTTTCAGCTCATCAAGTCCTCAAGATTAACCCTGAGTTCAGCAGATATCGTGTCAGGTAAATCTATTCTATACTTACATGCTGATGTTGCTATACTAGTTGTTGTATAGAGTGTTGTTCCTGTATTAATAGTTTACTGACATTGTATACATATCATTAGACAGCGTGACAAGGGGGCTCCAGATTACACATCCAGACTGCTGTTATAGGGGTGCTCCAGACTACACATCCAGACTGCTGTTATAGGGGGCTCCAGACTACACATCTAGACTGCTGTTATAGGGGGGCTCCAGACTACACATCCAGACTGCTGTTATAGGGGGCTCCAGACTACACATCCAGACTGCTGTTATAGGGGGGCTCCAAACTACACATCCAGACTGCTGTTATAAGGGACTCCAAACTACACATTCAGACTGCTGTTATAGTGGCTCCAAACTACACATTCAGACTGCTGTTATAGGGGCTCCAAACTACACATCCAGACTGCTGTTATAGTGGGCTCCAGACTACACATCCAGACTGCTGTTATAAGGGACTCCAAACTACACATTCAGACTGCTGTTATAGTGGCTCCAAACTACACATTCAGACTGCTGTTATAGGGGCTCCAAACTACACATCCAGACTGCTGTTATAAGGGACTCCAAACTACACATCCAGACTGCTGTTACAGGAGCTCCAAACTATACATTCAGACTGCTGTTATAGGGGCTCCAAACTACACATCCTGACTGCTGTTATAGGGGGACTCCAAACTACACATCCAGACTGCTGTTATAAGGGACTCAAAACTACACATTCAGACTGCTGTTATAGGGGGGCTCCAAACTACACATCCAGACTGCTGTTATAGGGGGCTCCAGACTACACATCCAGACTGCTGTTATAGGGGGGCTCCAAACTACACATCCAGATTACTGTTATAGGGGGAATACTACACATCCAGACTGCTGTTATAGGGGCTCCAAACTACACATCCAGACTGCTGTTATAGGGGGCTCCGAACTACACATCTAGACTGCTGTTATAGGGGGGCTCCAAACTGCACATCCAGATTACTGTTATAGGGGGACTCCAAACTACACATCCAGACTGCTGTTATAGGGGGGCTCCAGACTACACACCAGACTGCTGTTATAAGGGACTCCAAACTACACACCCACATTGCTGTTATAGGGGGGCTCCAGACTACACATCCAGACTGCTGTTATAGGGGGCTCCAGACTACACATCCAGACTGCTGTTATAAGGGGCTCCAAACTACACATCCAGACTGCTGTTATAAGGGACTCCAAACTACACATTCAGACTGCTGTTATAGGGGTCTCCAGACTACACATCCAGACTGCTGTTATAGGTGGGCTTCAGACTACACATCCAGACTGCAGTTATAGGGGGCTCCAGACTACACATCCAGACTGCTGTTATAGGGGGCTCCAGACTACACATCCAGACTGCTGTTATAGGGGGCTCGAGACTACACTTCCAGACTGCTGTTATAGGGGTTTCCAGACTACACAACCAGACTGCTGTTATAGGTGGGCTCCAGACTACACATCCAGACTACAGTTATAGGGGGCTCCAGACTACACATCAAGACTTCTGTTATAGGGGGTTCCAGACTATACATCCAGACTGCTGTTATAGGGGGGCTCCAGACTATACATCCAGACTGCTTTTATAGGGGCTCCTGACTACACATCCAGACTGCTGTTATAGGGGGGCTCCAGACTATATATCCAGACTGCTGTTATAGGGGGGCTCCAGACTACACATCCAGAATGCTGTTATAGGGGCTCCAGACTACACATCCAGACTGCTGTTATAGGGGGGCTCAGAAACACATTCAGACTGCTGTTGTAGGGGGGCTCCAGACTACACATCCAGATGCTGTTATAGGGGTCTCCAGACTACACATCCAGAATGCTGTTATAGGGGGCTCAGACTACACATCCAGACTGCTGTTATGGGGCTCTCGACTACACATCCAGACTGCTGTTATAGGGGGCTCAGAAAACACATCCAGAATGCTGTTATAGGGGGCACCAGACTACACATCCAGACTGCTGTTATAGGGGCTCTCGACTACACATCCAGACTGCTGTTATAGGGGGGCTCAAGAAAACACATCCAGAATGCTGTTATAGGGGGCTCCAGACTACACATCCAGACTGCTGTTATAGGGAGTACCACATTTTTGGATGTATTATACTTTCTTAGCATCTTTTTTGCGATCGCTCTTGCACAAGAAGTAAATCTAGAAATGTGTCTAAAATATCTCCTGTTTGAGTAATATGGTTTTTATTGAATAATTTCATCGCATTCTTTCCATATCGGCCGTGATTTATGTGTCATTTATTCTGCTCCACCTTAAAATATCAGAACAGTCACTACCAAGAAAAGTGGCCAAGTAATGCGGTCACCGCTTATCTATATGGGCGAAAGTAAAAAGCTTCAAGAAAACATCTTGGGACAAATGGACGACAAGGCAGGGCAAGTAAATAAAACTATTTGTAGCAACAGTGTCATGACCCAGTTATAGAAAGAAAAAAAACAATGAAGCACAATCATCTTCTCCATAAAAATAAACACCAGACGTCTGCCCTGAAGAAGGCAGCACCGAAACGCTGATGCTATTGCCGTGATACAGGCACATTCTGGTATGGCTCCAGTTTCGCACTTTATATAATTATGTTTAGTACCTTCACCTCTGATGGATGTGGATTAATATGATCAGTTATGCATTTGTGTTTATATCCTGATGCACGTGCCTCTATATAGGTCATGTATGATACATGTCGCACTGACACTTGCTCGTTATCATAGCACTTGGTACATTATGAATATGCATATACTTTTATCCCATTTTGCAGTTACATGATTGTGCATTTCTGTCCCATCAATGGAAATCACTTGCACAGCGTATCACATATTGTCCCATATTGCTTGCTTTTATCATCTCTGCCATGTCGTCTTTTTGCCCATTGTAGTTCTGCTTCTCAGTATAGAAGGTGGTATCTACAGCCTCTATACATCACAGTACATAGCATACTGCAGAATGTCATTCTGATTCTCATTATATAAGATGTCTTCTACAGCCTGTAGATATACATAGGAAGCTGCAGAATGACAATCTGCACCCACCTCAGTATAGAAGGTAGCAACTACAGCCTCTATATATCACAGTACATAGCATACAGTAGAATGACAATCTGTTCTTCAGTATAGCAGGTAACTTCTGCAACCTTTGTGTGTCACTGTACATAACATACTACAGAATGTAGTTTTGCTTCTCTGTATAGGTGGCATTTATAGCCGTTATATATCAGATACAGTAGACAGCAGAACGCTGATTCTTAGTATAAAAGGTAACTTTTACAGCCTTTACCCATCACAATAAATAGGAAGCTGCAGACTGACATTCTGCTCCTCAGTATAGCAGGAGGCTTCTACAGCCTCCATGTATCACCGTACATAGCATACTGCAGAATTACATTCTGCTTCTTAGTATAACGGTGGCCTTTGAAGCCTCTACGTACTACAATATATAGTAAGCTGCAGAATGACAATCTACTCCTTAGTTTAGTAGGTTGTTTCAACAGCCTCCATGTATCACAGTACATAGCATACTGCAGAATGCTGTGTCTCCTCGTCATTATAGAAGTGGAGCTCAAAATGTGCTGAAGTTCTCATGTGCCTGATCTGGAGGTTGCACAGAGGCGTCTTGTAAGGATTTGTACTATTCAGCCATATGGGGCTCAGTTTACGGGAGGGTGATGAATGTATGCAGATATTCTTCTCTAGAAACAATGCTCGAAAAGAAGATCTCCACACATACCGCACCCCATTATTTCTTGTCAAGTCTGAGCACCTGGTTAGCAGCCATTACTAGGGTTTCATGAGGCCTAAACCCATCCTGCCACCGGGACCCTTTACCGATCCGGAGAACAAAACTATGGAACGCCCTGGTAGACTTGGGTGGTGGCAATAGCTCTATTTTCTGTATACGAGACCCCCGGGTGTCCCATAGACAACACATGGAGCGGTGGAGCAGACTCTGTATATTTCCAAAGAGCATTTCAGACCCCCATTCTCAGGGGTCAGAGCAGCAAACGCGGTGTTTTATTTACAAGCGTTTTAAGAACACAGAAAAAAGAGTTCAACTGTGGAAAGCGGTCAACACAATTCTATGTATCACTGTACATAGCAGACGGCACAATGAGTGAGCGGTGACTTGGGCAGCGAGCTCGTCCTCTGCCGAGACCCTTTTCTCTTGTTTATTAATCTTTTAAGTTGATCTATGACCAGATGAAAGTTCAGCATTCATTTGGTCATAAACCAGGAATATCGTTCAGAGAAGAGCAAAGGTCGGGAGTTGCTGCCATCAGATGAGCTCTGTGATGTACAGTGATAACTAGAGGCTACAGAAGAGGAAACAAAACAGACGCAACATCTAAGGCCGGGGTCACACACACCGTCTAAAAAATCGGACTGTTTTAGTCGGTCGATTATCGCACAAAACTTTCATGAACATTCATCCGTCTGTCATCCGATTTTTCGGGAAGGATGCGATTTAGTCGCATCTGAGCGTACGTGTAACATCCGACTGACATCCGACTTGAGCGATTTTGTCGGTGGCTTGCAAAACCGACATATAATGGATCCAAATGAATAGTTTTTAAATCACAAAAGAAAGAATAGATATATACACATAGAATACATATATATATATATATATGTTGTGAATGGGTTTGAGATGAGTTCTGAGCAGAGGCTCCCTCTGGTGGTTACAAGCGGTACTAGTGAGGATTGTGAGGACTGGGAATCGGGTGTTACTGACTGGTCTTATATAAGGGAGTCATTTTCCCATCAGGGTTGCCGGTGATCAATTGTTCTGGTCTGAATCCTTCATTCCAGTTTCCCTTGTAGCCTGCTGTGTCGTGTCTGCATCTCCTGCTACCAGATAAGAATTTTTCTTCTTTTGTGTTGTTGCTATATTTTTGCATTTTGTCCTGCACTTCTTTGGGGGCCTTCTGGGTCCCCTCCGGGGGCTTCTGCCTTCTCAGTTTAGTTCAGCCACTGAGTTTTGTTCTTTTGCTTTTTCCAGTTTTTTCAGTGGCTGCTGTTTTGATTTTGTTACACCAGAGAGCTAATTTAGGTGGAAGAGGTCGTGTGATCTCAGGTGATTTTGAAATTAGTAGAGTTGGTGTTTTTCAGGGTTTTCTGGGATTGCAGTAAGTACCCTTCCTTTCCTTTTCTATTTAGATAGTTTGGGCCCCAGCGTTTGCTCATACTATTTTCTTTCTGTGTCAGTATTTCCTCTTGTCTAACCGCCATTACATGTTTGGGGGCTTTCTATTTCTTTGGGGTCTGCTCCGGGGCAGATAGCTTTCCTATTTCTATCTTTAGGTGTAGTTAGTTTCTCAGGCTGTGACGAGGCGTCTAGGACCAACGTAGGAACGCTCCACGGCTGCCTCTAGTTGTGGTGGTTAGTCAGGGTACTGCAATCCCATAGATTCCAACTGCTCTGGTGTATTGCCTTTTTTACCTGCACTCCTCAGCTACCGAAACATAACAGTATCACCGGCCTAAAAATTGAAAATTGTATGGTACTCACAGAAGGGAAAAAATATTGTGATAGAAAAAAGGTTGTCAGAGTTGTCAGAGATATTTTTCTGTTTGTTGCATTTTTTTTTTTTTTTTTTTCCCTCTGTATCTCTGGGTGCTGGGGAGGATCTTTTCTCTCAATGGAGTTTGCACAGTTGTCTGGCCGTGTGGATCAGCTTGCCACTGAGGTTCGGAGTATTGCTATCTATCTTGCTGGGTTGCCTGTTGTGGAACCTAGGATTCCCCATGCCAGATTTGTTTTTAGGGGATCGAGCTAAGTTTCAGAATTTCAAAAATAATTGTAAATTGTTTTTTGCCTTAAAATCTAAGTCCTCAGGAAACGCAGCGCAGCAGGTTCAAATTATCATCTCTCTCCTGCGCGGCGATCCTCAGGATTGGGCTTTTTCCCTGATACCTGGGGATCCTGTTTTGAGTGATGTTGATGCGTTTTTTCAGGCTTTGTGGTTATTGTACGATGAGCCTAATGTCACTGATCAAGCTGAAAAAGCCTTGTTGGCATTAAATCAGGGGCTTGATGACGCTGAGTTATACTGTCAGAGATTCCGTAGGTGGGCAGTCCTGACCAAATGGAATGACGACGCTTTGGCGGCCCTTTTCCGGAAGGGTCTGTCAGATAATGTAAAGGATGTTATGGTGGGATTCCCTGTCCCCTCTGGTCTCAATGATTCTATGTCATTAGCAATTCAAATTGACAGACGTTTGCGTGAGCGGAGAAGTATGCGTGGAGTGGTGTTGCCTTGTGAGCCAGCTGCTGAGCCCATGCAGTGTGATGGAGTGGTGTCTGGGGCACAGCGTCATGAGTTTCGAAAGCGCAATGGGTTATGTTTCTACTGTGGTGATGCCTCTCATGCTATTTCAGTCTGCCCTAAGCGGGGAAGACATTTTGCACGCTCAGTTGTCTTGGGTAGTGTTCAGACTAAGTTTTATTAACTGTCACTCTGATATGCTCTCTGTCCTCATTTTCTGCTCAGGCTTTCGTTGATTCTGGAGCAGCTATTAACCTGATGGATTATGATTTTGCTAAACGTTGTGGGTTTCCCTTGATACCCCTACAGAAGTCTATTCCCCTACTGGGGATCGATTCTACCCCTTTGGCTGAGAATAAACCCCAGTTTTCTACTCAGGTGATAATGAGGGTTGAACCTGATCACCAGGAGTGCTGCAAATTTTTGGTTCTATATAATCTGCATGACATTATCGTGCTGGGTTTCCCTTGGTTGCAGTCTCATAATCCTGTTTTGGATTGGAAATCTGTGTCTGTAACCAGTTGGGGCTGCCAATGTGTTAATACCAACACTCCTGTTTTTTCTGCCTCCCCCCAAGCTCAGGATGTTCCTGACTTTTTGTTTGATTTTTCTGATGTGTTTAGCGAAAGTAAATCTGCATCCTTACCTCCCCATAGGAGCTATGACTGCGCTATTGAATTAGTGCCGGGTAGTAAATTCCCTAAAGGTCGCCTTTTTAACTTGTCTGTACCTGAACATGACGCTATGCGGTCTTATATCAAGGAATCATTGGAGAAGGGTCATATCAGACCATCCTCTTCACCCTTAGGTGCCGGTTTTTTCTTTGTGGCCAAAAAAGATGGTTCATTAAGGCCGTGTATTGATTATCGTCTCTTGAACAATATTACTGTGAAATATCAATACCCGTTACCCTTGATTTCTGACCTGTTTTCCAGGGTGAAAAACGCTACTTGGTTTACCAAGCTTGACCTCAGGGGGGCGTATAACCTTATTCGCATTAAGCACGGGGATGAATGGAAGACGGCATTCAATACCCCTGAAGGGCATTTTGAGTACCTAGTGATGCCCTTTGGGCTCACTAATGCCCCTTCCGTCTTCCAGTCCTTCATGAATGACATTTTCAGGGATTTTGTGGACAAATTTCTGATTGTTTATTTGGATGATATCTTGATTTTTTCTAATGACTGGGACTCTCATGTGAAACATGTTCGGACTGTGTTCCAGATTTTGAGGGATAATGCTCTGTATGTGAAGGGATCAAAGTGTCTTTTTGGCGCACAGAAGATCTCATTTCTGGGATTCATTTTGTCCCCATCTGTTATTGAAATGGACCCGGTCAAGGTTCAGGCCATCTGTGATTGGGTCCAACCTACTTCATTAAAGGCTCTTCAGAGATTTTTGGGTTTTGCCAATTTTTATCGTAAATTTATTGGTAATTTCTCGGTTATTGTTAAACCATTAACTGATTTGACCAGAAAGGGTTCTGATGTGGTGAATTGGCCTCCTGAGGCAGTCTCTGCATTTCAGGAACTTAAGCAGAGATTCACTTCTGCTCCTGTTCTACGGCAGCCTGATGTTTCTCTGCCATTTCAGGTGGAGGTTGATGCCTCTGAAATTGGGGCAGGTGCCGTTTTGTCCCAAAAAGATCCAGAGACCTCTAAAAGTAACCCTTGTGCCTTTTTCTCTCGAAAATTTTCTCCTACTGAACGTAATTATGACGTGGGTAATCGGGAGTTATTGGCCATGAAGTGGGCTTTTGAAGAGTGGAGACATTGGCTGGAGGGAGCCAAACATCAGGTGGTGGTCCTTACGGACCATAAGAATCTGGTCTATCTGGAATCTGCCAAGCGACTCAATCCTAGACAGGCCAGGTGGGCCTTGTTTTTCACACGTTTTAATTTTGTGGTTTCCTTTCTTCCTGGCACTAAGAATGTTAAGGCGGATGCCCTCTCGAGGAGTTTCCTTGCGGACTCTCCTGAGTTATCTGATCCTTCTGTTATTTTGAAAGAGGGTGTAGTTCTTTCCGCCATCTCGCCCAATTTGAGACTAGCTCTGGAGGGGTGTCAGGAGGATAGGCCCGAGCGCTGCCCTGTTGGAAAATTGTTTGTCCCGGACCAATGGAAAAAGAGTGTGATGTCTGAGATTCATTGTTCCGCATTGGCTGGGCATCCCGGAATTTTTGGTACCAGAGACTTGGTTAGTCGGTCCTTTTGGTGGCCTACCTTGTCTCGCGATGTCAGGGAATTTGTGCAGTCCTGCGGGACTTGATCTTGCTCCAAGCCTTGCTCTCGCTCTAGTGGTTTGTTGATGCCATTGCCTGTGCCCAAGAGACCATGGACCCATATCTCTATGGATTTCATTTCCGATCTTCCTGTTTCTCAGAGAATGACCACCATCTGGGTAATCTGTGATAGGTTTTCCAAAATGATACATCTTGTGCCATTACCTAAGTTGCCTTCCTCCTCTGAATTGGTGCCGTTGTTCCTTCAGCACGTGGTTCGTTTACACGGCATTCCTGAGAACATTGTGTCTGACAGAGGAGTCCAGTTTGTTTCCAGATTTTGGAGGACTTTTTGTTCTAAACTGGGTGTTCAATTGTCTTTCTCCTCGGCATTTCATCCTCAGACCAATGGTCAAACTGAGAGAACAAACCAGACATTAGAGACTTATCTAAGATGCTTTGTGTCTGCTGATCAGGATGACTGGGTCTCTTTTTTGCCTTTGGCTGAGTTTGCTCTTAATAATAGGGCTAGCTCTGCCACTTTGATGTCTCCGTTTTTCTGTAATTCTGGTTTTCACCCTCGATTTTCTTCAGGACAGACGGAAGCTTCTGTCTGTCCAGGTGTTGACTCTGTTGTTGAGCGTATGCAACAGATTTGGGACCAGGTAGTGGAGAGATTGTCCCTCTCTCAGGAGAAGGCCCAGCGGTTTGCTAACCGGCATAGGACTGATGGTCCTCGGTTTAAAGTGGGGGACTTGGTCTGGTTGTCCTCAAAGAATATTCCTATGAGAGTAGCATCTCCTAAATTTAAGCCTAGGTTCATTGGACCTTATAAGATCATGGAGATTATTAATCCTGTTTATTTTCGTTTGCTTCTTCCAGGGACATTTAAGATCCATAACGTGTTCCACAAGTCCTTGTTGAAGAGGTTTGTTGAGCCAGTGGTTCCTGCTACTGTGCCTCCTGACCCTGTTTTCGTTGAGGGCAATCTGGAGTATGTGGTTGAGAAAATATTGGATTCTCGTTTTTCTAGACGAAGACTCCAGTATTTGGTTAAATGGAGAGGTTATGGTCAGGAAGACAATTCTTGGGTGTTTGCTTCGGACATCCATGCTAGGAAACTTATCCGTGCGTATCATAGAACTCATCCTGACCGACTGGTTGCTCAAATGAGGGTTCGGTGACCCCTCCTCAAGGGGGGGGTACTGTTGTGAATGGGTTTGAGATGAGTTCTGAGCAGAGGCTCCCTCTGGTGGTTACAAGCGGTACTAGTGAGGATTGTGAGGACTGGGAATCGGGTGTTACTGACTGGTCTTATATAAGGGAGTCATTTTCCCATCAGGGTTGCCGGTGATCAATTGTTCTGGTCTGAATCCTTCATTCCAGTTTCCCTTGTAGCCTGCTGTGTCGTGTCTGCATCTCCTGCTACCAGATAAGAATTTTTCTTCTTTTGTGTTGTTGCTATATTTTTGCATTTTGTCCTGCACTTCTTTGGGGGCCTTCTGGGTCCCCTCCGGGGGCTTCTGCCTTCTCAGTTTAGTTCAGCCACTGAGTTTTGTTCTTTTGCTTTTTCCAGTTTTTTCAGTGGCTGCTGTTTTGATTTTGTTACACCAGAGAGCTAATTTAGGTGGTAGAGGTCGTGTGATCTCAGGTGATTTTGAAATTAGTAGAGTTGGTGTTTTTCAGGGTTTTCTGGGATTGCAGTAAGTACCCTTCCTATCCTTTTCTATTTAGTTAGTTTGGGCCCCAGCGTTTGCTCATACTATTTTCTTTCTGTGTCAGTATTTCCTCTTGTCTAACCGCCATTACATGTTTGGGGGCTTTCTATTATCTTTGGGGTTCTGCTCCGGGGCAGATAGCTTTCCTATTTCTATCTTTAGGTGTAGTTAGTTTCTCAGGCTGTGACGAGGCGTCTAGGACCAACGTAGGAACGCTCCACGGCTGCCTCTAGTTGTGGTGGTTAGTCAGGGTACTGCAATCCCATAGATTCCAACTGCTCTGGTGTATTGCCTTTTTTATCTGCACTCCTCAGCTACCGAAACATAACATATATATATATATATATATATATATATATATATATATACACACATGTCATTGTGACACATATATACATATATTTATAGTTTATGCACTTCTACATAGTGTAATAGCCGCTAATTCAATTGCCGGCTTTTGTGAAATTACAGACCCGACATGAAATGACACATGGTTTACATACAGTTAACCATGTCATTTCATGTAATTTAAAATATGGTTTTCACTAACAATTACATGAGTGTATGTGTGCAAAATTTCACACATGTAGGGGTTAACTAAAGGTGTAAATTCGTTGAAAAAAAATGTGTGGGCTCCCGCGCTATTTTCTCAACCAGACAAAGCCAGCGAGTGGGGGCAGATAATATTAGCCTAGGGAGGGTGCATTTTTTTGTGCCCCCCTGGCTACTAACATCTGCCCCCAGCCACCCCAGAAAAGGCAAATCTATAATTAGATGCTCCCTTTCTGGCACTTTGCCAGTCTATTCCCATTGCCCTGTAGTGGTGGCTAATGGGTTAATAATGAGTTAAAGCCACCTTGCTATTGAAAGGTGACTTTAAGCCAGGTTAATAATTGAGAGTTGTCAATTAGACAACTATCAATTATTAATCCTATTGTATGAAATAAAAATAAAACACACACACTTTAATTACAAATCATTTTAATGAAATAATCACAGTTTTTGACCATCTTTTATTTTACAGGTAATCCGTTCGAAGCCCTTGTTCTCCTGTAATAAAAATAAAATAATAAAGCAACATTATTCTTACCTATCCGGTGCTCTGTCAGGTCCCACGCTGTAATCCTTCACAAAGGGTTAACTGGTTTACAGCAAGCAGCGCAGCTAATGCTGGCAGCTCAGCTGTAAGCCCCGAATGAAGGAGTTCCTCTCCCAGCCGACAGGAGAGGAAGTGATTAGTGTGGGAAGCTTAATTGATTGCTTCCCAGGCTAATCAGTTCACTTCAGGTCAGCCGGGACTCCCTCTTACGTCACTGATGCTGTGCGGTGTCCCCGGCTGACCTGAACTGATTAGCCTGGGAAACAATCAATTAAGCTTCCCAGCTAATCATTTCCTCTCCTGTCGACCGGGAGAGGAACTCCTTCATTCGGGGCTTACAGCTGAGCTGCCAGCATTAGCTGTGCTGCTAGCTGTAAGCCAGTTAACCCTTTGTGAAGAATTACAGCGTGGGACCTGACAGAGCAGCGGATAGGTAAGAATAATGTTGCTTTATTATTTTATTTTTATTACAGGAGAACAAGGGCTTCACACGGATTACCTGTAAAATAAAAGATGGTCAAAAACTGTGATTATTTCATTAAAATGATTTGTAATTAAAGTGTGTGTTTTTTATTTTTATTTCGTACAATAGGATTAATAATTGATAGTTGTCTAATTGACATCTCTCAATTATGAACCTGGCTTAAAGTCACCTTCCAATAACAAGGTGGCTTTAACCCATTATTAACCCATTAGCCACCGCTACAGGGCAATGGGAATAGACGGGCAAAGTGCCAGAAAGGGCGCATCTAATTATAGATTTGCCTTTTCTGGGGTAGCCAGGGGGGGGCACAAAAAAAATGCACCCTCCCTAGGCTATTATTATCTGCCCCCACTCGCTGGCTTTGTCTGTCTGGTTGAGAAAATTGCGCAGGAGCCCACACATTTTTTTTCAATGAATTTACACCTTTAATTAACCCCTACATGTGTGAACTTTTGCACACATACACTCATGTAATTGTTAGTGAAAACCATATATCAAACTACATGAAATGACATGGTTAACTGTATGTAAACCATGTGTCATTTCATGTCGGGTCTGTAATTTCACAAAAGCTGGCAATTGAATTAGCGGCTATTATACTATGTAGAAGTGTATAAACTGTAAATATATATATATGTATTCTATGTGTATATATCTATTCTTTCTTTTCTTTATTAAAGCTGTCAGTGTGATTTTACAGTATAGCCGGGGATGAATTGCCGGCTTTTCTAAAGGACACCGGTACGATTTAATCGCAAGACACACGTGCTGTCCGTGTGTAATCCGATTTTTCATCTCTCCCCTAGACTTGCATTGGCGATTGTCGACCCACAATCGGTGACAATCGTAGCATGCTGCGATTGCACTCGCACGTATGAAACGGACCACAAAAAATCGGATGGTGGGAGCTGCTCCATAGATTAACATTGGTCCGACTGCAATGCGATATTTCATCACTTTGCAGTCGTATGATTTTGTCGCCAGTGTGACCACAGCCTAAGGCTCCAAACAGCGGAATTTGGAGTTTTCTTCCATCTTAGAAAATCATTAACCCCTGCAACATCTTACAAAGACTTTTCTAGACTCTAAGGACCCCCTTCCCCACCATAGTAACCATCAGTACTCACCAGAAGAGCCTTGTATGTAGAGTACAGAAAACCACAGCAGGCAGCCACAGAGCGCGCTCACGGCAGCACTAAGCGCCATGCTGGGGGTTACGGGATGCCGGGAGAGCAGAGATCAGAGCTGCCAATCCTTACCAGGTCAGCGCAGATTTCACGAATAAGGAAATATTTCCTAAATTATTCTCTATAAACTCCACCCTGTCACAGAGGCCAAGTGTAAAGTTAGGGAGGAACTCTGATAAGGGAGCCATATTCGTCACTCAGCAAACAAAATCTGTAATCATTCGATTCGGGAAAATATGTTGCGTGCGGAGATTTCTGGGGATGTGATTTTCTCTTTCAAGTTTTCGTCCTTTGATTTGATAAATATCCATGAAAAAAATATCCCTTTAATTTAGAGAGTGAGTTCAGGCGACCATTGAAAAGCAAAGGCCATTCGTTGCGCCTCCTACTGGCCAAACGCACCACACAGTCCTGGTGGAATCACCAATTGGTTCACAAACACAGTTTTCCATCTAACTCCTGAGATGGATTCATTGCTGCACTGCTCAGTACCAATGTGTACTACCACTGGCAAAAATTCTGGAATCACCGGCCTTGGAGGATGTTCATTCAGTTGTTTTATTTTGTTGAAAAAAAATAGATACAGACATGGCACAAAACAGAAGTCATTTCAAATGGCAACTTTCTGGCTTTAAGAAACACTAAAAAATCAAGAACAAGTAATGTGGTAGTCAGTAATGGTTATTTTTTTTTTTTAACCAAGCATAGGGGAAAAATTATGGAATCACTCAATTCTGAGGGAAAAAATTATGGAATCATGATAAACAAAAAAAAACCTCCAACACATCACTAGTATCTTGTTGCACCACCTCTGGCTTTTACAACAGCTTGCAGTCTCTGAGGCATGGACTTAATGAGTGCTCTTCATCAATCTGGCTCCAACTCTCTCTGATTGCTGTTGTCAGATCAGCTTTGCAGGTTGGAGCCTTGTCATGGACCATTTTCTTCAACTTCCACCAAAGATTTTCCATTGGATTGAGATCCGGACTATTTGCAGCCATGACATTGACCTTATGGGTCTTTTTTAAAGGAATGTTTTCACAGTTTTTGCTCTATGGCAGGATGCATTATCATCTTGAAAAATGATTTCATCGTCCCCCAAACATCCTTTCAATTGATGGGATAAGAAAAGTGTCCAAAATATCAACATAAAATTGGCTAACTGAAAAGATGGTAACAAATTGCAAGCTTTCGAGACTACTCAGGTCTCTTCATCAGGCAAAGACTAAAACAAAAACTGAAGAATCACATATTTATATACACAAAAGGACACAGGAATAATGCAATAGGTAAGACAAGTGACGTGAAGCAGAACTGTCATTATGGCAGAGGGATGAACATAAATATTGGCACAGTTCATAGATAAGGAGAAAGTTTTATTGCCCTCTGATTGGGGTCTGGTGTTGTGTTTTGATGCCCCTAGAAGGTCAGACGCAGATTCCTTAATTGATATAGAATGACATGAATCCATGTGATATATTCATTCCAGCACTAAGTGTCAAAGGTCATCATAAGTTTGTATTCCCAAACCTTTCTATCTTTCTCAGATTTGAAGTTAGATTTTAATACCAGTAATTCCATATCCATCATGCTATGACCGGGCATACAAAAGTGTTTTACCACAGGTAAATCCATTCTTTTTTCTCTTATTGTGTGGCGATGGGAATTCATCCTTGTTCTCAGTTTTTGCCCGGTCTCTCCCACATACAGACCCCCAGTTGGACATTTAGTACATATAATTAGGTACACCACATTAGATGTGATGCAGCTGAAAGTACCTGGGATCTTGTAGTCCTGATGGGAGTTGGGGATCTTTATCTTGTCCGTGGTCATTATAGATGCACAGGTTTTACACTTCTTCTGGTTGCAAGGAAAGGTTCCTGCAGCTGTTGGGGAGGACAGGGAGCTTCTGACAATGATGCTTCTTAGATAAAACATAGTAGTGGGGGGTCTGGAAATATGGATTGTAATCGGGCATCTTTTTGTAGTAAGGGTTGTAGTTTCCGTGCAGCTCCCCTTAGCATCTCCAGATTTGGATTGTAGGTGACCACTAGAGGCACCCGGTTATTTTCTTCTTTAGTTTTGTAATGTAGCAGGTGATTCCTTGATATTCTGGTGGCTCTTGTAATTTGGTTTTCAATTGTTCTTGGATGGTAGCCCTGATTCTCAGCTGCAATGCTCAGTACTGTTGTAGTATGTCCTTCATGTTGGTGATTTTTAATTATTTATGTCATCCAAGTTCTGGATTCACAGCTACACAGCTCAGTACTTCTGTACATGTGCTAGCTAGACAGGAGAGCAGAAATATTTGATGACAGTCTGCGGGAGACATCACAGCTGCTAACCTCTACCCACTAACTAAAGACAACTGAAAATTAGGGACTGAGTCTGCAAATGGAAAAACTAGAGAAAAATGAAGGATTCAAGTCATATAATGGGCAGAAGTAGTGATATTCCTCATAAAGGTAGGAACTGAGTGTTTATGGACGCCAAGTACAGGAAGGTGGTGACCTCTGCAACAATAACTGATAGGTTTCAAGAGACTGGTCATTCAGCTCCTCTGGGGGTTTGTTTGTGCCTGTAACTATGGAAACACATAAATCCGCATAGGAGCTGTAAACACAAAATGAAAGGACGGTAACCACAATAGAGATGATGAGGAAGAAACATTTCAGGACATGGATACCAAACAGAAATCATTTAATTCAAAGAAGAAGAAATAAAAATAAAACCACAATATACAGATTTCTATAAAGAGCGAACGGAACAATAATATAGAGGGGACCCATACTAACGGGGTCACTAAGGTCATCGAAGCCCAACCTTATATCAATGTGCATCTCAACAAAACCCGTCTGATAGGATATGTGCAGAGAGAGGAGCGGAGAAATAAAGGACCAGGCCGTCGAGTCACCCGCAGACTGAGCCCACCACTAGCCCCACGGTTGTGTTCAGTCTACGGCTGGGGTCGGGTCCACCAAACCCGGCCTTGGCACCAATTCTGGTGTCATGTAATCTTTTTTAAGGGCATTACCCTCGTAAACTAAATGAAGAAAAGACCTAGCGTCATTCAGGTATTTCAGGAGAAGGACAACCAATATTAAGGGAGTTTTATTTCGCCTATTAGCCCCTTTTACAACGTTGTGCTGCGAGTGATCGCCGGTGATGCTGGAGAAGGGCAGTTTGCCTGCAGTGGCCTCTACAGGAAAGATGTGATATGACATGGTGGGAATGATGCGAGTATATAAAGAGGGTCTCATTTTTGGGACTATGAACATGCGAAAAATTTAAAGGGGTCGTTCAGAGTTTTTTTTTAGTTTTTCACATGGTTGCCTTCTTCAAAAAAAAAAACATTACAGGTTGTGTGTGGGACGCTGCAGCTCCGTTCCATTGAAGTGAAGGCTGCAGACCTGCAATACCACCCACAACCTGTAGAGAAGGGTAGCGCTCTTTTTGGAAAGAGGTAGCCATGTTTTTCCAACCCTGGACAGCCCCTTTAAGGGGACTTTCCTCGCATTGTAATACTTTAAGTCACAGAGTTCTCATGGCATAATTTAGGTAAGGCAGATGTAGGGAATTTCTAGAAATACATTCAGTCGGATATATGTGTTATATTAGTCAGAAGCGATTACGGGAGCCGCTGGACAGCAGCCGGGAGGCGCCATGCACGTACATTCAATGCGTTAGAAGCCGGCGGAGGAGCCATGATATCAGGGCGAGAATGACAGAGCACATGTGCGAGAATGACCACCGACCGGCTAAATAACGGGGTCTCATCAGTGAACCCTCCCCTGCCGGGCTGTCTACCATTGGGTCATCCGCTCTACACTGACTTTCCATACAATGACATCAATACACAAGCCACTCTGCCCGTGTGACCGTCATGGAGAGAGACAGTCACAACATGAGGCAGCAGAAGTCGCTGGGGACAGCAATGTATAAGATGCACTCGGTCACTCTTCCCCCTTCCCCCGTGTCTCAGTGCTGCATGCTGCCAGCACTGTCGTGGCTGGGTGGAGGTGTATCTTGGCCGCCAGGAGTCCTCTTTTTGTGGCCCCGGATACAGTGAGCACTATCGCAGCAGTCATCATCATCTTCGCTCTCTGTTGAACTTTCTCCGAATGCCCTCGGCTTCTCGTAGATGCAGCAGCCTGAAGGAGAAAACAGGAATCATAAGAGGAGGGAAGAGACGCCTGTCACAGCAGGTGCTACACAGAAATATGTATATACTCTATGCCTGACCTATTCACAGAGACAGGGAGGCAGCACTATCTGTGCCAACATCATTTACAGAGCGTGACTGACACGAAGGCGGTACCACCTGTGACGTCATCACTTATAGAACGAGAGAGACAGTGAGGCAGTACCACCTGTGCTATAATTTACAGTAGAAGAGACAGTGAGGCAGTACCACCTGTGCCAACAATATTTACAGCAGAAGAGACAGGGAGGCAGTACCACCTGTGCCAACATCATTTACAGAGCGTGAGTCACAGGAAGGCGGTACCACCTGTGACGTCATCACTTATAGAACAAGAGTGACAGGAAGGCAGTACCACATGTGTCAACAATATTTACAGTAGGAGACAGGGAGGCAGTACCATCTGTGCTATAATTTACAGTAGAAGAGACAGGGAGGCAGTACCACATGTGCCAACATTATTTATAGTAGAAGAGACAGGAAGGCAGTACCACATGTGCCAACAATATTTACAGTAGAAGAGACAGGGAGGCAGTACCATCTGTGCTATAATTTACAGTAGAAGAGACAGGGAGGCAGTACCACATGTGCCAACATTATTTATAGTAGAAGAGACAGGAAGGCAGTACCACTGTGCCAACATATTTACAGTAGAGGAGTGACAGGGAGGCAGTTACCATCTGTGACTATATTTAAGAAGAAGAGACAGGGAGGCAGTACCACATGTGCAAATTATTTACAGTAGAAGAGACAGGAGGCAGTACCATCTGTGCAACATCATTTACAGAGAGAGTGACAGGAAGGCGTACCACCTGTGCTCATCATTATAGAACGAAGAGAAGGAGGCAGTACCACCTGTGCTATATTTACAGTAGAAGGACAGGAAGGCGTTACCATCTGTGCATATATTTACAGTAGAAGAGACAGGGAGGCAGTACCAATTGTGCCAACATTATTTACAGTAGAAGAGACAGGAAGGCAGTACCATCATCATTTACAGAGTGACAGGAAGGCGTTACCACCTGTGACATCATCACTTATAGAATGAGAGAGAGAGGGAGGCAGTACCATCTGTGCTATAATTTACAGCGGAAGAAACTAGGATCCAGTACCATCCATGTCTGAATAATTTACTGAGGGAGACACAGGGAGGCAGCTGTGCCAATATTTACAGAGAGATTTTACTGCTTACTTATCTGTGCCGACATCAATTACAGAGGGAGAAACAGGGAAGCAGTACTATCTGTGCCTGAAAATTTTACAATGAGACAGGGAAGCAGCAGCATCTGCGCCAACATCATCATTTACAGAGGGAGAGATGAGAGGCCAGTACTATCTGCGCTTGATAAATAGACAGGGAGGCAGCACCATCTCTGCCAACATCATTTACAGAGGGAGAGACGGAGGCAATTTCTGAGTACAGGGGTAGGTGTCTCCATTTCTCACTATTCCCCTGTAGTCTGTGCACGACGGATACTTTTAATTCTTGCTTTTAGGTAGTGGAAGATGGTGGTGCGGCTTAAAGCAGTTTTCAGGATTAGACAAAATCTGGCACAGAAAAGGGGATATTGAAAATAAATTATCTGCCCTTCAAATGGCCGTCCGCTCCACCTGCTTCCTCTGTCCCTGCAGTCACTTGACTGCTGCAGCCAGTCACTGCCGGTGTCTGCATGTACGTCACATGAATGCTGCAGCCAATCACAGCCGGTGTCTGCATGTACATCACATGACTGCTGCAGCCAATCACAGCCGGTGTCTGCATGTACGTCACATGACTGCTGCAGCCAATCACTGCCAATGTCTGCATGTACGTCACATGACTGCTGCAGCCAATCACTGCATATACTGCCTGGAGCCGCAGAGGATTGAATCGCTGAGCAGTGATTACTCCTGTCAGGTCGGGGTCTGTGGGACCCTCTCCGATGTTCCTCATACACGCCGCAGCCCACAAGAGCCTCCTGTGTCCCCCGCACCTGACAGTCCATCCTCATCTCCCAGCAGCTTCTAGGAAGAATTCCCTGTTTCCATAGTAACCAGATGAAGACGTTTCATGAACGCCCACGGTCAGATGTCACCGGCGCTCACATTCCTAATATAGCCGAGCAAGATGAGTCACGGAGACGTGTCAGGACGGGCCTGGAGAGCCGCCAGCGGGGCCATATTTGGGAAATTAGGGAAAAACAACATGTTGCCGTGGTGACAATCATCCACCATAAAAAGCACCGACGGCTCCTGTGCTGAAGTCACTGCTGCCCTCCATCTGTGGCAAGCAAAGAGTTAAAGGGGTAATAAACCGCAAATCAGCCAAGAGCTTGCCCTCTGCTAGGACAGGCCCTCACTGGGCGACCAGAGGGGGTCCGTCCCAAGACCCTCTGAACTGGGAGGATCCAGCGCAGCAGCATCAGTTCTCCCGGGTCACACTGCAGCATCCCGACAGTAGATGTCCGAGGCGTCACCGTGTAGAGAAAAGGGGAGCGGTGCCAAATGAGAGCCGCGGCTTTCCCAAAAGTCAGAGCCCCCCAATCACATGAGCGCGAATGTGTTCTCAGCAGTGATTTGGGGAGGGGGAGAAGAGCGGCCGCCGGGAGCCACTTATCTCTTATGGGGACGGATACTGAGCAGAGATTCCACGGACATCTGCTCCAGGAGCCCAGATACAAAGCCCCCACATGAGGGGGTCCACCCTCCCCCACATATACAGAGGTCTGGTAAGGCCTCTTTCACACATCAGTTTTTTTGTGTCAGGCATGATCCGGCGAACACTTAAAGGGATGGATCCGGCGCTGAAATGAAAAAACTGATGCAAAGGATCCGATTTTTTGATGGATCCGACTTGAACCTGGAAAAAAAGGGTTTTGGATGTCCGGAGACAGTGGAAAAATAGTAGTAGTAGTAGTAGTGGTAGTAGTCCCTGATTTCCAGAATCCGGATCAGACTTTTGACGGATTGCACAAAAGACTGATCCGGTTCCATTGACTTGTATTATTTCCAGCCGCCTGATGCACCGCTTCAGTCACTATCAGGCGGCTCCAGTAAACAAAAAAAACGTTACATGCACCGTTTTGTCCGGCCGCCGGAATGTACATTTCCGCCGGATCCGGACAAAAACGGATACAACGCACTGACATCAGGCACGATCCGGCGCTAATGAAAGTCAATGGTAAAAAAAAACGCATCCCGTACCGGATCTGTTTTTTTTTTTTTAACAACACGCCGGATCATGCCTGAAGTAAAAAAACGGATGTGTGAAAGAGGCCTAAGGCTACACCAAAATTAACCCATTCATCATCAAATGATTTTACGCCATCTCCCCCCCCACAGTCATGGTCGTGCGAGGGGTCAGGATGCTTCTGTGCCGACCTTTATCTATTTCAGGTAGCACAATATTGGGCTGGAGGTAAAGCAGTGATTCTGGGGTACAGGGCGGCCTCTAGCGTGTTATACACGTTTCTGTTTTTACAGCAATGCGGCTTTTATTTTCCTTCTTAATACAAAAAAATAAATAGCTATCTGGTGAGTTTCAAGTTTTTTTTTTTTATTTCTTTATGAAAAAAATAATAATTTTGTGCCCCCCAAGGACACATGAACTTGTAGAATAGCCTGCAGTATGTAATGTGCAGACCACCCACCGCAGCCCCTAATTACACCTCCCATGCAGACCACCCACCGCTGCCCGATTACACCTCTCGTGCAGACCGCCCACCGCTGCCCGATTACACCTCTCGTGCAGACCGCCCACCGCTGCCCCCGATTACATCTCCAGTGCAGACCGCCCACCGCTGCCCCTGATTACACCTCCCGGGAAGACCACCCATCGCTGCCCCCGATTACATCTCCAGTGCAGACCGCCCACCGCTGCCCCTGATTACACCTCCCGTGTAGACCACCCACGCTGCCCCCGAGCACACCTCCTGTGCAGACCGCCCACCGCTCCCCCTGATTACACCTCCCGGGAAGACAACCCATCGCTGCCCCCGATTACATCTCCAGTGCAGACCGCCCACCGCTGCCCCTGATTACACCTCCCGTGTAGACCACCCACCGCTGCCCCCGAGCACACCTCCTGTGCAGACCGCCCACCACTGCCCCGATTACACCTCCCGTGCAGACCACCCACCGCTGTCCCCGAGCACACCTTCTGGGCAGACCGCCCACCGCTGCCCCTGATTACACCTCCCGTGCGGACCACCCACCGCTGCCCCGATTACACCTCCTGTGCAGACTGCCCACCGCTGCCCGATTACACCTCCCGTGCAGACCACCCACCGCTGCCCGATTACACCTCTCGTGCAGACTGCCCACCGCTGCCCCTGATTACACCTCCCAGGAAGACCACCCATCGCTGCCCCCGATTACATCTCCAATGCAGACCACCCACCGCTGCCCCCGATTACACCTCCCGTGCAGACCGCCCAGCACTGCCCGATTACACCTCCCATGCAGACCGCCCACCGCTGCCCCGAGCACACCTCCAGTGCAGACCACCCACCGCTGCCCCCGATTACGCCTCCCATGCAGACCACCCACCACTGCCCCGATTACACCTCCCGTGCAGACCACCCACCGCTGCCCCCGAGCATACCTCCAGTGCAGACCCCACCGCTGCCCCGATTACACCTCCCATGCAGACCACCCACCACTGCCCCGATTACACCTCCGTGCAGACCACCCACCGCTGCCCCCGATTACGCCTCCAGTGCAGACCGCCCACCCTTGCCCCGATCATGCCTCCTGAACGCTGCAATCAGAAATTAACGTCTGCAGTTAAATACCAGTGCTGGCGGCCATGTCGCACACTGACATTATGCCGTCATGAACAGATTACTCTGGACGCGCCTCATTCATTTCCCCCTCAGCCAGTCTATCCCGGAGACCCACGCCGTCGCCCCCTTCTCACATTTGGAGGAGCGTCGGCCCAGGTTCTCGTTATCCACCGTGTCACACGTCCACTCCACCTTCTTGTCCGGTTTCCTCTTCCGCAATTTGATGGTCAGGGAGCGCGGCTCCTGCAGACAGAGGGAGACAAAGAGTTAATGCGCCTCCAGATTCGGGGTCCTGATTTACGAGGGTCTCAGACCGTTGAGGACCCCGGGGGTCCCTGATAGGACGGTGTAATCCCTCACCTATCCTGCGGGGGCGCTGCAGGGACTTGTTTCCCAGGGTCACCGGAGTTATAAGGCCCTCATACAGGAACGTCCCACCCCGGGACCCCCGGAGTCACACACTTGGCTGCGACTTTAGTGGACATGTAAAGTGGGGGCACCCGGACCCCAGTCTGCGATGGGTGGGACCCCGGCCATTAGACACAGAAATGTCATTTGTAGGAAAGCCCCTTTATCAGAGCGCTCCCTTTAAGGAGAAGCCGTCGTCATATGCACTCTGCGCTGATGGCGTCACTCGCCGTGTGATGACGTCACTCACCGGCTGCGCCTCGCTCTCGGTGGTCACGGTACTGGACGCGGCTCCGCCCCCCACCGCCGTCCCGGAGGATTCCGCCATGTCACTGGATGCTACAGTCGCCCCGGGCTCCGATACAACTGGAGAAGCGTCAGATTCCGCCTGCAGGAGGACAAACCGGCCGCTGATCCCACTTCCGGCGCTCTATCCGACCACTTCCGCTCCTCTCACTGCTCCCGGGAGCCGCTGCCCTCTCGGTGTTGCTTTATCTATGGTGTGAGCGGTGTTCGGCGCTTCCGGTTGTACTCGCTGAGATTCCCGCAGAGCGCGCGTCCCAATTCGCCACAGTCTCCGCCTGTCGTTATCAAACAGTCACTTCTGCCCGGAAACATCATGGCCGACGCGTTATTCTTTGTACTGTGACGTAAGGCTGACACTAGAGAACGCTGCGGATGGAGAAACCGTCTCCTCGGCTTCTATTACAGGTATGACTGGACGCCATTTTACTGGAGATGAAATCCCATTGTAACGATGTAAGAGACGTCAGTATAATGGCTCCGCGGTGAGGACAGGTAGTGACATCCATGATAGGCGTGACAGACAGCCAATAGCGGTGTTCTGATTCCTGAGCTAACCAATCACAGCTTTAGCCTTGTAGGTTTCATCTGCGCTGATAAATCCGCGCCTGACTAACTGGAGATCCCGCATATCCCTCCAAGTCCCACGCACTGAGCTCTCGGGCGCCGTCTTGCGAGAGGGAATCGAAGTACCCGTTGCCATAGCGACAGCGTCCTGGTAGCAGCTTCCGGCGGAAGTGAAAACGACAAGTGGGAGGAGGGAAGAGGTAGAGAGAAGGCAAAAGAGAGAGAAGCGCCAGGAGCCTGAGGCAGGGAAGGCACCACGTGACCCCGGGGTAGGTGGCGCTGACGTCACGCTGTCGTGACGCCATCTCTGACTTTGTGGTGTTTATTGACGTCATCTGTGTCTTGTGTTCACCGCAGACCCTGAGCTGTGGGGTCAGAGCTGCTGCAGAGGGGCTTCTGGGGCTGTGGTGGTGGGGTCTGCTGTACTCCGGTGCACTACAAGTCCCAGCAGCCCCTAGAGCTGCCTCAGTGTGTCCTGTAGGATGGAGCTGCCCCCTGTATGTTCCTCACATTGGGGGGCACAACGTCGCTGTGTCGGCAGGGTCTCTGCTCCACGGCTATACCGTTTGGGGTATTATACCCTATTTATGCTGTTTACTGCCGAGGATGGTGATGTAGGGTCCGGGGGGCTGTGCCTCGTGCTGAATACTATTACCCCCCACCCCCTGACTGCGGACAGCTGTGCCCCCTGACTGCAGGTGGGGTGGAGGGGGGCGCAGTGTGGAGCCACTGTAGGTGGGGGGGGCTACAGTGTGGAGTGATGGGGAGCACGGTGCGGAGCTACGGGTGATGGGGGGCACGGTGCGGAACTACAGGAGGCGCGGTGCGGAGCTACGGGGGGCAGGGTGCGGAGCTGCGGGAGGCGTGGTGCGGAGCTACGGGTGATGGGGGTGTGGAGCTACGGGTGATGGGGGGGCGCGGTGCGGAGCTACAGGAGGCGTGGTGCGGAGCTACGGGTGATGGGGGGGCGCGGTGCGGAGCTACAGGTGATGGGGGGGCGCGGTGCGGAGCTACAGGTGATGGGGGGGCGTGGTGCGGAGCTACGGGTGATGGGGAGGCGTGGTGCGGAGCTACGGGTGATGGGGAGGCGTGGTGCGGAGCTACGGGTGATGGGGGTGTGGAGCTACGGGTGATGGGGGGGCGCGGTGCGGAGCTACGGGTGATGGGGGCGCGGTGCGGAGCTACGGGTGATGGGGGGGCGCGGTGAGGAGCTACGGGTGATGGGGGCGGGTGCGGAGCTACGGGTGATGGGGGGCGCGGTGCGGAGCTACGGTGATGGGGGGGCGCGGTGCGGAGCTACAGGTGATGGGGGGCGCGGTGCGGAGCTACAGGTGATGGGGGGGCGTGGTGCGGAGCTACGGGTGATGGGGGGCGTGGTGCGGAGCTACGGGTGATGGGGAGGCGTGGTGCGGAGCTACGGGTGATGGGGGGGTGTGGAGCTACGGTGATGGGGGGGCGCGGTGCGGAGCTACGGGTGATGGGGGGCGCGGTGCGGAGCTACGGGTGATGGGGGGGCGCGGTGCGGAGCTACGGTGATGGGGGGCGTGGTGCGGAGCTACGGGTGATGGGGAGGCGTGGTGCGGAGCTACGGGTGATGGGGAGGCGCGGTGCGGAGCTACGGGTGATGGGGAGGCGCGGTGCGGAGCTACGGGTGATGGGAGGCGCGGTGCGGAGCTACGGGTGATGGGGAGGCGCGGTGCGGAGCTACGGGTGATGGGGGGGCGTGCGTGCGGAGCTACGGGTGATGGGGGGGCGTGGTGCGGAGCTACAGGTGATGGGGGGGCGCGGTGCGGAGCTACGGGTGATGGGGGGGCGTGGTGCGGAGCTACGGGTGATGGGGAGGCGCGGTGCGGAGCTACGGGTGATGGGGAGGCGCGGTGCGGAGCTACGGGTGATGGGGAGGCGCGGTGCGGAGCTACGGGTGATGGGGAGGCGCGGTGCGGAGCTAACGGGTGATGGGGGGGCGTGGTGCGGAGCTACGGGTGATGGGGGGGCGTGGTGCGGAGCTACAGGTGATGGGGGGGCGCGGTGCGGAGCTACGGGTGATGGGGGGGCGTGGTGCGGAGCTACGGGTGATGGGGAGGCGTGGTGCGGAGCTACGGGTGATGGGGAGGCGCGGTGCGGAGCTACGGGTGATGGGGAGGCGCGGTGCGGAGCTACGGGTGATGGGGGGGCGCGGTGCGGAGCTACGGGTGATGGGGGCACGGTGCGGAGCTACGGGGGGCAGGGTGAGGAGCTACGGGTGATGGGGGCACGGTGCGATGCGGAGCTACGGGGAGCAGGGTGTGGAGCTACGGGTGATGGGGTGCGGTACGGAGCTACGGGGGGGCGCGGTGCGGAGCTACGGGGGCAGGGTGCGGAGCTACGGGGGGCGCGGTACGGAGCTACGGGTGATGGGAGGGTTTTCCATGGCTGCCTGTCCTCCCAGCTCTCAGATGTGGGGGCCACCTCTGGGGAGTTGTGATACTCAGGTAATCGTTGTGCGTCTCTAACGTATTTGTTTGGCCTCATCACCATTTCCCAAGATCTCTGCCTGCTGTCAGTGACTGGAAGCATTGCTGCATCCATAGGCTGTCCTGTCCTCCATTTATGTGTCACAGCTGAGGGTTTGTTACAGGGCTGTGGAGTCGGTATAAAATGGACCAACGCCGACTCCTAACATATATAATAAATTGGGTTCAGTGCAGGATGTGATGTAAATGTTTTCATAATAATTTGGGAAGTTCTGAAACGTCCTATAAATGTCTGTTCTGTTCCTGATCTCAGGATCTCGGCTTTCTCGGAGGTTTGGCCCTGTTATTATCTGTGGACGGAGGCTCTTCCTGGTGTGAAGCATCAGACCTCTCCCCTCCTGCCAGTGCTGAGCTATGAGAGGCTCCGACTGGTGCTGTAATCCTCCCTGTGCACTGATGAGGGTGATAGTCCTTTCTAGTAATCCTCACTGGTGTAATGGGGGTGATATATCCTGGGTCTGGATGACACATGACCGCTGCGCTGATTTCATCGTTTGGTCAGGAGAGATTCTAGGTGGAAGTGGTGTCTGTGCACCCGGCTGATCACAGGATCCATAGATGCAGCTGGCATCTTGCACTGCTAGGGGCTACGGCCTTGTGTATAAAGGGATGATCCAAGCACTATGGGCCCAGACTTCCCCTTCCTCTTTTTGTCACTTGGATTCTGTTCACATCACATTTGCTGTCTTTGTCCGTAGATACTTCAGGGGTCTAATGCAAACATCTCCAAAGGGCTCTAATCACCCAACAGATGCTTAATGGGGTGGTCCCAGTACATTTATCACCTATCCATAGTATACTCATGAACTCAGAGACCCCCCTGATGATGGGAATCAAGATAAACGTCCCTGGTGGGAATGGACAAGGAGTGAAGATGTCCGACCACTTCACTTCTCTGGATTTATGATGGTCTGGGTACCATAGATCAGGGTTCCCCAACTCCAGTCCTGAAGGCCCACCAACAGGTCATGTTTTCAGGATTTCCTTTGTATTGCACAGGTGATGCAATTATCACCTGGGCAATACTAAGGAAATCCTGAAAACATGACCTGTTGGTGGGCCTTGAGGACTGGAGTTGGGGAACCCTGCCATAGATGAATGGATGGTGGTCTCCTGTGCACTACTGCACCATTAACATGGGAGTTTAGACCCTCAGCGATTATACCTTTATCACCTGTTCTGTCCATTATCCATCACACACGGACTTGTAGGGAGCAGGAAGGATATTTCATGTATCAGAGTGGGAACCATCACAGACCTCGTAGAGATGCAGCTTATGGCACATTGCAGCTTGTGCTGGGCTGGAAGCCCTCCCACGGGCTGAGAAGAGCAGCTGCCCGGCCGAAGCCTCGGAGAAGTGGAGAAAGGGTTAGAAGTGTCTCAAAGAATTAAGCTTTCCTTGCAGATATCTCCTCTCACCCTTGAGGTACCTTGGATGGAAGGTTAGCACCCAGCTTTTATGTTCAGAGCAGCTCTGCACAACTCATTCTGGAGCTTCCTCTTGGTACATTCTCCATCCTGGTGTGAATCCACGAGAACGTCACCATGGCAGCCGAACATCGCCACTCTGTATGCCGCCTCTGCTTCCCCAGTGGCAGCCGCACATCACTGCTCTGTATGCCGCCTCTACTTTCCCAGTGGCAGCCTCACATCGCCACTCTGTATGCTTCCTCTTCTTCCCCAGTGGCAGCCGCTCTGGGTGCCACCCCTTCTTCCCCAGTGGTAGCCGCTCTGGGTGCCACCCCTTCTTCCCCAGTGGCAGCCGCTCTGGGTGCCGCCTCTTCTTCCCCAGTGGCAGCCGCGCTGGGTGCCACCCCTTCTTCCCAGTGCAGCGCGCTGGGTGCCACCCTTCTTCCCAGTGGCAGCCGCGCTGGGTGCCACCCCTTCTTCCCCAGTGGCAGCCGCGCTGGGTGCCACCCCTTCTTCCCCAGTGGCAGCCGCGCTGGGTGCCACCCCTTCTTCCCCAGTGGCAGCCGCGCTGGGTGCCACCCCTTCTTCCCCAGTGGCAGCCGCGCTGGGTGCCACCCCTTCTTCCCCAGTGGCAGCCGCGCTGGGTGCCACCCCTTCTTCCCCAGTGGCAGCCGCGCTGGGTGCCACCCCTTCTTCCCCAGTGGCAGCCGCGCTGGGTGCCACCCCTTCTTCCCCAGTGGCAGCCGCGCTGGGTGCCACCCCTTCTTCCCCAGTGGCAGCCGCGTTGGGTGCCACCCCTTCTTACCCAGTGGCAGCCGCGCTGGGTGCTACCCCTTCTTCCCCAGTGACGGTCGCTCAGGGTTCCGACCCTTCTTCCCCGGTGGCAGCTGCTCTGGGTGCCACCCCTTCTTCCCCAGTGACGGCCGCTCAGGGTTCCGACCCTTCTTCCCCAGTGGCAAACGCTCTGGTGCCACCCCTTCTTCCCCAGTGACGGCGCTCTGGGTTCGACCCTTCTTCCCAGTGGCAGCCGCGCTGGGTGCCACCCCTTCTTCCCCAGTGACGGCCGCTCTGGGTTCTGACCCTTCTTCCCCGGTGGCAGCTGCTCTGGGTGCCACCCCTTCTTCCCCAGTGGCAGCTGCTCTGGGTGCCACCCCTTCTTCCCCAGTGGCAGCAGCTCTGGGTGCCATCTCTTCTTCCCGGTGACGGCCGCTCTGGTTCTGACCCTTCTTCCCCGGTGGCAGCTGCTCTGGGTGCCACCCCTTCTTCCCCAGTGGCAGCAGCTCTGGGTGCCATCTCTTCTTCCCGGTGACGGCCGCTCTGGTTCTGACCTTCTTCCCCGTGGCAGCTGCTCTGGGTGTCACCCTTCTTCCCAGTGGCAGCAGCTCTGGGTGCCATCTCTTCTTCCCCGGTGACGGCCGCTCTGGGTTCTGACCCTTCTTCCCCGGTGGCAGCTGCTCTGGGTGCCACCCCTTCTTCCCCAGTGGCAGCAGCTCTGGGTGCCATCTCTTCTTCCCCGGTGACGGCTGCTCTGGGTTCCGACCCTTCTTCCCCGGTGGCAGCCGCTCTGGGTTCCGACCCTTCTTCCCCGGTGGCAGCTGCTCTGGGTGTTGCCTCTTCTTCCCAGGTGGCAGCCGCGCTGGGTGCCGCCTCTTCTTCTTCCCTGGTGGCAGCCGCTCTGGGTGCCGCCTCTTCTTCTTCCCCGGTGGCAGCCGCTCTGGGTGCCGCCTCTTCTTCTTCCCCAGTGGCAGCCGCTCTGGGTGCCGCCTCTTCTTCCCAGATGGCAGCTGCACATCGCCGCTCCGGATACCGCTTCTGAACCTGGAACGCCTCTGATCAATATTTCATGGAACCAGCTGAAATCCACTCGGAGGGAAGCGTAGAAACTGCTCTTTGCTTATTCTTCTTTCCTTTTAACACCAGCTCTTACGTCTTTACGTTTTCTGCTCTCTTCATTGTGAAGATTACATCACGTTGGGGTAAATGAGCGTTTCCACTATACGGACACGTTGCTGTTCTCGGCCTTGCAGCAGTGGACGGGGATGAAGCAGGTACTTGTAAGAAAGACGCCATGTTTTCTAATCCTGGACCCCTTTAAGTGTGGTAAGCCTTTAGAGGGACTGGGTGGGTGAACAGTCGGGTCACATCCATTTCCAGCTGTCGCTCCCTGTTGTGATATCTGACTGCACTCGCCGCTCGATGGCCGATATCTGGTGTACTTTTGCCATTGCCATATTGACTAGTTTTGGTTGCTGTCGGTCGCTCCATGCCGATACTGCAGAAGTGCGAGCTCAGACAAGGCCACCGATGACTGCAGATATTAATCGTTCAGATGGGTGATAATTCGCTTTGATCACCATCAATGATGAGAACGGATGTTACAAGATTTCCTGTGACTGGAGCAGTAGAGCACACATGAACACCTCCATTAACTTCTATGGGAACCGTAACACTCATACATAACCACCACCCCAAGCGGCAGGCTACCGTTGTGGTCATGCATAAAAATTATTGCTCCATTCACACGGGGGGCTTTGGGACCCCAGTTGTTTATGGGCTCACCTCTGTGAGGTGGACTTAGTAAGCTGTCGGTCGGGGTGGGCAGCACAGACTGAAGGCGACAATGCAGCAGAGTTGTCTTGCAGAAAGTGGATTAGCGATGACCAGTACAGCAGGGTGTGTAGGACGGCAGATGGCCAAGCGGAGCTGGAAGCACTAGATTCAGCTGAGCCAGATGTGCTGATCGTACTGCAGAGATGTGAAGGCAACTGCTATCTTGCTGCAGGAGCGGGATCACGCTCAGGAATAGCACAGGATAGCCAAAGCGAATTCATTGCAAGGTACCTTGATAGCAGAGATGAGTTTGTTTGCATGTAACGCAATGAGCTGGGAGTGCAGTAACCAGAATTAACTCGACTAAGCTTGGAAGTATCACCCAGATCACAGTCAGGAGTAGCTGAGAAGATAACCAGATACCGAGGCTAGCTCCTGGAAAAGAGGGGCGCTCGACGTCCCAAGTGCTCCGGTGTCCTCCAGTCACCTGAACTGGCCTCAAGAAGTCTGGGTGTTGATTTCAGAAATGTTGATACAAGTGGAAGTAAAGCCCGGCACTGGAGCCAGGACAGGGGAGATCACCAGTCTCTGTAACCGGTTGGGTCACAGCCCGCCAGATCCTGATCCTGTGCCTTAACGGTGGTCGTACGTTTCAGGTGGAGGAGCCGGCCGTCATTGTAACGTCTGGGGCCTTCTTCCACTAACCGTCTGTAGGTGATGTACCACCCTACATTGTTGGTGTGAGGACCTCATTGCAGGCCTTATTTTTCTGTTGCCCATTTCTGGGTAATAAAACTGCTACAGAACCGCGTCCTCTCCTGCTCCATTCCCGTCCTTCACCCCCCGGTCTCACAATTTTCCTACCTCTTATTTAGTGCTATAATCCATATAGAAATGTTCTGGCCGAGCACTTAGGGAAGATCTCCTGCGACTGACCAGCAGTGATCGGCCACCGGAGTAGATGGTTTCTGTCTCAGTGTTTTTCTGTTGTCGTCACTCTGGATCTGCCAATCTGCAGGTTGAGACACACAAGACTTCAGGGGGCTGCAAATTACCCAAAACTCGGACCGTTCTTATTGCCCGGACGCGGGAAACTTTGTGGAGGGGCATCGGGCATGTTCCCGATACTAAAGGCAGTCTGCTCCATCAGGACAGATTTCTACCCATGAAGGCAGCGACGGACTGCGTGCGAGTCGGTCAGTGCTCCCTTATGGCCGTTCTCACACGCGCTTCCTGCTGGTGGTCTCCTCACCTGGTAATGTACAGGGCCGTTTACTTTATACATTACCAGGGAGAGGAGCCCATCAGCAGGATGCACAGTGATGCAGGGTGTACTGTGCGGCGTGTCTGCGCTTGCTCTCCATCACTCCTCTCTGTACGGTCTATTACTGAATGCCGAGCAGGTGTTTTCCACCCAACGCTGGTGATTCTTCGGCTCCTCACCGGCTGCCGTCCGCTCGCCCTGCTCCTCGTGACGCTGCGGCGGTTTCCCACTGACGATACTTGTGGTCACAGAAGACGAACCAGTTCTGGTGGTTTCTGTGTGGAAGGAAATATCTGCAGAAGTGAGAACGGTTCACGCTCCGGAACTGAGCGATTTACGCATCTCACATCTGTACCAAGAGGCGACATAAATCCCGAGTGACGCCAGCCGTCCGCGGCGTTAAAGGGGACGTCCAACCTAAGCTTTAAGGCACTTTACTTTCTTCCACCGATATAAAAGTAATGTGAGTTTTATGCTCCAGTCACATCCAGAGCAGCAGTCACACGCACAACCTGACGGATAATGCATTACTGTGCAAATATTGTGTGATCTCCCACAATGCACTGCAGCCTGGTGGCAGGAAGGCAGCAGGACTCTGAGCGCAGCTCTGGCTGTGAATGGAGTATTACTCCTGCTGACACTAGTGATCAGTATGGGATTTGTAAATGAACTTTTTTTTTTTTTTTTTTTTTTAATTGTAACCTAAGATGTGATGTTGAAAAGTGGAGCATTCCTTTTAACTTTCTGTGACGTCCAATGAATTGTCACTGTTTTTGCTTGTACTATATGTGACTGTACTAATGGACATCTTTTTTTTATATACAGAGATATGACAAGATGAGGAAAAATCATTGGAGACCCGGGCACGACGATGGCACACTGGGGCAAGTGAGACAGTCCTGTTTGTGTGTGTGTTATATGTGTGCAGCCACCACTAGGGGGAGCTCCCTGTATACAGAGGTACATAAGATTCTGTCTGCAGCCACCACTAGGGGAGCTCCCTGTATACAGAGGTACATAACATGTCTGCAGCCACCACTAGGGGGAGCTCCCTGTATATAGAGATGCATGATAAGATTCTGTCTGCAGCCACCACTAGGGGGAGCTCCCTGTATACAGAGATACATGATAAGATCCTGTCTGCAGTCACCACTAGGGGGAGCTCCCTGTATACAGAGATACATGATAAGATCCTGTCTGCAGTCACCACTAGGGGGAGCTCCCTGTATACAGAGATACATGATAAGATCCTGTCTGCAGTCACCACTAGGGGGAGCTCCCTGTATACAGAGATACATGATAAGATTCTGTCTGCAGTCACCACTAGGGGGAGCTCCCTGTATACAGACATACATGATAAGATCCTGTCTGCAGTCACCACTAGGGGGAGCTCCCTGTATACAGAGATACATGATAAGATCCTGTCTGCAGTCACCACTAGGGGGAGCTCCCTGTATACAGAGATACATGATAAGATTCTGTCTGCAGTCACCACTAGGGGGAGCTCCCTGTATACAGAGATACATGATAAGATCTTTCTGCAATCACCACTAGGGGAGCTCCCTGTAACAGAGATACATGATAAGATCCTGTCTGCAGCACCACTAGGGGGAGCTCCCTGTATACAGAGATAAATGAGATCCTGTCTGCGAGCCACCACTAGGGGGAGCTCCCTGTATACAGAGATAATGATAGATCCTGTCTGCAGCCACCACTAGGGGAGCTCCCTGTATACAGAGATAAATGAGATCCTGTCTGCAGCCACCACTAGGGGGAGCTCCCTGTATACAGAGATAATAGAGATTCTGTCTGCAGCCACCACTAGGGGATCTCCCTGTATACAGAATACATAAGATCCTGTCTGCAGCCACCACTAGGTGGAGCTCCCAGTATACAGAGATACAGTAAGATCCTGTCTGCAGCACCACTAGGGGGAGCTCTCAGTATACAGAGATACATAAGATCTGGCTGCAGGGCACCACTAGTGGGAGCTCCTGTATACAGAGATACATGTAAGATCCTGTCTGCAGTAACCACTAGGGGGAGCTCCCTGTATACAGAGATACATAAGATACTGCTGCAGCCAACCACTAGGGGAGCTCCCTGTATACAGAGATACATGAAGATCCTGTCTGCAGGCACCACTAGGGGGAGCTCCCTGTATACAGAGTACATAAGATCACTGTCTGCAGCCACCACTAGGGGGAGCTCCCTGTATACAGAGTACATAAGATCATGGCTGCAGCACCACTAGGGGGAGCTCCCTTATACAGAGTACATAAGATCATGTCTGCAGCCACCACTAGGGGGAGCTCCCTGTATACAGAGGTACATAAGATCCTGTCTGCACCACCACTAGGGGGAGCTCCCTGTATACAGAGGTACATAAGATCATGGCTGCAGCCACCATAGGGGGAGCTCCCTGTATACAGAGGTACATAAGATCATGGTCCGCAGCCACCATTAGGGGGAGCTCCCTGTATACAGAGGTACATAAGATCATGGCGCAGCCACCACTAGGGGGAGCTCCCTGTCAGAAAGGGGATAGGAGCTCCTGTATACAGACATACATGATAAGATCATGGCTGCAGCCACCACTAGGGGGAGCTCCCTGTATACAGAGATACATGATAAGATTGTCTGCAGCCACCACTAGGGGGGGCTCCCTGTGTACAGAGATACATGATTAGATTCTGTCTGTAGCCATCACTAGGGGGAGCTCCCTGTATACAGAGATACATGATAAGATCCTGTCTGCAGCCACCACTAGGGGGAGCTCCCTGTATACAGAGATACATGGTAAGATCCAGTCTGCAGCCACCATTAGGGGGAGCTCCCTGTATACAGAGATGCATAAGATCCTGTCTGCAGCCACCACTAGGGGGAGCTCCCTGTATACAGAGGTACATGAGATCATGGCTGCAGCCACCACTACAGGGAGCTCCCTGTATAAATACAAAAGATACATGATATAGATCCTGTCTGCAGCTACCACTAGGGGGAGCTCCCTGTATACAGAGATACATGGTAAGATCCAGTCTGCAGCCACCATTAGGGGGAGCTCCCTGTATACAGAGGTACATGAGATCATGGCTGCAGCCACCACTAGGGGGAGCTCCCTGTATACAGAGGTACATAAGATCCTGTCTGCAGCCACCATTAGGGGGAGCTCCCTGTATACAGAGGTACATAAAGTCATGGCTCCAGCCCTTTAGGGAGCACCTACAACTTCTGTCTTTTTCTGTGCAGATTTGTAACAAACTGTAGGATTTGCTAGTAGCAGTAAAGTGACGGAGATCTGTGACGTCTCGCGCTCTTGTTGCTCCTACTTTGTTATTTTGTGCACTAGATTAAGGACAACTGCTATACCATTTGCTGCATTACTTTGTGCACTAGACTTGGGCTGCATCATTTTGTGCACTAGATTAAGGACAACTGTTATATCATGTGCTGCATTACTTTGTGACTTTGTGCACTAGATTAAGGACAGCTGCTATACCATTTGCTGCATTATTTTGTGCACTAGATTAGGGCTGCATCACTTTGTGCACTAGATTAAGGACAACTGTTATATTATTTGCTGCATTATTTTGTGTATTAGACAACTGTTATACCATCTGCTATGCTAAGATCTACTTGATATATTTATCTTTATGAGTAGACCTATTCACATCTGATCTGTATTAGTCTATAGCAATTTGTTTGTATTGCTTTACCATCTCATATTGTCCTTGCTTACCTGTTTTTTTTTTTTTTTTTATGCAGCAATTTGAGGACTAAGGCCGGCGTCACACTGGCGAGTGTGATGCGAGTTAGTCGCACGACTAACTCGCATCAACACCCGGCATGGCCGCCCGCTCTCAGACCCGAGTGTGCGGCTACATGTATTTCTATGCAGCCGCACGCTCAGGTCCGAGAGCGGGCGGCCATGCCGGGTGTTGATGCGAGTTAGTCGTGCGACTAACTCGCATCACACTCGCCAGTGTGACGCCGGCCTAATTGTTCCTCTCTGGTCCTGTCTTCATTTTGGCCTTTGGGGTGACTATGCTCTAAGTATACTACCATGTTTGGCTGAGGTTTCCATATATATTTCATCTAAGTGTATTGTATTATACAGATAGGGGTTATAGGGGTTTATTGTTCCTGTTATGGGCTTTGTGCCTTGTTTTAATTGTTTTTAATGACTACAGTGTGGTTTTGCAGTTTTTTCAATAAAAATATTTTCTAATTGTTATGATTTATTTTTGGCATCCCTGGTGTCCTGGTATGTACTCTTTCTTGTCTTTCTAGCATTACTATTACATACCCCAGGTTGATGCCTTTCTATAAGTATTTCTTGAATGGTGCCCTCCACTGTTGTTTTGGTTTCTAAACAATGTGCATATGTTACTTAGCGTCTTTCCTCCAACACAGCGGCGCCTGTCGGAGAGGTAACGATCTCCGCGTCTATGTTGGCCCGTTATTCCTTCTTCCGTTGATTAGTCGGACTGTGCACACGTCTGCAGTGTCTCCACCGATCCTTAACATAAATGTCCAGTCCTGCCCTCCACAAGAGCCGCCATGTGAGAGCACCCCAAAAAATCAGCCTTATGGGAGAGCTGCTTGTATATGGTTCCTCAGTCAAATGTTCAGGGTCGCCGGCTCCGAGTAGCAGTGTATTGTGTACTTATGCATCCTCACGCTGCTCATCCTGAGCTGCCTGGCTCATGATGAAAATGCCAGAACCACAGTGAGGACTGACACTTGACGAGGGAAGGGGTTAACCCCGTGTAACAATGCAGTGTTTAGATCTGTGATCCGCCTGGTGGCTCCGGGTGCAGTGCCCTCTTATTTTTAGTACAATTACTGATCTGGTTTCTGGCAGAGGCCAGACAGGCGTCACTGGGTCCAGGGAGCCGCTGCTGCCATTTACGAGCTGCATGCTCCAGGCACGGAGTTGTTTAGACGTCGGTCACAGATTGTACTTTGCTCTTGTTCCAGCAATGACGGGAATATCGAGGCGGGGAGAAAACGGTCCGCAGTCCAAGTGCACAGAGCGCAGGGGGACAGTGCTGGGACCTGTCAGGGGACTTGGTACAGTGGATCTCAATCAGATCCGTCTGCCCGCACTCAGGACCCTGCACTGTTACCCCACAATAGTCTCCTGCCCGACACCCAGAGAATTCAGAAAATCATGGACTGGAAATGCGTTGGCTCCACTCTTCTGTCATCACTAAGATCTGGTGTGAATGCACCACACAAAGGAAGATTGCGCTCTATACCGCTGTGTTGAGAGCAGTAACCGCTCGTTGTCCTGCTGTCGGAGCAGTAACCACTCGTTGTCCTGCGGTCGGAGCAGTAAGCGCTCGTTGTCCTGCGGTCGGAGCAGTAAGCGCTCGTTGTCCTGCTGTCGGAGCAGTAAGCGCTCGTTGTCCTGCTGTCGGAGCAGTAAGCGCTCGTTGTCCTGCTGTCGGAGCAGTAAGCGCTCGTTGTCCTGCTGTCGGAGCAGTAAGCGCTCGTTGTCCTGCTGTCGGAGCAGTAAGCGCTCGTTGTCCTGCTGTCGGAGCAGTAAGCGCTCGTTGTCCTGCGGTCGGAGCAGTAAGCGCTCGTTGTCCTGCTGTCGGAGCAGTAAGCGCTCGTTGTCCTGCTGTCGGAGCAGTAAGCGCTCGTTGTCCTGCTGTCGGAGCAGTAAGCGCTCGTTGTCCTGCTGTCGGAGCAGTAAGCGCTCGTTGTCCTGCTGTCGGAGCAGTAAGCGCTCGTTGTCCTGCGGTCGGAGCAGTAAGCGCTCGTTGTCCTGCTGTCGGAGCAGTAAGCGCTCGTTGTCCTGCTGTCGGAGCAGTAAGCGCTCGTTGTCCTGCTGTCGGAGCAGTAAGCGCTCGTTGTCCTGCGGTCGGAGCAGTAAGCGCTCGTTGTCCTGCTGTCGGAGCAGTAAGCGCTCGTTGTCCTGCTGTCGGAGCAGTAAGCGCTCGTTGTCCTGCTGTCGGAGCAGTAACCGCTCGTTGTCCTGCGGTCGGAGCAGTAACCGCTCGTTGTCCTGCGGTCGGAGCAGTAACCGCTCGTTGTCCTGAGGTCGGAGCAGTAACCGCTCGTTGTCCTGCGGTCGGAGCTGTGCGAGCGTTTTTTTTGGGGGAGAGCCATCATTTCCATCTCCATTTTGGGTTGCAGATGACCGCTTAATGATTTTTATTAATATTTTTTTTTCTTATGGTAGCGGATTAAAAAGACAATTGTAATATTTGATTTAAAAAAAATAGTTTGCTCTGCAGGAGAAATATCGCATTCTGTGGTTATACACGCCGCATGTTCGGCGGTGGCGCTAACAGAAGGTCTTATGCTTGCTTTTTGTGGCATTTTTATTGGTAACGTTTTGAGTACACAACATGGCAATTTGTTTTTCCTTACACTTTTGGTACTAAAGTCTTCAAAGAGTAAAATCCTTTAAGTGCTTGTGTACTGGCCTAAAACTTGTCTTCCCAAGGTATTGGGGGGAGTAGTGTCTGGATATCTAGGACTCCTGACAACACTGCGTCTGCGATTACAGCTATTACTGACCTGGTCCTGACATGGTGTTTGGGGCTGGGAAATTTTTCTCAAAATTTCCAGGAATCCTGAAAGCAGTGCCTGTGAGATTAAGGCTGGTCCTGAGATGGTGTTTGGGGTTTGAGTGTCCTCTCTGTACGTCCATGACTCCTGACAGTAATATCTGTGTGATTAAGGCTGGTCCTGACATGATGTTTGGGGTTGGAGCGTCCTCTCTGTAGGTCCTGACAGTAATATCTGTGTGGTTGGGGCTGGTCCTGAGATGGTGTTTGGGTTTGGAGCATCCTCTCTGTACATCCATGACTCCTGACCGTAATATCTGTGTGGTTGGGGCTGGTCCTGACATGGTGTTTGTGGTTGGAGCGTCCTCTCTGTACGTCCATGACTTCTGACCATAATATCTGTGTGGTTAGGGCTGGTCCTGACATGGTGTTTGGGGTTGGAGCGTCCTCTCTGTACGTCCATGACTTCTGACCGTAATATCTGTGTGGTTAGGGCTGGTCCTGACAGTCTTTGGGGTTGGAGCGTCCTCTCTGTACGTCCATGACTCCTGACCGTAATATCTGTGTGGTTGGGGCTGGTCCTGACATGGTGTTTGGGGTTGGAGCGTCCTCTCTGTACGTCCATGACCCCTGACAGTACACTGCCTGACAGAAGTTATGTCGCTTATCCATAATATGTAAATCAAAGCTTATAACGTGACTATAAATTCATCCATTGGTTGTATAAATTATTCTTTTGAAAGCTGAAACCCTCCGAAATGTGGTTTAGGTTAAGAAAATAAATTGGCATCAATGCAGAAATATTGATCATTTAATGGACACAGAATGGTCAGATTATGGCAAGACAAAAGTTTTGTCGCCCACAGAAAGAATTGTGATATTGAAACAAATTAACTTAATACAAATATATGTTGCATAACATTGGTGAATGAAGTTGTGGTGATATTAGAGTCATATTTAATATTTTGTGTGACTTCCATGAGCTTGAAGGACTGCATCCATGCGGTTCAACAATGATTTATACAATTTATTAATGAAGTCATCAGGAATAGCACAGAATGCAGTCTTACATGCCTCCCAGAGTTCATCTAGATTCCTTGGTTTTGTCTTCCAAGCTTCCTCTTTCATCCTACCCCAAACATGCTCAATGATGTTCATGTCTGGTGACTGGGCTGGCCAGTCCTTGAGCACCTTGATCTTTTTGCCTGGAGGAACTTTGTTCTAGAGATGGATGTATGAGATGGAGCACCATCCTGCTGCAGAATTTGACCCCTTTTATGATTTGGAATATAAGAGGTAGCTAATACTTCTTGATATTTTAGGCTATTGATATTGCCTTCCACCTTGCAAATGTTTCGCACACTCCATACTGAATGTAACCCCAGACCATGATCTTTCCACCACCAAGTTTAACTGTTTTCTGGGTGTATTTTGGATCCATACGGGCTCCAGTAGGTCTTCTGCAGTATTTGCGGTGGCTGTGGTGTAATTCTACTGAAGATTCATCAGAGAAATCCACCTTCTGCCACTTTTCCAGCGTACATCTGTTTAGCAGGCTGTGGGACTTTGCAAATGCCACATGGTTTTTTATTTGCCTTTGACACTAAACTCTGCAGGGTCATCAATACAGAGGAGGACAATTTTATATTACAGGAGGATTTATGTAAACTAGAAGCTTGGGCTGATAAATGGCAAATGAGCTTTAATGGGGATAAATGTAAGGTCATGCACTTGGGTAGAACAAATAAGATGTATAATTATGTGCTTAATTGTAAAACACTGGGCAAAACTGTCACTGAAAAAGACCTGGGTGTATGGGTGGACGACAAACTCACATTTAGTGGCCAATGTCAGGCAGCTGCTGCCAAGGCAAATAAAATAATGGGATGCATTAAAAGAGGCATAGATGCTCATGAGGAGAACATAATTTTACCTCTATACAAGTCACTGGTGCGACCACACTTAGAATACTGTGTGCAGTTCTGGTCTCCGGTGTATAAGAAAGACATAGCTGAACTGGAGCGGGTGCAGAGAAGAGCGACCAAGGTTATTAGAGAACTGGGGGGTCTGCAATACCAAGACAGGTTATTACACTTGGGGTTATTGAGTTTGGAAAAACGAAGGCTTAGGGGTGATCTTATTACAATGTATAAATATATGAGGGGACAGTACAAAGACCTTTCTAATGATCTTTTTACTCTTAGACCTGTGACGGGGACAATGGGGCATCCTCTACGTCTGGAGGAAAGAAGGGTTTAGCCATAATCACAGACGCAGATTCTTTACTGTAAGAGCAGTGAGACTATGGAACTCTCTGCCGTCTAATGTTGTAATGAGTGATTCCCTACTAACATGTAAGAAGGGACTGGATGCCTTTCTTGAAAAGTATAATATTACAGGCTATATTCACTAGTTTCCTAGATACAGCGTTGATCCAGGGAGCTAGTCTGATTGCCGGATGTGGAGTCGGGAAGGAATTTTTTTCCCCAATGTGAAGCTTACTGTTTGCCACTTGGTTTTTTTTTTTGCCTTCCTCTGGATCAACATGTTAGGGCAGGTTAGGATAGGATATGGGTTGAACTAGATGAACTTAAAGTCTTCCTTCAACCTTAATAACTATGTTACTATGTTTTGTTTAGTTCTGGCTTCTGGGCAATGAATCGACCATGGAAGCCATTTCAAGACAGAATCTTACAAACTGTTCTAGTTGACACAGGGACTTGAGGTGACCAGGCCTGTTGGAGCTCTGCTGCAGTGGAAGAGGGGCTTGCTTTGGATTTTCTAACCAACAAACGTTCCTCCTGAGCTGTTGTCTTGCGGGGTCTGCTGGACCTGGACTTGTCAACATCTCCAGTCTCTTCAAATCTTTTTTTAATTTTTTGTACTTGACACCGAGACATATTAAAGGTGCCAGCCACCTCTGCAGTGGATCTGGTCTTCAGCCTCTTGATAATCCAGGCAATGGTCGCAGGGTGGATTTTTGGCATGTTGTCAGAGCTCAAGTTGCAGTTCAAGTGAAGGTCTGGGGGTGCTGGGTTTCTTTTTATACACACCCACTAATTAACCGATCATTTACTGAGCACAGGTGAGGATGTAAACTAGGATTGGGTGCATTATATGACCAGGCGACAAAACTTTTGTCTTGCCAAAATCTGACTATTCTGTGTCCATTAAATGATCAATATTTCTGCATTGATGCCAATTTATTTTCTTAACCTAAGCCACATTTTTGAGGATTTCAGCTTTCAAAAGAATAATTTATACAACCAATGGACGAATTTAAAGTCAGGTTATAAGCTTTTATTTACATAACATTTATAAGCGACATAACTTCTGTCAGGGAGTGTAATATCTGTGTGGTTAGGGCTGGTCCTGACATGGTGTTTGTGGTTGGAGCGTCCTCTCTGTACGTCCATGACCCCTGACAGTAATATCTGTGTGGTTAGGGCTGGTCCTGACATGGTGTTTGGGGTTGGAGCGTCCTCTTTGTAGGTCCATGACTCCTGACAGTAATATCTGTGTGGTTAGGGCTGGTCCTGACATGTTGTTTGGGGTTGGAGCATCCTTTCTGTAGGTCCTGACAGTAATATCTGTGTGGTTAGGGCTGTCCTGAGATGGTGTTTGGTGTTGGAGCGTCTTCTCTGTACATCCATGACTCCTGACCATAATATCTGTGTGGTTAGGGCTGGTCCTGAGATGGTGTTTGGTGTTGGAGCGTCTTCTCTGCACATCCATGACTCCTGACCGTAATATCTGTGTGGTTAGGGCTGGTCCTGACATGATGTTTGGGGTTGGAGCGTCCTCTCTGTAGGTCCATGACTCCTGACAGTAATATCTGTGTGGTTGGGGCTGGTCCTGACATGGCGTTTGTGGTTGGAGCATCCTCTCTGTACGTCCATGACTTCTGACCGTAATATCTGTGTGGTTAGGGCTAGTCCTGACATGGTGTTTGGTGTTGGAGCGTCTTCTCTGTACATCCATGACTCCTGACCGTAATATCTGTGTGGTTAGGGCTGGTCCTGACATGATGTTTGGGTTGGAGCGTCCTCTCTGTAGGTCCATGACTCCTGACAGTAATATCTGTGTGGTTAGGGCTGGTCCTGACATGGCGTTTGTGGTTGGAGCGTCCTCTCTGTATGTCCATGACTCCTGACCGTAATATCTGTGTGGTTAGGGCTGGTCCTGACATGGTGTTTGGGGTTGGAGCGTCCTCTCTGTACATCCATGATTCCTGACAGTAATATCTGTGTGGTTAGGGCTGGTCCTGACATGGTGTTTGGGGTTGGAGCGTCCTCTCTGTACATCCATGATTCCTGACAGTAATATCTGTGTGGTTAGGGCTGGTCCTGACATGGTGTTTGGGGTTGGAGCGTCCTCTCTGTACGTCCATGACTCCTGACAGTAATATCTGTGTGGTTAGGGCTGGTCCTGACATGGTGTTTGGGGTTGGAGCGTCCTCTCTGGTTACATCAGCGCTGCCGGATCTGCTCCTCTACAGTAGTCTGCTTATAATTGGCGCCTTTTTTCGCTGCCCTTCTCTATCTTGACTTCGCAGTGCCGGTAGATATTACTTTTACAAACTGGTAGCACGAAAATGCTGATGACGGCAACTCTAAAACACAATACTCTGGATCCACATATGGCGTCTAAAGTAATATATATATATATATATATATATATATATAATATATATATATATATATATATATATATATATCTCTTTCTCCGGCTGAATGCCAATTTAGATTCCATAACAAAATATATACGCCGTGTATTTTTGCACCTTTATATTATTTTATTATGTGACAATTTTTGCAATTATTTTTTTTTTCTGGGCCTTTTTTCTTTATGATATTCCTGAAAACACCTTAACTTTTTTTTTTTTTATTGTAAAAGTTTAGAAAGCTGCAGACTGTGTAGATGGGTCTTTGCCTTGCCACCTTAGGTAATTGGTGGGCACTAAGTAGTGGGTTCGCGGGGCATCGGATGGAGCGCAGGTCAGTTTCAGCTCTTCTTCTAGACTGGTGAATATGGGACAAGTCTTCCCCTCGGGACCCATAGAGATGTGGCTGTACTGTAATCCGGGCCGATCTCAGCAGCACCCAGTAGGGTGTCCTATAGGTGCAGCAGGTCGGCCCTATGCTCCACTGCACACATGCTGTGAACTTTGCACGCCCGGTTTGAGTAGTTTTGCATGTGACTGAGGCTGGAGCGTGTCCCTCTTGGAGTGGATAATGAGAGAACCGCCTTCTTGGGGCTGTCTCTTTCATGTGTGACTGTGCCTGTAATCTAATGCTTTTTCAGCTGACTTCCTGAACAGTGCAGGAAGAAGCCAGACAGTCTGCGAGAGAGAGAAAGACAGCAGTAAAGCGCAGCGAAGGGGTGAGAGTCATCTATAGAGAAGGACGAGGGCGAGACACTGACCAGAAGAGAAAAAGTTTGGAAAGTTCTGCAAGTTCCTCCGGCGAAGCGATCCCTGAGATCCACAGGTCGGATTATACTGTACGTTATATTCCTCCTTCTCGGCTGACTCTCTCCCTCGCTTTCTTTTTTCCTCTAGTCATTTCTTGTATTTAAATCCTTTTGATCTTTGTAGTTTTCTCTAACAGCTGCCTCTTCGATTCGCCTGTACTCTCTCCCTACCTACATCTGTCAGTCCCTGTCCTGTAACGTAAGCAGCCCCTCAAGCTGGCGGACCCTCCTGTGTCGGGGGGGCTCTAGTGTGGCAGACAGGGTTAAAGCTGACAGAGACATTATTCTATGGGGGTCTTCAGGTCAAGAAGGTCTTTTTTTTTTATTTTAGGGGAAAAATAAATATCTGCACATTTGATGGTAATATTGTAGAGTTTGTGAGATTACTTGAGGAGCTCAGATCTGGTCACAGACAGTAGATGGGGTCTGCCGCAGATAAATGGTTGCTTAGTCCTATAGTTTGCAGGCATTTAGGAAGAACAAGAAATGTTAAAGCCGAGGTTCGTCCTGCTTGATTCATTCACCTGAATGCTGCAGTACCGGACACTGCCTACGGGAAAGAGTGGCGCTGTGTCAGGAAGAAGGCGAACTCGTAAGCTAATTTAATAATCTCGGATAACCTCTTTATCAGGGTCTCTCATTTATTGGGAGCTGTCATTCTAGAAGACCACCATTCCTTACCACCAGGCAGGATTTGTTCCCTTTGTGGGGAGCGGTCTCCATCCGGCCGGATCAGGTCTCCAGTGTTGTCACTTCTTGCTGGTCTAACTTTGATTTGAACAATTTTTGACTTTTTTTTTTCCCTAATCTTGTGAACGTTTTGGCTACTTCTCCGCTCGTCGGTTTGTAAGGGGGATGCTGAGAGTTGTAGTTTCTTAGCCCTGTGGAGAGGCACCGATTGCCTGCGGTCATGGACGCGATAACCTTTCTCTGCGCTGTTTCCTGTTTTTGTGGTTGCTGACTCGTGCGCTCGCTTGTCACGGTCTCCGCACACATCCATATGGTAGCGTGACACTTCCCCATCTCCTCATCCCATGATCACCTGGATTTCTTCTTCTCTCTCCGCTGCTTTTACTCTTCTCTAATCTGGTTAACCTGCTATTTAAAACGCTTAATCTCTTATTAAAAGCGTCGTTAATCTGAGCTGGGGGAGGGGTAGAGGAATGGTCCCCAAAGACGAGAATGCCAGGAAGCCGGCAGGTGCTGAGCGCACGGGAAAAAAAGTTCACTACCTTCTAAGTGCTTGTTTCATAAGGGGTGAAGACTTTCCATATGACTAGTTGGTTAGAGGAAGCCCCCTCTCCTACTCCGAGCTGATCCAGACTCAGTTATTGTCTTCATGGTCTTTTTTTTTTTTTTTTTTTTTGTACCACCTGTTTGCAGGGAATTGTCTGTTTGGTTTGGCCGCTTTCCAGACCGCAGCTCGGCAGATGTCAACAACCTCCTAAGATCCTAATACTTAGAATCGCAGCGCCTCTTGTCGGGCAGGCCAGTATAATCCGCGATCCAACCACAAGTGATCGTTCGTTCTGTTGTCAGTCATCTCGTCTTGTATGCAAAAGCTAAAGGGAGAAACCAACTATCAAACTGATGATGTGTGATGGAAGGAGGAGAGCAACAATGAAATGAATGATCAGGAAGGGAAAGAAGGTAAGATAGGGCCGACGACCACTAGACGAGGAGAACTCAACCGTCACAACGACGGCGTGGGAAAGGGCAACGATCTGGCCGACGACGCCTAGGAAGGGGGGAGGGCAATGAACGGGTCAATGACTTCTAGAAGCAGGGAGGGCAACAATCGATCGGGCCACCGACTGCTAAAGGGGGGAGGGCAACGATCGGATCAACGAGGGTAAGAGAGTCTCAATCTGGCCGCTAACTGCTAGAGGTGGGGGGGCAACAACAACTGGAAAAAAGGGACAGGAAAAAAAGCTACGATGGAACATGCAATCAGTGAGGGAGGGAAGAGGCCAACAACAGTTAATAAGTTCAGTTATGAATGAAAAGCTGAAGTTCTAACATGTAAATGATAGTAACCAAATGTAGATGGCCTTGCAGTAATAACAATCTAGTCAGGCAGGTAAAACGACTATAAGAAGCACCAGAAGAACCTCATTTTCACCAGCTACAGGTCCCTTAATCACAATGCTCCTTGTCGGGGAAGTCCATGATGGCAACTCTTCCAAATCTGCAGTTTCTGCTGAAGTTCCACCTGTTCCTAAAGATCTTACCCTCCGGGTAAGGGAGGGAAGAGAAACCAACGATTAGTAATTCAGTGGTACAAACTAATTATCAAACCCTCATGAGAAAGAAACCAACGATTTAATCATTGATGGGTTAGGGAGGGGAGAATGCAACGATCAAACAAGCAACTAGTAATGGGGGAAATCGATGATCAGTAATGGAGGCAGAGAAACCAGTGGTAAGGGAGAGAGATAATCCAATGTTTAACCAGAAATGGATACGGGAGGCAGAGAATCCAACGATCAAACCAAATGATTGGTAAGGTAGAGCACAACGATGGAACCAGCGATGGTGAAGAAAGGAGGAGACCAGGGATGGTGAAGGAAGGAGGAGACCAAGCGATCAAGATAATGATGAAAGGCGAGGAAGAGAGCAAACATTGAACAAATGGTGGCTGTGGAACTGGGAGAGAGCAATGAGTGAAGACAATGACATCTTATGGAAAAGGAGGATGCAGTGAGCGAAGCGACAACGGGTGGGGGACTGGGAGAGAGCAATGAGGATAATGCAACCAGCAAACCAACAACGGATGAAGTCGTAAGATGTAAATGATAGTAAGCGAATATAAATCGACTTGGTCTTCAGTGTCAGATCAAATAGCTGTAATATGTACTAAGAGAAATGGTCTCTTGGCGCATTTCTGTCATTAGATGCCATGCGGAAGCCTTTGCTGGGTTCCTTTCTCTTGTTTGCTTGTTGACTTTGTTCATAATTTTATATTTTTTCCACTAATCACTAAAGTGTCTGATTTGCATGTCACAGGGTTAGAAAACCCGCGGTCGTTGACGTCAGAGCCGGCCAATTACTGCTGCATTAATCTCCTCGCTCATTTCCATGCTCTGTAATTCCGGATGGTGGCTGCAGGATGACGTTCTCATGACGTGAGGTTTTACTGTCAGTTTACATGGCAACATCTCTGGGCCTCCATAAACTGGATCTGTCTCTAGCGCTGGGGATTATGTGGCCTAATAATTACTAGGAAATGCGTAGATCATTTAGACGCGAGGCAGAAGGTGCGTCGTACCTCAGTCACAGCCCAGATTGCTTGGATTACTGGTCATAAACTCTGGCGTGACTAGTGGATTATGTGACCTGATTAGTAATGTCATCCCTAACTCCCACCGCCCATTTTGGCCGGAAGTCAATGGTTATGGCCGTTTTAGTGGCTCCATACAAACAGAACTGCAATGACATGAATGTCTCCCCTGTGTTCTTGTCTGACTTGTTACCAGTAGATCTGTGTTCTGATCTCTTGACTTCTCTTTTACAGGTCGGTGGATGTCAGGTTGCTGTCTTTGAAGACGATCCATCTAGTCATGCGACATTGACAAGTGGAGGATGTCCTCAGTATTTCTTTTGTAAATGCCCTTTTGATGCTTTGTGTAGCATCTGCTCCGCGTAAGATTCAGACGTTTAACATTTCCCGACTGTTTGGACCACTGGTGTTTTTGTAAAGCACCAGCCACAAGAGTCAAACAGCAAATCTTCAGTCTTCCGTGACTTATAAGTAGCACTTCCATTGCATCGAGAGCTCACCCATCTAAGTACATACTGGGACCCCCCAGGGGAATGCCGCGCAAGGTTAGCGTGGCGGCCTGGGGGCGGCCCTGTTTATTTCATGGAATGCCATTCTTCTACTCTACCTCATGAGCCGTCCAAAGACTCCCGACGCTTCAGACCTTACGGCACATGTAATCAGACTTGCTGAAGAAGCAGAAGCGGAGTTAGAGAAACAAAAGGGGCTTCTCCAGCAAATCCACCACTATAGCGGGTTGCTTAACCGCCGACCCGCTCTGCCAAATGCTGCCCATGGACCTGAGTTGCCTCAGCGGCTCTTAAATGCCTCTCTTCCATCGCCAACACCTGTGGCCTCTGACTCTCAGTCACCAGTCATTCCAGTTCTCGTCGTAGCATGTGATCGGCCCTCAGTGAGGAAGTGCCTGGACTCCCTGCTCAAGTACCGGCCTTCAGCAGAGCAGTTTCCTATTGTTGTAAGCCAGGACTGCGGCCATGCCGAAACGGCAAGAGTTATTGACTCCTACAGAGATGCTATCACTCACATCAGTCAGCCTGACCTCTCTGAGGTCCCTGCTCCCCCAGAACATAGAAAGTTTCAGGGCTACTATAAAATCTCCAGGCACTATAGATGGGCACTTAACCAGGTACGTCTGCGTGTTGTACATGCAGCTTTGGATTTTTCTCTTCCAGGCACCTTCTTTACCACAATATCCCCCATGTAGAACGAGTCCACAGTTTTCTCGCGCCAGAATATTTCAACGGGAAAATTCTTTGACCAGTATCATTCCAACCCATAACCTGACCTTTTATTAAGCTACCAAGTCGGGATGAGCAATGTTTAAAGGGGTGTTCCTGTCGCAGTTGGTGATGGAAAATTAATAGGATATGCCCTCACTTTAAAGGAGTTATAATGAACATATACCGTATATACTCGAGTATAAAACTGGGAAAACTTATTGACTCGAGTATAAGCCTAGGGTGGGAAATGCAGCAGCTGCAGGTAATTTTCAAAAACAAAATAGATACCAATAAAAGTAAAATTAATTGAGACATCAGTAGGCTAAATGGTTTTGAATATCCATATTGAATAAGGAGCCCCACATAATGCTCCATACAGTTCATGATGGGCCCCATAAGATGCTCCATACAAAAAATATGCCCCCTATAATGCTGCACAAAGGTTAATAATGGCCCCATAAGATGCTCCATATTAAAATACGCCCCATATAATGCTGCATAAAAGGTGCTCCATAGATATATATGCCCCATATGCCGCTGTGATTAAAAAAATAAAAAAGACATACTCGCCTCTCGTCGCTGGGGTAAGGTGCCGGTGTCCTGAGCAGACGGTGACACCAGCGCGCTATGGGGGCCAGGTGCCGGTGTCGCCGCTGCCTCAGGCCCCCGGCACCCTCGATATTCACGTGTCCCCGTTCCACCTCCGAGCGCCGCTCTTTCTTCCGGGTCTCTGCAGTGACTGTTCAGGCAGAGGGCACGCACTAAGCACGTCATCCCGCCCTCTGACCTAAATGTCACAGCCAGAGGACGCGGAAGACAGAGCGGCGGTGGAACGGGGACAGATGAATTTCGCATGGCTCCCCCCATCACACACACACCCTCCTGACGCGTTCTCTGCACTTCTTGTTTCTCCGATGGTCTCCGGCGCCGGCAGCTCTTTCCAGTGTTCAGCGATCACGTGGTACCGCTCATTAAAGTAATGAATATGCGCTCCACGCCTATAGTCGCGTGCATATTCATTACTTTAATGAGCGGTACCATGTGACCGCTGAACACAGGAAGAGCTGCGGCGCCGGTGACCATCGGAGAAGCAGTGAAGTGCAGAGACTGCGCCAGGAAGGGGTGAGTATGATCTGATAGCCGCCGGCTCCTGCGCTCCCTCTCCCCCGCCTACCACCTGGGACAATGACTCAAGTATGAGCCGAGAGGGGCACTTTCAGCCTAAAAAAATGGGCTGAAAATCTTGGCTTATACTCGAGTATATACGGTACATATGATAGGAACGCTTACTCCACCGCCGCTATAATAATTGCTAGCAGTCTGCCCTCCCACCAAGCCTGAGAGTAAGAGCTGCTGTGTCCCCCCTCACAGCTTTTCTTCTGCAGAGGGCTGTCCCAGCCGCCTAATACTGAGCATCCGAAGGGAAAGCTGCTCTGAATCCTCATCTTGGCCCTTCATTCTCAGGATTGGAGGAGGTCCCAGAGGTCAGACTCCTTCTCATCTTTGACAATCCAGTTGGGCCTGAAAGTGTGTAACCCACCAGGTACTATCGAAATTTCACTGCTGCTAGTTTCGCTTCTCACATTGCTTAAGTTGGGCTGGAAGGTCAGTGTATTTATCATCATTCACAGATACGAAATGGTGCTCACCTCCTAAACGGAGATTATTTTATAGCTAATCTTTTGGCCAAAATACGCGAGCTCGTAACCCACGTCACGGGTCCTCACCCTTACGAGTCCTAACACTAAACTGAAATAGCACAAAAAGAGGACTAGACAATGCCCTAAAAATTCAAAAACACAGCAAAAAGGCAGAGATGCTCACGTGCCCAGGCCTCCAAACAAATGCACTATCAGGGTGCAGTGGACCCATATAGTTAAGATTTCAGCAACACAGGTGCAAGGATACCAATGAGACAACCGCTCACAGCCTACCAATCCATGGAGGGGCGGCTGCTTGGTATATTAATGCACAATGAAGACTTGTATGCGGCGCTGTTCACACAATGGAAATGCACAGCATACAGGTTAACAGCCTATTAGTGACGCCCTTCCATTAGATCAGGCGGGCTGCCCAGTGCTATCCAAATGCATCCCATGTGAACAGACACCACAGTTTACAAGACCGAATGGGCCCAACTACACCCTGAAAAAAAGTGCAAAAAAATATAAAAATATGTGAGGTATTAGTTATTTTATAGGCCTGGGTTTAAGAAAGGTAAGTGTTCTGTGCACCTTCATATTTGTAAGGACTCATCTGAGGATGGTTGCCTTGTAGTGACTGCCCCTTCCATGCATTTCCATAATCAAAGTGTAAGTAAAGTGAATAATCTAAAAGAATACAGATAGGCAAATATGTTCTCTCAAGCACTGTGCAAATGTTTGAGACAGGTGTGGTGAAAATGCAGAGTAAGAAACTCTATCAATTAACAAAATAGAAAGTGAATGAACAAAAGAAAAATCTAAATCCCTTCAATATTTGGTGGCCGCCCTTTACCTTCAACACTTCTACTAGTTAGTTCCACAGGTTATGAAGTGAATAGGCAGGAGATTGTTCCAAACATCTTGGAGACCTGACCCCAGATCTTCTGTGTATGAGGCTTGTGCGGATCCTTCTGTGAACCGACAGCCTGGATGATGTGAGATCAGGGCTCCGGGGTCAGATCATCACCTCCAGGTCTCCTCCTTCTTAGTGACACAAGTTGGGTGTTTGGGGTCGTTTACTGATTGTAGAATAAATTGGAGGTAATCAGACACCTCCTGATATTACATGATGAATAAGTATCTGACTTGATTTCTCAGCATTGTGGTCACCATTAATCCTGACCAAATCCCTAACTCCATTTTGCTGAAATGCAGCCACAAACTTGCAGAACCCTCCACCACTCTGCACCGTTCCTGAAAATCCTCTTTATTATGTGTCCAGACCTTTGGAACAATCTGCTTCAGTTACTGTCAAATATTTCACTTTGCGGACTCCTCAGGCCAGAGCTCCTGCTAACGTTTTTCTGAACCCCAGTTCCTATGTTTTCACATATAGTTGAGTCATTAGTTCTTGCATTCAAGTGTAAGGTTTGTTTGTTTTTTACTACAATTCTTACATGAAAACCTCTTCTGGCCTTTCCCCCACACAGTAGTTGTGCGTATCTGGGTTCCACTAGATGCTGCCAGTAATGAGCTGATGGCACTGCTGGACATCTTTGGAGTTGAAATGGAAGTAACAAGTTTCCTTGGCTTTATTCTCCAACCATGTTGCCCGTTTCTTGGTGTCTTCAATGCTGAAAAATACAAGCGGATACTAATCCATGATGTAATACAATCAGGAAGCAACCGATTGGCTCTAAATTTATTCTGCAGCTGGACAACAACCCTAAACATCCAGCCAATGTCATTAAGAATGAGGAGTCCTGGGTATGATGATCCGACCCCACATAGCCCAGATCTCACATCATCCCTTCTGAGATCACATGAAGACACAGAATGATCCGCACACGTTTCAGACACAGAAGATCTGGGGTCAGTTCTCCAAGATGTTTGGCACAACCTCCTTCCGAGTTTCTTCTAAACTTGTGTACGAGTGACCGAGAAGAAGTGATGTGTGATGATGTAATTGTAAAGGGCGGTCACACTAAAGGTTGCTGGGATTTAGATTTCTCTTTTGTTTATTCACTTTGCATTAACACTTTTCTTTTTTGCATCATTTTTTCAACACTTGCCTAAAACTTTTGCACTGTACTGTATGTCCGCAGCAGAAGGCTATTGCAGCATTTTTACATGTGGGATAAGTTATTTTGTAAATCCATTTCACTCTCTCTTGTTCCAATCCTGACATTATACTTCAGAGCAGTAATCACAACTCTGCTGGTTGCTTTCTGAAACAAACTTGTTGACTGACAAAATTATAACAATTTTGCTGAACCTCAATAAGGAAGGTGATCTTTGTCCAACGTTTGTCTAGTCTAATAATCCAGAATCATAGGAGAACCAAAGTCCACAGACATTTCACTTCTGATACCAGGAGTATTGAGACTGAAGCTCGGGAGCATAGTACAGCCTGTTAGTAACGTAACATGTTCACCACACCGTGCTTTAACACCAGTGTGAGGTTTACTTCTCCAGAAAAAAAGAACATGGTAAATCTAGATGACATGTGACGACTCGCTTTTCTTTTTCAGATCTTTAAGGTCATGGGTTACAAGTCTGTCATCGTAGTAGAAGATGATCTGGAAGTGGCTCCTGATTTCTACGAATACTTCCTCAGCACACATTACCTTCTACTAAAGGATCCCACACTGTGGTGCATCTCTGCTTGGAATGATAATGGGAAGGAGGCCCTGGTGGAAGCCAAGGGCAGCTCCATCCTTCACCGTTCTGACTTTTTCCCAGGCCTTGGGTGGCTGCTGCTTCGGGAGCTATGGGAAGAACTTGAGGTTAAGTGGCCAGCAGCCTTTTGGGATGATTGGGTCAGGCGGCCTGAGCAGAGACTTGGTAGGGCATGTATACGGCCTGAGTTGCCTCGCACCAGAACCTTTGGAAGGAAAGGCGTCAGCCAGGGTCAGTTTTTTGACCAGCATCTGAGATTCATCAAACTGAACCAGGATCCAGTGGCCTTCACAAAAATAGACCTTTCATACCTCTTAAAAGAAAAGTATGATCCCTGGTTTATGGAACAAGTTTATGGGTCATCCAAAGTTCGGGCAGAAGAAGTTCTTCAAGGACAAGTGCCCGGTGGTAGGACGGTAAGGGTGGAATACACTACTAGAGACGCTTTTAAGGCTTTGGCCAGGGCTTTTGGTGTAATGGATGACCTGAAGTCAGGGGTGGCGCGTGTAGCTTACATGGGAGTTGTTTCTTTTACTCATAGGGGTAGAAGGGTGTTCTTGGCACCTCCTCAAAACTGGGGAGGATATGATCCATCATGGACATAATGTTTCTCCAAGTTTAGGAAAAAACTTGAAAAAAACATGTGAGACAGGGAATAAAAAATTATTTTTTTCTGCAAGAGGTTCAGAGGGTCCAATATGCTTAGGTGCTATTTACTATGAAAAATTTGTACCTTCTGGAAGTTTATGGCTTGCTCGAGATGTGGTGGCACGTGACCCACCACATACATAAGCTTTATGAAGAGCAGTGCAGAAGCATTATGAAGGAATTCAGGAGCTACTTCGGGTAGTCATGAAGATGACCAGCAGTTTGGGGACCTCGCTGTGGTTAAACAGCTACGCACTCAGGTAGAGATCCGCCAACAATGGTTCCTGGCATTGGAGGGGAGCCACACCTCTCAACGTCTCCTTCCGTTTTATGAATTCACCTCAATAAAGTGACCTTTATAGCCAAATGAGTCTGAGTCCTAGAGGCAAACTACAACATGGATGTCTTTGCACATATACAGTGTGTGGATGTTTTTTTCTTATAAAAAATTTTTTTGAATGTATAATTCTAAGTGTCCTAAACTGTATTCTTGTATTATCGATTGCCTTGTATTCTAAGCTTTGGTATTTGTTATCTTTTGTACAGTGGTCTTCGTCTAAGGCTGAGTATGGACTGTGATTTCCCAGACCTGCCGCAAACCTCCTGACCCGAACCCAGCAGCCTCAGGCACATATAAGACTCTTGACTTTGGGTCGGGAGATTTGTGGACTATCTTGAAACCATGTTCCGCACTTTGACCATGCAACTCTGATATCTGAATTGAGCTTAGAGCAGCCGTACCAAAATGACTCCAGAGTATGACTGGTGGAGGCATCTCCCCAGCGTTTGTGGTTCTTGAACGTTTTCATGAATTGGTGATGAATACATGCGTAAATAAGCATGAAACTCGATGACAAGTCATTCTAGCGACTGAAACATCTACCACTAGCCATACGCTGGTGATTATCTAAATTATTCAGCCATCAATATTTTTTTGCTGGTAATCTACATCTTTCGTCACCCAAAGGGTAGGACATAATGCATATATCTGCCAAAGAGTTGGTCACCCGTGTTTAATTCATTCACTTGTCTAGTGTTCTGCAAACTGATAGATGGAAGCCCAGACCAGGTTGTTGCAGAGAGGTTAGCTCTTTTGACTGAATTGTTATACAAGAGAACTATCATTCACAGACCGACCATAAATGAGTTCAGGAAAAGGTCATCTGTAATCCCCAAAGTATGACCAGTTTAAAGATGACATTCCTTGTTTAAAAAAGGGAGTGAAATACCTTGTAAAAATCCCTGATCTCCCCTGATCGTCTCTTTTTTTCCTATTTTGCTCCATAGCAGCGATATTCACTTTTGTTACTTTTGAAGTACACTATGTGAAATTTCTGCTTGCAGACCAACTGAGCATTTCTTCAGTCTTCTCTCCACTGCCTTGTAGATGCTATCAATCACATTTGATCTAATGACCACAACCATATTACCTGTTGGTAAACTAATAGCCAGGTAAAGATGAAGTACACTTTCCTTCATAAAACCTAAGATTTTATTAATAAAAGTATAAAAAAAACATTTTAAACGGTAAAGAAAGGTGCTGGAAAAGAAAAGCGTGACACTAACCCATAGTATACATTGTGATCAGGGACGTAAATACTTGGAACTCCACAATAATTATCACTATAAGGTCCAAAAAACGCAGCATAAAGAACTAGCGCTACTAAAGCTGTGATGTTTGCTTACTCTATTGGTTTTTTTTTTTTAAAGCCTGTTACATTTCATTGCCATAGTGCATTCCTGTCAGGGAAATTAAGTGTTCACAATCAGATCTCATGATGGTGTAGCATGTTTTACCTGCTAGTATTGATCACTGTGGATGCAATGGCGTCCCTCTGCCCTGACGCGCGTTTCGCTCTGCTTTTTCGGAAGGTGTGTCATGACAGGGGGGGTGTTAAGGTTTAAATACCCAAAGCAGCCAATGGGGAGGAAATGTGTTAGCATGCCCACAAACCATTATGGCACATGCGCCCCCTCGACTAGCTCGCGTTGCCAATGGTGACCATGAACTTAGGTCACGTGGACGCTCTCGCTCCGTCATGCCTTCGGGCGCGCCGCCCACTAACGACCGCTGATCATGTTCAGAGCGAGCCAGCGGCCTGCGCATGCTCGCTGTTTGCAGGCAGGCAAGGTTCCCGCTGTAGCTTATTCGGCAAGCAGAATAAACGGGAACCGAAGATATTTGCTCAACTCTACTAGTGAATAAGGTGATTTGGTGATGATACAATTGGTTGGTGATTATGAAGCAAGGTGTCTTCAGTTATTCCAATTAGCTATAAACACCTCGATTCATAATCATCAACCAATTGTATCATCACCTTATTCCCTAGTTTCAGAACATTGCCTCTATATTAATGTAGACATCGCAGCTTTAGTAGCGCTTGTTTATCCTGTGTTTTTTGGACCTTCTAGTGATAATTATTGTGGAGGTCCATGTATTTGTCACTGATCGCGATGTATACTATGGGATAGTGTCCCTCGTTTCTTTTCCTGCACCTTTCTTTACCTTTTAGAATGTTTTTATTATACTTCTATAAATAAAATCTTATGTTTTATGATGGAAAGTGTACTTCATCTTTAGCTGGGCATTGGTTTACCAATAGGGTAGATGGTTTTGGTCATTAGAATGTTAGCTGAGGTATAACCCACGTAATTAGGGTAAGTTTGATATTAAGAGGACAAAAATATGTGACAATCACAGATGATGTAGCAGGCGCAGTCGAGTTTTGATTGGCAGCATCTGGGAAGGGTGAAAGCGCCCGTCATCCCCAGAGAAGACTGAAGAAACGCCCAGTTGGTCTGCAAGCAGAAATTTCACCTAGTGCTCTCCAGAAGCAACAAATGTGAATCTCTCTACAGTGAAACCAGACAGACCAAAATGGAAGAGTGCGGCTGAATAGGGAACTCTGCGATTTCTTAGTTTAATTATTTTTACAAGGTATGGTGAGCAATTGACATGTCCTCACTAAAAGGATGCTTGAACTTGAAGCTGAAAAGTGACATTTCTCATATATGTTCAGCCTCTTCAGTGACCCCTGGTTTGGGCTGCTGCTGCTTCCTCCATTGCAACCGCAATTCTGGTCAATCTGCACACGAAATGGCCACCACATAGCATAGAGTGAAGTGGTAAGTCTGCGCCACAACTCCACAGCATAGCAGAAGCATTGAAGTGTGTCTTAGACATACTGGCCACTTTGTGGTGGACATCTTGGATGCAAGAGGACTGGGATGCTGGTCTCGGCTCAAGGCAAACAGGGCTCCAGGTAGGATGACTGTTCATGACTAGTATACAGTGAGTGCTAGGTTGAAGGACCACTCTAAAGACCCCATCCATATTAGAGTAATGTTGGCAGAACCCGCTGATAACGGGTTGAGCTGACGTGGGGACACCAGCTGACTGAACGTCACAGGAGATGTTAATCAGACGTCTGATTTCGCACTGTGGGAGAGATGCCATGTGATGTGTATGGCCGGCGTCAAGTTTATAGGGGAAGTTATGGATGAAAAACGACGTATGTTTTCCCATCGTTCTACCAAGTGGTCAGTTCTCAGTTTGCATTAATATTTTATGCAAATGTCTCCTGTGCTCTAACCTGATGCCTGGTCCGTGTGAATTGCAAATATGTAACAACGATGAATTTTGGCTCATTTACTCATCTTTTTACCGAAAAAATAGGTTTTAACCAAGTGCTTGTAGGATAGTTTAAAACATGATGTCAGTGTCTGGTTCGGGCGACTACATGGAGGAGGCCATATCTGGGTATTTCTGCACCCTTCTAGCCACTGAATAGCTACTGTAGACCAGTGCTGGGAGAGGTGGATATTCGTACTCCGTGTACATGGATTCCTGGCAGAACACACACTCTGGAACGAGAACACTTTTTAATTTTCACATTTGCCGTAGAAGCAAATTATCACCCTGTAGTAATCACTTAGCTCTTCGACCTCTTGGATTTGAATTCCTAGTAAATGAATACTCCATGCCTGCGACAGCGCTAGTAGTATAGCTAAACTATGAACTGTGACGTCCTCTCACTATCCAGATTCACCACATTATGGCTGCTGCATTCCCTGCTTCTGCTTTTATACAGGCTACGATAGGCCTTCCAGAATGTCTGTGCTGTACTCTGGGATGAGATTCAATATCGAGAAGCCCGCCTGGCCATGTGATCTATTTCTGGCTGATGAAATCTTCTGCATTGTGTAAAATTATAGAGTCCGTTTTAAACTATTTCCAAAAAGTGAATTGTGATTTGTTTGAATTTGTTGAGTTCACCACTTTCCTAAACATTTGGCACAAAATGGATTTGCTCATTTCTATGACAAAGTATACAAGGTAAAACAAGTTTTCCATGGATGCCACAACTGCAATCACTAAGATCTGGACACACTGAACTTAGATCTTCCCAGAGTTCTACCACGGGGGTCCTCAGTATGTGTTTTTGGAATTTATACTGAGTTTCTATTGTAGCAAAATGGATATGATTTAAACAAATGCAAAAATGCCCATTCCGGTGTGGATTTTTACAGGTTACTGTTGTGGACCGGTTGCGGAATCTTTCGAATTTTCTCTGGAGCTCGATGAAAAAGTCAAAATTCATAACAAAATAAATCATCAGTAGTTCAGGTTTTTGGCAGCACTCACTCGTTCCTCTCAATAGTCCATGTATCTTGGCTTTTGGAAACAACCTCTACAGCGCGGTCACGTATTGATAGGTCATTGCCAGGATCAAACTGGTGGTGGATGAGCCAAGTGTTACCACGGAAGATTTTGTGGATTTTGGCCATCTGCAGTGATGTAAGAAAATGGACTATTTCTAGAGGTGATGTCACGTTGAAAGGAAGCTTGGGTCCTAAAGGTTCGGGGGCATTCGCCTTTATTGGACATTCAAAGCGTTTCGGTTCTATAGGTTGAGAATTCATCGGATACAATTCATTTTAGGTCTGGTCTGATGAAGGCTGACTCTATAAAGCCGAAAGAAGTAGCTGATGAACTCTGGAAAATAGATTGTATGTCCAACAAAATTGATCCCGAACTTTTAGGTTCCAAGCTTCCTCTCACCGCGGCACCGCCGGTAGAAATAGTCCACTTTCTTCCAGGTTGAGTTGGAAGATTCCCTCATTCGGACTATAGTGGCTTGAAGCCCCTGATGTCACCGCAGTCCATGGAGTTGTGCCCACTCATCCCACAATATGACAAGGTGAGAGTAATGCCTCATCGTCCATCATCCTTAGAAAGGATTCTCGATCCTACACTTACATGGCGCCATCTCCGCAGCTTAGGGCCATTATGTGGGAATGTGCTCTAACACAAAACTGTTACTCCATATTCTGAGCAAAAGATTTGCAGACGAGCAGTATGGCTTTAATTCTCGGCAGCCATTGAGTGGATATTTGGTTTGGCTCTGCTTTATCTGCCTTTATTTCCCCTCTGTTCTCACTGAACCACAACAGCTGTATGTAATGTAACCGGTGATTTACAGCCAAGGACGCCTGCGCTTCCCACTGCTGGTTCTTCATTGCAAAATCTCCACATACGTGGCGTAATCCCAGTGTCTCGCCACAGCTGATCACAGGGGTAGTATTATAGTAGTTATATTCTTGTACATAGGGAGCAATATTGTAGTTATATTCTTGCACATAGGGGCAGTATTATAGTAGTTATATTCTTGTACATAGGGAGCAATATTGTAGTTATATTCTTGCACATAGGGGGCAGTATTATAGTAGTTATATTCTTGTTTATAGTGGGCAGTATTATAGTAGTTATATTCTTGTACATAGGGGCAGTATTATAGTAGTTATATTCTTGTACATAGGAGCAGTATTATAGTAGTTGTATTCTTGTACATAGGAGCAGTATTATAGTAGTTATATTCTTGTACATAGGGCAGTATTATAGTAGTTATATTCTTGTACATAGGAGCAGTATTATAGTAGTTATATTCTTGTACATAGGGGCAGTATTATAGTAGTTATATTCTTGTACATAGGAGCAGTATTATAGTAGTTATATTCTTGTACATAGGAGCAGTATTATAGTAGTTATATTCTTGTACATAGGGGCAGTGTTATAGTAGTTATATTCTTGTACATAGGGCAGTATTATAGTAGTTATATTCTTCTACATAGGGGCAGTATTATAGTAGTTATATTCTTGTACATAGGGGCAGTATTATAGTAGTTATATTCTTGTACATAGGAGCAGTACTATAATAGTTATATTCTTGTACATAGGGGCAGTATTATAGTAATATTCTTGTACATAGGGGCAGTATTATAGTAGTTATATTCTTGTACATAGGAGCAGTATCATAGTAGTTATATTCTTGTACATAGGGCAGTATTATAGTAGTTATATTCTTGTACATAGGGGCAGTATTATAGTAGTTATATTCTTGACATAGGGGGCAGTATTATAGTAGTTATATTTTTGTACATAGGGCAGTATCATAGTAGTTATATTCTTGTACATAGGGCAGTATTATAGTAGTAATATTCTTGTACATAGGGGCAGTATTATAGTAGTTATATTCTGTACATAGGAGCAGTATTATAGTAGTTATATTCTTGTACATAGGGCAGTATTATAGTAGTTATATTCTTGTACATAGGAGCAGTATTATAGTAGTTATATTCTTGTACATAGGGGCAGTATATAGTAGTTATATTCTTGTACATAGGGGCAGTAGTATAGTAGTTATATTCTTGTACATAGGAGCAGTATTATAGTAGTTATATTCTTGTACATAGGGAGCAGTATTATAGTAGTTATATTCTTGTAGATAGGGGCAGTATTATAGTAGTTATATTCTTGTACATAGGAGCAGTATTATAGTAGTTATATTCTTGTGCATAGGGAGCAGTATTATAGTAGTTATATTCTTGTAGATAGGGGGCAGTATTACAGTAGTTATTGTGAATGTGTTAGAAATGAATTCTGAGCAAAAGCTCCCTCTGGTGGTTACAAACAGTACTGAACCATTCAATGATGATTGGCAATCAGGAGTTACAGACTGGTCTTATATAAGGGAGGTTCCCTCCCATCATGGTTGCCGGTGATCAATTGTTCTAGTCTCAACTGTGGTTCCTGGTTCACTTGGAAGCTTGATGAGTCTTGCCTGCATCTTCTGCTATCAGATAAGATATTTTCTGCTTTTATTTTTGTGCTTGCTTTTTGCATTGTTCCCTGCACTTCTGTGGAGGTCAGCCAGGTCCCCTCCGGGGGCTTGTGCTCCTCTCAGTTTATCTGAGCCACTGTTATTTGTTCATTTGCCTTTTCCACTTTTTTCAGTGGCTGCGGCTTAGTTTTGTGACACCAAAGAACTAATTTAGGTGGTAGAGGTCGTGTGATCTCAGGTGTTTTTGCAATTAGTAGAGTTGGTATTTTTTAGGGTTTTTTGGATTGCAGTAAGGCCTTTTCACACATCCGTTTTGCGCCTGACGGCACCCTCCGGCATTTTTTTGTCCAACCGCATCCGGCGTAATGTAATGCCGGATGCGTTTTTTTTTTCATTGACTTACATTAGTGCCGTATGGCGCCGCATGTCCCTGCGGCGCGTCCGGTTTGTGCCGGATGCGGTGTCTGGTCGCTGTCCGGTGTCTGGAAAAATCGTTGCATGTCACGTTTTTTGTCTGCGGCGAAAAAGCCGGAAGCGCCGGATGCGGCGCATCCGGTTTTTTTTACAATGAAAGTCTACGGACGCCGCAATGCACCGCATCCGGCAAGAGCCGGATCCGGTAGCCGCATCCAGTTTTTTAATTGAGATACCAGCCCACAGCAAACAGATACCAGACAGATACCACCCCTCAGCAAACATAAAAAAAGCATTTTGTGGGACATCAGACACATCCACATGAACAAGACCCAGAGCCACAACCACCAAGAGACGCAGCAAGAGACGCAGCCACCGGAGACTCGCAGCCACCGACGCAGCCACCGACGCAGCCACCTGAGACTCGCAGCCAGGATCCGCACCATGGAGCGCCAGGAAAACAGACGGTAAATATGACCCCCCCAATCCAAAATTTACAATGCATACGTCATCAATGCTGTGTGAGCTACTGTTTTTTTTTGGCACCCTTGTACATTTTAAAATTAATGTCTTTTCTGTGATGGGGATTGGTTCCCCCGGTACTGTACGAAATTAAATTTCCGATGATGGGGTGGGTCCCCGCTGGTAGTGTTTAAAATACGTATGTTTGGTAACTTATTGTGTATCCCCTGCTACTGTTGTGAATGTGTTTAATTGATAATGTCGATCTACTGGTACTGTTTTTTTGCAGTGATGTGCTTGGTCTCCCTGCGACACTATGAAATGTGGATGTATTTGTGTATCATAATGTTGAATTTTTTTTTTTTTTTTTTTTTGGGCCTGTGATGTGGTTGCTTGTCCTGCTACTATCTGAAATGTTCATGTTTTTAGTATCATAATGTTGATGTACTGTTTCATTTTTTTTAAATATTTTTTTGGTGGCCTGTGACGGTTTATTATCTACTCATGATGCTATGTGAAATGTGCATTTTTTTGTTATCAGAATGCTGTTTTTTTTTTAATTTTTTTAAAACATTTTCTTGGCCCTGTGATGCTTTTGCTACTCATCATGCTATCTGAAATGTGCATGTGTTTACTATCCTAATGTTGATGTTGTGTATTTTTTTTTTTATGGCCTGTGACGGTTTATTATCTACTCATGATGCTATGTGAAATGTGCATTTTTTTTTATCAGAATGTTTTTTTTTTATATTGTTTTAAAATATTTTCTTGGCCCTGTGATGCTTTTGCTACTCATCATGCTATCTGAAATGTGCATGTGTTTACTATCCTAATGTTGATCTACTTTATTTTTTCTGCAATGTTTTTTTTTTGGGGCCTGTGACGGTTTATGTACTCATGCTGCTATCTTACATTTGCATGTGTTTAGTATCCTAATGTTGATCTACTTATTTTTTTTGCAATGTTTTTTTTTTGGGGCCTGTGACGGTTTATGTACTCATGCTGCTATCTTACATTTGCATGTGTTTAGTATCCTAATGTTGATCTACTTATTTTTTTTGCAATGTTTTTTTTTTTTGGGGCCTGTGACGGTTTATGTACTCATGCTGCTATCTTACATTTGCATGTGTTTAGTATCCTAATGTTGATCTACTTTTATTTTTTTTGCAATGTTTTTTTTTTGGGGCCTGTGACGGTTTTTCTACTCATGCTACTATCTGAAATGTGCATGTTTTTAGTATCATAATGTTGATCTACTTTTTTTTTTTGGGGGGATCGGGTGGTTCACCCTGGTACTGTATTTATTTTTTTTTTCCAGGGATCCGGTTTCCCCCTGGTACTGTTTATGGCTACAATTAATGATTGCATGTTGTGTTCGGTAAAACATAAAGCTGAATAATGTCCATGTTTGAATGTTATATTTTAAAACAGGGACAAACAATACATATAAACAGAATTCCTTTTTGTCTGTTAATTCCACAGCAGAAGAATTGATGCTGGAGATGCAAGGGCGCAGGAGATCCTGGATGCAAGGAGGCAAGCCAGTAGAAAGTAAATGACATCCCCCATGTCCCTAAAAATTACATGTTTGTTTTTCTCTTTCAGCCAGGGACAAGGAATGCACATATATTCACTGTCTCTTTTTGTGTCCTTACTCTACAGCAGAAGACGTCAACGAGAGGCTGCGGCGGCGGCTGAAGTAGAGCAGAGGGGAGGAGAGGACATCCAAGTGCGGAGGATAGCCAGCAGAAAGTAACTATGACATCCCGCATTTTGCTCAAAATTACATGTTTGTTTTTCTTTCAGCCATGGACAAGGAATAGTAAATTCACAGTCCCTTTTTACTCAATAGCAGAAGACGGCAACAAGAGGCAGCGGCGGCGGAGGCGGCGGCAGAGAGACGAGAGGAGGAGAGGCGGGCAAGGAGGGAAGCCAGCAGAAAGTAAATATTACATCCCCCATTTCACTAAAAAATGTCATGTTTTTCTCTTTCAGCCAGGGACAAGGAATATAGAAATATATTCACTGTCCCTTTTTGTTTCTTTCTTCCACAGCAGAGACCGTCAAACAGCTGCTGCAGCTGCCGCAATGGTGGCCTTGGCGGAAGAGGCGGCGGCGGAAGCAGCAGCGGCGGCCGCAGCACAAGCCGCATCGCCATCTCCTCCCTCCCAGCCACAGCCAGAACAGGACACATCTTCTTCTGGGAGCCCTCCTACCCATCATCAGCAATTGGCGGTAAAAATATCTTTTGTTTTTTTCTATCCACAAACCATCTGTGGGATATATGTCTTGATTGTCTTTTTTTAATAACAGGAATCGCAAGATGACGAGGAGCTCCCATAGGAAGAAGGACGGGGTAGAGAGATACCCGGAGTGGGCTCACAATTCGTAAGTATCCTGCATCAATCGCAGAAAACAACATCACACTACACACAACACATAGAAAACCATTTATTACATACTTCACACAGCGGCCAACACATGGCAATATCCTAATTTTTATTTTCATTTTTAGTCTCTCGGATCTGGGAGCCAACAGAGGGTTCCTCCCAGCGCCTCCCGTCAACGTGTAAGTATTTTATATTTTTTTTTTTACACGTTAATTTTTTGGGGGTTTTTTTCCTGAAAATGTAATTTTTTTTTTACTAAAATTTTTTAGCTATCTAACATTTTTGGTAGCATTTTCTATAATTTTTAATGTTTACAAAACGGGTTATCTCTAAATTTTTGGTGCAGTAATTTGTCCATTTTAACATGTATAATTTTGAAATTTTAAAACAATGTGTCTGATCATTTTCTTTTTTTTTCTTTTTTAATTTCACAGGCTTCACAGCGTGCTCCCGACTCGGACACGGAGGAGGGATTAGATGTCGAGTTGATGATCGATCTGGTCCGAGAAAGGGAGCGCCGGCATTCGGATCAAATTGTGACACGACGGCTCTGGACGGAAGTGGCAGCGGGAATGGTGCAACGCTGGGAGGACCTCAATCCTAGGTCCCAGACTAAACACCGTAAGTATAGTTCATGTTGCTGACTGTAAAGTTGTGTTTACAAAACTTCTGTCCTCGTGTCACCCACGCTTCATGTTTTCATGATTTCCTTTTGTGAAACACTATGGAAATAATGAAAACATGACCTCTGGGGGACACGAGGAATGAAGTGTGGTAAACACTGATGTTGTATATTAACCAATGTGTGCTTTCTCGTTTCAGGGGAGAGAATTATGAAGCGGTGGCGGTCTGTGAGGGATCGCTTTAAGAAGGAATTCAATAAAGAGATGCGGGCCCCGAGTGGATCTTCAGGACGCCAGAGTAAGTACAAATATGCACGAGCTCTGGCGTTCCTGCGTGAAACCATGGTCACCAGAGGGTAAATATTTACATCAAATGTTAACCTTTTTTTTTTTTTTTTTGCAGCCAGGGCCATTCCACATCTGTATATTAATTTTATGTTTTTGTTTCTTCCACAGCACGGTGACCAGCACTCGGGCGCCCGCAGAGTTGGCGCCTTCTAGAGCGATCCCTCAGGAGACCGACACCGAGGGACACTTCGACCGACCATCCACATCTGCCCCTTCCCAGCCTTCCCACACACTTGATACCGCTGTCCCCTCCACCAGCGCTGGAGCATCGTGGCCGGCTGCATTACATGAATCTGCTGGTCAGGATATAGCCTTCCCTTTACCCCACCCTTCTGACCCTGCCACCTCTAGTACAGCTGCGGGTACTGGGCGGCAGCGTCAGAAGGGTCAGGAAAAGAACTATGCGCCCGAGTTCTTACACATGAACGCATCTTTCCAGAACTGCCTAAAGGTGCTATCTGAACAAGTTGCCGCAGGCGTTCGTCAGATAACCACACTAGTTGGTGAGGTCAAGACACTTCTGGAAACTGTGCGTTCAGAGGTAAGAGCACCCCCGAACCACAGTTTTTTTTCGGTCGGTTGCGGAGCGCATAGATCCGCTATCTTATGACCAGCAGATGTATGTGATGCACACGTGTCACGCTGCTCTAGTGCAGGTTCTCTCTCATCCTCAATCCACCCCAGTCGTTCCTCAACCTCCCCCCCCTACAGCCGCCGTACATCTCCCCCCCCCTCCACCTGCCATCCCTCCTCCCCCTCCTATTCAATACCACCCACCTCCCCAGGTCCATCAACCTCCCCAATTCCAACAACCTCCCCAGTACCAACCACCTCCCCAACTGCAGTCACCTCCCCAGTACCAGCAACCTACCCACTACCAGCCACCTCCCACGTACCACACTCCTTCCCCCTTCCAATTGTCTTCCATTTTATCTGCTCCTCCTGCCCAACCCTCCACTCCACCACCACCACCCACCTCTTCTGCCTTGTCTTCCCATTCTTTTACTCTTTCCACCCCTTCACCTCTTCCTGTTCCTTCACCACCACCATCCCGGTCGTCCCTCCACACTCCCCACGGTCGAAGTGTCCCGCAGCCCCTCCAGCAGTATTTCCACCCCACACTACACTGACCTCTAGTGTATGTAAATATTGATTTTATATATTTTTTACAAAAAAAAAAAAATGTTACAAAAACAATAAAGTTTATGAAAACAAAAAGGTTATTTAAACGTTAAAAATTGTGCCAAAAGGCATACTTTGCTAAAAATTATATTAAATTTTTATTTTTAAATAAATTGTTCATTGGTTTAACATTGTTGTCTGTCTTTTATTTATAGGATGTTAAGTTTAAAATTTGGTATACAGGTACACCAAACTTTGGCTAAAAGGTTCATAAATTTAACCTTTTTGCCAAAGTTGTGTCCCGGGTTGTGTAGTATGTAAAGTATATTATCTTTTTCCAAAAATTGTGTACTTTGTTAGGTTATCCCCTACAACAGGGTTCCCCAACTGCAGTCCTCAAGGCCCACCAAAAACATATCAGGTTTTCAGGATTTCCTTTGTATTGCTCAGGTGAGGCAATTATCACCTGAGCAATACAAAGGAAATCCTGAAAACAATACCTGTTGGTGGGCCTTGAGGACTGCAGTTGGGGAACCACGGCCTACGATGTACACTTTTTTGGGAGAAAATGTGAAATACTTTTGTTAAAACAAACAGCCATGGACACAACTATGGCAAAAAGATTACAGTAGAAAACACACAAGAAGGTAGACAAGTAAACTATTAAAGGTTTATTGTGGGTACAGAAATTTTTAAAAGAAACAATACATTTATCACACTCTGTCATCCTGCCAGTCAACACTACCTTCCGGTGACACAAAGTATTGAGCAAACTTGTCCCTCATTCTTGAAACCGCGACTGTACTGCGAGTGGTAATGTTGGTGTAGTCGTGCAAAGTTGTTTCTTGATTGTGGTCCTCCAGAGAAATCAGTTCCTTGGTTAGGACAAAATTATGGAGGACCACGCACACTTTAACAACATCATCAACAGTCTCGGTCTTCAAGTTAATTGCAGTCAAAAGGACACGCCATTTTGCTGTCATAATGCCAAAGGCACACTCCACCATCCGTCTGGCTCTTGTGAGGCGGTAGTTAAATATGCGCTTTGTATGGGTTAATCCTCTGCTGGCGTACGGCTTCAATAGGTGTTGGGACAGCTGGAATGCCTCATCACCTACACACACGAATGGCATCGGTGGGCCTGAGGTTTGAGGCAGTGGCCTAGGGGGGGAAACTGAAAACTGTTTCCATACAGTTTACGGCCCATGGCAGATAGTTTAAAGACTTGGGAGTCATTAGACCGTCCATAAGACCCAATGTCCACCGCGATAAACTTGTAGTGCGCATCTGCAATAGCCATCAGGACGACTGAGAAATATTTTTTATAGTTAAAGAATTCTGATCTGGTTCCTTTAGGCTTTTGAATGCGGATGTGCTTTCCATCAACGGCGCCCAGGCAATTGGGGAACTGGCAGATGCATAAAAACTGGTCCGCTATTTGAAGCCATCGCTCTGTTGTTGGCTCTGGAAGGAATTCTCCAACCAAACTATCCCACAGAGCACGACAAGTGTACTTTATTATCCCGGATAGTGTGGCGATTCCCAGCCGATATTGAAAATGGAGCGATGACAGAGTTTCGCCAGTTGCCAGAAATCTGAAAACAAAATAGAAAATACTAATTATTTCAGAAACACAGCATTACATACCAGAACTCAGCTACAACTATTGGAGACCAAAAATAAGAACATCAATGAGAAACACTGTTTTATAACTAAATTTTGGACTACTGATATGGTTTCCTAGTTGGCCTGTGATGTTAAATGAATGATAAAATTACAATTGTGCTCAAGCAAACAGATCCAATACATATAGCTTACCTTATAGTCACCATGAGACGCTCCGCCGGAGATATCGAGAACCAACAGTAGGTGTCCGATTTTTTAATTTGGTCTCCAACACGCTCCAGCAAATCATCAAAGTTTTCTTTGTTCATCCGCAGATAGGCAAAAAACTTCTCTGGATTTTGTCGAAGCTCCATGTTCAGTGTTGAATAGACACCACGAGTTAATCTCTGTGCCGTGATGGGGTGGATCCACATACGGCGTCGTCTTCGCAGGCGCTGACGCCTAATGCGCTGCTCCTCAAACTTTCGCTCCTTCTCCAGAACGATAAACCTCAATCGATTCATCTCCGCAGTAAAATCAACAAGATTCCTGAAGATATTGCCGATAATCACATCCATGTTCGCCAATCACTTGTTACTTGCTCTTCTCTCCAACCTGCACTTGCTCCTCTACAACCTGTCAAAGATGGGATGTAGGAGCAGTGTATATATAGGATTACAGTAGCCAATCATGTTTGGAACCCCAAAAATGGGCGTTTTTAAAAACCATTACGGCGTCAACGGATGCCAAACCGGATACACCGGATGAGACGGATCTGGTTTTTGAACGCATCCGTGAACCGGATCCGGTGAAAAACCGGATGCGGCGCAACCGGTTTTCATACTGGATGCCGGATGCGGCGCTGCGGCAAAATGCCGGGGGCGCCGTCAGGCGCAAAACGGATGTGTGAAAGAGGCCTAAGTGTCCTTCCTATCCTTTTCTGTCCAGGTAGATTGGGCCCCAACGTTTGCTCATACTATTTTCTGTCTGTGTCTGTATTTCCTCTTGTCTAACCGCCATTAGATGTTTGGGGGCTTCCTATGTTCTTTGGGGATCTGCTCCGGGGCAGATAGCTTTCCTCTTTCTATCTTTAGGTGTAGTTAACCTCTCAGGCTGTGACGAGGCGTCTAGGACCAACGTAGGAGCGCTCCACGGCTGCCTTTAGTTGTGGTGGTTAGTCAGGGTACTGCAATCCAGTAGATTCCAACCTCTCTGGTGTATTGCCGTTTTTGCCTGCTCTCCTCAGCTACCAAATCATAACAGTATCACCGGCCAAACTGAAAATTATATGGTACTCAACAGAAGGGAAAAATAGTAAAAGAAAAAAGGAAGTTGTCAGAATTTTTATTTTTTTTTCTCTGTTTGTTGCATTTTTTCCCTCTTTTTCTCTGGGTGCTGAGGAGGATTTTTTTTTTCTCTCAATGGAGTTTGCACAGTTGTCTGGCCGTGTGGATCAGCTTGCCACTGAAGTTCGGAGTATTGCTACCTATCTTGCTAGGTTGCCGGTTGTGGAACCTAGGATCCCCATGCCAGATTTATTTTTGGGGATCGAGCTAAATTTCTGAATTTCAAAAATAACTGTAAGTTGTTTTTTGCCTTAAAACCTAAGTCCTCAGGGAACGCAGCACAGCAGGTTCAAATTGTCATCTCTCCTGCGCGGCGATCCTCAGGATTGGGCTTTTTCCCTGACACCTGGGGACCCTGTTTTGAGTAATGTTGATGCATTTTTTCTGGCTCTGGGGTTATTGTACGATGAACCTAATGTCACTGATCAAGCTGAAAAAACCTTGTTGGCATTAAATCAGGGGCTTGAGGACGCTGAGTTGTACTGTCAGAAATTCCGAAAGTGGGCAGTCCTGACCAAATGGAATGATGATGCTTTGGCAGCCCTTTTTCGGAAGGGTCTGTCAGAGAATGTAAAAGATGTTATGGTGGGTTTCCCTGCTCCCTCTGGTCTCAATGATTCTATGTCATTAGCGATTCAAATTGACAGACGTTTGCGTGAGCGTACAGGTATGCGTGGAATAGTGTTGCCTTGTGAACCAGCTTCTGAGTCCATGCAGTGTGATAGAGTGGCTTCTGGGGCACAGCGTCATGAGTTTTGAAAACGTAATGGGTTATGTTTCTACTGTGGTGACGCCTCTCATGCTATTTCAGTCTGCCCTGCGGGGAAGACGTTTTGCACGCTCAGTTGTCTTGGGTGGTGTTCAGACTAAATTTCTGTTGACTGTTACCCTGATTTGCTCCCTGTCCACATTTTCTGCTCAGGCTTTTGTTGATTCGGGAGCAGCTATTAACCTGATGGATTTTGATTTTGCTAAACGTTGTGGGTTTCCCTTGATACCCCTACGGAAGTCTATTCCCCTACTGGGGATTGATTCTACCCCTTTGGCTGAGAATAAACCCCAGTTCTCTACTCAGGTGATAATGAGGGTTGAACCTGATCATCAGGAGAGTTGCAAATTTTTGGTGCTGTATAATCTGCATGACATTATTGTACTAGGTTTCCCTTGGTTACAGTCTCATAATCCTGTTTTGGATTGGAAATCTGTGTCTGTGACCAGTTGGGGCTGCCAATGTGTTAATGCCAACACTCCTGTTTTTTCTGCCTCTCCCCAGGCTCAGGATGATCCTGACTTTTTGACTGATTTTTCTGATGTGTTTAGCGAAAGTAAATCTGCATCCTTACCCCCCCATAGGAGCTATGACTGCGCTATTGAATTAGTGCCTGGTAGTAAATTCCCTAAAGGTCGCCTTTTTAACTTGTCTGTATCTGAACATGACGCTATGCGGTCTTATATCAAGGAGTCATTGGAGAAGGGTCATATCAGATCATCCTCTTCACCCTTGGGTGCCGTTTTTTTCTTTGTGGCCAAAAAGGATGGTTCATTAAGGCCGTTATTGATTATAGTCTCTTGAACAATATCACTGTGAAATATCAATATCCGTTACCCTTGATTTCTGACCTGTTTTCCAGGGTGAAAAGTGCTACTTGGTTTACCAAGCTTGACCTCAGGGGGGCGTATAACCTTATTCGCATTAAGCACGGGGATGAATGGAAGACGGCGTTTAATACCCCAGAGGGGCATTTTGAGTACCTAGTGTTGCCCTTTGGGCTCACTAATGCTCCTTCCGTCTTCCAGTCCTTCATGAATGACATTTTCAGGGATTTTTTGGATAAATTTCTGATTGTTTATTTGGATGATATCTTGATTTTTTCCAATGACTGGGACTCTCATGTGAAACATGTTCGGACTGTGTTCCAGATTTTGAGAGAGAATGCTCTTTATGTGAAGGGATCAAAGTGTCTTTTTGGCGTACAGAGGATCTCATTTCTGGGATTCATTTTGTCTCCATCTGTTATTGAAATGGACCCGGTCAAGGTTCAGGCCATCTGTGATTGGGTCCAACCTACTTCATTAAAAGCCCTTCAGAGATTCTTGGGTTTTGCCAATTTTTATTGTAAATTTATTGGTAATTTCTCTGTTATTGTTAAACCATTGACTGATTTGACCAAAAAGGGTTCTGATGTGGTGAATTGGCCTCCTAAGGCAGTCTCTGCGTTTCAGGAACTTAAGCAGAGATTCACTTCTGCTCCTGTTCTACGGCAGCCTGATGTTTCTCTGCCATTTCAGGTGGAGGTTGATGCCTCTGAAATTGGGGCAGGTGCCGTTTTGTCCCAAAGAGATCCAGAGACCTCTAAAAGTAACCCTTGTGCCTTTTTCTCTCGAAAATTTTCTCCTACTGAACGTAATTATGACGTGGGTAATCGGGAGTTATTGGCCATGAAGTGGGCTTTTGAAGAGTGGAGACATTGGCTGGAGGGAGCCAAACATCAGGTGGTGGTCCTCACGGACCATAAGAATCTGGTTTATCTGGAATCAGCCAAGCGACTTAATCCTAGACAGGCCAGGTAGCCCTTGTTTTTCACACGTTTTAATTTTGTGGTTTCCTTTCTTCCTGGCACTAAGAATGTTAAGGCGGATGCCCTCTCGAGGAGTTTCCTTGCGGACTCTCCTGAGTTATCTGATCCTGCTGTTATTTTGAAAGTGGGTGTATGTCACGACGTATAACAGATATATTCTATGATAGTAACATATATCTAATGTGACAACATTCAATATTTCATATAATAGAAAATATCAATATGTATACATAGTATCTGCCAGCAATGTCTTACCTGACATAATATCCTATGTATTGTGGGTCTACACTGTGTACGTGTCACGCTGTCTCAGGATAGAGGTGGACCGGGGTCTATGCTGACCCTGAACTGGGGTCCTGACTAGTCCCTCTACCTGGAGGTACTGTTAATGGTACAGAGGTCCAGGCCGCCAGCGTAACCCTGTCTCCTGTAGATCCCTGACCACTGTAATCTAGTCCTGAGAAGGACCCTGATTACCACCACAGGGAATGGGCAAGTCACAGCTTACACACAGTCTAAGACAAACGAGACAGACAAGGGGTAAAGAAAACACTGCCTTGCATACAAAACTTCCACTACAGAGGAACACAAAAGGTTAAGGAGATAAACAATAAGCGAGGAGAGGAAAAACCACAACAGGTCACTCTTAGCTTAAGTCTTCTCAGAAAAGATCCGCTCTGCTGGTCTGAATGAATGCTTTCACAGGCAACTTCCCCAGCAGACCAGCAGGTATATGAAGGAAGCTAATTAACAAAA
>JARQOD010000008.1:12306515-12358048 GCA_033576555.1 Oophaga sylvatica
CGTATTTTTTAGGGTTTTTTGGATTGCAGTAAGTGTCCTTCCTATCCTTTTCTGTCCAGGTAGATTGGGCCCCAACGTTTGCTTATACTATTTTCTGTCTGTAGATCACGAAATCTTTACCTATATATTGGTAAATAAGCTAAGGATAACCAGATTAGCAAAAAATATATTTTTTATTGACAAAGTTATAAAATCCTTAATATTTGTGCTGAGACTGTGCAAAAATACAAAAACCAGGAACATACACCATAGACTTCACAAAAAACGTGGATTCAGCCCTAACTGCACTTAATCACAGTATATGCAGAAAAATACAATATTTATAATCTGATGAAAAACTGAAACAGTAAAAATTCAGAATATAAATGTCAGCATTCTTGAGTATATTTATGATCTACAATCATCAACAGCGGGTGTCACAAAAATGTAAAATCATCCTACTAATATCCAGCATGCCAGCACACCATACATTCAAGCTGCCAGAATTTGATCTGTGACAACGTGAGATGAATCAATTGCTGGTACTCATGGATATATATAAAGTATACAACCATTGATTTCGGGTGTTACAAGATGCAACATACTCCCACCACTGTTCAGAATGCTGACACAATATGTCTAATTCTATCAAAATTTGCAAGTGGCAATATAAGAGGCATTTTCCTGAAGCCTGGCTTATTGAAGTGAAAACTGAATCATCTATTGAACGGACATATCGATATTAAGAGAGGACTGATGAATTACATCTACCACAAGATTAATTTTCTTCTTACAATTCTTGTGAAGATACAACTGCCATTTCGGCTGTATTAATATTATTAACATGTGTTTAGATTTTATCTGTTTTTGCTGTAGTAGTACATCCCACGTTTATGGCTGAGCGCATTGGCTGTTTACGGGCCCATTTGGAAAGGTGGCTGCTGTCTATTGGGTAAATAAGTGGTGCGTGTCAAAACTGACGCTTACCATTTTTCCCACTGACTGTGCCCGCTGTTCTCCTTTAGCTACATGGGTGGTGAAACAGCGCATGCGCCGGACGGCCAATCACGTGATGGATCGACTCCCCTCTTCCGATTGGATATTGTTTATTGCGGGTGTGGACATCATTACTCCGGATGATGGTGATATTCCAATGCGCATGCGTCCAGCATTGCATTACGAGATGACATGTCACGTCTGGTTGAACTTTTCTATTGGTTGCTCACATATTTTGGGCGTTCCGGTAACATGTTTACTTTCGTTTTAGAAATACCTTTTTAGTGTTAAGCTTAAACAGCTGGTGCAGTGCCGGTCACCAATGGTAGTATTTTGAATGTAATTACCGGTCCAATCAGACCATCACTATTATGTATTTAACCTGGCGTCTCCCCTTCCCTGACACGCCTCCCGAAGAAGGTTTTCGAAACGCGCGTCGGGGCAGCAGGGACGCCAGGACTTTCGCAAACAGCCCTAAGGTAATAACAACTGTTTTACCTCTTATATTGCCACTTGCAAATTTTGATAGAATTAGACATATTGTGTCAGCATTCTGAACAGTGGTGGGAGTATGTTGCATCTTGTAACACCCGAAATCAATGGTTGTATACTTTATATATATCCATGAGTACCAGCAATTGATTCATCTCACGTTGTCACAGATCAAATTCTGGCAGCTTGAATGTATGGTGTGCTGGCATGCTGGATATTAGTAGGATGATTTTACATTTTTGTGACACCCGCTGTTGATGATTGTAGATCATAAATATACTCAAGAATGCTGACATTTATATTCTGAATTTTTACTGTTTCAGTTTTTCATCAGATTATAAATATTGTATTTTTCTGCATATACTGTGATTAAGTGCAGTTAGGGCTGAATCCACGTTTTTTGTGAAGTCTATGGTGTATGTTCCTGGTTTTTGTATTTTTGCACAGTCTCAGCACAAATATTAAGGATTTTATAACTTTGTCAATAAAAAATATATTTTTTGCTAATCTGGTTATCCTTAGCTTATTTACCAATATATAGGTAAAGATTTCGTGATCTGTGTTTATTCATAAGGATAAGTGATCCCCATGTGATTAGGGGCTTATACGGTATAAGGACTTTATTGTGAATTATTGAATTTATAACTGTTGTTTAAACAGAGTCCGTTCATTCATGGATTTCAAGGCCAAGGAAAGCGCTTGGCAAACTAAAGCATCTGATATTTTTGGAAAAAGATCTGAGTCTGCATCTACTTCCTTTGCTAATACACATCAAGAAGCTATTAGGAAATATAAGAATGCCACACATAAAAAAATGAAAATATGGTGGACTAAGGTTACCTTAGAAAACTATGTCACACAAAAAATAATTCCAAGGGGATTGAGGATTAATACATTTCCAACATTTGATTTGGAAGATGAGGAACTTATTAAAAGATGGATAACAGCCGCTAATAATTGTTCCCTAGAATTCCTCAATATTATTATTGAGAAAAACGCCAGTACTTTGAAAAAGATAGAGAATGAAATAGAAACTCTTCAAAAACAACTATTACAGGAGTTAAAAGCAGACAACTTCCAAGATATGGTTAAAAATTTGGAGAAGGATGTTGAGAGATGGGAAGGGACTATTAGTCAAGACAAAAGAAAAAAATATGAACGGGATCTCAACGACTTTCAATCTAATAAAATTTTCCGCTGGCAAATTCGTAAAAACAACAATCAAAGAAGTGCCTCTAGAAGTGCCTCATCCATCTCATTATCTTCCATGAGTGAAGGTGGTGAGACTTATAGGGAAGATAGAAGAGGCCCGAAGACTCGCCAGTATTACAAAAGAAGAAATCCAGAGAGATCCTACCAACGTGATGCCGAGTGCAGGAACGATTCAGTGAAGGTAATTAATTTATCAACACATATCTTAACTGATCCCCAAAAAAATGTCTTACAAAAGGGACTTACTTTCTCCCCTTCATCCAACTTAGACGCGTTTACCACAATAAAAGATCTTCATCTATTCGCAAGGAAGCTGATTTTAAAAAAATTGCATTATAAGGGAGAACACAATAATGATGGATTCACTAATGAGGAAAGGGAAGCCTTGGAGGTCTTGGAATCATTGTTACAAGAAAATGAATCTCCAGTAAGTAGTTTTCCGAATGAGTTGATTGGAAAGGTCAAAAAATTTCCCCCTCTTTCCCTGGTGCCAGCAGTTGACACCTTTACTAAGATGGTTTCACTAGATATTGAAAATCTGATTGAGAGTAAAAATAATAGATTTCACAATAATCTTAAAGTTGAGGAAAGAAAAGCATTGGAAGAATTGGCTGATTGGGATGATGTCGTATTCAAGATGGCGGACAAGGGGGGAAACGTTGTTATTTGGCCCAACAACATGTATGAGAGTCAAGCTGACAAGTTGTTGCAAAATAAAAAAGAATACAAGGCACTTACGTTTAACCCTTTAACTAAATTTCAGAGTGAATTAGTAGAAATTCTTAGGGCCGCATATGAGGGCGGCATCATCCCAAAGAGGCTATTGGATATCCATCAAAAAATGTTTCCAAGACTAGCCACACTTTACCTCATACCTAAGATCCATAAGGATCCCATGGATCCTCCTGGGAGGCCTATAGTGTCAGCTAATGAAGGATTGTGTGAGACCATTTGCAAAATTATTGATTTCTTCTTGAGCCCTCTTGTAACACAATTACCAGCCTATATAAAAGACACTACCGCAGCTTTGAGACATCTGGAAGGCTTACAGCTATCCAGTGAGATGATATTTGTCACCGCCGATGTAGAGGCACTTTATTCATCTATTAAACATCAGGACGGTTTAAGAGCAGTATCCAGATATTTAACAGCTAGCAACATCGATAGGGGTATGTCAGAACTGATTATCACTCTCTTGGAGTTTGTTCTGACACATAATATTTTTTCCTTTAACGGTAAAATTTACCTTCAATTGCAGGGCACAGCAATGGGGGCGGCCTGCGCCCCCTCATATGCTAACCTTTTCATGGGAGCATGGGAATGGAGCATTTTCCAGGAGAATGAGATTCCAGGTATAGAACATGTCCAAAATTGGGTTAGGTTTATTGATGATATCATGTTTATATGGGAGGGATCTGTGCAGGATCTCAATTTGTTTATGACAAAACTTAATGAAAATGACCAAAATATTCGTCTAACATATAAATTTGGAAGAAACATTGAGTTTCTTGATCTATCAATTTCAGCATCTTTGGAGGGAGTCATTAATACTACATTGTATAGGAAACCGACGGCTACAAACGCATTATTACATGCCACTTCATCACATCCGAAGACAACAATCGATGGCATACCCATCGGACAGTTCTTGCGGCTAAAACGAATTTGTTCTGAAGATTTGAAATTTGAAAAAGAAGCAAGAAATTTGAAGGGCAGATTTCAGGAAAGGGGATATAGTCGTAGGGCCATCCAAAAAGGATACGTTAGGGCCAAAAACACCGCTCGGGACCAACTTCTTCAAGATAGACCAACTCGCAATGGACCAGGGACATCAAATAATCAGGTAAGATTCATAACGAATTTCTCAAATAACTGGTACAATCTCAAAAGGATTCTTCAAAAAAATTGGCAGATCCTATTCACAGACCATGCTTTAAGAAAGATCTTACCTCCGCAACCTTCTTTTGTTGCAAAAAGATCACCCAATCTAATGGACATTCTTGTCCACAGTACTTATGACCCAAGAAGGGGGTCAAGACAACAAAAGTATAGTGAGAAAGAAGGTTTCTTCCCATGCGGCCTTTGCAAGGGATGTTCGAACATGAAAAAGAGCTTCTCATTTAGCAATCAGGATGGTACAAAAAAATTTCAAATTAGAGCACATATTACCTGTTCTAGCAAGGGAGTAATCTACTATGGTGAATGCCCTTGTCGTAAGATTTATATAGGCCTCACGAGTCGTGAGTTGAAAATCAGAGTTCGCGAACATTGTATTGACATAGCCAAAGCCAAAAATTCCCAGGATACCACCGCCTTAAAAACCCTACCTAGGCATTTTAAGAAATTCCATTCTTGTAATCCCAATTTGTTATCTGTCAAAGGAATTGACATTGTCAATTTGGGTTTTAGGGGTGGTGACATCCACAAAAGACTGGCTAAGAAAGAATGCCAGTGGATATACCGATTGGGGACTATGGCCCCACAAGGCCTAAATGAAAGTTTTGGCTTTGGAGCATTTCTTTAGTCCTTTGGTTCCATTGATTTTTATTTTTTATTTTTATTTTCATTTTTTGTCCAATTTTCCTTGTTGATATAGGCATGTGTAGACGGCATTGGAAGTAGATAGGGAGGGGCAGGGGTATATAGCCAATCCTCATGTTTTTAGTTGTTTTGTATTTTTGTTATTCATTATTTTTTCTTAGTTTTTAGAAATGCATCTCATTCGTGGTTATTTCAATAAATCGGAGGTATCGAGGTTCACATTATTGCGTTTTCCTGAAGCCTGGCTTATTGAAGTGAAAACTGAATCATCTATTGAACGGACATATCGATATTAAGAGAGGACTGATGAATTACATCTACCACAAGATTAATTTTCTTCTTACAATTCTTGTGAAGATACAACTGCCATTTCGGCTGTATTAATATTATTAACATGTGTTTAGATTTTATCTTTTTTGCTGTAGTAGTACATCCCACGTTTATGGCTGAGCGCATTGGCTGTTTACGGGCCCATTTGGAAAGGTGGCTGCTGTCTATTGGGTAAATAAGTGGTGCGTGTCAAAACTGACGCTTACCATTTTTCCCACTGACTGCGCCCGCTGTTCTCCTTTAGCTACATGGGTGGTGAAACAGCGCATGCGCCGGACGGCCAATCACGTGATGGATCGACTCCCCTCTTCCGATTGGATATTGTTTATTGCGGGTGTGGACATCATTACTCCGGATGATGGTGATATTCCAATGCGCATGCGTCCAGCATTGCATTACGAGATGACATGTCACGTCTGGTTGAACTTTTCTATTGGTTGCTCACATATTTTGGGCGTTCCGGTAACATGTTTACTTTCGTTTTAGAAATACCTTTTTAGTGTTAAGCTTAAACAGCTGGTGCAGTGCCGGTCACCAATGGTAGTATTTTGAATGTAATTACCGGTCCAATCAGACCATCACTATTATGTATTTAACCTGGCGTCTCCCCTTCCCTGACACGCCTCCCGAAGAAGGTTTTCGAAACGCGCGTCGGGGCAGCAGGGACGCCAGGACTTTCGCAAACAGCCCTAAGGTAATAACAACTGTTTTACCTCTTATATTGCCACTTGCAAATTTTGATAGAATTAGACATATTGTGTCAGCATTCTGAACAGTGGTGGGAGTATGTTGCATCTTGTAACACCCGAAATCAATGGTTGTATACTTTATATATATCCATGAGTACCAGCAATTGATTCATCTCATGTTGTCACAGATCAAATTCTGGCAGCTTGAATGTATGGTGTGCTGGCATGCTGGATATTAGTAGGATGATTTTACATTTTTGTGACACCCGCTGTTGATGATTGTAGATCATAAATATACTCAAGAATGCTGACATTTATATTCTGAATTTTTACTGTTTCAGTTTTTCATCAGATTATAAATATTGTATTTTTCTGCATATATGTGATTAAGTGCAGTTAGGGCTGAATCCACGTTTTTTGTGAAGTCTATGGTGTATGTTCCTGGTTTTTGTATTTTTGCACAGTCTCAGCACAAATATTAAGGATTTTATAACTTTGTCAATAAAAAATATATTTTTTGCTAATCTGGTTATCCTTAGCTTATTTACCAATATATAGGTAAAGATTTCGTGATCTGTGTTTATTCATAAGGATAAGTGATCCCCATGTGATTAGGGGCTTATACGGTATAAGGACTTTATTGTGAATTATTGAATTTATAACTGTTGTTTAAACAGAGTCCGTTCATTCATGGATTTCAAGGCCAAGGAAAGCGCTTGGCAAACTAAAGCATCTGATATTTTTGGAAAAAGATCTGAGTCTGCATCTACTTCCTTTGCTAATACACATCAAGAAGCTATTAGGAAATATAAGAATGCCACACATAAAAAAATGAAAATATGGTGGACTAAGGTTACCTTAGAAAACTATGTCACACAAAAAATAATTCCAAGGGGATTGAGGATTAATACATTTCCAACATTTGATTTGGAAGATGAGGAACTTATTAAAAGATGGATAACAGCCGCTAATAATTGTTCCCTAGAATTCCTCAATATTATTATTGAGAAAAACGCCAGTACTTTGAAAAAGATAGAGAATGAAATAGAAACTCTTCAAAAACAACTATTACAGGAGTTAAAAGCAGACAACTTCCAAGATATGGTTAAAAATTTGGAGAAGGATGTTGAGAGATGGGAAGGGACTATTAGTCAAGACAAAAGAAAAAAATATGAACGGGATCTCAACGACTTTCAATCTAATAAAATTTTCCGCTGGCAAATTCGTAAAAACAACAATCAAAGAAGTGCCTCTAGAAGTGCCTCATCCATCTCATTATCTTCCATGAGTGAAGGTGGTGAGACTTATAGGGAAGATAGAAGAGGCCCGAAGACTCGCCAGTATTACAAAAGAAGAAATCCAGAGAGATCCTACCAACGTGATGCCGAGTGCAGGAACGATTCAGTGAAGGTAATTAATTTATCAACACATATCTTAACTGATCCCCAAAAAAATGTCTTACAAAAGGGACTTACTTTCTCCCCTTCATCCAACTTAGACGCGTTTACCACAATAAAAGATCTTCATCTATTCGCAGGGAAGCTGATTTTAAAAAAATTGCATTATAAGGGAGAACACAATAATGATGGATTCACTAATGAGGAAAGGGAAGCCTTGGAGGTCTTGGAATCATTGTTACAAGAAAATGAATCTCCAGTAAGTAGTTTTCCGAATGAGTTGATTGGAAAGGTCAAAAAATTTCCCCCTCTTTCCCTGGTGCCAGCAGTTGACACCTTTACTAAGATGGTTTCACTAGATATTGAAAATCTGATTGAGAGTAAAAATAATAGATTTCACAATAATCTTAAAGTTGAGGAAAGAAAAGCATTGGAAGAATTGGCTGATTGGGATGATGTCGTATTCAAGATGGCGGACAAGGGGGGAAACGTTGTTATTTGGCCCAACAACATGTATGAGAGTCAAGCTGACAAGTTGTTGCAAAATAAAAAAGAATACAAGGCACTTACGTTTAACCCTTTAACTAAATTTCAGAGTGAATTAGTAGAAATTCTTAGGGCCGCATATGAGGGCGGCATCATCCCAAAGAGGCTATTGGATATCCATCAAAAAATGTTTCCAAGACTAGCCACACTTTACCTCATACCTAAGATCCATAAGGATCCCATGGATCCTCCTGGGAGGCCTATAGTGTCAGCTAATGAAGGATTGTGTGAGACCATTTGCAAAATTATTGATTTCTTCTTGAGCCCTCTTGTAACACAATTACCAGCCTATATAAAAGACACTACCGCAGCTTTGAGACATCTGGAAGGCTTACAGCTATCCAGTGAGATGATATTTGTCACCGCCGATGTAGAGGCACTTTATTCATCTATTAAACATCAGGACGGTTTAAGAGCAGTATCCAGATATTTAACAGCTAGCAACATCGATAGGGGTATGTCAGAACTGATTATCACTCTCTTGGAGTTTGTTCTGACACATAATATTTTTTCCTTTAACGGTAAAATTTACCTTCAATTGCAGGGCACAGCAATGGGGGCGGCCTGCGCCCCCTCATATGCTAACCTTTTCATGGGAGCATGGGAATGGAGCATTTTCCAGGAGAATGAGATTCCAGGTATAGAACATGTCCAAAATTGGGTTAGGTTTATTGATGATATCATGTTTATATGGGAGGGATCTGTGCAGGATCTCAATTTGTTTATGACAAAACTTAATGAAAATGACCAAAATATTCGTCTAACATATAAATTTGGAAGAAACATTGAGTTTCTTGATCTATCAATTTCAGCATCTTTGGAGGGAGTCATTAATACTACATTGTATAGGAAACCGACGGCTACAAACGCATTATTACATGCCACTTCATCACATCCGAAGACAACAATCGATGGCATACCCATCGGACAGTTCTTGCGGCTAAAACGAATTTGTTCTGAAGATTTGAAATTTGAAAAAGAAGCAAGAAATTTGAAGGGCAGATTTCAGGAAAGGGGATATAGTCGTAGGGCCATCCAAAAAGGATACGTTAGGGCCAAAAACACCGCTCGGGACCAACTTCTTCAAGATAGACCAACTCGCAATGGACCAGGGACATCAAATAATCAGGTAAGATTCATAACGAATTTCTCAAATAACTGGTACAATCTCAAAAGGATTCTTCAAAAAAATTGGCAGATCCTATTCACAGACCATGCTTTAAGAAAGATCTTACCTCCGCAACCTTCTTTTGTTGCAAAAAGATCACCCAATCTAATGGACATTCTTGTCCACAGTACTTATGACCCAAGAAGGGGGTCAAGACAACAAAAGTATAGTGAGAAAGAAGGTTTCTTCCCATGCGGCCTTTGCAAGGGATGTTCGAACATGAAAAAGAGCTTCTCATTTAGCAATCAGGATGGTACAAAAAAATTTCAAATTAGAGCACATATTACCTGTTCTAGCAAGGGAGTAATCTACTATGGTGAATGCCCTTGTCGTAAGATTTATATAGGCCTCACGAGTCGTGAGTTGAAAATCAGAGTTCGCGAACATTGTATTGACATAGCCAAAGCCAAAAATTCCCAGGATACCACCGCCTTAAAAACCCTACCTAGGCATTTTAAGAAATTCCATTCTTGTAATCCCAATTTGTTATCTGTCAAAGGAATTGACATTGTCAATTTGGGTTTTAGGGGTGGTGACATCCACAAAAGACTGGCTAAGAAAGAATGCCAGTGGATATACCGATTGGGGACTATGGCCCCACAAGGCCTAAATGAAAGTTTTGGCTTTGGAGCATTTCTTTAGTCCTTTGGTTCCATTGATTTTTATTTTTTATTTTTTATTTTTCATTTTTTGTCCAATTTTCCTTGTTGATATAGGCATGTGTAGACGGCATTGGAAGTAGATAGGGAGGGGCAGGGGTATATAGCCAATCCTCATGTTTTTAGTTGTTTTGTATTTTTGTTATTCATTATTTTTTCTTAGTTTTTAGAAATGCATCTCATTCGTGGTTATTTCAATAAATCGGAGGTATCGAGGTTCACATTATTGCGTTTTCCTGAAGCCTGGCTTATTGAAGTGAAAACTGAATCATCTATTGAACGGACATATCGATATTAAGAGAGGACTGATGAATTACATCTACCACAAGATTAATTTTCTTCTTACAATTCTTGTGAAGATACAACTGCCATTTCGGCTGTATTAATATTATTAACATGTGTTTAGATTTTATCTGTTTTTGCTGTAGTAGTACATCCCACGTTTATGGCTGAGCGCATTGGCTGTTTACGGGCCCATTTGGAAAGGTGGCTGCTGTCTATTGGGTAAATAAGTGGTGCGTGTCAAAACTGAGCTTACCATTTTTCCCACTGACTGCGCCCGCTGTTTCCTTTAGCTACATGGGTGGTGAAACAGCGCATGCGCCGGACGGCCAATCACGTGATGGATCGACTCCCCTCTTCCGATTGGATATTGTTTATTGCGGGTGTGGACATCATTACTCCGGATGATGGTGATATTCCAATGCGCATGCGTCCAGCATTGCATTACGAGATGACATGTCACGTCTGGTTGAACTTTTCTATTGGTTGCTCACATATTTTGGGCGTTCCGGTAACATGTTTACTTTCGTTTTAGAAATACCTTTTTAGTGTTAAGCTTAAACAGCTGGTGCAGTGCCGGTCACCAATGGTAGTATTTTGAATGTAATTACCGGTCCAATCAGACCATCACTATTATGTATTTAACCTGGCGTCTCCCCTTCCCTCACACGCCTCCCGAAGAAGGTTTTCGAAACGCGCGTCGGGGCAGCAGGGACGCCAGGACTTTCGCAAACAGCCCTAAGGTAATAACAACTGTTTTACCTCTTATATTGCCACTTGCAAATTTTGATAGAATTAGACATATTGTGTCAGCATTCTGAACAGTGGTGGGAGTATGTTGCATCTTGTAACACCCGAAATCAATGGTTGTATACTTTATATATATCCATGAGTACCAGCAATTGATTCATCTCATGTTGTCACAGATCAAATTCTGGCAGCTTGAATGTATGGTGTGCTGGCATGCTGGATATTAGTAGGATGATTTTACATTTTTGTGACACCCGCTGTTGATGATTGTAGATCATAAATATACTCAAGAATGCTGACATTTATATTCTGAATTTTTACTGTTTCAGTTTTTCATCAGATTATAAATATTGTATTTTTCTGCATATACTGTGATTAAGTGCAGTTAGGGCTGAATCCACGTTTTTTGTGAAGTCTATGGTGTATGTTCCTGGTTTTTGTATTTTTGCACAGTCTCAGCACAAATATTAAGGATTTTATAACTTTGTCAATAAAAAATATATTTTTGCTAATCTGGTTATCCTTAGCTTATTTACCAATATATAGGTAAAGATTTCGTGATCTGTGTTTATTCATAAGGATAAGTGATCCCCATGTGATTAGGGGCTTATACGGTATAAGGACTTTATTGTGAATTATTGAATTTATAACTGTTGTTTAAACAGAGTCCGTTCATTCATGGATTTCAAGGCCAAGGAAAGCGCTTGGCAAACTAAAGCATCTGATATTTTTGGAAAAAGATCTGAGTCTGCATCTACTTCCTTTGCTAATACACATCAAGAAGCTATTAGGAAATATAAGAATGCCACACATAAAAAAATGAAAATATGGTGGACTAAGGTTACCTTAGAAAACTATGTCACACAAAAAATAATTCCAAGGGGATTGAGGATTAATACATTTCCAACATTTGATTTGGAAGATGAGGAACTTATTAAAAGATGGATAACAGCCGCTAATAATTGTTCCCTAGAATTCCTCAATATTATTATTGAGAAAAACGCCAGTACTTTGAAAAAGATAGAGAATGAAATAGAAACTCTTCAAAAACAACTATTACAGGAGTTAAAAGCAGACAACTTCCAAGATATGGTTAAAAATTTGGAGAAGGATGTTGAGAGATGGGAAGGGACTATTAGTCAAGACAAAAGAAAAAAATATGAACGGGATCTCAACGACTTTCAATCTAATAAAATTTTCCACTGGCAAATTCGTAAAAACAACAATCAAAGAAGTGCCTCTAGAAGTGCCTCATCCATCTCATTATCTTCCATGAGTGAAGGTGGTGAGACTTATAGGGAAGATAGAAGAGGCCCGAAGACTCGCCAGTATTACAAAAGAAGAAATCCAGAGAGATCCTACCAACGTGATGCCGAGTGCAGGAACGATTCAGTGAAGGTAATTAATTTATCAACACATATCTTAACTGATCCCCAAAAAAATGTCTTACAAAAGGGACTTACTTTCTCCCCTTCATCCAACTTAGACGCGTTTACCACAATAAAAGATCTTCATCTATTCGCAGGGAAGCTGATTTTAAAAAAATTGCATTATAAGGGAGAACACAATAATGATGGATTCACTAATGAGGAAAGGGAAGCCTTGGAGGTCTTGGAATCATTGTTACAAGAAAATGAATCTCCAGTAAGTAGTTTTCCGAATGAGTTGATTGGAAAGGTCAAAAAATTTCCCCCTCTTTCCCTGGTGCCAGCAGTTGACACCTTTACTAAGATGGTTTCACTAGATATTGAAAATCTGATTGAGAGTAAAAATAATAGATTTCACAATAATCTTAAAGTTGAGGAAAGAAAAGCATTGGAAGAATTGGCTGATTGGGATGATGTCGTATTCAAGATGGCGGACAAGGGGGGAAACGTTGTTATTTGGCCCAACAACATGTATGAGAGTCAAGCTGACAAGTTGTTGCAAAATAAAAAAGAATACAAGGCACTTACGTTTAACCCTTTAACTAAATTTCAGAGTGAATTAGTAGAAATTCTTAGGGCCGCATATGAGGGCGGCATCATCCCAAAGAGGCTATTGGATATCCATCAAAAAATGTTTCCAAGACTAGCCACACTTTACCTCATACCTAAGATCCATAAGGATCCCATGGATCCTCCTGGGAGGCCTATAGTGTCAGCTAATGAAGGATTGTGTGAGACCATTTGCAAAATTATTGATTTCTTCTTGAGCCCTCTTGTAACACAATTACCAGCCTATATAAAAGACACTACCGCAGCTTTGAGACATCTGGAAGGCTTACAGCTATCCAGTGAGATGATATTTGTCACCGCCGATGTAGAGGCACTTTATTCATCTATTAAACATCAGGACGGTTTAAGAGCAGTATCCAGATATTTAACAGCTAGCAACATCGATAGGGGTATGTCAGAACCGATTATCACTCTCTTGGAGTTTGTTCTGACACATAATATTTTTTCCTTTAACGGTAAAATTTACCTTCAATTGCAGGGCACAGCAATGGGGGCGGCCTGCGCCCCCTCATATGCTAACCTTTTCATGGGAGCATGGGAATGGAGCATTTTCCAGGAGAATGAGATTCCAGGTATAGAACATGTCCAAAATTGGGTTAGGTTTATTGATGATATCATGTTTATATGGGAGGGATCTGTGCAGGATCTCAATTTGTTTATGACAAAACTTAATGAAAATGACCAAAATATTCGTCTAACATATAAATTTGGAAGAAACATTGAGTTTCTTGATCTATCAATTTCAGCATCTTTGGAGGGAGTCATTAATACTACATTGTATAGGAAACCGACGGCTACAAACGCATTATTACATGCCACTTCATCACATCCGAAGACAACAATCGATGGCATACCCATCGGACAGTTCTTGCGGCTAAAACGAATTTGTTCTGAAGATTTGAAATTTGAAAAAGAAGCAAGAAATTTGAAGGGCAGATTTCAGGAAAGGGGATATAGTCGTAGGGCCATCCAAAAAGGATACGTTAGGGCCAAAAACACCGCTCGGGACCAACTTCTTCAAGATAGACCAACTCGCAATGGACCAGGGACATCAAATAATCAGGTAAGATTCATAACGAATTTCTCAATAACTGGTACAATCTCAAAAGGATTCTTCAAAAAAATTGGCAGATCCTATTCACAGACCATGCTTTAAGAAAGATCTTACCTCCGCAACCTTCTTTTGTTGCAAAAAGATCACCCAATCTAATGGACATTCTTGTCCACAGTACTTATGACCCAAGAAGGGGGTCAAGACAACAAAAGTATAGTGAGAAAGAAGGTTTCTTCCCATGCGGCCTTTGCAAGGGATGTTCGAACATGAAAAAGAGCTTCTCATTTAGCAATCAGGATGGTACAAAAAAATTTCAAATTAGAGCACATATTACCTGTTCTAGCAAGGGAGTAATCTACTATGGTGAATGCCCTTGTCGTAAGATTTATATAGGCCTCACGAGTCGTGAGTTGAAAATCAGAGTTCGCGAACATTGTATTGACATAGCCAAAGCCAAAAATTCCCAGGATACCACCGCCTTAAAAACCCTACCTAGGCATTTTAAGAAATTCCATTCTTGTAATCCCAATTTGTTATCTGTCAAAGGAATTGACATTGTCAATTTGGGTTTTAGGGGTGGTGACATCCACAAAAGACTGGCTAAGAAAGAATGCCAGTGGATATACCGATTGGGGACTATGGCCCCACAAGGCCTAAATGAAAGTTTTGGCTTTGGAGCATTTCTTTAGTCCTTTGGTTCCATTGATTTTTATTTTTTATTTTTTATTTTTCATTTTTTGTCCAATTTTCCTTGTTGATATAGGCATGTGTAGACGGCATTGGAAGTAGATAGGGAGGGGCAGGGGTATATAGCCAATCCTCATGTTTTTAGTTGTTTTGTATTTTTGTTATTCATTATTTTTTCTTAGTTTTTAGAAATGCATCTCATTCGTGGTTATTTCAATAAATCGGAGGTATCGAGGTTCACATTATTGCGTTTTCCTGAAGCCTGGCTTATTGAAGTGAAAACTGAATCATCTATTGAACGGACATATCGATATTAAGAGAGGACTGATGAATTACATCTACCACAAGATTAATTTTCTTCTTACAATTCTTGTGAAGATACAACTGCCATTTCGGCTGTATTAATATTATTAACATGTGTTTAGATTTTATCTGTTTTTGCTGTAGTAGTACATCCCACGTTTATGGCTGAGCGCATTGGCTGTTTACGGGCCCATTTGGAAAGGTGGCTGCTGTCTATTGGGTAAATAAGTGGTGCGTGTCAAAACTGACGCTTACCATTTTTCCCACTGACTGCGCCCGCTGTTCTCCTTTAGCTACATGGGTGGTGAAACAGCGCATGCGCCGGACGGCCAATCACGTGATGGATCGACTCCCCTCTTCCGATTGGATATTGTTTATTGCGGGTGTGGACATCATTACTCCGGATGATGGTGATATTCCAATGCGCATGCGTCCAGCATTGCATTACGAGATGACATGTCACGTCTGGTTGAACTTTTCTATTGGTTGCTCACATATTTTGGGCGTTCCGGTAACATGTTTACTTTCGTTTTAGAAATACCTTTTTAGTGTTAAGCTTAAACAGCTGGTGCAGTGCCGGTCACCAATGGTAGTATTTTGAATGTAATTACCGGTCCAATCAGACCATCACTATTATGTATTTAACCTGGCGTCTCCCCTTCCCTGACACGCCTCCCGAAGAAGGTTTTCGAAACGCGCGTCGGGGCAGCAGGGACGCCAGGACTTTCGCAAACAGCCCTAAGGTAATAACAACTGTTTTACCTCTTATATTGCCACTTGCAAATTTTGATAGAATTAGACATATTGTGTCAGCATTCTGAACAGTGGTGGGAGTATGTTGCATCTTGTAACACCCGAAATCAATGGTTGTATACTTTATATATATCCATGAGTACCAGCAATTGATTCATCTCACGTTGTCACAGATCAAATTCTGGCAGCTTGAATGTATGGTGTGCTGGCATGCTGGATATTAGTAGGATGATTTTACATTTTTGTGACACCCGCTGTTGATGATTGTAGATCATAAATATACTCAAGAATGCTGACATTTATATTCTGAATTTTTACTGTTTCAGTTTTTCATCAGATTATAAATATTGTATTTTTCTGCATATACTGTGATTAAGTGCAGTTAGGGCTGAATCCACGTTTTTTGTGAAGTCTATGGTGTATGTTCCTGGTTTTTGTATTTTTGCACAGTCTCAGCACAAATATTAAGGATTTTATAACTTTGTCAATAAAAAATATATTTTTTGCTAATCTGGTTATCCTTAGCTTATTTACCAATATATAGGTAAAGATTTCGTGATCTGTGTTTATTCATAAGGATAAGTGATCCCCATGTGATTAGGGGCTTATACGGTATAAGGACTTTATTGTGAATTATTTTCTGTCTGTGTCTGTATTTCCTCTTGTCTAACCGCCATTAGATGTTTGGGGGCTTCCTATGTTCTTTGGGGATCTGCTCCGGGGCAGATAGCTTTCCTCTTTCTATCTTTAGGTGTAGTTAACCTCTCAGGCTGTGACGAGGCGTCTAGGACCAACGTAGGAGCACTCCACGGCTGCCTTTAGTTGTGGTGGTTAGTCAGGGTACTGCAATCCAGTAGATTCCAACCTCTCTGGTGTATTGCCATTTTTGCCTGCTCTCCTCAGCTACCAAATCATAAAAAGTTATATTCTTGTACAGTACAGACCAAAAGTTTGGACACACCTTCTCATTCAAAGATATTTCTGTATTTTCATGACTATGAAAATTGTACATTCACACTGAAGGCATCAAAACTATGAATTAACACATGTGGAATTATACATTACACTTCACAAAAAAGTGTGAAACAACTGAAAATATGTCTTATATTCTAGGTTCTTCAAAGTAGCCACCTTTTGCTTTGATTACTGCTTTGCACGCAGAAAAGGTGAACGGCTGGACTCTACATGCCCGGTTCCCACTGTGAAGCATGGAGGAGGAGGTGTGATGGTGTGGGGGTGCTTTGCTGGTGACACTGTTGGGGATTTATTCAAAATTGAAGCGGTGAGCGGTCCAGCTCACCCCAAACCATCTCGATTGGGTTTAGGTCTGGTGACAGTGGAGGCCAGGTCATCTGGTGTAGCACCTCAACACTCTCCTTCTTGGTCAAATAGCCCTTACACAGTCTGGAGGTGTATTTGGGGTCATTGTCCTGTTGAAAAATAAATGATGGGCCAACTAAACGCAAACCGGATGGAATAACATGCTGCTGCAAGATGCTGTGGTAGCCATGCTGGTTCACTATGCCTTCAATTTTGAATAAATCCCCAACAGTGTCACCAGCAAAGCACCCCCACACCATCACACCACCTCCTCCATGCTTCACGGTGGAACCAGGCATGTAGAGTCCATCCGTTCACCTTTTCTGCGTGCAATGCAGTAATCAAAGCAAAAGGTGACTACTTTGAAGAACCTAGAATATAAGACATATTTTCAGTTGTTTCACACTTTTTTGTAAAGTATAATGTATAATTCCACATGTGTTAATTCATAGTTTTGATGCTTTCAGTGTGATTCTACAATTTTCATAGCCATGAAAATGCAGAAAAATCTTTGAATGAGAAGGTGTGTCCAAACTTTTGGTCTGTACTGTACATAGAAGCAGTATTATAGTAGTTATATTCTTGTACATAGGGGGCAGTATTATAGTAGTTATATTCTTGTACATAGGGGCAGTATTATAGTAGTTATATTCTTGTACATAGGGGGCAGTATTACAGTAGTTATATTCTTGTACATAGGAGCAGTATTATAGTAGTTATATTCTTGTACATAGGGGGCAGTATTATAGTAGTTATATTCTTGTACATAGGAGCAGTATTATAGTAGTTATATTCTTGTACATAGGAGCAGTATTATAGTAGTTATATTCTTGCACATATGAGCAGTATTATAGTAATTATATTCTTGTACATAGGAGCAGTATTATAGTAGTTATATTCTTGTACATAGTAGCAGTATTATAGTAGTTATATTCTTGTACATAGGAGCAGTGTTATAGTAGTTATACTCTTGTACATAGGGACAGTATTATAGTAGTTATATTCTTGCACATAGGAGCAGTATTATAGTAGTTATATTCTTGTACATAGAGGACAGTATTATAGTAGTTATATTCTTGTACATAGGGGACAGTATTATAGTAGTTATATTCTTGTACATAGGAGCAGTATTATAGTAGTTATATTCTTGTACATAGGGAGCAGTATTATAGTAGTTATATTCTTGCACATAGGAGCAGTATTATAGTAGTTATAATCTTGTACATAGGGGCAGTATTATAGTAGTTATATTCTTGTACATAGGGGCAGTATTATAGTAGTTATATTCTTGTACATAGGAGCAGTATTATAGTAGTTATATTCTTGTACATAGGGGCAGTATTATAGTAGTTATATTCTTGTACATAGGGGCAGTATTATAGTAGTTATATTCTTGTACATAGGGGCAGTATTATAGTAGTTATATTCTTGCACATAGGAGCAGTATTATAGTAGTTATAATCTTGTACATAGGGGCAGTATTATAGTAGTTATATTCCTGTATATAGGAGCAGTATTATAGTAGTTATATTCTTGTATATAGGGGCAGTATTGTAGTAGTTAGATTCTTGTACATAGGAGCAGTATTATAGTAGTTATATTCTTGTACATAGGAGCAGTATTATAGTAGTTATATTCTTGTACATAGGGGCAGTATTATAGTAGTTATATTCTGTACATAGGAGCAGTATATAGAGTGATGTTTGTACTAGGGGCAGATTTTAGTAGTAGAATCTTGAGCATGAGTCAGATTAGTGTTATATTCTTGTACATAGGGGCAGTATTATAGTAGTTATATTCCTGTATATAGGAGAGGATAGACGTGTGTTTGTGAGCTCCCAGCAGGGCGGAGGCATGGCTTCTGACCCAGGTGGAGAGGAGGGAAGCTGGGCTGATGATCCAGGGAAAGCCCTCAGCCTGGAGTGTGGCTTGCAGCATGGACCTGGTGGTGATGGAAAGCTGGAAATGGTGGCTGGTGAGTCTTGTAAACCTGCTTGTTATGTTGCTGGATTGAGTGGTAAAGTTACAAGGCAAAGTATTTTTAAGCTGGAAATGCAAATCAGCAAATTGCAGGATGAAATTAACAAAGAGACTGATCCAAAGATAAAACTGATGAAAAGTGAGAGCCTGGATGATTGCAGGCGAGAGCTGGGCATTCGGAAAGAAAACTTGGACAAAGATGTAAACTCTGTGCCCAGAAAGGAAACTTGGGCTATGGAGAAAAAGAGGGGAACCAGAGCCCAGAAGATGAATAGAAAACAAGTAATGGGTAATAAAGACATTAAATATAAAGCTGTGCACGGTGCGGAGCAAGGAAGACTGGAAAGAAATGTATCACTGATATCAGCCGCACAATGTGAGGGGTCTGAGGCAGCATACAATGCTCCAGAGGAAAGTGTGTCAGCAAACGTGGGGTTAACTGCAGTGCCCTCTGTATGCAGCAATGTAGTGAGCACAGCTCCCATGAGTGATAAAGTAAGTGCCCCCTGTACTGACACTGTGTGTGAGACCCCGCTCACTGATGCTGTATGTGAGACCCCGCACAGTGCTGTATGTGAGACCCCGCTCACTGGTGCCGTATGTAAGACCCCGCACAGTGCTGTATGTGAGACCCTGCTCACTGGTGCTGTATATGAGACCCCGCTCACTGGTGCTGTATGTGAGACCCCGCACAGTGCTGTATGTGAGACCCCGCTCACTGGTGCTGTATGTGAGACCCTGCACAGTGGTGTATGTGAGACCCCGCTCACTGGTGCTGGCAACTGTCTGTCTGTAACAGATAATACGAACATTATAATGGACTCTGAACCCTCCATGTCAGTGAATGGAGACCACACTGAAATAATGGACTTTGAATCCTCCATGTCAGTGGATGGAGATCACATTGTGAAACAATCAGTAGTGGATCTTGGCATGTCTGCAGCTCAAACAGGTGTCAGTAATCATGGGGCTGGAGAGAGCTCCAGCAATGATCCTTCAGCTGCAGTGGAGATTTCCAGCACTGATCTTCCTGTGGCTGGGGAAAGCTCCAGCACTGATCCTCCTGTGGCTGGGGAAAGCTCCAGCACTGATCCTCCTGTGGCTGGGGAAAGCTCCAGCACTGACCCATCTGCTGACCAACATCAGTTCAGGAGACTGTTCTCCAATGTCACGAGACTAATGAACCCTCCACCTCAGAGGAGGAACGCAGTCAGGATAAAGTACATGGGACCAGAGGAGAAAATCCCATCCAGAATCTATATTGGAAAAGTTCTTCTGAAAGAGTTTATGAAGTTTAAGGCGTCTGAGGTCTACGCTCTGATCCATGTCCCATCCAGCAGGATCTATGACATCAGCTTTAAGCTCCAGTGTGATCTGGATCTGTTCTGGAACATCTATAATGACACTAGAGAAGATGAGATCTGGGATCATCTCCAGTGTATCCAGCTGTCTAAGCCGCAGGAAATAACGGCCACTGTCCTGTTCCAGTCTGAGGTGGTGGCGCTGGCGGATCTGCAGCACTGGCTGAGCCGGCAGTGTATGGTGAGAAGTTATCCTGAGAAGATCTATGATGAGGAGCAAATATGGAATGGAGGATATTCTGTGAAAATCCAGCTCCTACAAGAGAATGGTGTAACCAGACATCTGCCACACTCCTTCTACCTGGGCTCAGAGAGGGGGATATGCTACTACCCCGGTCAGCCACATCTGTGCCATAGATGTGGGGGCAGGCACCTCGCCATGAACTGCTCTCGTATCACATGCTCATTGTGTGGACAGTTCGGACATACAAAGGACAAATGCACAGGACCTGTCATCTGTAACCTGTGCTCAGGATCCGGGCATACATTCCGGGATTGCCCTCATGCAGAACATAATAAATATAATGACCAGACTTCCCTGGAAATGATGAAAAAAGATGTCACCAGAGGTGCAGATGTTGTCCAAGAAGCCGGCACTGATGAGAAGATAAATCATAGTAACAGTCAAACTGCTCCAAAATCTGATGTGTTACTAACAGATGCTGCACTGCTAGGACCACCAGCCACTGAAGAAAAACCTAAAGTACCACCAGTCTCTAAAGAAAGAGTTAAACCACCATCCGCCACTAAAGTAAGGTCTAAGCAATGGTCAGCTGCTAAAGTAGGCCCTAAAAAATCAGTCACTAAAGAGAGACCTAAGGTGTCCAGAAAACTTGTCACTAAACTCTCCAAGCATCAGCCCAGTACATCTATAGAGGCAGATGAACTGTCCGCAGTGTCCAGTGTGGATGAGGAAGGTTTTGTGACCATAAAAAGGAAAAATGTCTTTGTGGATTCCTCTAGAAAAGTCACAACAGCACAGAAAACCTCTGAGCCTCCAGAGCTGGCGATAAGTCCGGGACGTTACAGTGTACTGGGAGAAGAAGACCAAGAAGAGGCACAAATGGAGCAAAGTCCTTCATGCGCCATAAAAAATGTCCCTGATGAGGTGGATCCTGACCCTCCGGTGTCCACGAAGAGATGGGGCACTGCAGGTGACAGCAGCGGAAGGAGGAAGAAGACCAGAAAGTCTCAGTGATCAGGAGCCGCAGAGAATAAACTCTATTAATGTGAACAGTGAGACGTATCTGAAGGGCAATGCAATGTGAATACGGCCAAGAGAGACTGGAGACCGGGTCCATCATTCTGGTCCTTCAGTCTGGAGAGAAATGACGGTGTGGGGATTCTTTGTAATAACATGGACGGCAAGATGGACGGAGTCCCGGAGATCTGTCTGATGCTGGACTCCATCCATTATAGAGAGATAAACATTTATGTTCTGTAGATCAGGAAAGAGCGGAGGGAACTGTGGGGAAACTATTAATGTGTTCTGCTATTATTGTGTCTGTGATGTAACAATGTAATATTTATTTCCCTTATGTATTATTTTGTGATTTTTATGTAAATATTCTGTATATATGTTTGTGAGTTTTTCAAATAAAAAGATCATTATAGTAGTTATATTCTTGTACATAGGGAGCAGTATTATAGTAGTTATATTCTTGTACATAGAAGCAGTATTATAGTAGTTATATTCTTATACATAGGGGCAGTATTATAGTAGTTATATTCTTATACATAGGAGCAGTATTATAGTAGTTATATTCTTGTACATAGGAGCAGTATTATAGTAGTTATATTCTTGTACATAGAAGCAGTATTATAGTAATTATATTCTTGTACATAGGGGGCAGTATTATAGTAGTTATATTCTTGTACATAGGGGACAGTATTATAGTAGTTATATTCTTGTACATAGGGGCAGTATTATAGTAGTTATATTCTTGTACATAGGGAGCAGTATTATAGTAGTTATATTCTTGTACATAGGGCAGTATTATAGTAGTTATATTCTTGTACATAGGAGCAGTATTATAGTAGTTATATTCTTGTACATAGAGCAGTATTATAGTAGTTATATTCTTGTACATAGGAGCAGTATTATAGTAGTTATATTCTTGTACATAGGAGCAGTATTATAGTAGTTATATTCTTGTACATAGGGCAGTATTATAGTAGTTATATTCTTGTACATAGGAGCAGTATTATAGTAGTTATATTCTTGTACATAGGAGCAGTATTATAGTAGTTATATTCTTGTACATAGGAGGCAGTATTATAGTAGTTATATTTTTTGTACATAGGGGCAGTATTATAGTAGTTATATTCTTGTACATAGGAGCAGTATTATAGTAGTTATATTCTTGTACATAGGAGCAGTATTATAGTAGTTATATTCTTGTACATAGGAGGCAGTATTATAGTAGTTATATTCTTGTACATAGGAGCAGTATTATAGTAGTTATATTCTTGTACATAGGAGCAGTATTATAGTAGTTATATTCTTGTACATAGGAGCAGTATTATAGTAGTTATATTCTTGTACATAGGGAGCAGTATTATAGTAGTTATATTCTTGTACATAGGGGCAGTATTATAGTAGTTATATTCTTGTACATAGGAGGCAGTATTATAGTAGTTATATTCTTGTACATAGGAGCAGTATTATAGTAGTTATATTCTTGTACATAGGGCAGTATTATAGTAGTTATATTCTTGTACATAGGGGCAGTATTATAGTAGTTATATTCTTGTACATAGGAGCAGTATTATAGTAATTATATTCTTGTACATAGGAGCAGTATTATAGTAGGTAAAAAAGGGGAGAAGCCAGCGCCGCACATGGTCAGCATGTAATACATTAAGTGCATCTGCACATATTGGTTTCTAACTGTTTTTTTAAAAATGAGACATTTGGCAAATAATTGATCAATTCTTTGAGCCACCCCGCCACGACAAGGCATTCTCATATGGGGCAGTCCTACTCTACGATTTTTATATTTGCTGTGCCATTACGGCCTCCTGAATGTATAAAAGCAAGACTGCAAAAAATCAAAACAAAACTACCTGAAGCATTGCTGGATCACTCCCATGGTGCCAGTAAGGCAAGCGCATGTGAAAGCCGACCAGGTCCGGAGATGGACATTTCAGATCTGACCTCTGTACTGCCAGACCAGCAGCCACAGATGAAGGGTGAAACAGGCCCAGGTACGGGTGTAAAATCAAGCAGAGCCCAGGCAGGGCAGGGCTGCTGTGTGTGTGTGCCCCATATGAGAATGCCTTGTCGTGACGGGGTGGCTCAAAGAATTGATCAATTATTTGCTAAATGTCTCATTTTTAAACAAACAGTTAGAATCCAATATGTGCAGATGCACTTAATGTATTACATGCTGACCATGTGCGGCGCTGGCTTCTCCCCCTTTTTTTGCTCAGTATTATAGTAGTTATATTCTTTAGAGCAATTCTCAGGAGTGTTTTCTGGGTGAAATGTCGCCGTGGTTGATTTTTCTCTAACATTTGTGAGACAGATAAGGGATTTCATGAACTGTCATATATTGTTCTGTCGCCATTCATATTCTTTAGCCCGTTATATGTAAGTGAAAACAATCCACTCCTTGTAGATCAACACATCAAATGATGTCAACCATAATCCAGAATTTCCAGAAATCTGCCTTTTCTTCTGATGTCATTGGTTGTTACTTAGGAGGCTACAAGGTGAACACTTAAGCAAAACTTAACGTCCCCAAAAGAATTTAATCTAAATTTGCAAAATAATAATATAATTGGCGCTTTCTCTACTTTTTAAAATGTTTCCAATCAATAAAAGTTAGAAATTACTAAAATGTCGTTCAAAAACTGAGTAACAGGAGTGTGACAGGCGTTCTCCACCGTATTCCTGTAGTTCTATCTTTTTATCAGCAGAGGGCGTACAATGACAAGACAATCGTGGCTCTTTAACTCTTTGTATCTGTATATTGAAATCAACATTTTCACTTGGGTTTAGGGTGAAATTCGACTTCTCAGCAGATCCCGGTCGGTCGTATCCATAGTATCTTCTAGTTTTTTGATTGGATTAGGCAAACTGAGTCGCCTATTTTTTTTTAAGATCTGAAATTTGTCGATGAGATTTAACCAGTTGATCAAAATTAGTTATAAAACTGTTGATTTTACCTGTTTCACTCTTACAGTGTATCTGCGTGTAGCACGGCCTGGTGTCAGCGCCGCGGCTGTCATAGGGGCTATCACCTGTGTTTCTTGGGCTACACGGGGAATTTTTTGTAGTAGTTTTAATCGATAGGTTATAGCTAAAGGCCGTGAAGAACTTTGAGCATTTGACAAATAACACGGGACAGAAATCATTCTAAATAATGTCCCTCTGCGGGAGCCCCTGCGATCTCTAGAATGGGGGGTCCTCACCAGCTCGGGACCCGTCCAGTTACCCACATGCCTGACAAGGCACTTTTTCTTTTTCAGGTTTTTTTCATTCTTTAAGCTAAAAAGCTGTCAACATTAAAAAAAATTATTTTCAGAGTCTATTTTTATATATTGGCAATATCGGATATAAAATAAAGAAAATATTTGTTTTTTTACCTTGTTATAACCACAAAAGATCAATGAAATGCCAATACTTTTGTTGTGGGACTGGTAACGTTGTTTTTTAATTGGCAGCAGCTTTTTTTATTTATTTTTTCCCATTTTTTTTTTCACTTTTTTTTTTGCATGCTGTGCCCCACATTGGATCATAAAACACTTTTGGCTGACTTCAACGTATATATATATATATATATATATATATATATATATACTTCTCCTGTAACTGGGCCTGGTATACAGTCATGGCCAAAAGTGTTGGCATCCTTAAAATTATTCCAAAAAATGAAGTATTTCTCCCAGAAAACAATTGCAATTACACACGTTTTGTTATACACAGGTTTATTTCCTTTGTATGTATTTGAACAACGCAAAAAAAAAACTATAAAAAAAAGGGCAAATTGGACATAATTTCACAAAAAAGCCCCCAAAATGTGCCGGACACAATTGTTGCCACCCCCCAATTAATATTTGGTTGCATCCTTTGGAATAAACTGCAATCGCTTCCTTTAACTATCCACAAGCTTCTTACACCTCTCAGCTGGAATTTTGAAAGACTCTTCTATTACACTATTAATTGCTCCAGGTGTCTCATACGTGAAGGCGTCTCCTCCCAACAGCAATTTTAAGATCTCTTCACAGGTGATCAATGGGATTTAGATCCGGACTCATTGCTGCCACTTCAGAACTCTCCAGCGCTTTGCTTCGGTCCATTTCTGGGAGCTTCTTGAAATATGCTTGGAGTCATTATCCTGCTGGAAGACCCATGACCTGCAACGCAAACCCAGCTTTCTGACACTGGTCTCTACATTGGCACCCAAAATCCTTTGGTAATCTTCATATTTTATGATGCCTTGCACATACGCAAGTCACCCAGTGCCAGGGGCAGCAAAACGACCCCAAAACATCTTTGAACCTCCACCATATTTGATTGAAGGTATTGTGTTCTTTTCTTTGTAGGCTTTATTCCATTTTTGGTAAACAGTAGAATGATGTGCTTTACCAAAAAGCTCTTATCTTGGTCTCATCTGTCTACAAGATGCTTTCACAGAAGGATTTTGGCTTACTCATGTATATTTTGGCAAACTGCAGTATAGCATTTTTATGTCTCTGTGTCAGAAGTGGGGTCCTCCTGGATCTCCTGCTATAGGTTTTTATTTCACTGAAATGTCGCCGGACAGTTTGTGCTGACACTGATGCATCCTGAGCCTGCAGGACAGTTTAAATTTTTGTTCTCGTGTCCTTAGACAGTTCTCTTCTCCTCTTTCTGTTCTCCATGCTTAATGTGGCAAACACAGACACACAATGCAAAGACTGAGTCAACTCCTCTTTTTATCTGGTTTCAGGTGTGATTTTCATATTTCCTACACCTGTTACTTGCCACAGGTGAGTGTGAATGAGCATCACATGCTTGAAACCAAGTTGTTTACCCACAATTTTGTAAAGGTACCAATATTTTTGACTGGCCCATTTTGGGAGTTTTGTGTGAATATATTTTCAATTTGCTTTTTTTTCTCATTTTTTTATGTTATTCAAATACACACAAAGGAGATAAACATATGTATAACAAAACATGTAATTGCAATAATTTTCAGAGAGAAATAATTCATTTTCTGGAGTAATTTCAAGGGTGCCATTACTGTATTAACCCCAGTTATAACAGAAGTTCAGCCTCCTGGCTGCATACCAGAACTGACTATGTCTTCTAGGATTCACCAGCTCCTGCTTTCTCCATACACCCACCTATCTTGTGACCTCTGGATCAGGAGGAGGAATAGCCGTTAGCTTTTCCTTCTAGGTGTACACAGGGCTTGTTCAGCACTGCGTACACAGCGATCGGGAAGGCAGGAACAGTAATATACCATCCCTGCCTTCCTTATGGGTAGTCTGTCAGTCAGCCGGCACCCCGCTCCTGCAGCAACGTGATCGCATGTATCTGCTCTACTATACAGTGATGTTTTAGAATGTCACTGCAGACTAAAGCGAGAACTATGGAAATGAGAAAAAAATCCAGCAACCGCCAAATATATATAATAATAATAGGAATTTTATTTCTATAGCGCCGACATATTCCTCAGCGCTTTACATTATAGAGGGGACTTGTACAGACAATGGACATTAGGCTAGTTTCACACTAGCGTTTCACTGACCTGCGCACGGCCGCCGCTAAGCTCTGCCCCCGGCCACGCCTCCTCCTGGCCGCTCCGCCTATGGGCGAAATGACGCTGCATGCGACCTGCGTACCCTATCTTTAGCATTGGGTACACAGGCTGTGTGCAGGTATGCTTTTGCCGGCGCATGCGTCCTTTTGACGGTGCGCCGAGTGCACCAAAATGCAACACGGTGCGTTGGCGCAGGTCGGCGCACCGTCAAAAGGACGCAAGCGCCGGCAAACGCATACCTGCACACGGCCTGCGTACCCAATGCTAACGATAGGGTACGCAGGTCGCATGCAGCGTCATGCTCCCATAGGCGAAGCGGCCAGGAGGAGGCGCAGCCAGGGACGGAGCTTAGCGGCGGCCGTGCGCAGACCGACGCAGGTCGGTGAAACGCTGGTGTGAAACTAGCCTTACAGCATAACAATAAACACATAGATCAAAACAGATACCAAGAGGAATGAGGGTCCTGCTCGCAAGCTTACACTCTATGAGGAAAAGGGGAGACACGGAAGGTGGATGGTAACAATTGCTTTTGTTGTTCGGACCAGCCATAGTGTAAGAATCGGGTGTTCATGTAATGCTGCATGAACTGGTTATCAGCTTAAGTATGTAACAGTACAGACACAGAGGGCTATTAAATGCATAAAGCGGGTGAGAACATAATATGAGGTACCTGATTATGGTAAAAGATTTTGAATGAGTCACACAGGGATAGTTAGGTTAATGCGTTGAGGCGGTATGCCAGTCTGAACAAATCCGTTTTTAGGGCACGCTTAAAACTGTGGGGATTGGGTATTAATTGTATTAACCTGGGTAGTGCATTCCTAAGAATTCGCGCAGCACGTGAAAAGTCTTGGAGACGAGATTGGGAGGTTCTGATTACTGAGGATGCTAACCTCAGGTCATTAGCAGAATGGAGGGCAAGGGTGGAATGGTAGACTGAGATGAGGAAGGAGATGTAGGGTGGTGCTGAGCCATGGAGTGCTTTGCGGGTGAGAGTGATAAGTGTATATGGAATTCTGGAGTGGATGGGTAACCAATGCAATGACTGGCACAAGGTAGAGGCATCGGTGTAACGATTGGTGAGGAATATGATCCTGGAGGCAGCATTCAAGACAGATTGGAGAGGGGAGAGTTTGGTAAGAGGGAGACCGATTAGTAGAGAGTTACAATAGTCCAGACGAGAATGAATAAGAGAAACAGTAAGAGTTTTTGCAGAGTCGAAAGTAAGAAAACGTTGAATTCTAGAGATGTTTTTGAGGTTCAGATAACAAGAGCGAGCCAGTGATCGGATTTGGGGGGTGAATGAAAGCTCTGAATCAACTATGACCCCAAGACAGCGGGCATGTTGCTGGGGAGTAAAGGTAGAACCACACACGGAGATGGCAATGTCAGGCAAGGGTAGGTTAGTAGAGGGAGGAAACACGAGGAGTTCAGTTTTTGACAGGTTCAGTTTCAGATAGAGGGAGGACATGATGTTAGAGACAGCGGTAAGACAATCACTGGTGTTTTCTAAAAAGGCAGGTGTGATAATGGGTGAAGAAGTGTATAATCGTGTGTCATCAGCATAGAGATGGTACTGGAAACCAAATCTACTGATTGTTTGTTCAATAGGGTACACTATACAGCAAGGCCACTAAAGGAGACTCAAGGTCTCCAAAAATTCAATATAAATAGCAAACAAAAAGGCAGTAACACTCACCTTCCCAGATCTCAGAACAAATGCACTACAGGATGCAGCCAGCCCATAAAGCTAGATGTTAGCAGCACAGGTGCAAAATACCAGATCAAACAGCCGCTCTCCACATACCCATCCTAGGAGGGGGTGACTGCCCAGTATACAATTGCACAATAAAGGCCCGCATAGGGTGCCGTTCACACAAGGATACTGCATAGTGTCTGGTTCACAGCCTATTAGTCACGCCCCTACTATTCGACTAGGCGGGCTGGCCAGTACACTCTCAATGCGCACCAGTGTGAACACCCCTCATGCGATACCAAACGTGCTTGGGCTTGGCTGCACCCCGAAAAATAAAGTGCAAAAAATGCAAAAATAGTGGGGTATTAGTTGATATTTTGGCCAAAATACGTAAGCTCGTAACCTGCGCCAAAATTGGCTGTGAACCAGACACTATGCAGTATCCTTGTGTGAACGGCACCCTATGCGGGCCTTTATTGTGCAATTGTATACTGGGCAGTCACCCCCTCCCTAGATGGGTATGTGGAGAGTGGCTGATCTGGTATTTTGCACCTGTGCTGCTAACATCTAGCCTTATGGGCTGGCTGCACCCTGTAGTGCATTTGTTCTGAGATCTGGGAAGGTGAGTGTTGCTGCCTTTTTGTTTGCTGTTTATTTTGTTCAATAGGGGCAGTATACAAAAGAAGAAGAGGGGGGCCTAGGACTGATCCTTGAGGAACCCCAACAGTAAGGGGAAGATGAGAGGAGGAAGAACCAGCTTCACGTTTAAGCAGAAACTGAGTCCAGTTTCCACCCCTCATAGGGCGGTTAACCCTCTCAATGACCATGATTAGTAATGAAGAGCAATCACCTTGATGTATAACAGGTGTCTCAAACTCGCCTAGGTACATAGAAAAAAATTTAATTTGATGGGTCGTATTCTTTGCAGGATGAGATGACAATTTCAGTGATAGCATCTTTTTCCCCATACAACTTTTAGATAATTTTTGGCGTTATTTTTTTTAGGCCATTCATCGAATGGATTACAGTACAATTTTATAGCTGCTCACCTTCATATAGCAATGATTCCATACTGGTCATCCTGTAATAATGTCCCCATTTTGGTCACTTTGTAGCAATGTCACCATCCTGGTCACCTTGTTGAAGCAAATGTCCGCATCCTGGTCAGTTTCTTATAGCAAATGTCGCCTTCTTGGTCAACTTCTCATAGTAAAGTCCACATCCTGGTCACCTTCTCGTAACAAATGTCCCCGTCCTGGTCACCTTCTCATAGTAATGTCCCCATCCTGACCACCTTCTCTAAGTAATAACCCCATCCTGGTTACCTTGTTGTAGCAATGTCTCCATCATGGTCACCTTCATGTAACAATGTCCCCATCTTGGTCACCTTCTCATAGCAAATGTCCCCATCCTGGCCACCTTGTAGCAATGTCCCCATCCTGGCCACCTTGTAGCAATGACCTCATCCTGGTGACCTTCATGTAGCAAATGTCCCCATCCTGGTGACCCTCTCAGCAAATGTGCCCATCCTGGCCACCTTGTAGCAATGTCCTCATCCTGGTCACCTTCTCGTAGGAAATGTCCCCAATGTTACCGTTCTTCACATACACATAAAAATATCCTTCTCACCTGACCTCAATCCCTAAGCAAACAATGACCTCTTCCTCATGCACAGTCGGGGCAGCACATGGCAGTGACGTCATATGGTACCCGCGACGGAACGCCGACGTCAGCTGCCGACCTCTGATTGACCGGTGGCTGGTATTGGTACTTAGAGAGGGTCTCTGTGACATAATACGTTTCAAATGTAAGTCGTCCAAGGACGCACATTCAGCTGAAATGAAGCAATGGCATCGGTGACCCCTGAACCGGGCCGCGATCGTCAAGGGGACCTAAGGTACTTTTGGTCTGTGTGAGGCAGGCCCCGTGTTTGAGCCCTCTGGTGTATATCATGAAAATGCCTGGATAAACCTGACATGCAAAGTCTAATTCTCAAGGGGTCAGGAACTGCCTCATGAGTATGTTCTGCTATCCTTCTCTTCAACTTTCATATAATACACCCAATATATTGTATGCAACATATACCTCACTCTGCTTAATACAGAACATGTGTAGTGCTGCAATTAATAAAATGTTTTTATATCACATGTGCATTTAGGGTTTAATGACAAAAACTTTTATTTTTTCAAATATTGACATAAACTACAACTAGTTTGTCTGCATCAAAAATTACCTTTGTAGGATAACCACGTTTTATTTGATTTATTTTTCTTGCTGGTAAACAGTCTAGCTGAGAGGATATTACCAAGGGAAGCGGCTCGGCTCGCAGCTAATTTTACTCCAGAGGACAAGATCTGTGACAGGACATCATCTTGATTCAATACGTTTTTATGTATGATACCTTTAACGTATGATCCCCTTTAACATGACATCCAAAAAAGCTACACTATGTGTATGACGTTCAACCGTGAATCTTCAGTTGATATCATTATCATTAAGAAAACTAGAATGGCAAGAACTGGCCAGAATTATGGCTGATGGAGAAGATAAACAGCAAATCGTCAATATACCTACCGTACCAAACAATATTCCTATGGAAGGGTTTAGATGATGAATATCACACAGTCTCCTCCCACCATGCCATATATAAATTTGCAAGGGAAGGTAAACATTTAGCGCCCACAGGACAGCCTAATTATAGTGATTGAACCATGTCGTATTATCCATAATTTGTAGTAACTGCATAGTGTCTTTAATATAACTACAAGTCTGGGCACAAAAGGTTGCAGTAGGTTATCCAACCATGTTGTTAGTTTCTCTGTCAGTCAATATTTGCTCTCCACAATGGTACAAAGTGGAGAAGGAAATCGACCTTGGAGTACTTTGGGAACGACATGAAAGATAGGACATGCTGGAGTATCGTTGGTAGATGTATCCTTTGATAACTTCTTTTTCAAGTAATTTAGACATATTGATAGCAATGCGATTGGTAGGATCATACAGTAACTTGCGGTATGTGGATGAATCTAACAAAAGACCCATAACTGACTTGTGATATAACAGATTATCCAGGATAACTATAGAGCCTCCTTTATCTGCAGGTCGCATTACTATATCAGGGTTGTCTCGTAGTTGTTTAATAGCTGATTTCTGCCTGTGACTAAAGGCCCCGTTACACGCTACGATATCGTGAACGATATGGTCCTGATCGCTGGTGAGTCTGCCTATGTGACAGCTCACCAGCGATCAGCTAACGATGTCCCAGCGATCCCATCCACGTCGGATCGTTGGTGGGCTCACTTGGACATTGAAGCGTGTAGCGGGGCCTAATATTGGAATTAATCTACTGTTACGTGGGAAAATATTCCATGAGATCTCTTTCTATGATATGATGGAAATTGTACATAGCAGGTACGTTTGTTTGAATGGGGTAAAAACTAGGATTGGGAACATTAAAGAATGGTAGCTTGTCCTCAATCATGTCATCGTTACGATCATTGAAATCAGTCAAAAGGCTGAGAGAACACTGTTCTGGAAAATTAGGATAGAAAATATTCTCAGGAATATTAGTCAGATGATATAATGTTAGCCGTCAAATTGCTAAATAGTTGTAAGTCAAATTTATGTTTGAGATATCCAAGATGACTGTCTATAAAATGATGGAAAAATATTTAGACTTGACAGTCCTCAGTGGTTGATACCTTTTAATGGCTAATTGAAAAGATGGTAACAAATTGCAAGCTTTCGAGACTACTCAGGTCTCTTCATCAGGCAGAGACTAATACAAAATCTGAAGAATCACATATTTATATACACAAAAGGACACAGGAATAATGCAATAGGTAAGACAAGTGACGTGAAGCAGAACTGTCATTATGGCAGAGGGATGAACATAAATATTGGAACAGTTCATAGATAAGGAGAGAAAGTTTTATTGCCCTCTGATTGGAGTCTGCTATTGTGTTTTGATGACCTAGAAGGTCAGAGAAGCAGATTCCTTAATTGATATAGAAAGACATAAATCCATGTGACACGTTCATTCCAGCACTAAGAGTGTCAAAGGTCATCATAAGTTTATATTCCCAAACCTTTCTATCTTTCTCAGATTTGAAGTTAGATTTTAATATAAGTAATTCCATATCCATCATGCTATGACCGGGCATACAAAAGTGTTTTGCCACAGGTAAATCCATTCTTTTTTCTCTTATTGTGTGGCGATGAGAATTCATCCTTGTTCTCAGTTTTTGCCTGGTCTCCCCCACATACAGACCCCCAGTTGGACATTTAGTACATATAATGAGGTACACCACATTAGATGTGATGCAGCTGAAAATGATGGTAATCCCACAAGTAAAGCAGAAGTGGGTGATAAGATATGGAGCCTGAAAGTCAGAAGGTCACAACATTGTTCCCCTTTTGCTCATCAGGGTATTACAACGTTTCTTATTTTCATGTGCACTATTGATTTATGAAATAAAAATTAAAATGATGGTTACTTTTAAGACTGAGTTCCCACGATGAGTACTCGGTGGGCATTTCATGTTGCAGCATTGCTGCAGCTATTAGCTGAATTTGATCTTGCATTTTTATTGCATGTTTTGTCTTTGGTCGTTCATGTTCTAAATAAAACTACTTTGTTTTGGATGCGTCCTGTTACTTAGCTTTGCTAAAACTTCATTAATATAGACCATGTAATTGCCTGGCTTCATGCAAATTGCTCCCAATTTCTCAAGGACTTTGACTTATCATTTGCAAATATACCAAGCTACTGTCATCCCATAAAAAGAAAAACATCACTCAGGAACTGAAAAAAAGAAAAATTTGACAGCCCTAGTGGGGACTGTAATGGGAGTAATCTGACCCCCAACCCAATTATCAAGGCTCTATTGTATAATTCAGAATTACATATTCAATAATTTATGTTAAATAATCCATCTAAACTCAATTGTCAATTTTCCATGAGGCAAATGGTGAATCCCAGTATTTATGGTGCGTAGATATATACATCACTCTGCAGCAGGACCCTAAGATGTATAGGAGGCCCTAACATTAATGACTGAGGGGGTCTTTACAACTAGTTGTAACTACAGTTGAAAAATATAATTTCCAGCTTGAAGTGAGCGTTACTATCTGTTTTTTTCTACCTGATTCACTAAACTTAGCGAAAGGTTCTGTTGCTCCTTCAGAGTCCTCACTTGGCTGTATCCGAACACTTCCATTGCCTTCTGACAACCGTCTTGAATCTCTAATACCACTTTGTGGTTAAGATCTTTCCTCCACTTCTGAACAATTTTCATGGAGTCTCCAGCAAAGTTCATGAACCTTCCTTGCACTTTGTTGTGTTGATGGGTGATATTGTACAACCATTTTTGAAGATCTTCATTTAGGCTTAGACCTGTAAATTTGTAGATTTTATCGACCATAGTAAATGGTTCCATAGCCAAGTCTTCATGCCGTATCATCATATACTTTCCTTGCAAGGCTTCACCAGCTTGTCTGCTAAAATTGTTGATCGCTACTTGTGCTTCACAAATTTTGGCCATAACTTGGGTGACACTAGGCTTTGACTTTTTATTTTGCTGTTCTTTATCTTCTCTGACCACGATGAGATCCTCGTCATTCAGATAGTTAAAGTTTAACCGTGATAAAGCCACGGCCCGTGGGTCCCTTACCAGGTGAATGACTCTGAGGTCAAGATTGGCATCTTCTAAAAGTGGGACCAGAGAACCAAGGTCTAGGACACGAACCGTCTTCAGAACCACATGACTGTGGACCACACAAGACTCCTCCATCTTTTTTAAGGGAACATAACCACAACGTTGAAAACAAGTGGGTCGATCGTACTCCTCATCTTTGTTTAAGGCTTTGCAAGCAGGTGTTGAACATAAAGCCCAACTCTCAGCCCAAAAAGGTAGATCAGAAATATATCGCCCACCTCTCGGAAGGTATTCATGTAAAGGAGACACATCACAACTGTAGAATGACCTGAAAAGGTCTCTGATAGGATAATGTAATAGACTGGCCTTGTGATTGGGGAACTTGACCCAAACCATTCGTGCCGGCTCAAAGATGTAAAAAACATTAGGGTGATGGTTAAATATCTGCCCCAAGAAAGAGGATCCAGATCTCCACGATGAAAGAATGAGAACATTAATGCGTTTTTCTTCATGGCCTTCAAAGTCTAACTTGTCTTTAAAAATCCATACAGAGAAGAAGATGAGAAGTGATACAGTAGTGTAGCGGAGGAGTGAAAGGCGGGGAGCCATGCTATGGTTAGTCTGTAATGAGAAAAAAAGAAGCCACTTTATAACAAAGATGTGATAATAATAACAATAGCATATTCTGGGCATAATGTAAAAACTCAAAATGTAAAAACTCCTTCTTCTCTTTCGGTCAAGGTGAAGTGTGGTGAAGGGACTCTCGGAAAACTGGACCAAACAAGATGAACATGGAAGGAACCTGACACTTTTATTCATTATCTGCAAAGTATGAGCATCTCTAAACTCTCCCCAACATTAGATGTCATGGAAAGAAAGGTTATGTATGTTGGGTTTTCAGCATGACTGATCGTTTCTGCTCAAATGAGATAACCTGTCACCAGAGGAGAACAAATGCCAAGTAGAGGGTATGTCTGTATAGAGTGGAAGGGAGGAACCACTGATGGCCAATATTGGTCGACAAATATCGTAATTCTATGGCCACTTGGAAAAGTGATGGGTAAGGCTTGGTTCAGATCAGATCCAACAGGGCCTGGAACTAATTAATTTATAAAAATCAATATTTTTTACAATGATCTGAACAGTGACTGCAGTTGCTCTGTGCACACCTCCCTGACTAAAAACTGGCAGCTCCCAGGAGGAAAAAAGTTAGTTTTCTCCCAGCAGCCACACTTTCAATCAGGCCAGTCAGCATTAACCTGCAGATTAATGCTACATCTGCAGTAACATAGTGGCTTGCAAAGTGACAGGTTCCCTTTAAGTCTGGTGATCCTGATGGGACGCTCACTTAGGCACTTATCACTCCGCCCAGGGGTGAACCTAGCCTCTGTGCTGCCTGAGGCGAACTGCAAAACGGCGCCCCCCAATTCGAACGAGGAAGGTTGCGGCTCGCACAGCGTGCCGCGTCAAATTTTAGGGCATGCCCCGACCACACCATTTCACGACTAGTCACACCATGTCCACGCCCTGACCACACCCATTTAGCACTGGTGATCACACTGACTGGTACTGAGGGCACAGTGACTGGTACTATGGGCACACTGGTACTGAGTAAAAGAAAGAACAGAGAGGGAAAAAAGAAAACAGAGAAAGGAGAGAGAGAAAGAGGGGAAAGCAAGAAAGAACAGAGAGAAAGTAGAGAGAAATAAATAAACAAAGAAAGGGAAAAGAAAGAACAGAGAGAGAAAAGAACAGAGAGAGAAAGAAAAAAAGACGGGAAAGAAAGAACAGAGAGAAAGAAAGAAAGAACAGAAAAAGAAAGAGGGGACAGAAAAAAAGAACAGAGAGAAAAAAAGAAATAGGGGAAAGAAAGAATAAAGAGAGAAAGAAAGAACAGAGAGATAGAGAGAAAGAAAGATGGGAAACAAAGAACAGAGAGAGAAAGAGAAATAAAGAAAACAGATAGAAAGAACAGAAAGATAGTGTGTAAAGAAAGAGAAAGAAAGAACAGAGAGAGAAAGAAAGAGAAAGAAAGAATAGAGATAGAAAGAAAGAGGGGAAAGAAAGAACAGAGAGAGAAAGAAAGATGGGAAAGAAAAAAAACTACTGAATAATGGCCCCATATACTGCTGCATACAGTAAAATGGCCTCACATGATGCTCCATACTGAATAATGGCCCCATATACTGCTGCATACAGTATAATGGCCCCACATGATGCTCCATACTGAATAATGGCCACACATAATGATGCATACAGTATAATGGCCCCACATGATGCTCCATACTGAATAATGGCCCCATATACTGCTGCATACAGTATAATGGCCCCACACGATGCTCCATACTGAATAATGGCCCCATATACTGCTGCATACAGTATAATGGCCCCACATGATGCTCCATACTGAATAATGGCCCCCATATACTGCTGCATACAGTATAATGGCCACACATGATGCTCCATACTGAATAATGGCCCCATATACTGCTGCATACTGTATAATGGCCCCATATACTGCTGCATACAGTATAATGGCCCCACATGATGCTCCATACTGAATAATGGCCCCATATACTGCTGCATACAGTATAATAGCCCCACATGATGCTCCATACTGAATAATGGCCCCATATACTGCTGCATACTGTATAATGGCCCCATATACTGCTGTATACAGTATAATAGCCCCACATGATGCTCCATACTGAATAATGGCCCCATATACTGCTGCATACTGTATAATGGCCCCATATACTGCTGCATACAGTATAATAGCCCCACATGATGCTCCATACTGAATAATGGCCCCATATACTGCTGCATACAGTATAATAGCCTCACATGATGCTCCGTACTGAATAATGGCCTTGCATAAAAAAAAACTCACCTCTGCCCGTTCCAACGCTGATATCGCTTCCTCATCTATCACACACACACATACATACATACATACATACATACACACAGCGTCACACACACAGCAGCTTCACACACACACACAGCAGCTTCACAGGCACAGCGGCCAGACTCACCTCTCCACGATTCGGCAGCTTCTTTCTTCTCACTTCCTCTCACACACTGAGCGACGCTGGTGTTATGAGTTCTGCTCTGCCGCCCCCTGGCTGCCGCCGCCTGAGACAACAGGCTCAACTCGCCTCATTATAGCGGCCCCCCTGACTCCGCCCCTGCTGAAGGGTTCATGCCTTTCATCTTGGTGCTCCTGCGAATCATAGGAGACCATGGTTTTAACTATAAATTCCAATGCTAAATAGCTAAAAAAAAGCTGGCGGCAAAATTACTATCGAAATTTTAAAAATAATTTAATCATTACATAAACACCATAAAGAAAAAAAAATAAATGCTGAACTTGCCGTATTTTTTGGTTGTTTCACCTCCCCCAAGAAATATATTAAAAATGAATTTATTGATATTGCTAAATTATATCAATAAAATCATCAGACTGGCAAACAAATATCCATCCTGCACTCAGGTCCATCCACGGAGAAGTAAAAAATTTCTGGGTCTTAGGAAATGACGACACAAACCATTTTTTTTCAACGTTCAGAATTTGTTTAAGGTACTAAAAGAATAATTTGAAAAAACTAAAAGTTTGATATTTCCATAATCAGACTGACGTGAAGAATCATGTCGCCAGACCATGAGATTTGTAAAACCGAAACTCCAAAAAAAAAAACATGGCAAATTTGTTTTTTATACCGTTTCATCCCTCTTGGATTGAAAGTGTTATGTCTCCAAGGAAATATCATAACATTTTAGAATGTCAGATTTGGAAGGAACCTTCAGGGTCATCATGTCCAACTCCCTGCTCAATACAGGATTCACTAAACCATCTCAAACAGATGTCTATCCAGCCTCTGTGTGAAGACTTACATTGAAGGAGAACTCACCATCTCTCGTGGCAGCCTGTTCCACTCATTGATCACCCTCACTGTCAAAAAGTTTTTTCTAATATATAATCTGTAGCTTCTCCCTTTCAGTTTCACTCCATTGTTTCTCGTGTTTCCACATGCAAATGAGAATAACGATAATCCTTCTACACTGTGACAGCCCATCAGATATTTGTAGACAGCTATCAAGTCTCCTCTTAGCCTTGTTTTTTTGCAACCTAAACATTCGTAAACCTTTAACCGTTCCTCGTAGGACATATTTTGCAGTACGCTCACCATTCTGGTCACTCTTCTCTGAACTTGCTCCAGTTTTTACAATGTATTTTTTAAAATGTGGCGCCCAGAACTGGACACAGTATTCCAGATGAGGCCTGACCAAGGAGGAGTAGAGAGGGATAATTACTTTATGTGATCTAGACTCTATGCTTCTCTTAATACATACCAGACCTGTGTTTGCCTTTTTCTGCTGCTGCATCACACTGTTGACTCATGTGCAGTCTGTGATCTATTAGTATACCCAAGTCTTTTTCACATGTGCTGCTGTTTAGTTCTATTCCTTCCATTCTGTAGATATAATTTTTGTATTTCTTGCCCAGATTAGAATCTTGCATTTCTCCCTGTTAAATACCATTTTATAAGTCGCTGCCCATTGTTCGAGCTTATCTAGATTCTTCTGAATCCTTTCTCTGTCTTCTCTAATGTTAGCTATCCCTCCTAGCTTTGCATTGTCTGAAAATTTGATCAGTGTACATTCAGTTCCCTTGTTTAGATCATTTATAAAAATATTGGACAGCACTGGGGCCAGGGCAGAGCCTTGGGATACCCCACTTGAAACACTCTTCCAATTGGATGTGCAACCATTTATTACCACTCTTTGAGTAAGATCACTGAGCCAGTTATGAATCCACCTAATCATAGCCTTGTCAATCCCATACTTGGTCATTTTTTCAATAAGGATAGTATGAGATACTTTATGAAATGCTTTGCTGAAGTCAAGATATACTATATCTACCACATTTTCCTGATCCACCCAGTCAGTGATTCCATCATAGAAGGAAATTAGATTAGTCAGGCATGATTTGTCTGCTACAAATCCATGCTGGCTCTGGTTAATTATAGTACTTTTATCGAAGTACTTACATACAGCTCTGGCAAAAATTAAGAAACCACCATATCAAAACCCTGTAATGGGCAGCCCATTCTTCAGACCTGAACCCCATTGAAAACCTCTGGAATGTGATAAAGAGGAAGATGGATAGTCACAAGCCATCAAACAAAGAAGAACTGCTTAAATTTTTGCGCCAGAAGCAGTGTGAAAGACTGGTGGAAAGCATGCCAAGACGCATGAAAGCTGTTTTTAAAAATCATGGTTATTCCACAAAATATTGATTTCTGAACTCTTCCTGAGTTAAAACATTAGTATTGTTGTTTCTAAATTATTATGAACTTGTTTTCTTTGCATTATTTGAGGTCTGAAAGCACTGTTTTTGTTTTTTTTTTAATTTTGACCATTTTTCTTTGTTAGAAAAAAAATAAAAAAATTTATTGCTTGGAAATTCGGTGACATGTTGTCAAAAGTTTATAGACTAAAAGAACAATTTACTTTTTACTAAAAAAATATACCTATAAAGAGAAAAATCAGCAAACTGAAAATGTGAAAGTAGTCTCTTAATTTTTGCCAGAGCTTTACATGGTGTTTAATAATTTGTTCAAAGGTCTTTCCTGGTATAGAAGTAAGGATCACTGGCTTTATCACTTCAAGTACTTAACGGTACGGCACTTGGTTAACATGAAGTGACTCGTCTCTCTATAGGATGAGTCATTGAGAAGATCATGAACACAGTTTACCCAGGAGATTAATAAGTGATTCTTGTTGTTGTCTGTTGGACTTTTGGGAATGACAATACCCAATATGTTTTTAAAAAAATCTTTTTAATTTCTTATATTGGGAATATCAGGGCACATCAAACTTTTTAGTTATATACTGTATATATATCTATATATATAGATATATATATTTTAATGTTATCTCTCTATGATCGCTTGTATTATATAAAATGATATTGCAGTTTTAGTAGATGCAACAGTGTAAGGAGGAAGACCGGATTGCGGGTACCTGTGCAATGCCGGGTCCGGAACTGCCGAGACTGCGTCCAGTGTTGCAGGGGGGAAGGAAATGGAAGCCGGACAGGACCCATGACCTGGAGAGAAGGGTCATGGTAAGCAGGAGTATGAGAGAGAGTGTAGCGCGGGAAAAGCGAGAGAGTTCCCGTCGGAGGAAGGAGAAGGCAGGGGCCGACTGTGCTCTGCAAAAGAAAGGTGAAGCGTGGAGCAGAGACGCGGGAGGGGTATAGTGAGGGCTCCCCAGTCTCAGTGAGCACGCAGAGGGACGGGTGCCGAGCGAAGCAGCACAGCGTGGGTACACTGAGGAACGAGCACAAGGAGCAGCATGGTGGGGTGTGTAACCAGCTATCGGCAGGTGCGCAGCAGAGCACACGCCGAGCAGAGACTTGTGCAGAGCTCCACACTTCGGCTCTGCAGATTAATGGACTAGGGGCTCAACGGGCAGAATCGGTGACCACCCGTTGCCGCCAGAAGTGGAACCGTGTGTTGGGTGGGGAAGCCTGAAGACGCAGTGTCAGCCTCCACCGGCATTCCATCATCCATCGGACCGCTCGCGACTAAAGGACAGCGGAGTCACGATCAGCTGAATTTGATAGCAAGACTGTTGCGTTGTATTGCAATAACACTGTTTTCATCTGCTTGTCCCCTTCCTGTTATCTCCCTATGAGGAGTTTATTGCTGTAAATTATACTGCACTCTTGTTAACCCTTGCTCTGCATTCCTGCGTTACTGCATCCTCGCACCTGCTTACAACAATCCCCTAAGAAGCCTCTCGTCATGCCGGACCTTCAGCAGACCTTAGGCTTCCATCGCAGGCAACAATTGAGTTGGAAGGGGCCAATAGCTTATTAAATTAGCACAGTACAGGGATTGTAGTTTTAAAAAGTAACCATCGTTTTAACTTCTGATGTAAATAAAAAGAAATCAAAATATGTTTTATTAGAGAAATCAACCTCTTTCTGCTCCTGGACCGATCTTTCATTCTCACAATTCTCAATTCACGGGTAAAATCTGTTTTCAGTAAATACAGACTTTCCCATTATTGAGATAGGCGGTGACAGTTTGTGCTCATTATGTTCTACAGAGAACGATAATTCAGGAGAACTGGCAGGGCAATGTCTGTGCGGCCTCTTAACTCCTCCCCCTCCATAGAACTTTATAAGCACCAACTGGCATCTTCTATCTTATTCTTCACTGAATAAATGTTTTATCCACAAATTGAGAATGAAAGAACAGTCCAGGATGAGAAAGAATCAGAGTTCACTAATATTCTCTCTCTCTCGCCTTCAGTGCCGCGCCCGGCTCAGATAATTCAAATTCGCTTCTTAGGGGGACCCAAGCACTTAAGAAGCATGCGATACTCGATCAAGCACCCCGATGCTCGCCCATTACTAATGTATAGCAGTGCTTAACCCATGCTATGTATAACACAGGCCATCGGACGGTCGCAGCGTTAGATTCCCTACGTTGACTATTAAATATAGTAAAAAGGGAAAAAAATTTTTTAAAAAATATGAGAAAAATAAAAAAATACAAGTTTACATCCAACCTCTTTTGCCCCATTAAAACAACTTAAAAAATACACATGTTTGGTATCTGCGTACTCGTACTGACCTGGGGAGTCATATTGCCCAGTAAGTTTTACCATATAGTGAACATGGTGAATAAAAAAACCCCAAAACAATTGTGGAATTGCACTTTTTCCACCCAGTACACTATGTGTATGTGGTAGAATGAATGGTGTCATTGAAAAGTACAACTCGTCCCCCAAAATACACTTGATGAAAAAATAAAAAAAAGTTATGGCTCTTGCATGTAGGGGAGGAAAAAACGAAAAATTGCCATGTCATGAAGGTGTTAAACGCCGCTTACAGTGATTGACAGTGGCATGCAAGGGGTTGAGCAGCAGCGATCAGATCTCGCGCCGGTCTCTGCTGTTAGAGTTGAGTGCTGCCACGTGTGGAGCTGGCTCCATACACCCCCTATCTGCAGAAATGGTTAAATTACTTTTGCTGCTCCGAACATAAGATTTATCCTGTAGTTTAGTCCGTTGCATCTGATTTACCATGGACTCATTTAATCTGATTTATCAACTAGTTTTCCCCTCTGTAACTTTACCCATTGGAACCAAACCTTAGTAAAGCCCTAAATGTAGATATCATTCATCACCACTAACATCCTATCGGCCGTCCTGTGCTGCATCATTGAAAAATTGTTATCTCTGTACCCTTCCCACGTTAGGAGCAGTCATGAGATTAAAGTCTAGCCTATTTTGCGACCCTTCGCTTTGTATCAGCGATTGCTAACTCATGCGGATAAAAATTCCCTAATTTGATTGCTCTTACTGTAAAGAACCCTTTTCTACCGTAATAATTAAATCAACTTACCCCCAAACGTAAGATATATCCCTTAATTTAGTCCTCTCACAATGGAGATATTTACCTACGTGCACGATCTCAATACTAGAAAGTCCCAATGTGTAAGACGTCCAATAGTATTCAGTAAAGAAGGACGGTGCAAAGCACATGAACAGGCAATAAAGCACAAAGTATAAAAATCTATATATAAAAATGCAAGCAATAACTATGTGCAATAAAGTGCCGTGTGTAGTGTCATACAGGTAGACTAACTCATAGGAAAATCATCATATGGAATGAAGACCCACATGTTTCGCTACAGAAGGTGGCTCCATCAGGGGTCAACCGCCTGAGGAAGCCACCTCCTGTAGCGATACGTTAGCCAATTTTCCTGGGTGCACTTTATTGCACATTGATTATTTTATATCTCCTCTTTATGCTGCATTATTTATTGTCTGTACTTGTATATCACACCTTTCTTCTTTACTTATTACTGTAGAGGCAGTGTCTATTCACACCTGTCTTGGATATCCACCATATTTACATGGCTCTTTGGTCATCATGCTGGATATATGGATTGTATCTCCACGCCGGTTTTTGGTCTTTGGTTCAGGTTTTGGCACAATGTTAAATGTTTCGATTTGTCTTGGCTTTTGTGTTTGTTACTTACTAAAGATTTACATCACATAAATGTAGGAAGCGCAAACGATCTACTGTCCCAGTCTTTCCTCTCTTTTTTTTTTGCTATATTATAAAGTTGCATGTAAAAGTATGGGCACCCCTGCTCCAAATTACTGTCATGGTGAACAGTTAATCAAGTTGATGATGAAATGATCTCTAAAATGTCTCAAGTTACAGATGACGCATTTCCTTTGTATTTTAGGCAGAAAAAAAGATGTTTATCTTTTACATTTTAAAAATTACAAAAAAGAAAATGGGCTGATGCAAAAGTTTGTGTACCCTGCATCTTTAGTACCTACTAGCAGCCCCTTTTTAAAGTATCACAGGTCGTAAAGAATCTTTCAATTCTTGTTAGAAGGATTTTCCTCCATTCTTCCTTGGAGAATTCCTCCCGTTCTGTGAGATTCCTGGGCCGTCTTCCATCCTCTGCTATTTCGAGGTCTAGCCACAGATTTTCAATGATGTTCAGATCAGGGGACTGTGAGGGCCATTGTGAAACCTTGGGCACATTTTGGCACACTACTTTTTTTTCCCTATGTTCTTGTATCCTTTTATATCACTAATTGGACCTTTCTCTCCCCTTGCCCTCTATCAATAGAGAAGTGTAAAGAATCATCTCACCTTTTTTTCCAACCCGGCTAGTAATCCTTCATTGGTCCCTGTTCTGCTGGAGACTTGTCCTGTATCTCTGGCATATGGTGTCTTTTACTTGCTCAGTTGCATTCAATCCCTTGGAAACTGAATTCTGAAGCCTAGAGGCGTCAATACAAAAAGACTTATAATGTCACCGGTGGAGGAACCTGCTGGAGGGCGCATTCCACTTCCTTCATATTAGCAACCTTTGAGTAAATGTACAAGTTCCATATTTATAGACACCACTCCTCATTTTATTGTCATGGGAGTGAAGTCAAGATCTTAAACGCCCACAGACAAAAGAAAAAGAAAGAAAAAAATCTAGTGAAGTAAAACAAAAAGATTCCAAAGATAATGCAACGGCTCAGGCAAAAAAAAAGTTGAAAAGAAAATGCCCATGTTGATATAATTAATATGATCTGCTGACATATAGAAAGTAGATTGGATGCATTAAAGGAACTGTCATTTGTGTACATGAGGAATAACACTTTGTGGCCATTAGATGACTTGTATTCTGCATGTTTCACTTTTTTCCTCTGCAGGTTCTGTCGTAGTTTTCAGTTGCCTTTGAGTCTGTACGAGCTGCTATGATGTCTCTCATGCACAGCCCACATAGACAAGAGAGATTCTTGCTCCACCATCTATATGTTGCACAGCATGGAAGATGTTATACAGCAATGCAGAACAGTGTAGATGTGAATCCATCTCTTAGATAAGATTAAACATTTACTAGAAGTAACCTCATCATGGAGGACGTGAAACAGCAGTACTGAACAGTGTAGATGTGAATCCATCTCTTAGATAAGAGTAAACATTTACTAGAAGTAACCTCATCATGGAGGACGTGAAACAGCAGTACTGAACAGTGTAGATGTGAATCCATCTCTTAGATAAGATTAAACATTTACTAGAAGTAACCTCATCATGGAGGATGTGAAACAGCAGTACTGAACAGTGTAGATGTGAATCCATCTCTTAGATAAGATTAAACATTTACTAGAAGTAACCTCATCATGGAGGACGTGAAACAGCAGTACTGAACAGTGTAGATGTGAATCCATCTCTTAGATAAGAGTAAACATTTACTAGAAGTAACCTCATCATGGAGGATGTGAAACAGCAGTACTGAACAGTGTAGATGTGAATCCATCTCTTAGATAAGATTAAACATTTACTAGAAGTAACCTCATCATGGAGGACGTGAAACAGCAGTACTGAACAGTGTGGATGTGAATCCATCTCTTAGATAAGAGTAAACATTTACTAGAAGTAACCTCATCATGAAGGACGTGAAACAGCAGTACTGAACAGTGTATATGTGAATCCAGCTTTGAAGTAAGATAAAACATTTACTAAAAGCAGCAGCATGGGACATTAAACTGAAGTACTAAGCTGTGTAGGTGTGAATCCAGCAGTGAGCTAAGATAAAACACTTGAAAGCAGCAGTACAACCTTAGTTCTCTATTACTCCCTCTTCCTCCTCTTTCCATAGACTTCAGTAGGCAGCTGTAATCTGATCTCTCAGTGAGCTGGCAGTGTTCACCCAATCCCTGGGTAAGGTCAAAACCAAGCGGGAATTTCAACTTTTAGGTTGTGTTGGACAAACATTTTGGTCAAGGACATCCAAAACTTTGTTGAAATAGTTTCCAATAAATCTGGGAAGTCTTGAGAAATTGGCAATTCAGGACTGTCCTGGGCCTGTTGGCAACTATTCATTTGTTCCAACTCCTCTAGGCATCCTGGAAAATATAGGTAATAGTGACCTAATTTTTTAGATGTGCTTGTAGTTCGGTGAAGTATTGTGGAGGCATTGACTGCGCCTATGTAAATAGGGGTGGAGCGGTAACGTGAGCAACGTAGGAATTTTCACTTGTGTGACCATGTCCGATATTTACCAACCCTCCCATAATATCTGTGCGGTGCCCAAAAAAGGAGCACTTCCTAAAGCCCTTTGAGAAATGACAAATCTTGTGGGTATTTCCTAAACCTCCTAAACAGCAGGAAACCCTCAAGAAGGTATTTGTCATGACCAAGAAAAATAGCAATGACCCAAATCCTTCCGCGCCCAATTGCATGCCCAACACAAGAGTAAAATCAGGTGCAAATAGGAGGCTGTAACTTGGAGGTAATCAGTATGCAGAAAATCTGTGCCATAAATCTTACAAATATAGCAAATAAACTCAGAACTCAACTTCAGTAGATGCACGGACTAGCGGCGGATACCGCGTCCACCGCAGGCACATTTTTGCTCCACCGGGACCCCCCAGGTAACCGCTGCCATATTTGATCACCTATATCGAACAGAATTTAAACCTGATATTCCGGGCATAGCCCCTCTTTTTGCTGGGTCCACCTACTCACAGTAGTCCATGTGACTGATGAAGGTCCAAGTTCAGGACCGAAACGTTTCTGTTATTACTGTGGACACGATTAAAAATCATCACTCTACTGAAGTTGAGTTCTGAGTTTATTTGCTATATTTATATGGTGTGGGAACCTACTCAGATACTCCTATACGGCTGTGCACATGATTATTCACTTTGCATAAATCTTACAAATGTCTGTAATTATCTGTAAGTAACTAAATTCTTTGGCAGAAAAAAAATAAATCTACAGCTCAACCTGACCTGGTTACATATAATTAACTGAGTAGATAGATAGATAGATAGATAGATAGATAGATAGATAGATAGATAGATAGATAGATAGATAGATAGATAATAGATAGATAGATAGATAATAGATAGATAATAAATAGATAGATAGATAGATAGATAATAGATAATAAATAGATAGATAGATAGATAGATAGATAGATAGATAGATAGATAGATAATAGATAGATAATAAATAGATAGATAAGATAATAGATAATAGATAGATAGATAGATAGATAGATAGATAGATAATAGATAGATATGATAGATAAATAGATAGATAGATAGATATAGATAGATAGATAGATAATAAATAGATAGATAGATTAAATAGATAGATAATAGATAGATAATAGATAATAGATAGATAGATAATAGATAGATAATAGATAGATAATATAAATAGATAGATAGATAGATATGATAGATAATAAATAGATAGATAGATAGATAATAGATAGATAATAAATAGATATAGATAGATAGATAGATAGATATATAGATAGATAGATAATAGATAGATAATAAAATAGATAGATAGATAATAGATAGATAATAGATAGATAATAAATAGATAGATAGATAGATAGATAATAAATAGATAGATAGATAGATAGATAGATATAGATAGATAATAAATAGATAATAATAGATAGATAGATAGATAGATAGATAGATAATAGATAGATAATAATAGATAGATAATAGATAGATAATAGATAGATAATAAATAAATAGATAGATAGATAGATAGATAGATAGATAGATAATAAATAGATAGATAATAGTATAGATAATAAATAAATAGATATATAGATAGATAGATAGATAGATAGTAGATAGATAGATAGATAGATAGATAGATACAGTTGTGCTCAAACTTTTACAAACTCCGGCAGAATTTTTGCTTTCTTGGCCTTTTTTCCAAGAACTCACTCAGCTTTTATGCACAGACACTGATTACAAGCAAACAGGTCACAGGTGAGGATGTTACCTTTAGTAGCCATTCACACCCATTTGTGTCAACTTCTGTGCATGTTATCAGGACAAAATCACCAGGGTGTGTAAACTTTTGATCAGGGTCATTTCGATGTTTTGAGTTGTCATTATGATTTAAAAAGAGGTGTACAATAATAAATTATATTGTGGTACCGTGTTAGCCAGAAAAATTGATGTGAATACTTTTCCGTCCAATTATGACAAAAGCATTCTTAAAGTGATACCTTTATTGGCTAACCAGAAAATTATATGTTCGCAAGCTTTCAGAGCGCAGAGGCTCCTTCTTCAGGCAAGATTACATTTGGAATAATAAGAAAGACACATTAGATGCTTACTATAGTAGGAAATTTGTTCAAGACCTGGGAGGTGTGATGCCTTCAAAAGATAAGCAAAGGAAATCAAATTAGCATTTTCTTACAAATGGAGAGCTGGTGGGGATGTGTTCTTAGCTATCTGGAGTCCTTCTGGTGAAGGTGTGAACTGTGTCTATGTAGTGAGTCATAAAACCGGGTGTTAAGTTGAGTCCTAGTGTCAAAGTATTGAACATCTCTGATTTAAAAAGAGAAAACACAATAGTTTGACAATAATGGCTTCACCCAAACACTAACCATGAGTGGAGAAAAAGTTTTGGTGTTATCATTCATATTCTCTGAAAAAAGATAGATAATAGATATATAATAGATACATAGATAGATAATAGATAATAGATCGATAGATGATAGATAATAGAAGAATCATTTCAGACCTTTTCCACCTTTCATTTTGCCTATAATCTGTACACATCCATTGAGAAACAAACTAAAGGCTGCCAAGAGGCCGACAGCAGCATTAAGGCTAAGTGTACACGTTTGCAGAATGTTTGCAGAATATTCCTGAGCAAAACCGGACTTTTTTTCGCGGCAAAAATGCGCGTTTTTGGTGCGTGTTTTGCGCAGATTTGACGCGTTTTTACCGCGATTTTCCCTGAACTTTCTAGGTCAATAATATAGCGAGAAAAACGCTAGAATTCCGCAAAATTAATGGACATGTTGCTAGATTTTCCACGATGCGTTTTTTTTCGCGGAAAAAAACGCACCATGTGCACAAAAATTGCGGAATTCATTCTAAATGATAGGATGCTTAATACATGCGTTTTTGACGCGTTTTTTCCCGCGAAAAAACGCGAAAAAAACGCAAATATTCCTGAACGTGTACACTTAGCCTAAATGAGCGCAGGTATTTCTGGCCAGTACTGGTTGTGAACTGCATGTGACAACAATCTGCTGTATTCTTCATATGTCCAGCCTGTGGGATAGGGAGGCAAGATGGAAGCCTTTTGTTACAAAGAAAAATATTCAAACCTGACTATGTTTTCCTAAAATCTCCATCAGGTCTGTCAAAAGCATGTGGGGAACATGTTCTGGGCTGATGAGACCATGGGGGAACTTTTTGGCCAAAATTCCAGAAGAAAGCCAACACTGTGCACTGCCAGAAAATCACCATTCCCACAGTAAAGCATGGTGGAGGCAGCATTGTGCTTTGGAGTTGTTTTTCTGCAGCTAGAACTGGTGGTTGGCTCTCATGAATTGGCGAGTTTGTGCACTAAGTGCCTTCATTATGTAATTGTATTCTATATGACAGCAATGCAATTTTCATCTCACATATTCAAATGTTTGGGACATTTTTTGTCATTCTTTATATGCTTAGGAGGAATATTTCACAATCCTTTCTTTTCCCACATAATGTGGTATGGCCGTTATGTAAGATAGTAACATAGTTATTAAGGTTGAAGGAAGACTTTAAGTCCATCTAGTTCAACCCATATCCTATCCTAACCTGCCCTAACATGTTTATCAGAGGAAGGCAAAAAAAACCCAAGTGGCAAACAGTAAGCTTCACATTGGGGAAAAAAATTCCTTCCCGACTCCACATCCGGCAATCAGACTAGCTCCCTGGATCAACGCTGTATCTAGGAAACTAGTGAATATAGCCTGTATTATTATACTTTTCAAGAAAGGCATCCAGTCCCTTCTTACATGTTAGTAGGGAATCACTCATTACAACATTAGACGGCAGAGAGCTCCATAGTCTCACTGCTCTTACAGTAAAGAATCTGCGTCTGTGATTATGGCTACGTATGAATAGATCCGGCACTCAAAAATATGCTTGAAAATAATGATTTATTGATGAACACTCCAACACATAGTGCGTGACGTTCCGGTCATTAACTGACCTTCTTCAGACTGGAGAATACAGATGAACATATAATGTAATTAGTGTATGATACAATAAATTCGTCAAAAAATTGAAAATATGACAAAATGTACAGGAAAATAAAAATGACCAAATACAGTATATACAAAAATAAAAATAAAAAAAATAAAAAAATATTTTTTATAAATCAACTCCAATTTAATTTAGGCTACTGAAATTTAAAAACAATATGGCAACCTTGTAATATCAGGGAAAATCCGGGAGATAAACTAATAACCGGACGGGAAAAGATAAAAGGACTATGGGAAAACCCTCATGTACATAATCTCTAAAACGGTATAATATTCGTTGTTTCCTAAAACAAAATCCCAGGTTGTTATGATTGAGAGTGTCTGAAATTTTTTAAAAATCTATAAATATGCATACAGTAAAACGCCCCATTTGAAAGTAAAATTTTTTTTTTACCCGGGTGATGAAAACAAATATATAGAACGGATTATGGGATCTGTGGATAAATAATGGGACCCCTCAGGTGTGGTAAATACCTGATTCCGTGAAAAAAAAGATGAGGGGTAGAATCTGAATGGAGAGTTGGAAGGGCCCCCTGGGGGTTTTCGTCAACCCCTGCTCAAAAGCAGGTTCTTAAAATCTCCCAGAAGATGTCCGTCCCCGCCCCTGTTTGAAGACTTCCCCTTGAAAGGGGAACTCACCCCCTTCGTGGCCGCCCGTTCCCTCATTGATCACCCTCACTGTCAAAAAAATTTTTTCTGTATTAATCGTCTCCTCCCATTCAGTTTATCCATTGCTTCTGTCTTTCCCTTTTGCAATGAGAAAAAGATGATCCTTTACCCAAAGTGCGCCCTTTAGATATTTTTAGAAGTATTAAAATTCTCTCAGTCTTTTTTTTTGCAAGTAAACATTCCAAATCCTGCAAGTTCCCCATAGGACATGGTTTGCGACGGTACCATTCTGGTGGGTCTTCTTGAACTTGCTCCGTTTTGTTGGTTTTTTAAATGTGGTGCCAAAACTGGACACGTTTCCCGATGAGGTTGACCCAAAGAGGAGCGGGGCAATAATTTACTCAGTGATCTTGACTGTATGTTCTGTTTTCTCCTGAATTGCATTTGCCCCTTTTTTTCGTGTAACTGTTGATATGTTCAGTTGGATCAATTAGTATACCAAGTCTTTTTCACATTTTTGCTGTTACTTAAACCTTTTCCATTTGTATATGCTTTTTTTTTTTTATTCCAGTGTAGTATTTGCATTTTTTTCCGTTAAAATCCATTCTGTTAGTTGCTGCCCCCCTGTCAGTTTAGTAAATTTTTTTTTGATCTCTTCTTCTTTTCTCTCATATAGTTTTAAGGTTTAACTATAGTA
>JARQOD010000008.1:12358148-12394387 GCA_033576555.1 Oophaga sylvatica
GGGGAGGGGGTACAGGACACAGGGGTGAATGTGAGAGGATGGGCTGTTGTGGTGTGAGGGGACAGGGAATGGGGGTGAATGTGAGAGGATGGGGTATTGTGGGGGAGGAGGGCAGGGGGTGAATGTGAGAGAATGGGGGTATTGTGGGGAGGGGGTACAGGACACAGGGGTGAATGTGAGAGGATGGGCTGTTTGTGGTGTGAGGGGGACAGGGAATGGGGGGTGAATGTGTGAGGATGGGGGTATTGTGGGGAGGGGGCCAGGGCACGGGGGTGAATGTGAGAGGATGGGTTATTGTGGGTGAGGGTGACAGGGCACTAGGGTGAATGTGAGAGGATGGAGGTATTGTGGGGTCAGGGACAGAGCACTGAGGGGTTCATGTGAGAGGATGGGGTGTGGGATGGGGACAGGGGGGTAGGTAGCGTTTTTTTTTACTTGTGAGCTCATTAATACTTTAATAATAGATTAATATTTCAGTATTAGTATAACAAGGATAAGTATTAGCATAAGGGCACAGACAGATGCCGTATAACTCATGCAAGGATCGCATTGCAATCCTTGGATGGCCGGTACCGTCCCTTACATGAGCGTGACAGGTGATGGATTATTGTGCAGCTGTCACACGCAGGTGTGGTGAGCTGACGGTCAATCCGAGGACTGCGATGCGATCCTCGCATGAGAAATACATCCCTCTGTCTGCCCCCTAACAAGTATAACAATACAGTAACCACGAGCTGCATTCTATTAATAATTTAATAATAATCAATTTATTATTATTGTAAAGTTGTTAAAGGCTCGGGATAATTGTCTGCAGTCACTCTGAGGTTATAGACTGCAAAATCATGATAGGGTCTCTAACTAGGTGGATGATTCAAAGATCAAGGGCAGGGCCTTGAAAAAGTGGAAGGAGAACAGAATAGTCTTAGATTCGTACTGTTTTCATGACCCTATAACTGTAGGTGCCACATGCCTTTTCCATTTCATCGAAGGTGGATTTCTTACACTGTTGGAAACATTTTGACCGATTATAGCCCTCAGGTGGTAGAAGAAGTGAGCAAGATGGTAGTGAACACAAAGCTCGATTTTCTGCAAAGAAAGATATGCTGGAAATGTGCTGGTGATCATCGCTGACATAATGTTGTAGTGGGCTGACATCACAGGTGAAAAGCGAATGAATGAGGTCTCTGACTGCGTAATGAAGAAGTTTGGCACCTTCATTTCTAAATCTCATCCAGACTGAATGTCCTGGGTCAAAGAGATAAAAGACATCAGGGTGATGATTGAAGATCTGCCCGATGAAAGAAGAGCCAGAACGCCAAGAAGATACAATGAGAACATGGACGGGAGCTTTCTTTGTTTCATCGGACTTTGGCAACTTGGATACTGGACTGACTTTGTAAAACTGATATGAAAGGAAAATTATGTGTAAAAGTATACAGAAGTAGAAGACCAAACGGATGGACATGGTGCCGTGAAACCTAAGAGCAGAGAAAGTAGAGGTCAATTAGGAGTAAGGGAGAGGAAACAAGAAGGGTTTCCACATTTCATACAAATGTAAATGTAAAAGAAACAAAAAACAATAGAAATATATCTAAATCTTTGTTCACATTGGCATTGTTTCCATACTGCCTGGCTCCTACGAGCAAGCTTTGCCTTCATAAACACAGAAATGAGATGGATGCCATTATAAGTCAATAAGAACTGTGAAGGTACATTGGGGCTTAAAATTTAATCCTTCAAGAAATGGAACACAAAAAATATCAACAGAGGACAAAAATACAAATTATATAGCTAAAATCAAATCTAGTCCTTCTAAGAGAGGACAGTGGACAGTAACTTCTTACCTTCTTCTTCAATCCGAGCCGAGTGAGGAACCCAAGTGATGATTTTTCAACGTGTCTTTCAATTCTCCATACATTTTTTTCCTTTAAAATTGGAAAAAAGAGGGCTACGTGCCGTTAAAAACTGAAGCCCATAAACATGTCGGCAAAGCTCTAACATTTCCTAATTTAACACAACAATTAAAACAAAACCAATTAACAAACAGAACAGATCGCGGTGGGAGACTAAATTCAAATTTACGATCTACAGTAACCAATTCTTCTACCTCGTAGAGCGGAACCCTAAATTCTGGAGAAGAACCTGTTCATGGCTTGGAGTAGACGAGAACTAAATGAACGCTTAAAGGAAGCTCCTGAGATATTTCCCTTCCTGAAATACTTAGTTGAATGTTAGATATGTGCCAATTTTTAGTCTGCATGAAGGTTAGACTCAGGGTGTGACTAAAAGGCTTTCTTGATTAAGTGACTCTTCTAAAAACACACACATCTATTATAATACCCACGTCATGAATATTGGTTGCCTTATTATTTTAAAGTATTCGATGACTTGTTGAGATTATTGGGTCATTCTGGTCTCCTTCCATCTGATCCGGTCATACTTTTTAATTGACAATATGAAAGGAGGGACACAAAAAAACACTTCTATAGGCAAAATGAGGTCCAGAGTATTTTTATAAAATTAATTATTTTATTAAACCAACAAATATTCTATATTTTTTATAATATCGCTATCCAAGCAGGAGAGGGGGAATCCAACCACACTGTAGTACAAAAACTGGTTATGCACAATTAAATAAAATAACTGTCTGCTCTAATAGATTAGATCAAATCAATAGAATGCAGATACAAAAATTATCACATAAAATTTTGCTCAATCAAAAAAATAAGGTTGATCCAATGATATAGAATCTATTGCACAGATTGTCCCATAAATAGAGAAATAAGGTGCTAGTGCATGGGAGCCTTAGTGCTAATAGAGAACCAAGAGAAATATAAAGTGACAATGCATCAGGATCACACTGCAATACGGGCAGTAAAAGAGCGCAAAAAAAGTGCCTATAGTGCAAACCAGATATGTAAGACATAAAGTGCATGTGCTAGCGTGTAACTTTCATGTGGAGGAAGAACCCAGCCTACCGCCTCAACGCGCGTTTCGCCGTTCTACATCAGGAGGCGTGGCTTAGGTAAGGCTTGCATCCATATATATAGTAGGGGCTGGCCAATAAGATGAAAATGCTGTGCAATGATGTCGGCTAATGGTCGGCGCATGGTGCCATGTTGGGCACTTCCTTCTGTGCTCATGGAACGCATGCAATCCACCGCTGCTAGGCAGCAGGGATCACATGCGGACCACGTGAGCGCGTCGGGAAGGCCTGGATGACGCGGAACCCGGACATGCGCACTAGCCTTTATTGAGGACATGGAGAAATGGGAAGATATATGAAAGAATACTGATAAAGAGATGGGGGATAATGAGTTATTTAATTGTGTTTACCAGTTAGCGGGATTTTTTTCTGTGTTTTTAATTTGAAAGGAGGGTCTGTACTCCATTTGTGATACAAACCTTGCCCCAATGATAATGCCCTTAACAAAATGTCATGGTATATAGGTAAATAATGCCAGAATTGCATATTGATTGCATTTTGCTGAAAAACTCCATCACATAATATAACAAAAAGGAGAAAAAAAGGATCATAATTCATTAAAACTTAACAAACTGTTATTTCACTATATTAAAACACAATTATTGACTTATCAATGGTGAAACAGTGATGACAGGGCTAAACAATGCTATTTCTCAGGACAATAAATGTATTAGTCATGCAGAAAATCACATGATATTAAGTGGTTGCTCCTAGTAACATTTACAACCACATAAAAGATGCAAACCGTATAACTCTATGTGTCTATGCACACGGCCACCTTCCAGAGGGCCATGGACTGGATCCTCACACCCCTTAAGAATTATGCTGTGGTATACCTGGACAATATCATAATCTTCAGACCAGATTGGTGGTCATCTGGGAAAGGTCCAGGCGGTGTTTGATGCTCTCAGGAAGGTGGGGTTCTCTATAAATCCCCCAAAAATGTGCCATGGGGAAAGAGGAGGCCAAATACCTTCGATATTTAGTACGTAGAGGCTAATTCAAACCTGAGATCAATAAAGTGAATGCAATAAAAACTGGCAGAATCCACTCTCAAAAAAGCATGTTAGGGTCTTTCTGTGAATCGTGGTTTTCTACAGTAGGTTCATTCCCAACTTTGCCATGGTGGCCGCATCCCGGACCAACCTCCTTAGGATCACAAATTCAGTCATGGCCAAATGAACGTCGGAGGCGGAAACGGAACTGAATGTAGTTCTGTGTAAGCAGCCGTTCTTGGTTGCCCCTGACTTTAAAAAGGAATTTGCACTCCAAATTGATGCCTCAGAAGTCTGTTTAGGAGCGGTTCTTTCTCAGGAGCTACACGGAGCGGAACATTCTCTGCTCTACCTGAGGAGAAAACTGTCGGCATGTGAGAAAAATTATTCCATTGTGGAAAAGGAATGCTTAACCATAACCATAGGCAGTGGACACATTGTGATACTATCTCTTAAGATGAAAATTTAGATTAGTGTCAGACCATGGCCCACACAGGTGGATGAGGGAGAAACAGGGAAAGAATGCTCATGTTACCCTTTGGTTTCTAGCCCTACAGAATTTCCTCTTCCAAGTGGAACATAAAGCCGTTACATGGTAATACCGATGCCAGACTTTATAGGAAAGGTCCTTACTTAAACTAGTTGGACCAGACATGTGAGTTGCCTGCCAATGCAGGAACTCTTAGTCCCCCACATATATATTAGTCCCCCTGATAAATTCCCCAAAAGAGGGAGGAAACACGTAGGGAGATCTTACATGATTTGGTGGGTACATCTTCGTAGCCTTATTTGGGGACTGTCTTTGTAAGGGCAGCAGCAGCACAAGGGGAACGACAGGGGATATCAGAAACTCTCCCCCCTTCCCCTCTGATTTGTACAACTATCTTATGGGCTCCTGCACACCTGAGACCTGCAGAAAATTACTACAATATTGGTGAGCTCAAACCATTTATTTTGAGCACTGGTAACTTTTAGCACTTGCACTTTATCACTTTGGTTTGCTTGTTATGATTTATCCAGTTTAAGATTATACACCACAGTGGCAGCATTGAAAGTAAAATCCTTTTATCAGGGCATCCCTTCGATTAAAAATTTGGCACAGATAATGAATCTGACAATTTATGGTAATTTAATGTTGCACATAGGCTTGTTCAACCTTCCTCCATCAATTCTACACATTGTCACTAATTTTACTATAATCTGCAATAATATTTGTTCTAAGGAAATCGTCCTGCCCTTTTTTAAAACTTGTTATAGTGTTTGCCGTTACTACCTCTTTTAGTTGGCATTCCACAGTCTGACTGCTCTAACTGTAAAGAATCCTTTCCTATTTAGCTGCCAGAATTGCCTTTCTTCCATCCATAATGAATGCCCCCTGGTCCTTAGTATGGTCTTTGGAAGAAATTATTCATGTGCCAGTCCTTTGTATTGACCAGACAAGCCCAACAGTGCCAACCTCTCATCATATGTGAGGCCGTCCAGCCCTTGTAATAATCTAGGTGCCAGTTCATATGCAGAAGCTATTTTCAGGAACGCTGGACTTGTCGAAAAAGAAGGAATCAGAATTGCTGGACGATTCATCAACAATGCTAAATACGCAGACGATATAAAATTGATAGCAACAAGCAAGATGGAATGAAGGACTTATTACTGAGGGTCAAGATGGAAAGCTCGAACATGGGACTCCTACTCAATACAAAGAAAAGAAAGATATTGGTTATTGTCAGGTACGACTGGGACACATTTCAGATGGACGGAGACGAACTAGAAGATGTAAGGGACTTCAACCTACTTGGGTCAATGATCACTCAAGGTGCAGCGACGACACAGGATTTCTATAGGAGAATAGCTATGGGCAAATCAACAATGGAGTCACTGGACAAGGTCTTCAAATCGAAGAACATTTCATCGGTGATAAAGACACGACTCGTACATAGTCTGGTCTTTTCTGTGGTAACATATGGATGCAAAACCTGGACAATACACAAACAAGACAGAAGAATCAACGCCTTCGAAATGTGGTGGTGGAGAAGGATTTTATCAATACCATGGATGGCAAGAAGAACAAACAGATGAATTTTGGAACAAATCAAGTCAGACATGTCACTAGAAGCAAGAATCACCAAGCTACGACTGGTCTAGTTTACACACATCATATGAAGAGAGCGATCAATGGAGAAGGACCTCATGTTGGGAAGAATAGAAGAAACAAGGTGAAGTGGAAGACCAGCAACCTGATAGCTGATATAATCAAGATAACAGCAGAGAAGACCCTGGTGGACCTATCTAGGCTTGTAAAAGATTGATCGTCCTACAGAGTGTTCATTCATCAAGATACCATGGCTTGAGATTGAGCCAAAGGCTGTTAAAAAAAATGTTCATTGGACCGCAGTGCTGGATCTGCTGCAGGATGGCCACTGACTATATCGGGGTGTCCGTCATGCCGCCCATCCTTTTTACTGGCCAGAATAGTGGAGCATGCTGATCTATTATGTCCAGTATCTCTGCACTGGAGGCTCTAAAGTACAAACATCTGTTTTACTTGAAGCTGAAACATCCTTCCCGATCCTACAAGGAAAATCTGAAGGAAATTAGCTCCAGGATGGTCAGAAACTGAATCCCACGGTCAAAAACTAACAGGGCTCAGTGTATTAATATTAAAGTATTTGCCTTTACAGCTTCCAATGGCATTGAGTGCACTGAGTATGGAGGATACGCAATGTGTCTTCTCTATTACGACACCTTTCAATGTCCAACAAATAAGGCAGCACTCTGTAGCGCTATAGCATGCAAACATGAAATATGAAAACTGAATTGCATTACTGCACTTAGAAATATGAAAATTGAGAATGCTTAGAGCATAAATTGGCCAATTCATGTGTACCTGGCAGCCACAATAAGGCGATTCTCGTTGCCAGAACCTAATGTCAATTCTCTATTAGACAGTCTACATCTCTCTGGGAACCTAATGTGAATCCTCTCTTAGAATAACGTCTATATCTGTATGGAGGGATAGGATCCTGTTGCAATTAAAAACACCTGATGCTCAGGGGCAGAGTGCTCAGAGATGTAGACTGATAAGAGAGGATTGTCATGAGGTCCTGGCAACGAGAATCGCCTTATCATGGCTGCCAGGTACACATGAATTAGCCAATGTATGCGCTAACCATTCTCAATTTTTCATATTTCTCACTATTTATAAACATGTATGAAGATTGTTGCACGGCATAAACAAATGATAAAAACTGTGGTGGAATTGATTATTTTAGGCTATTTTTTAACTTAAAAATTAATCTAACTTAAGTCCATATTTGACACAGCTGAAATAAAAAAACAAAAAAAATACGAAAAATAATATATTTTTGTGTCCTTTAAAAATTAACTGATATTTAAAAGGTTACTCCACTAGTAATACGTGTTTGATTCTGATTTTTTCCATAATATACTGATATTAATCTTTCTTGTATCTTCATTATCTTCACAATTCAGGATTTTAAATAATCCTTATGTTTTATGAGAAAGTTTTTATTTTACTCTTATTTTCTTTTTTAAAACACGATTTTGTATTTATTAAAAAAAATGTGTAAAGATTTTTTTAAAAAAAATGTTTTTTTTTTTGTGCTTTGTATGAATCAAAAATTTTGGTAACATGAAATAAAACTACAATTCTCAATGTCACCTGCAGAGGCGCTGTACGGAAATTGAACACTTGATAAGAGGTTCAATCAATGGTTGATCGTAGCCAATCACTAGAGATTGAGGGAGGTCGTGAAGGGACCAGTGACTTGAGGACTTTTCAAAGCTAAAAATATTGTTGAAATTGTTTCTATTATCCTATTGTTCCCACGTGGATGTAATAAATCCAGGACTGAATGAGCGCTCCCGAATATTTCAACATTCAACCACCCATATGAGTCTTCCATTAGATTTGTGTGAATTCATCTCAATATTTTAATTAATGATGTTACTGAACTTTGATTCATCAGAACGCTCTTAGAAAATAGGCAACATATAATTAGTTTAAAGAAATAAATATAATTAACACTAATACATATTCAATAATTGTGAATCAGGTGTTGAAAATGATTGAACTGCACTTGATGTCAGGACACGTCCTCCTGACCTCTCCCGGTTACATTCCTTGGCTCCGTTCCTGATGGCACTTCCCCCGCATCTTCCCTAATGCTCTACCGTATGGTCTAGAAATTTCCTATATCATCCCCAGTGATTTAGAGGTTGGTATTTCCAGTGATCTACAGGACTAAATGTTAATATCAGTATATTATAGAAAAAAATCCGAATCAAACACGTATTACTAGTGTAGTAACCTTTTAAATATCAGATGATTTTTGAAGGACACAAAAAAATATATTATTTTTTGTATATATATTTTTTTTTATTTCAGCAGTGTCAAATTTGGACTTAAGTTAGATTAATTTTTAAGTTAAAAAGTAGCCTAAAATAATCAATTCCACCACAGTTTTTATCATTTGTTTATGCCGTGCAACAATCTTCATAAATGCTTATAAATAGTGAGAAATATGAAAAATTGAGAATGGTTAGCGCATAAATTGGCTAATTCATGTGTACCTGGCAGCCATGATAAGGCGATTCTCGTTGCCAGGACCTCATGACAATCCTCTCTTATCAGTCTACATCTCTGAGCACTCTGCCCCTGAGCATCAGGTGTTTTTAATTGCAACAAGATCCTATCCCTCCATACAGATATAGACGTTATTCTAAGAGAGGATTCACATTAGGTTCCCAGAGAGATGTAGACTGTCTAAGAGAGGATTGACATTAGGTTCCCAGAGAGATGTAGACTGTCTAAGAGAGGATTCACATTAGGTTCCCAGAGAGATGTAGACTGTCTAAGAGAGGATTGGCATTAGGTCCTGGCAACGAGAATCGCCTTATTGTGGCTGCCAGGTACACATGAATTGGCCAATTTATGCTCTAAGCATTCTCAATTTTTCATATTTCTAGTGCAATAATGCAATTCAGTTTTCATATTTCATGTTTGCATGCTATAGCGCTGCAGAGTGCTGCCTTATTTGTTTGATTGTATTTGAGTTGGTTACTCTAGGTAAGCACCTGTCCAGAGCTGATTTATGTTTGGATGTGACGGTCAGTTTTTTTGATATTTGCATAGCCTTCTGACTGAGCGCTCCGCCTCCTAGCCTCAGGTGTTTTTAATTGCAACAGGATCCTACCCCTCCTTAGAGATATAGACTTTAGTCTAAAGCCCCCGTCACACTAAGCGAGATCGCTAGCGAGATTGCTGAAGCGTCACCGATTTTGTGACGCAACAGCGACCTAGCCAGCGATCTCGCTTAGTGTGACACGCAGCGACGACCGGCCCCCCTGCTGGGTATCGCTGATCGTCGTTGAATGTCCCGGACCATTTTTTCATCGCTGGTCTCCCGCTGGCCAGCGCGCATCGCTGCGTGTGACAGCGGGAGACCAACGATCAGCGAGCTGGTATCCAATGTAAACATCGGGTAACTAAGGGTGGGGCTGCGCCTAGTTACCCGATATGTACCCTGGATACCGTCTCCCAGCTTCTGCTGTAGAGCGCTGAGAGCCGGTATCCAGGGTACATATTGGGTAACTAGGCGCCGCACGGTGCTTAGTTACCCGATGTAATAGAGAAATCAGAGAAATAGAGAAATCACTCAATATTGAATGTGAAGAAAATAAGGTTTCATTTATTCAATCAAACATATAGACATAAACCACAGATTACTGTGTGGTATGTAAACAAAACGGACAGTGCTGATGGGGTTAACGTTTCGACCATACGTGGTCTTTTTCAAAACCTCACTGTGAAATAAAACATAAACATACATATGAGCAAAGTGCTGTACAGTTTAACAAATAACATAGAAAATCACTATATACAATAAATCATATATACAAAAAAAATCCCATAATCAAAATATTAATTGTATTTATATATAGATTAATTATAGCCATATAGGCCAAGGGAGTAATCTTAAATGGCAGCAATTTAGTAAGACTATAGGTAAATAGAAATAAACCTGTAGGAGCAGTATAAAAATAGCCCTGGAGGTCAGATAGTGTCCTCATATATGGTAGTTATAGGCTGATGAATGTAACAGAACATCGGATCAAATATAATAATAAGAGAAGACAAGGGGTTATTGTTATAGAAAAAAAAAACAAATATTACATAGGAGCTCACAGGCACAGTCTATAGACAATATTCCAGGAAAACTGGTCCAGTGGGTACAAAATATAACTAACCTTGGAATGCAGAGTATGGAGGGAGAGGATAGGCAGGAGGCAAGTCCCGTGCAGGCTATATGTGGAAATAAGTCAAAAGAAAGGAATAAGGTTTTAAAGAAAATGAGGTACAGCGAACGTACCACAAGTGGATGGCAATCCTGAGTTCGGAGAATAAGCACAAACCTGGTATAATAGGCACAAAAGGAGGGTCAGTCCGTTTAGCAGATTAAGTGTGAGCGGTAATGGCTGCAGTGGCGCTTAAATCTGGCGTTTCTGCTACATTTCCGGTAATGTTAACGCCCACAAAGAGGCTGAAAGTGACTAAGGAGAGGCGTGACACGCAGGAGTGTGTCATCGCTAACTGCGCATGCGCACAGTAACCTGGCGTCTCAGCGTTCCTGAACGCGTTCACTGGGAGGCTGAAAGAGACTGAGAAGAGGCTTGACATGCAGGAGCGTGTCATGCTCACTGCATATGCGCACAGGGTTTGTGACGCTTAGAAAGGAGAGTGGGGAGGAAACGAGCTGAAATCACTCAGAGGAGACTAGAATGGCAACTGTATCAAGAGTGTTGAAGTATAGTGATATGAGTATATAGATAAGCGAGGAAAAAGAAAAAGAAAAAAAGGGGGGGGGGAAGAAAGGGAAAGGGGTATCCTCAGATATATGGAATATACCTGGGAAATAATAGGGTATGCTGTATGGACCTAGAATAAAAGCCAAGTTAGCAGAAAAGGGGAATGTGGGAAATAGAAAAAAGGAAGAATAAAACAAGCCAGTGGAAATATTTCTGGAAGAGTAACACAAGGGAAGTATAGAGTTATTATGCACAAATAATATTATGCAAGAAAAATATACAAAAAATAATAAAAAAATAAAAAATAAAATATAAATATATTGAAAAACTAAAGAAAAATAATGAAAAATAATGAAAATTGTAAAGAATAAAAAATAATATTCAAAAATAAAAATAATAGTGATAATAAAAAATGAAGAATGAAAAATGAAAGGTAAAACAAAATAATAAAAAATAAAAATTAAAAAATAAAATGTAGAAAAATAAAATAAAGTAAAAAGCAAAAATGGAAACTAAGAGGCAAAAATTAAAGGGAAGATATAAGGGGTGTGCGATTGTAGAACTTACCACAGAGTGATTGAGGAGAGGAGGAAAAGAAAAGAGACTTTTTGTGGACTATCCTCACATGGTTTCCCTGTTAAGAGATCTAAAAAAGAAGAAGATTAAAGTACCAACATGGAACAGTGAACCTGGAAAAAAGGGGGTCAGATAATCATAAAAAAAGCAATTGACATTCAGCAAAAGGTAAAATCAAGCTCCCTATTAAGTCCTTTGGGAGCTAAGGTCTGCAGTGTATGGATCCAGAAGGATTCCTGTTGTTTGAGGAGCTTAGTGTGGTTACCCCCCCGTCTTGGCCTTAGCCTGCACGGGACTTGTATCCTGCCTATCCTCTCCCTCCATACTCTGTGTGATGTTGTTACTATATCTGTGATTGGTTTGCTGTTATTCTTGTTTCAGTTTCTGCCTAGTAACAATGATGTAATGGGGAGGAGGAGACAAGGCAGGAGCAGGAAGTCCTGGGTAAGGGGAGCAGGAGTGAGGAACAAAAATAAAGTATGGCTGTTTAAACCTACCATCCAGCATCTCTGTGTGGCCTTCTGGAGTTCCCTTCATCTGCACAACAACACCACAACTGGCGACGAGGAAGCGTTCATCATCAGCTAAAGGTATTTCAGCTCTACAACAATGGCCTGTTTACCTGCCTTCCCTGCTTTTGATGTGCATCAGTCCCCAGCTAACCTAGCAGCATGTTGGGAGAAATGGCTGAAGCGTTTTGATATATTCCTACAAGCCATGAACATATCAGATGATACCAGGAAGAAAGCCATGCTATTACATTATGCAGGGGAACAAGTCTATGATATCTTCACTACTCTGCCTAATACAGGAGAAGATAAAGACTATGAGCTCAGTAAGGCAGCATTAAGCAAGTATTTCTCCCCACACAGAAATGCAGCATTTGAAATCTTCAAGTTTAGACAATTAAAGCAGTCAGCAACAGAAAGCATTGATGAATATCATGTCCGACTACGGCACCTTGCAGCTTACTGTGAATTTACAGATGTCGACAAAGAGATCCAAATGCAGATTTTACAAGGCTGCGTCTCCTCTAAGTTATGGAGACAAGCACTCAGAGATCCCACCATGACTTTAGCAAAACTGCTTGAAACAGCACGTGTAAATGATACCGCCGAAAAACAAGCTAAACTCATAGAGAACATTGAGTGCGAGGCGGAAGCACCATCTTGTATAGCAAAGCTGACACAGAGACCGCCTGTGCCTCGTATGCAGGGGGCAACTTGCTACAACTGCGGAGGGTCATATCCTCACCAGAATGTCTGCCCAGCAAAAGGGGGGACCTGCCATAATTGTGGAAAACAAAACCATTTTGCAAAAGTGTGTAGATCCAAACCACAATCCCCTCATTCCACAGTACAACCCAGGTCACAGAAAATCCAAACGCTGCAGCTTACTGACGAGCCTCACAGTACTTATCTATTCTTAGTGACTGCAGAGGGATCTCAAACACTGCACGCACTTACCAGTCCAAGGCGACTTATCCTGATAAATGGTAGTCCGGTGGAAGCCCTAGTAGACACGGGGGCATCAGTAAACGTCATCAGCCGTGCAGTCTATAGCCAACTCCCGAACAGACCTGCTCTACAAAGCACTAGCCTAAAGATTTTTCCTTATGGTTCAGCATCTGCACTACCCCTGTGTGGCAAATTTCAGTCAGAACTTGCAGCTGATGGGAAGTCCATCACCGACACTGTATATGTAGTAGAGTGCTCCGCAGACACGCTTCTCAGCTGCAGGAGTGCTATATCTCTGGGTCTGGTCAACCTGGTCAATAGCGTCACAGGTCCTTCGGCCCAACACATCATGCAGAGATACCCAATCTCTTTAAAGGTCTCGGTAAGCTAAAAGACGTTCAGATAAAATTGCATATTGACCAGTCAATACAGCCGTCTGTTCAACCTCACAGGCGCATCCCATTTCATGTCCGCAAACTTGTGGAGCAAGAACTGCAGGATCTGGAAGCGTCTGATGTTGTTGAACGAGTTGAAGGCCCGACTCCTTGGGTATCGCCCATTGTTGTTGCACCAAAACCAAAGCAGCCTGGTAAAATCCGGATATGTGTGGATATGCGGCATGCCAATTTGGCTATTCAAAGAGAAAGGCACATCACGCCCACTATTGATGACATTATCACAGACCTGAATGGTGCAAAAGTATTTTCTAAAATTGATTTAAAATCAGGTTATCATCAACTTGAGTTGCATCCAGATTCCAGGTACATTACAACTTTTAGTACCCATGTGGGCTTACGACGATTCAAGAGGTTGAACTTTGGTATCTCATCTGCGGCAGAAATATTTCAGAACGTTATCAGTCAGGTTCTATCTGGAATAGCAGGAGTTCTAAACGTCAGTGATGACATTCTTATATATGGTACAACCCAAGAGGAGCATGACAGTCACTTAGAGCAAGTGTTTCAGAGACTGCAAGCCTGCAATCTAACTGTCAATCCGTCAAAATGTGAGTTTAACCAAAAGTCATTAAGCTTCTTTGGATATATCTTTTCGGAGCAAGGAGTTTCAGCAGATCCTCAGAAAGTTGCTGCCATAAAGTCAGCTAGCCAACCTCAAAATGTGTCAGAGGTTCGCAGTTTTCTAGGACTAGTCACGTACTGTGGGCGATTTATGCCTGATCTGGCCACGATCTCCAAACCCCTGCGACTACTCACGAAAAAAGACACTCCTTGGACATGGACTACTGAACACCAAGCAGCATTCGATTCCATGAAGTCCGGTCTGACTGGCGACACCGTCATGGCCTATTTTGACCCTCTAAAGTCCACAGAGCTGATCGTGGACGCTAGTCCGGTGGGCCTGGGTGCAATTCTCACACAAGTGTCCAAAGAAGGCAACGTTTCTACCATTTCCTATGCAAGCAAAGCCTTAACAGAGACAGAACAACGCTATTCACAAACTGAAAGGGAAGTTCTTGCGGTTGTGTGGGGATGCCTTCATTTTCATCTGTACCTTATGGGACATAAATTCACAGTGATAAGCGACCACAAACCGCTCATTCCGCTTTTCAACAAACATTCTTCAAAGCCTCCCCCACGACTTGAACGCTGGTTGCTCCGCCTACAGAACTACCAGTTTCGGTTGAGATACGAGGCAGGAGCTGGTAATCCGGCTGACTACTTTTCGAGACACCCAACACCACAAACTACCAAGGACGACATCCCAGCAACTATCCTTGCAGAGGAACATATCAATTTTATTGTTGCACATTCTGTGCCAAAAGCTATGACTATGGAGGAAATACAACAAACGGTGGATTCCGATCACCAACTTCAGTTAGTTATAGAGACTGTTCGATCTAAAAATTGGAGCAATTTTCTTGCTGAAGCCCGCCTCCAAACACCGGATCAAACAACCTACTTGACAGCCTTCTTTAATGCACCACATGATCTCTCCGTGTCTGATTCAAATCTACTGTTGCGTAACAATCGGTTGGTGATACCCCAGAAACTTCAAAGCAGAGTACTGGATCTGGCCCACGAGGCTCATCAAGGGGTGGTGAAAACAAAGCAATTACTGAGAGAGAAACTCTGGTTTCCAGGACTAGACAAAAAAGTAGAGGCACTCATTGAAAATTGCATACCTTGCCAAGCAACTACAATTGACCATAGACGCGCACCCTTACAAATGACACCCCTGCCAGAGGGCCCGTGGTCTGCTGTTAGTGTTGATTTCTGTGTTTTACCGGATCACTCCTATCTGCTGGTTGTCATGGATGACTATTCGAGGTTCCCAGTCATTGAACATGTTTCGACAACCTCTGCCAAGGCTGTTATACCAAAATTGAACAAGATCTTCTCGGCATATGGCATATCGGAAACAGTGAAGTCCGACAATGGACCACCTTTTAATAGCACAGACTTTCGATCATTCGCAACCTATCTTGGTTTCACTCACAGGAAAATAACTCCTTACTGGCCTCAGGCCAATGGTGAAGTGGAACGGTTCATGCAATCAATCAACAAAACTTTGAGGATCGCTACCATGGAGCACAAGGACTTACAGCAAGAGTTACACAGATTTCTTAGACAGTACAGAGCTACACCCTATTCTACTACTGGGATACCACCTGCCACTGCGCTGTTCAACAGGCCTATGCGTGTCAAACTCCCGAGCGTTCCGCAAAGCCCTGTTCAAACCCCAATTGCTACTAAGGATGCCATATCCAAACAGAAGATGAAGAGGTATGCAGATAAGAGCAGTCATCGTTGCAAGCCACCGGAAGTATTGGTGGGAGATTGGGTCCTGGTAAAAAGGCTAAGACCTAGAGACACGTTTGCATCACAATACTGTCCTGAACCCTTTCAGGTCACACAAGTCAAAGGCACCATGGTTACTGCTCAAGATCACGGTCGCCAGGTCACAAGGAACATGTCCCATTTTAAAAAACTTTGCGACTATGTCCCAGAAACAGACGAGGCAGATAGCGATGACGTCCTGCCGGATCCCCAGAGCTCAGCAGTTCCAAGGGAGGATATGTGTAGCCCTGGTGGTAGGCACACGCAGTACCCTGGAGAGTGTATGGCGAGGCAGCGGCTTAATGCTCAATATGCATTCACTCTACACACACTAGACACACCCTTAGGGTAGTGGAGTATACTCTAGGGAGTGGTCAAGAAGGTATGTGTAGGAGTGATTTTAGTCAGTAGTCTAGTTCCTGTCTTCGGGCAGTAAGGACGTGAAGAGTCTGCGTCTGGACTACAGTGAAGGAGTCTAGATTGCTATCTCATCAGCTTGGAAAGTGGAGTCTGGTATAGGTGTTGGAATACACCTTAGTCTGGTCAGAGCTGTGTCATCTCCTCAGCATACATTGAAGGAAAGAACAAGTTGTAACCCAGAAAGTCTTCAGCATTCCTGTCTAGAGGACGGTATCAGGTACAGTGACGTGCTCCTGCCTGTGATAACTGAGCATCTGTGGCTAACTTGATTGGAAGGAAAAGGAAAGAAGTGACTGCTCGACCCTTGGCTAGTAAGAGTGCTTATGTTACCAGCGTGGACAAGGCGAAAGGCAAGTGGATTTATAAGATTTGTGCTTAACGGATTGCAGAAGTCCAGCACGTTACTACCGGTCACTGGGGACCGAAGAGTCACTGTTGTTTCAGGCACAGAGACAGGAAAACCAGGAATCTACCGGACCCTAGGTCGCGGCAGACAAGCCCCTTATAGTCAGTACGTAGCTGGGGTCAGGGGGAGTGAAGACTTTAGAGTTCTGCAGGACCACGAAAGGATTCAGCTCCTTCACAGGAAGGCCCCTAACACAAAGCTGACTGGGCAGGTACAGCAAGCATTGCTGAAGATTAGAGGGAACTACGCTTCAGGCTGGTTGTCCTCGTTATATTGGAGATAAAGGAGGCCCCTAACTTGTCCAGCTGCTGCCTCAAAATACACTCTCCGTGGATCAGCCTCCCTGGGACCTGCCTTAACATCTTGCAAGTAAAGGTATGGAAAGACGCTGACCGTGTGAGACTGTGTTCTTTAACCGCACTCGACTTCACTACTCACATAGACTTTGAGGGACCAGTCCCACCTGTAGGGGACCCGACATCTAGCTGCCTCACCATCCCCTCAGAGATCTACAGCAGCACTGGTACTAATTACCAGAATACTACAGGTGGCGTCACGAACTGTACATAAATCAATCCCCTGTAAATATATCCCCAACATACGCCAGACCGCCCGGGCCACAGACCGAGCCACAGCTACCTGTGACAAGAATCCCCATAGACTTCCATGGGCTCGGCTCTGAGTACCCCATTGCCCTGGTAACCCACAATTGTGGTGGCGGGTCGACACAACTACTTGGCGTCACGAACAGGATACGAAACTCGCGAAATTGCGAGCCCTGCGTGCCTAAGAACTTGTTTTTGTGAAAAGGACTGTTTGCACTTTTGGCGCCAAAATCGCCATTTTTGTCGCCATATTCGCGCCCTCAGGCGCTGGAGAAGAAGGTGGGCGTACCTTCGTGGGCGTCTACCCCCCTGTGGCGCGAAGAAAATGCCTGCCCTCTCAAAGTGCTACTATAACATGCGGTCCTGCCCTACAGCAAAGGAGGTCCGCCTCCTCTTCACCTTCCCTGCGAGGAGGAGGAGACGCAAACCCCACCTCCACGGAAGAGACCGGATGTCTCCGCAGAAAGAAGAAAGAATCTTCTGGAACATGATGGAGGCAGGACGTGCGCAGCCGAGTGGGGCAGCGGAGGAAGGCAGGCCCCGGGCCCCGCCAAGCTGCCATCAGCATCGGAGACTTATGCAATCCTGCACCTGCAACAGGCGTTGTTGGAGCTTCAGGAGGAGAACGCACGCCTAAAGATGTTCCGACCTGGCCTGGAGGAGATAGAGAGACGCCGCTGTAACCTGCTGAAGTGGCAACTAACAAACACGGCGTCCCCTCCCCTCAACGAACCCCCACGATTCCAAAAACCGAAAAGTCTGCTGCCCAAGGCGGAGGAGCAACCGGAGGCTGCCCCCGAAAGTACCGTTCCCGATCCCACTGGTGAAGCGGTGGATGCGGAGGAGGTTGAGGAGGTACAGCCGATCCCGGAACGCCCGCCCGGCCAAGAGGCCGCAGCAGATTATCGGTCCCCGGCAGGGACACCGGAGGGGTCCTGTCCGTCACTACCAGATGTGGACTGGGACGAAATGGCGCGCCTGGATGACGTCGCCTACACCGCCCAGTGGGAGCAAGAATGGCGGAGTCGTGAGAAAAAGAGGCGCCAGCAGGAGGAAGAGCGGGAAATCCAGAAGAACCGCCAGCGACAGTATGCCGAGCTGATTGCCGACAAGGAGACTGTCCGTCGCGACAAAGGTACCTTACGGGAACCGCGGCGGCGGGGGTGTGTGGCTGAGTTCCAGCTCCGGAAGGGCTGGGGCTTTATCCGAGAACCGGGCCTCTACCCAGCGGTCTTCGTCAGCAGGCGTGACGTGGAATCTCACCTGCCACAAGGCCATCCCGGGAGGGACTTAGTAAACGGCGATATAGTCACCTATACGCGGCATTGGGGAATGAAGGGGTGGTATGCCCTGAACGTCGCCATCGTCCGCGACCCCGTCCCAGACGCCGGTACCGTCACCATTGCCGCAGCGTCCCCGGTTCCAGTTCAAGCAGCATCCGGCCGTGCCCCAGCATCGCCCCCTTTAAAGTCATCGCAACTAGCGACCCAGAGTGCATCACGAATTAAGGTCACCTCTTCATCGCCACATGCGACCCAGTCTAGATCGCAATCCCTAACGCGGTCTATATCATTAACAGTAATTGAGACGCAATCGGTGTCATGTGGAGAGACTGTACCAGTTGCGCCCCTGGAGGTTCGCACCAGAACTGTCGCAACCCAGACCCTGATCGCAGCACATGATTTGCTGGTCTTGGGATCAAGGGCTCATTGCATCGTTCCAGCCCCCGGGTGGAAAATGTAGTGGAAAAAGTATTTGCAGAAAATGAATAAATAGTAAAGAGTTGGTGAGATCCATATCGGGTCTACCATCAGTACTATAGCAGAAAGTTTAAAATGTTTTTGAAAAAAGTTTTGCACAAGTTATATAAGGAATATATATTTCTAGTTATAGAATGCCCGGCTGGGTAATTGGTAAATGATAGATGATAATTGATAATTGATATATGATAAACAGTTGCACTTTGATAATGTGATTTATTATGTCTTTCTTTACAAATGGACTTTTGAGGTTAAGGACTATGCTAACCCGGAACTTTCTTGTACATAGTTGCGCTTCGGTGCCCTATCTTGGTTTTACAAAAACCATCCATAACTACCTCTGAAAAACAAAACCCGTATGGTGTGGCACTGAGTGAGGTCTGCAGTTGGACGTCCTGCAGCCCACCCAGGACCCACGTTGAAGGTTTGGTGCGGGTCCTTCACAAGTATATTGTAAATTTATTTATTGAATGACATTTGATACTATTTGTATTTTTGTATTAAAGTTTGTAACGTTCAAGGTGATCTCACCTCCCGGATGGGAAGATGTTATTATTATTGTTATTGTATAAATAAAATGTCTTTTGTATTTCACAGCCCGGGAGTGCTGTCGTTTACCATGGGGGAATGTGTAGCCCTGGTGGTAGGCACACGCAGTACCCTGGAGAGTGTATGGCGAGGCAGCGGCTTAATGCTCAATATGCATTCACTCTACACACACTAGACACACCCTTAGGGTAGTGGAGTATACTCTAGGGAGTGGTCAAGAAGGTATGTGTAGGAGTGATTTTAGTCAGTAGTCTAGTTCCTGTCTTCGGGCAGTAAGGACGTGAAGAGTCTGCGTCTGGACTACAGTGAAGGAGTCTAGATTGCTATCTCATCAGCTTGGAAAGTGGAGTCTGGTATAGGTGTTGGAATACACCTTAGTCTGGTCAGAGCTGTGTCATCTCCTCAGCATACATTGAAGGAAAGAACAAGTTGTAACCCAGAAAGTCTTCAGCATTCCTGTCTAGAGGACGGTATCAGGTACAGTGACGTGCTCCTGCCTGTGATAACTGAGCATCTGTGGCTAACTTGATTGGAAGGAAAAGGAAAGAAGTGACTGCTCGACCCTTGGCTAGTAAGAGTGCTTATGTTACCAGCGTGGACAAGGCGAAAGGCAAGTGGATTTATAAGATTTGTGCTTAACGGATTGCAGAAGTCCAGCACGTTACTACCGGTCACTGGGGACCGAAGAGTCACTGTTGTTTCAGGCACAGAGACAGGAAAACCAGGAATCTACCGGACCCTAGGTCGCGGCAGACAAGCCCCTTATAGTCAGTACGTAGCTGGGGTCAGGGGAGTGAAGACTTTAGAGTTCTGCAGGACCACGAAAGGATTCAGCTCCTTCACAGGAAGGCCCCTAACACAAAGCTGACTGGGCAGGTACAGCAAGCATTGCTGAAGATTAGAGGGAACTACGCTTCAGGCTGGTTGTCCTCGTTATATTGGAGATAAAGGAGGCCCCTAACTTGTCCAGCTGCTGCCTCAAAATACACTCTCCGTGGATCAGCCTCCCTGGGACCTGCCTTAACATCTTGCAAGTAAAGGTATGGAAAGACGCTGACCGTGTGAGACTGTGTTCTTTAACCGCACTCGACTTCACTACTCACATAGACTTTGAGGGACCAGTCCCACCTGTAGGGGACCCGACATCTAGCTGCCTCACCATCCCCTCAGAGATCTACAGCAGCACTGGTACTAATTACCAGAATACTACAGGTGGCGTCACGAACTGTACATAAATCAATCCCCTGTAAATATATCCCCAACATACGCCAGACCGCCCGGGCCACAGACCGAGCACAGCTACCTGTGACAAGAATCCCCATAGACTTCCATGGGCTCGGCTCTGAGTACCCCATTGCCCTGGTAACCCACAATTGTGGTGGCGGGTCGACACAGATACCTCAGGGGACTCAGAAAGTTCATCTGGGACTGAGATGTCTCACCGCTATCCAGCGAGGGCAAATCGTAGACCGCCCAGCCCACCTCTTGGACTATGTTCTGCAGTAAAAAAAAAAAAAAAAAAAAACCCTTCGTACTAATGTGAACTTTTGGACCGTTATCCAGTTCTAATGTTGTTTTGTTTGGTGAGAAGAGGAGAGATGTGATGTTGTTACTATATCTGTGATTGGCTTGCTGTTATTCTTGTTTCAGTTTCTGCTTAGTAACAATGATGTAATAGGGAGGAGGAGACTAGGCAGGAGCAGGAAGTCCTGGGTAAGGGGAGCAGGAGAGACGAACGAAAATAAAGTATGGCTGTTTAAACCTACCATCCAGCATCTCTGTGTGGCCTTCTGGAGTTCCCTTCATCTGCACAACAACACCACACTCTGCTTTCCAAGGTTAGTTATATTTTGTACCCACTGGACCAGTTTTCCTGGAATATTGTCTATAGACTGTGCTTGTGAGCTCCTATGTAATATTTGTTGTTTTTTCTATAACAATAACCCCTTGTCTTCTCTTATTATTATATTTGATCCGGTGTTCTGTTACATTCATCAGCCTATAACTACAGTCAGGGCCAGAAATATTTGGACAGTGACACAATTTTCGCGAGTTGGGCTCTGCATGCCACCACATTGGATTTGAAATGAAACCTCTACAACAGAATTAAAGTGCAGATTGTAACGTTTAATTTGAAGGGTTGAACAAAAATATGTGTTAGAAAATGTAGGAATTGTACACATTTCTTTACAAACACTCCACATTTTAGGAGGTCAAAAGTAATTGGACAAATAAACATAACCCAAACAAAATATTTTTATTTTCAAATTTTTGTGGCGAATCCTTTGGAGGCAATCACTGCCTTAAGTCTGGAACCCATGGACATCACCAAACGCTGGGTTTCCTCCTTCTTAATGCTTTGCAGGCCTTTACAGCCGCAGCCTTCAGGTCTTGCTTGTTTGTGGGTCTCTCCCTCTTAAAGTCTGGATTTGAGCAAGTGAAATGCATGCTCAATTGGGTTAAGATCTGGTGATTGACTTGGCCATTGAAGAATGTTCCACTTTTTTGCACTCATGAACTCCTGTGTAGCTTTGGCTGTATGCTTGGGGTCATTATCCATCTGTACTATGAAGCGCCGTCCAATCAAGTTTGCATCATTTGGCTGAATCTGGGCTGAAAGTATATCCCGGTACACTTCAGAATTCATCCGGCTACTCTTGTCTGCTGTTATGTCATCAATAAACACAAGTGACCCAGTGCCATTGAAAGCCATGCATGGCCATGCCATCACGTTGCCTCCACCATGTTTTACAGAGGATGTGGTGTGCCTTGGATCATGTGCCGTTCCCTTTCTTCTCCAAACTTTTGGCTTCCCATCATTCTGGTACAGGTTGATCTTTGTCTCATCTGTCCATAGAATACTTTTCCAGAACTGAGCTGGCTTCTGGAGGTGTTTTTCAGCAAATTTAACTCTGGCCTGTCTATTTTTGGAATTGATGAATGGTTTGCATCTAGATGTGAACCCTTTGTATTTACTTTCATGGAGTCTTCTCTTTACTGTTGACTTAGAGACAGATACACCTACTTCACTGAGAGTGTTCTGGACTTCAGTTGATATTGTGAACGGGTTCTTCTTCACCAAAGAAAGTATGCGGCGATCATCCACCACTGTTGTCTTCCGTGGGCTCCCAGGTCTTTTTGGATTGATGAGTTTCACCAGTGCTTTCTTTCTTTCTCAGGATGTACCAAATTGTAGATTTTGCCACTTCTAATGTTGTAGCAATTTCTTGGATGGGTTTTTTTCTGTTCTTGCAGCTTAAGGATGGCTTGTTTCACCTGCATGGAGAGCTCCTGTGACCGCATGTTTCCTTCACAGCAAAACCTTCCAAATGCAAACACCACACCTCAAATCAACTCCGGCCCTTTCATCTGCTTAATTGAGAATGACATAACAAAGGGATTGCCCACACCTGTCCATGAAATAGCCTTGGAGTCATTTGTCCAATTACTTTTGGTCCCTTTAAAAACAGGGTGGCACATGTTAAGGAGCTAAAACTCCTAAACCCTTCATCCAATTTTAATGTGGATACCCTCAAATGAAAGCTGAAAGTCTGAACTTCAACTGCATCTGATTTGTTTTGTTTCAAATTCATTGTGGTAATGTCTAGAACCAAAATTAGATAAATGTTGTCTCTGTCCAAATATTTATGGACCTAACTGTACCATATATGAGGACACTATCTGACCTCCAGGGCTATTTTTATACTGCTCCTACAGGTTTATTTCTATTTACTTATAGTCTTACTAAATTGCTGCCATTTAACCCCTTAACGACCGCTGATACGCCTTTTAATGGCGGTCATTAAGGGTACTTAAACCACAGCGCCGTTAATTAACGGCGCTGTGGAAAAAGTGAATAGCGCCCCCCAGAGGCGCATTTTCTCCGGGGTCTCGGCTACCGGGGGTAGCGAGACCCCAGAGAACATGAATCGGGTCGGTTTTTACCGACACCGATGTTGCGATCGCCGTTATTAGGCTGGAGTCACACTGGCGACTAAATCGTACCACTAGAACGCGATGAAATATCGCTTTGCAGTCGACCCAATATTAATCTATGGAGCAGCTCCCAACATCCGATTTTTTGTGGTCCGATTTAAACGTGCGAGTGCAATCGCAGCATGCTGCGATTGTCACCGATTGTGGGTCGACTATCGCCAATGCAAGTCTATGGGAGCGATGAAAAGTGGGATTACAAACGGACCGCACGTGTGAGTTGCGATGAAATCGCACAACTTTTCCAGGTGACAGGAAACTGGCTTTGAATTTCTCAGGAAGCCTTTACATGCTAATTAGCTAAGCACATCTTAAAAAACAACAGGAAGAACGCCTACACGGAGTCCAGAAACATGGCATCTACCACTCAATGTGGAACTCCTCATTGTATTGGTGCAGGAGAGGCCTGAATTGTGGGACCAGCGCGATTCCAACTACAGCAATCGGACGCGCAAAGAGGCGGCATGGAAAAACTATATGTGTGCACATTTTCACAGACTATCATCAGAGATCCAGGGAGGAGCAAGAGCGTCTAAGTAAGTACCACATGTAACGGTTTTTGAAATTTTGAAAAAAATTGATGAAGCAAATAATAATGTAGCCTTATGTGTTTAAATGATATTTAAAAGCAGCATTATCGAACTGTTCATATTTAGAACTACACATTGATGTATGTGTTCACAAACAATATCCATGTAATAAAAATATCATCGATGCTTCGGCATCTATTGACTACAACATTTTGTAGTTCTCTTCACCTCAGATGTAGTGTTTTGGTGATAAAATTCAAACTGATTGAGGCGTTTTGTAAAAGGGCCAAGCATTTTTTGAAAATTAATGTTAGTGCTTATAACATGGATACTTCTGGTTGTATGTTGATGTGTTTTAATATTGTAAATCACATCACACATGACCAGTATTTAAATGTTCATTGTTGCATATTTTGTATTTTTGGCTTAATAAATAGATATCAGTCCTAATAAACCGTTTGCTCTTCTTACATTTGTAGTGACTGATGTGACAAGGCGATGGCGCAGCTGTCGGGACTGCTACGGGAGGTGGGAGAGGCAGATGAGGATCGTAGTGGGGCTTCAGCATTAAGAAGAGGAAGTACCTCTATTTTGATAGACTGAACTTCCTTGCGCCAGTGTTGGATCTGCGACCGTAAGTGCATGTGTGTTGAACCACTTTTCTGGCAAAATTTGAATTTTTATGGATTTTAATGTTTAAATTTTTTTTCATCCTAGAACGGAGTCAAACCTAACTGAGAGGGAGACGGGGTCCGACTCGAAGTGCTTATCGACCCGTTGGTGATGGGGCAGAGGAGGCAGGCCCTTCCTCGGCAGCATGTGGGTCACCCAAGCAGCACCAACAACAGCTGCAGGAGCTGAGGATTCACAAACCAGCATCATGAAAAAGACGACCTACCTCAGAGCAGCAGCCTAATAGGGCTCAAGATGTGTCTCCTCCTCCTTCCAACGCACAAGGCGAGGTAGGCGGCGACGAGAAGGAGTGGGTTCTGTGACAAGGAGGCAGGTGGACCAAGGAGTTCTGGACTATTTGTCCGTGTAGCTAATGATGATGGGGAGGAGGGATTTTGCCGCAGTCTGGCCCCTTACCTCCGGGCTACTCCAATACAGCACAGAATGAGGATCAGAAGCGGACTGCACATTGTGTTGGAAGCTGGATCAGCGCCTAATGATCCAACCAACCTAACTAGATTATCTTCATAGATGGGTGGTTGGTCCAGAAAATGTATTGAGGTTGTTTGGAGCAAATCCCTCACAATCTGCTTCAGCCTCTGATCCTCCTCCCCATCATCATCCTCCTCCTCCACTCCTCCTTGTGTCCAACAAAACCCAACTCCTCCTCCTCATCCTACTGCAGCTCATTCTTTCTATGGAGCTTCCCAGCTCCAAACCATGGGACAGAGTGGCCACCACAATATGCCCACTCTAACATACCCAATGTTGTTGGCTGGCCACAACATGGATATGTTAGACATGGGCATATTGGGGGTCACTCTGCTAGTGCTCAGTCATATCAATATGACTATGAGCATCAATTCCTATGTACCCTACCCACAAGGCCATCAGGATGCAGCCAGTAACCCAGCTGCTAATGTTGGATCTGCACCTGGTCATTCTCAACACGGTTGCAGATAGTGGAAGGCCGAATACACAACCTGCCCCTCCATCCTCACCAACACCACACCAAGCTACCATCAATTGTAGCTGTAATATTTTTTTATGTATGGAACTAATATATTTTTTATTTGCATATTCAGAATCTTTAACATATTTTATTTTTATGTTTGGACATGTTGGTCCTGTTTACAAAATATATCAGCCTGTAAAAGGCTTCAAAACAAACCATAATGAGTAAAATTAGTGAAGTGCCCTTGGTTGTCTGTGATTATTCTTATATGTTATGTCCTGTCTTAAGTATGGTTAAGTGTTAAAAAAATAATTAGAGTCTTCCATAATTGATTAATCAAAAGTAAGTTTATGGTAAACATATCACATAAAAACACACTACATAGCTATGGCCTCATCTTGCCAAGGAATAGAACCAGCAGGAGAAAACAAATAATTGGTCAATAAGTCACGGACTTTGATTCCAGAAGGGGGACGACGAGGATGGATGACTGCTGTCATAGGCCTCGTCATATTATTCAGACTGAAGGTCAGGCATATCGCTGATGGCATTCATGCATTCTGGTAAAATATGTAGTACCACACATGCTTGCACTACAAGATTTACATTTGAATCACTTAGCTGAATGGCTGATTGTAGGACTCGCCCATTTGCTGTAAAGAATACCAAATGTGCACTCCACCAGGCGTCGTGCATGAGAAAGGCGATAATTAAAGATGCGTCTCTGATGGTTCAGATTGCGGCGAGGATAAGGCCTCATAACATGACGAGTTAATGGAAGGCCTCATCCGCTACTACAACATATGGCACTGCATCCATATTGGAGTGTGGAAGTTGACATGGTGGTGGCAAGTCCAATTGGTTATTGCGTAGCCGCCGACCCATAATGAAGAATTGAAGACTCTGGAGTCTCCAGTCCTTCCATAGGCCCCAAATGTCTACAATTATGAAGCGGTGTTACTGTCGCCAAGCCCAACAAAACTATAGAAAAATATTGCTTATAATTGTAGAATTGGGTCCCTGAGTTTGGCGGCTTACGCACACGTATGTGCTTCCCGTCCAGGGCTCCAATACAGGTGGAAAATGACTGCTTTGTTTGAAATCCATGTGCAATCCTCAACCAATCTTCCATTTGGGCTCTGGCATCACTTCTTTATTTAGTCTGGACCACATTTGTCCACAAGTAGAGCTGACTATTCCGGAAATGGTGGATTTCCCTATTAAAAACTCTAAATGCAGAGCGCGTATGAGAGCCCAGTGGAAAGGAACCTGCAATACAGAAACAACAACAAACATTACACATCAGACAAACAAAATATAAAAAAAACATGAACAAATGTAAACAGTGGACATTTGTATACTCCCATTCACTTATGTCATGACTTAGAAACCATTATGACTGCTACACACAAGCATATAGGGGAAAATAATACAAATTCATATTGACATCAGGTTCAGTAGTTAAGATGAACAAAGTTAGAAGAATGTGAAAGATGGTAAATTAGGCAAAACATCATCAACATATCGTTGACACCATACCTAATGTTAGAAGAAGCCTTTCATCAGCAGAAATTGAAGGACGCATCCTGGTGTTCTGAAAGGTGATTCCAGGGCGCAATATGTCCAGCAAAAATATCAAAGGTGACAACACTCATGCGACAATAGTCAAAAAACTTGTCAGGATTCCTACGCAGTGTCGAATACAGGCACAAAAATGGCCTTTGCTGATCCTTGCTTCACAAGGGGATGCAACCCACATCCTTCTGCGGATTCTGTGAGAAACAACTACAGGGTATGGCTCCCAAAACGTCTGGATATCAGCCAATAGTACAGCAGACGCTCAGTTCTATTAAACATTAGTCTGTCACTCATAATTGTAACTTAGCAGCAACACAACAGGAACCACTAAGAAGCCAAACACTCCACGGCAAACGTTGGGAGGGTAGAACAGTCAACCACGCTTAAATATGGGTCTGCTCATTATTCAAATGATTTGCAGGCCTCAAAAACGTTAAATGTCCATTTTGCTATGATGCCACTAAAATCGGTAGTTGCTGGGTAATCGGATGTGAAACGTAAGCGTACATGCTACAAAATCGCATCAACTACAAAAAATCGGATGCCAGTCGCATCAATGTTCATGAAATTTTAATCCGATTATCGACCGACTAAAACGGTCAGATTTTTTAGAAGTTGTGTGTGATTCCAGCCTTAACCCTATAACGACGACCGCAACAACAAAAAAAAAAGTTGTGCCATTTAATTTCTCTGTCCTCTGATGTCATCGGAATAGAGGACAGAGGAAAAATGGTCCCCTGGACCACCATGTGGGCCCCGATCCCATCCATGTGGCCCCCGGGCCCTCCTTGTCCTCCGGTTGCCGGGCTGTTAAGAAAATGGCGGGCTCATGCTCAGGTGCGCCCGCCGCTATGTGCCGCTGTGCTGGTGGGGGGATGGGCAAATATTCTCTGGGGTCTCGGCTACCGGGGTAGCCGAGACCCCAGAGACATGATCCGGGTCCGGTATTCACCGATCCCGGTGTTGCGATGCGGCTATGCAAGCATAGATGCAATCGCAAAAAAAAAAGATTTCTTCCCCCTGATGTGATCGCACATAGAGGGGAGAAAATGGGGTCCCCGTGTCCCCCTGAACCCCCCTACTTACCGGTGTCCTCTGGCAGGTCCCCATGGCCTCCGATCCATCCCGGTCTTCTCCTGCAAAAAAAAAAATGCCGGGCGCATGCGCAGTGCGCCCGCCGAATCTGCTTGGCGGCAGATTCAATTTTTTTTTCATTCTTCTCATAAAAGTACATTTTTGATCACTGTGATAAACTATCAGAGTGATCAAAATAAAAAAAAACAGTACATAACCCCCCCTTTATCACCCCCCTTAGTTAGGGACATATAATAAAAATAGAAATTATATTATTTTCTTTTTTTTGTTAGGGTTAGGGTTATAATTAGGGTTAGGGTTATAATTAGGGTTAGGGTTAGCGTTAGGGTTAGCATTGGGTTAGGGTTATAATTAGCGTTAGGGTTAGGCTGGGTTCATTTGCATTATGGCAGTCCGTTAGATGGACTGCGTTTCACCGCGGTATAACGCGGTGTAACGCAGTCCGTTAGCGCTGCCATTCACCCCCATTTGAGGGCGCATCGTGACACATGCCGTAAAGCGGCATGCGTTTGCGACGTGCCATCATTCAGTGACGGAGCCTCGGACGCGGGCTGCAGCGTTTTGGGCTTCGTCACCGCTAGCGCAGATGAATCATCTGCTGATTCCTCTGCGCTAAGCGGTATAGCATAACGCGTCGCTTATGCTATACCTTACCACCCCGACAAGCATGTGTTGAACGGGTGGTAAAACGCAAAATGAACCTAGCCTTGTGTTGGGTTAAATTAGGTTAAATTGGGTAGGGTTACTTAGGGTTAGGGTTAAAATTTTAGGGTTGGTTCAATTGGTTTAGGGTTATAATTAAGGTTAGGGTTACAATTTAGGGTTGAATTAGGGTTGGGATTTAGGTTAGGTTGGGGTTGGGATTGGGGTTAGGGGGGGGTTTGGGATTTGGGTTGGAGCTAAAATTTAGGGGATTTCCACTATTTAGGCACATCAGGGGTCTCCAAACCACGCGTGGCTTCAAAAGTAAATGGCGTTCCCCTTCCGGCCCTGCGTGGCCAAACAGTGGTTTTACCCCAACATATGGGGATAGCGTACTCGACAATTGCACCCAAATTTTTGGGGGGTTCTAATTTCCCCGGGTTTTTACCCTTGGGAAAATAAAAAATAGCTGGTAAAAAAATCATTTTTGAGAAAAAAAAAAGATTTTTCATTTTCACGGTCGCGTTAAAAATTTCTGTAAGCACTTGGGGTTCAAATGCTCCACACATCAGATAACTCCTTAAGGGGTCTATTTTCAAAATGGGGCATTGGGGGGTTTCCACTGTTTAGACCATGGGGGCCCAAACACGACGTGGTTTTTCAAAAATCAAATGGCCTCCCCCCTTCGGGCCCGCCCCGGGGCCCAAACAGTGGTTTACCCCAAAATATGGGGTATCCAAACTCGGACAAATTGCACACCAATTTTTGGGTTCTTTTCTCCGGTTACCCTTGGAAAATAAAAATAGCTGGCTAAAAAAATCTTTTTTGAGAAAAAAAAAATGATTTTTCTTTTCCGGCTCTGGTTTAAAATTTCGTGAAGACTTGGGGTTCAAAGGCCACCACACTCTAGATAAGCTCCTTAAGGGTCAAGTTTCCAAAAAGGGGTCCACTTTTTGGGGGGTTTCCACTTTTTTGGCACATCAGGGGGTCTCCAAAACACGACGTGGCTTCAAAAAGTCAAATGGCGCTCCCTCCTTCCGAGCCCTGCCGTGCCCAAACAGTGGTTTACCCCAAAATAGGGGGTTTATCACGTACCGGACAAATTGCACCCCAAATTTTTGGGGTTTAATTTCCCCCGGTTCCCCCTTTTGGGAAAATAAAAAATGTGGCTAAAAAATCTTTTTTGAGAAAAAAAATGATTTTTCATTTTTCAGGCTCTGCGTTTATAAATTTCTGTGAAGCACTTGGGGGTTCAAAGTGCTACCACCTCAATAACTCCTTGGGGGTGTTTCCAAAAGGTGTACTTGCAGGGGGTTTTTGTTTAGGTACATAAGGGCTCTGAAAAACACAAATGCACCGCAGAAAATTCATCAAGCTGCATTAAAAATGGCGTCCTTCCCTTCCAACACTCCCTGCGCCCAAACAGGGGTTTTTCACCACCCCACACATGGGGTATCAGCGTACACAGGAAAAATTGCACAACAACTTTTTGGGTCAATTTCTCCTTTACCCTTGGGAAAATAAAAAAAATAGGGGCAAAGAATCATTTTTGAGGAAAAAAAATGTTTTTTTATTTTCAGGCTCAAATTTATTAAATTTCTGTGAAGCACTTGGGGGTTCAAAAAGGTCACCCAAAATCAAGATAAGTTCTTTAAGGGGTCTAGTTTCCAAAATGGGTGATTGTGGGGGGTTTCTCTGTTTAGGCGTATCAGGGCTCTCCAAAAGCGACATGGCGTCCAATTTCAATTCCAGCCAATTTTGCTTTGAAAAAACAAACGGGCCCTTCCCTCCAAGCCCTGCTGGCCAAACGTGGTCCCACCCCCACATAGGGGTATCCGTATCAGGACCAAATTGGACAACAACTTCTGTGGTTAATTTCTCCTGTTACCTTGGGAAAAAATTGGGGTAAACGTCAGGTTTGTGAAAAAATATACTTTTTATTTTTGCCCCGGGGTTATAAAATTCTGTGAAGCATTGGGGGTTCAAAGTGCTCACCACAAAATCATATAATTCCTTAGGGGTTTCCTAGTTCCAAAAATGGTGTCAATTTGGGGGGTTTCCCGTTTTTGACAACTAGGGCCTCTACAAAGGACATGGCGTCCCGCAATTCTGAGTTGAAAAAGTCAAAACCCCGGCGTCTTCCCTTCCAAGCTCTGTCATGCACCCAAACAGTGGGTTTACCCCCAATAGGGGATCACAAACCTCAGGACAAATTGCAAAAAACTTTTGGGGGCTTGTTACCCTTGGGAAATAAAATTGGGGTGAAAGATGTTTTTGTGGAAAAAAAATGATTTTTTATTTTTTCAGGTCTATGTTATAAATTCTGTGAAGCCTTGGAGGTTCAAAGTGCCACCACACATCTAGAAAAGTTCCTTAGGGGGTTCAAATTTTCCCAAAAGGGGTCACTTGTGGGGGGTTTCCCTGTTTAGACACATCAGGGCCTCTACAAACACGCATGACGCAGCCAATTCTGGCTGAAAAAGTCAAACGGCGCTCCTTCCCTTTTTCCAAGCTTGCCATGCACCCAAACAGTGGTTTTCCCCCATATGGGGTATCACTCTCAGGACAAATTCACAAAAACTTTTGGGGGTTTTTTATTTTTGGGAAAAAAAAATTGGGGTGAAAAGATTTTTTTGGGGAAAAAAATTATTTTTTTTTTTCACGTTCATGTTTTAATTTTTGTGAACACTTGGAGGTCAAGTGCTCCCCCACAATTAAAAGTTCCTTGGGGGTCTAGTTTTCCAAAAGGGGTCCGGTGAGGGGTTTTTCCCCTGCTTAAAACCTCAGGGCCTTACAAACGCGAATGGCGTCCAGCCTTTTGCTTAAAAAAATCAAATGTCGCCCTTCCCCCTTCGCCCTCTGCCGGGCCCAAAAAGTGGTTTCCCCCAACATAGGGGGGTATCGGCTTATTGGAGAAATTGCAAAAAAAATTTTGTGGTTCTTTTTCTTTTAAAACTTTGAAAAAAAAAAAAAATAGGTTAAAGAAAAATTTTTTTAAAAAAAATTTAAAAATTTTTTTTTTTTTTCCCCTTTTTTTTTAGTTCCTGTGAAGCACGTAAAGATTTTTAAAAAACTTCTTAAATTGGGTTTTGCCCCCTTAGGGGTCATTTTTTTGAATGGTGCCCCCTTTGGGTATTTTTACGTATAGACCCCCAAAATGATTTAAAAATTTTTGGGCCCCTAAAAAAAAAGGTGTTGTAAAAATGGAAATGGGTCAATTTTAACCCTTTTTCTTTCTAAAAAAAAAAATTTTTTGGCCCAAAAAATTGGTTGATGAAAAGTAACATGGGGAAAATTTTTTTTTTTAAAAAAAATTGTGTGAATTTTCCATGATTTAAGGGAAAAAATTTTTTAAGTTTGAAAATTTTTACTTTTTTAAAATTTTTTTTCCTATTCCGTTTTTTTTAAATAAAACAAGTCTATCAAAAAAATTTTTTCCCCCTAAGGAAGTAAAATTTCACGAAAAAAAATTTCCAGAATCGCGAAGCCTTTGGGGGGGGGGGGGGGGGGGGGGGAAAAAAAAAAAGGAAGGGCAAATTTTAAAATTGGCCGGTATTAACGCAAAAGGGGTCTGCAAAGGGGGTTAAGATTACCCTTGGCCCTATGGAAAAAATTTAAATTTTAAAAAAATAAATTAAAAATTTTTTATTAGGATTTTTTTTGTTTTATGATTTATTGTATATTGTTTTCTATTTTTTTTAATTTCCCCCCAAGGGGGTTTTGAATTAATCCCCGGGGCCCTTTTTAAATTTGAAGTTTTTTTTGGTTTTAATTGGAAGTTAAAAGGATCTTCGGATTCGAGATTGTTTTTGAATATTGACTTATGTTTTGGAAAATTTTTTTTCGTAAATTTGGTTTATTTTTAAAAAAACCCAAATATGGGAAAAAAAAAATTTTGCTTTTTTAAACTTTAATTTTTTTCCCCCTTAAAAAAGAAAAATTATCACCAAAAATTTAAAAAAAAATTTTCCCCAAAGTCTACTTTACATCGCACAATTTTGGAAACCAAAATTTTTTTTGTTGGGGAATTTAAAGGGGGTTTAAAAATTTGACCACGATTTCTTTTTTTTCAAAAAAATTTACAAAGCCATTTTTTTTGGGGGCCCCCTAATTTTGAAGTCATTTGAGGGTTATAGGGAAAAAATCCCCCAAAAGTAACCCCATTCAAAAAAATGAAAACCCCCAAAGGGGGATCAAACCAATTAAGGTTTTTAATTGGTTTTCCCGAATAAAAAAGTGGGAAAGGGAAAAAAAAAAATTTTCTTTTAAACCCCAAAAAAGATCTTTTAAAACTTTTTTTTTTTTTTCAAAGGGTAAAAGGAAAAATTGAAAAATAAGGTTTTATGCAATTTCTCCTAGCGCCAAAACCCCCAAAGGGGGGAAAAAACCCCCGTTTGGGTGCTGGCAGGTTTGGAAGGGGGAGCGCCCTCTGACTTTTTCAACGCGAATTGTCTGGACGCCATTTTTGTTTGGAAGCCCGTCGCCAAACAGTGGAAAAAACCCCCTAAATGACACCCTTTTTGAAACAACCCCCCCAAAGGGGAAAAAATCTTTAATTTTGGGTGAGAACTTTGAAAAAAACCCGGTGTTTCACTAAATTTATAACGTAAGCCAAAATAAAAAATCTTTTTTTTTTTTTTAAAAAAAAAGATTTTTTCCCCCCAAATTTTTTTACAAGGGGGGCAGAAGAAATTGGGGAAAAAAAAAGTTGTTGTCCAATTTGTCCTGAACACGGTACCCCCAAAATTTTTGGGCAAAACTACTTAAAAGGGCACCCCGGGGCTCGAATGGAAGGTTTCGTTTTTGGGTTGGGAACTTTGATGGGGAAAGGGGTGGGGGGTATTCACATTTGGAGATTCCCCCCGGGCCCCTAACACTGGAAAACCCCCCCCCCAAAAAACCCCATTTTTTGGGGGAAAAACCCCCCAAAAGGAAATTTTTTGAAATTTAGTGGCACTTGAACCCAATTCTTCACAGAATTTATAAGCACAGCCGTAAAAATAAAAAAACTTTTTTTTTTTAAAAAAAAAAAATTTTTTTTCCCCCCCAAAAATTTTTTTTTCAAAGAGTAACAGGGGAAAAAATTGGGGGCCCAAAAAAAGGGTTTTCCCAAAATTTTCCTAGGGACGGAAAACCCCCAAAAGGGAGAAAACTACTGTAGGCCCCCGTCAGGGCTCGGAAGGGAAATTTTGCGTTTTGGATTGGGAGACTTTGAGGAATGGTCTGGGGGGTCATTTCGCATTTGGGGAGCCCCTATGCCCTAAAAAGTGGAAACCCCCCACAAAGGGGCCCCTTTTTTTGGGAAAAAAACCCCCCCCAAAGGGAATTAATTTTTTGTGTGGGAGCACTTTTTTCCCGAAGTGCTTCACAGAAATTTTTAAGCACACCTTTTTAAAAAAAAAAAAATCTTTTTTTTTTTTTTGCAAAAAAGTTTTTTTTTGCCCCAAAATTTTTTTTACAAGGGGAACAGGGAAATTGGACCCCAAAAGTTTTTTTTCCCAATTTGTCCCGATACGCTGATACCATTTGTGGGGGGAAAAAAAAATTCTGTAAAGGGGTAACTTTGGGGGGCCCCGGGGGGGGGGGGAGTTTTGGTTTCAGACTTGAGGAATGGCGGGGGCGTCTGTCGCATTTGGGGAGCCCCTGTTTCGCCCAAACGTTGGGGAAAACCCCCAAAAAAAGGGGGGGCCCCCTTTTTTAAAAAAACCCCCCAAGGAACTATTAGGGGGTTTGGGGAGCGCTGGAAGCCCCCCAAAAACTTAAGAATTTATAATGTCAGCCGTAAAAAAAAAAAATATTTTTTTTTTTACAAAAAAAGTATTTTCGCCCCCAGTTTTTTTTTTTCCCCCGGGGAAAGAAGAAAAGGACAAATTGGGACAATAACTCTTTTGGGGGCCAGGGACGCTGATACCCCCTATGGGGATAAAAAACTGTTTTGGAAACCTGGCAGAAACTCAAAAGTGAAGAGAAAGTTTTATTTTTCAAAAAAGAAATTTTGGTGGAATTAGATCAGACCCATGTACGTTTTTGGGGGCCCCTGATGGGGGTTTCCAAAAAAGCGGAAACCCCCCAAAAAATTTTTAAATCCAAAAACCCCCCAAACCCCCAAACACCCCCAACCCCATCCCCCAAACCCCCCCCCCAAAAACCCAAAACCCCCCCACACCCCAACCCCCAAACCCCCCCCCAAAAAAACCAAACCCCTTTTGCGCCAACCCCTAACCCAACTTTTTGCCCCAAAACCCTTTAAACCCCAAAACCCCCCTGGAAAATGGGGAAAAAAAAACATTTTTTTAAATTTTTTTTTATCGCGCTTTTCCCCTTTTGTTTTGGCGGATGATGATAAAGCATTGTTTTTTTTCTTCTTTTTTTTTTTTTTTAAAGGGGGTTCCAAAGGGGTTTTAAAAGTGGGACAGTTTTTTAAGGGTGGTCGTTACGGGCCGGGGAACCCAAAAATATACTTTTTTTGTTTTGTTTTTTTTTTTACGGAAGAAAGAAAATTTTTTGGGGAAATATTTTTTTTTTTTTTTTATTTTGGATTTTTTTTTAAAACATTTTTTTTTTTTTTTTTAAATTTTTTCTTTGTCCCCCGGGGGGGACATCACTGTATTTTTTTCAAATCCTGGTTGACATGTGCACACACTGTCAACCCGCGTCGCACAGGCATAGGGTGCAGGGTTCCATGCCCGCTCTCAGCAGGACGGAAGCCGACTCCCTCCAGGACCCCGGGCCCATTTGGATCCGGGTCCGGGAGGAGGAAGCCCCAGAAAGCGCGTCAATGCGCTGGCGGGGGCTCAGGGGGGCGCGCAGGGAGCCCCCCCCCCCGCCGGGCCCCCCTGTGCCCCCGTACACCGGATAGTTTGTCGCGGGGTGCTAGGGGTAATGTGCCGGGGGGCGGGCCGTACCGCTCCGACACCCCAGCCGGGGGTCAGCTGTGAAATCACTGACACCCGGGGGCATTACTGCGTCCCCCAAGGGCGCAGCGAACGCCTATGACGACAAACCCGTCCATGGGGAAATGCACGGGGTTTTATGGACGGGAGTAGTCTAATGTCAGGAAAGGGGGGTTTAAATGTACGACTTTGCTCATATGTATTTTATGTTTTTTTTCCATGAGGTTTTGAAAAGACCCCGGGGGGTTGGGGAAACGTTAACCCAAACACACTGTCCTTTTGTTTACTTTCCAACAGTAATCTTTGGGGTTTTTGTCTATTTTTTTGATTGAAAATGAAACCCTTTTTTTCTTCACATTTAATTTGAGTGCGGTGATTTTTCTTTATATTGGACACTTGTTCAGCCCGCACCAACCATCAACCACACAGTTGCCAAAACATTTTCTCAAAACTTAAATTTCCCGATGTGTACACTGGTACCAGGGCTCGCTGGCTGATCGCTGG
>JARQOD010000008.1:12394487-12466530 GCA_033576555.1 Oophaga sylvatica
CATAGGCAGTGGACACATTGTGATACTATCTCTTAAGATGAAAATTTAGATTAGTGTCAGACCATGGCCCACACAGGTGGATGAGGGAGAAACAGGGAAAGAATGCTCATGTTACCCTTTGGTTTCTAGCCCTACAGAATTTCCTCTTCCAAGTGAACATAAAGCCGTTACATGGTAATACCGATGCCAGACTTTATAGGAAAGGTCCTTACTTAAACTAGTTGGACCAGACATGTGAGTTCCCTGCCAATGCAGGAACTCTTAGTCCCCCACATATATATTAGTCCCCCTGATAAATTCCCCAAAAGAGGGAGGAAACACGTAGGGAGATCTTACATGATTTGGTGGGTACATCTTCGTAGCCTTATTTGGGGACTGTCTTTGTAAGGGCAGCAGCAGCACAAGGGGAACGACAGGGGATATCAGAAACTCTCCCCCCTTCCCCTCTGATTTGTACAACTATCTTATGGGCTCCTGCACACCTGAGACCTGCAGAAAATTACTACAATATTGGTGAGCTCAAACCATTTATTATTGAGCACTGGTAACTTTTAGCACTTGCACTTTATCACTTTGGTTTGCTTGTTATGATTTATCCAGTTTAAGATTATACACCACAGTGGCAGCATTGAAAGTAAAATCCTTTTATCAGGGCATCCCTTCGATTAAAAATTTGGCACAGATAATGAATCTGACAATTTATGGTAATTTAATGTTGCACATAGGCTTGTTCAACCTTCCTCCATCAATTCTACACATTGTCACTAATTTTACTATAATCTGCAATAATATTTGTTCTAAGGAAATCGTCCTGCCCTTTTTTAAAACTTGTTATAGTGTTTGCCGTTACTACCTCTTTTAGTTGGCATTCCACAGTCTGACTGCTCTAACTGTAAAGAATCCTTTCCTATTTAGCTGCCAGAATTGCCTTTCTTCCATCCATAATGAATGCCCCCTGGTCCTTAGTATGGTCTTTGGAAGAAATTATTCATGTGCCAGTCCTTTGTATTGACCAGACAAGCCCAACAGTGCCAACCTCTCATCATATGTGAGGCCGTCCAGCCCTTGTAATAATCTAGGTGCCAGTTCATATGCAGAAGCTATTTTCAGGAACGCTGGACTTGTCGAAAAAGAAGGAATCAGAATTGCTGGACGATTCATCAACAATGCTAAATACGCAGACGATATAAATTGATAGCAACAAGCAAGATGGAATGAAGGACTTATTACTGAGGGTCAAGATGGAAAGCTCGAACATGGGACTCCTACTCAATACAAAGAAAAGAAAGATATTGGTTATTGTCAGGTACGACTGGGACACATTTCAGATGGACGGAGACGAACTAGAAGATGTAAGGGACTTCAACCTACTTGGGTCAATGATCACTCAAGGTGCAGCGACGACACAGGATTTCTATAGGAGAATAGCTATGGGCAAATCAACAATGGAGTCACTGGACAAGGTCTTCAAATCGAAGAACATTTCATCGGTGATAAAGACACGACTCGTACATAGTCTGGTCTTTTCTGTGGTAACATATGGATGCAAAACCTGGACAATACACAAACAAGACAGAAGAATCAACGCCTTCGAAATGTGGTGGTGGAGAAGGATTTTATCAATACCATGGATGGCAAGAAGAACAAACAGATGAATTTTGGAACAAATCAAGTCAGACATGTCACTAGAAGCAAGAATCACCAAGCTACGACTGGTCTAGTTTACACACATCATATGAAGAGAGCGATCAATGGAGAAGGACCTCATGTTGGGAAGAATAGAAGAAACAAGGTGAAGTGGAAGACCAGCAACCTGATAGCTGATATAATCAAGATAACAGCAGAGAAGACCCTGGTGGACCTATCTAGGCTTGTAAAAGATTGATCGTCCTACAGAGTGTTCATTCATCAAGATACCATGGCTTGAGATTGAGCCAAAGGCTGTTAAAAAAATGTTCATTGGACCGCAGTGCTGGATCTGCTGCAGGATGGCCACTGACTATATCGGGGTGTCCGTCATGCCGCCCATCCTTTTTACTGGCCAGAATAGTGGAGCATGCTGATCTATTATGTCCAGTATCTCTGCACTGGAGGCTCTAAAGTACAAACATCTGTTTTACTTGAAGCTGAAACATCCTTCCCGATCCTACAAGGAAAATCTGAAGGAAATTAGCTCCAGGATGGTCAGAAACTGAATCCCACGGTCAAAAAACTAACAGGGCTCAGTGTATTAATATTAAAGTATTTGCCTTTACAGCTTCCAATGGCATTGAGTGCACTGAGTATGGAGGATACGCAATGTGTCTTCTCTATTACGACACCTTTCAATGTCCAACAAATAAGGCAGCACTCTGTAGCGCTATAGCATGCAAACATGAAATATGAAAACTGAATTGCATTACTGCACTTAGAAATATGAAAATTGAGAATGCTTAGAGCATAAATTGGCCAATTCATGTGTACCTGGCAGCCACAATAAGGCGATTCTCGTTGCCAGAACCTAATGTCAATTCTCTATTAGACAGTCTACATCTCTCTGGGAACCTAATGTGAATCCTCTCTTAGAATAACGTCTATATCTGTATGGAGGGATAGGATCCTGTTGCAATTAAAAACACCTGATGCTCAGGGGCAGAGTGCTCAGAGATGTAGACTGATAAGAGAGGATTGTCATGAGGTCCTGGCAACGAGAATCGCCTTATCATGGCTGCCAGGTACACATGAATTAGCCAATGTATGCGCTAACCATTCTCAATTTTTCATATTTCTCACTATTTATAAACATGTATGAAGATTGTTGCACGGCATAAACAAATGATAAAAACTGTGGTGGAATTGATTATTTTAGGCTATTTTTTAACTTAAAAATTAATCTAACTTAAGTCCATATTTGACACAGCTGAAATAAAAAAACAAAAAAAATACGAAAAATAATATATTTTTGTGTCCTTTAAAAATTAACTGATATTTAAAAGGTTACTCCACTAGTAATACGTGTTTGATTCTGATTTTTTCCATAATATACTGATATTAATCTTTCTTGTATCTTCATTATCTTCACAATTCAGGATTTTAAATAATCCTTATGTTTTATGAGAAAGTTTTTATTTTACTCTTATTTTCTTTTTTAAAACACGATTTTGTATTTATTAAAAAAAATGTGTAAAGATTTTTTAAAAAAAAAATGTTTTTTTTTTTGTGCTTTGTATGAATCAAAAATTTTGGTAACATGAAATAAAACTACAATTCTCAATGTCACCTGCAGAGGCGCTGTACGGAAATTGAACACTTGATAAGAGGTTCAATCAATGGTTGATCGTAGCCAATCACTAGAGATTGAGGGAGGTCGTGAAGGGACCAGTGACTTGAGGACTTTTCAAAGCTAAAAATATTGTTGAAATTGTTTCTATTATCCTATTGTTCCCACGTGGATGTAATAAATCCAGGACTGAATGAGCGCCTCCCGAATATTTCAACATACAACCACCCATATGAGTCTTCCATTAGATTTGTGTGAATTCATCTCAATATTTTAATTAATGATGTTACTGAACTTTGATTCATCAGAACGCTCTTAGAAAATAGGCAACATATAATTAGTTTAAAGAAATAAATATAATTAACACTAATACATATTCAATAATTGTGAATCAGGTGTTGAAAATGATTGAACTGCACTTGATGTCAGGACACGTCCTCCTGACCTCTCCTGGTGACATTCTTTGGCTCCGTTCCTGATGGCACTTCCCCCGCATCTTCCCTAATGCTCTACCGTATGGTCTAGAAATTTCCTATATCATCCCCAGTGATTTAGAGGTTGGTATTTCCAGTGATCTACAGGACTAAATGTTAATATCAGTATATTATAGAAAAAAATCCGAATCAAACACGTATTACTAGTGTAGTAACCTTTTAAATATCAGATGATTTTTGAAGGACACAAAAAAATATATTATTTTTTGTATATATATTTTTTTTTATTTCAGCAGTGTCAAATTTGGACTTAAGTTAGATTAATTTTTAAGTTAAAAAGTAGCCTAAAATAATCAATTCCACCACAGTTTTTATCATTTGTTTATGCCGTGCAACAATCTTCATAAATGCTTATAAATAGTGAGAAATATGAAAAATTGAGAATATTTAGCGCATAAATTGGCTAATTCATGTGTACCTGGCAGCCATGATAAGGCGATTCTCGTTGCCAGGACCTCATGACAATCCTCTCTTATCAGTCTACATCTCTGAGCACTCTGCCCCTGAGCATCAGGTGTTTTTAATTGCAACAAGATCCTATCCCTCCATACAGATATAGACGTTATTCTAAGAGAGGATTCACATTAGGTTCCCAGAGAGATGTAGACTGTCTAAGAGAGGATTGACATTAGGTTCTGGCAACGAGAATCGCCTTATTGTGGCTGCCAGGTACACATGAATTGGCCAATTCATGCGCTAAGCATTCTCAATTTTTCATATTTCTAGTGCAATAATGCAATTCAGTTTTCATATTTCATGTTTGCATGCTATAGCGCTGCAGAGTGCTGCCTTATTTGTTTGATTGTATTTGAGTTGGTTACTCTAGGTAAGCACCTGTCCAGAGCTGATTTATGTTTGGATGTGACGGTCAGTTTTTTTGATATTTGCATAGCCTTCTGACTGAGCGCTCCGCCTCCTAGCCTCAGGTGTTTTTAATTGCAACAGGATCCTACCCCTCCTTAGAGATATAGACTTTAGTCTAAAGCCCCCGTCACACTAAGCGAGATCGCTAGCAAGATTGCTGAAGCGTCACCGATTTTGTGACGCAGCAGCGACCTAGCCAGCAATCTCGCTATGTGTGACACGCAGCGGCGACCGGCCCCCCTGCTGGGTATCGCTGATCGTCGTTGAATGTCCCGGACCATTTTTTCATCGCTGGTCTCCCGCTGGCCAGCGCGCATCGCTGCGTGTGACAGCGGGAGACCAACGATCAGCGAGCTGGTATCCAATGTAAACATCGGGTAACTAAGGGTGGGGCTGCGCCTAGTTACCCGATATGTACCCTGGATACCGTCTCCCAGCTTCTGCTGTAGAGCGCTGAGAGCCGGTATCCAGGGTACATATTGGGTAACTAGGCGCCGCACGGTGCTTAGTTACCCGATGTAATAGAGAAATCAGAGAAATAGAGAAATCACTCAATATTGAATGTGAAGAAAATAAGGTTTCATTTATTCAATCAAACATATAGACATAAACCACAGATTACTGTGTGGTATGTAAACAAAACGGACAGTGCTGATGGGGTTAACGTTTCGACCATACGTGGTCTTTTTCAAAACCTCACTGTGAAATAAAACATAAACATACATATGAGCAAAGTGCTGTACAGTTTAACAAATAACATAGAAAATCACTATATACAATAAATCATATATACAAAAAAAATCCCATAATCAAAATATTAATTGTATTTATATATAGATTAATTATAGCCATATAGGCCAAGGGAGTAATCTTAAATGGCAGCAATTTAGTAAGACTATAGGTAAATAGAAATAAACCTGTAGGAGCAGTATAAAAATAGCCCTGGAGGTCAGATAGTGTCCTCATATATGGTAGTTATAGGCTGATGAATGTAACAGAACATCGGATCAAATATAATAATAAGAGAAGACAAGGGGTTATTGTTATAGAAAAAAAAAACAAATATTACATAGGAGCTCACAGGCACAGTCTATAGACAATATTCCAGGAAAACTGGTCCAGTGGGTACAAAATATAACTAACCTTGGAATGCAGAGTATGGAGGGAGAGGATAGGCAGGATACAAGTCCCGTGCAGGCTATATGTGGAAATAAGTCAAAAGAAACGAATAAGGTTTTAAAGAAAATGAGGTACAGCGAACGTACCACAAGTGGATGGCAATCCTGAGTCCGGAGAATAAGCACAAACCTGGTATAATAGGCACAAAAGGAGGGTCAGTCCGTTTAGCAGATTAAGTGTGAGCGGTAATGGCTGCAGTGGCGCTTAAATCTGGCGTTTCTGCTACATTTCCGGTAATGTTAATGCCCACAAAGAGGCTGAAAGTGACTAAGGAGAGGCGTGACACGCAGGAGTGTGTCATCGCTAACTGCGCATGCGCACAGTAACCTGGCGTCTCAGCGTTCCTGAACGCGTTCACTGGGAGGCTGAAAGAGACTGAGAAGAGGCTTGGCATGCAGGAGCGTGTCATGCTCACTGCACATGCGCACAGGGTTTGTGACGCTTAGAAAGGAGACTGGGGAGGAAACGAGCTGAAATCACTCAGAGGAGACTAGAATGGCAACTGTATCAAGAGTGTTGAAGTATAGTCTCTATTATATTGGACACTTGGTTCAGCCAGCACCAACCATCAACCACACAGTGTGCACATCATTTACTCAGAACTTAGATATCTTGTTGATGTTTGCACCTGTCCCCTGTTGTCTACACAAACCTTTGCCTTTGATGAAACTGCAGCTTCTAATATCTTATCTAAAATCACGAATCCGAGTGATTTTCTACATACTCCAGCACAGGAGATTAGGAGCAGAGACTACGAAAGGGAACGCAGAAGGTTGATGTCTTATGATCTTCATTCAGTCACCTTGGCTGAATATTATAAGGTAAACCGTATCCCTAGAGGTCTTCGGTGTAATCTCCGCCCTACGCTTTTTTCAGACAGACCTGACTATTGTGAGAAATACAAAAGAATTCTAAACAAGTGCTCACTGGACATTATACTCCTGACCATCGAGACCTTACATTCAGCAATTCTTGAGACCGAAGCAAAGGTAAAATCTATTGAAGAACAATTCTGCTCTACCTTATCTACACAGGACTGGCAAAATTTGAAAACCAAGGTTGACAAAATCTTTGAGGATAATCGTAAATCACTACAAGAGAAGAAGAGGAATAAATTCCATAGAGACGAAGAGGATTATAGAACAGAAAGAGTGTACAGGTGGAACGACGCTTCAAACTCAGGACAATGGCGAGGCAATTATACCTCAAGGCGACCTGGTTCCTTCAGCTCAGACAGCAGTGGCTCCTCATACAACCAGGGTCAGAGCCATTTTTTAGGAAGAAAACCCAGGAGAGGCAACACTCGTCCGACAGGAGGAGAAAGACAAGGAGGTCAACCCGCAAATCTAACCGACCGCATGGTGACGAGGTCACAGGTAGGAATCTCAGATCTGTGATCAACATATCCTCGTACACACTCAATCCAGTAGAACTGTCGGTGTTACAACGTGGACTCCTATTTTGTCCTACTCCTGCTTGGGACAGTTTTAAACTGGAACAAGATCTCCAGTATTTTTATCGAACTATTCGCCTTAAAACCCATGTTGGTCTTCAAAATGTACTCAATAGAAATAGAGCCCCTATCACGGATGGGGCCTCTGTTCCTATATCTGAACTTTCTATTGCCTCCCTAGGATTGTATAACAAAAGTTCATTCCATCCGCCTCGGACATACCATGCAGCTGAAGCATGTATCGACCTAATAGACAGAGAAATACATGAGACACTAACAAAACAACAGAAGGGCATACTTCCTACTAAAAGCAACATCACATCACTTGAGAAACAAGCTATTGAGTCTTTAAAGACCAATAAAAACATCACCATCAAGCCAGCCGATAAAGGCGGGGCGATAGTCGTTATGAATCAAACTGACTATATTAAGGAAATTGAGAGCTAATTATCTGATGTCTCTACATATAGGAAAATTCCTTCTGACCCCACACCTAAAATCAGGACGAAAATAGAAACACTTCTCAATAGGTATCTAGCTAATAATTGCATTGATCAAAAAACAGCTACTTTCTTGACCAACCTACACCCAATAACACCAGTTATCTATACACTTCCCAAGATCCACAAATCACTTACCAATCCCCCGGGGCGCCCTATCGTCGCATCAACTAATTCTATTCTATCACCTTTATCTATTTTCTTAGAGAAATCTCTGAAACCATTGGTCAAGGAAACTAGGTCCTTTGTACTAGACACTGGACATTTTATCAATACAATTAAACTCTTGTCTGACATTTCACCAGAATGCCTTCTGGCTACATTAGACGTCAAAAGCCTCTACACTTCGATCAAACATGACCTTGGTGTAGAGGCTGTTAAAAATTCTCTTCAATCCTCCAATCTAGGTGCTAATCCTCAACAATTTATCTTGGATCTTTTATCGCTGGTTCTCAATGAGAACTATTTCCTATTTGGTGACCAGTTCTATTATCAAACCTGTGGTACAGCTATGGGATCTAACATGGCACCTGCCTACGCTAACCTGTACATGAATGCCTTTGAGAATTCATACATCTATAATAATAATCTGTTTCAACTTTATTCTAAATGTTGGCTCCGCTATATAGACGACATCTTTTGTCTATGGGATGGTACCCCAGATACTCTCTTCTCATTTATGGCACAGATTAACAACATCAGACCCGAATTACAATTCTTACTGAATTGGGACTTAAAGAAGATCCCTTTCCTGGATACCATGGTGATTAAAAATGAGGACGGGAGCCTATCCACGGATTTATATACTAAACCAATGGACTCCAATAACCTTTTATTATTCACAAGCTGCCATCCAAAATCTACACGAGAAAGTCTTCCCCGTTCTCAATTCCACAGGGTGAAGAAAATTGTTTCTGACTCCCGACTTGTTGAAATCCGACTTGACGAGATGGCTAATAAATTCAGAGAAAGGAAGTACCCAGACAATATCCTTTCCATGGAAAAATGGAGAATCTTGTCATGGGATCCCCCTATCAATACATTCCCTAAACCTGAACGGGTCCCCTTCATTCATACACACCATCCCTTAATGAATGTTATCTACAAAACTATCAATAAACACTGGCCTCGTTTGGCCGAGTCCTACCCACAAATCTCATCATTTCAGGCACCAGTACTTATGTGCAAAAGGAGACCAAAAAATTTTAAAGACCAACTGGTCCGTGCAGACATTGGGAGCCTTACAAAACAACCTAAACAAACATTCATGGGGACACAAAGAAAAGGAACATTTCCATGCCTAGGGTGTGCTTGTTGTGCCAATGTTATTAAATCAGAGGACATTGTCCACCCACATACTGGGAAATATATAAATTCAATGGATTTTACACATGTGATACCAACTTTGTGGTATATTTAATCAAATGCCCATGTGGCCTCCTTTACATAGGAGAGACCACGCAACATATTAGAGAAAGAATCTCAAGTCACAAATCTACTATTCGACTAAAAAAACATGGCTTCCGGTTCCATATCACTTCTCTACAGCAAACCATTCTGTATCACAACTCCGTTTTCAGGTGATAGAGCAAGTGGATAAACCAAGACGGGGGGGTAACCACACTAAGCTCCTCAAACAACAGGAATCCTTCTGGATCCATACACTGCAGACCTTAGCTCCCAAAGGACTTAATAGGGAGCTTGATTTTACCTTTTGCTGAATGTCAATTGCTTTTTTTATGATTATCTGACCCCCTTTTTTCCAGGTTCACTGTTCCATGTTGGTACTTTAATCTTCTTCTTTTTTAGATCTCTTAACAGGGAAACCATGTGAGGATAGTCCACAAAAAGTCTCTTTTCTTTTCCTCCTCTCCTCAATCACTCTGTGGTAAGTTCTACAATCACACACCCCTTATATCTTCCCTTTAATTTTTGCCTCTTAGTTTCCATTTTTGCTTTTTACTTTATTTTATTTTTCTACATTTTATTTTTTAATTTTTATTTTTTATTATTTTGTTTTTACCTTTCATTTTTCATTCTTCATTTTTTATTATCACTATTATTTTTATTTTTGAATATTATTTTTTATTCTTTACAATTTTCATTATTTTTCATTATTTTTCTTTAGTTTTTCAATATATTTATATTTTATTTTTTATTTTTTTATTATTTTTTGTATATTTTTCTTGCATAATATTATTTGTGCATAATAACTCTATACTTCCCTTGTGTTACTCTTCCAGAAATATTTCCACTGGCTTGTTTTATTCTTCCTTTTTTCTATTTCCCACATTCCCCTTTTCTGCTAACTTGGCTTTTATTCTAGGTCCATACAGCATACCCTATTATTTCCCAGGTATATTCCATATATCTGAGGATACCCCTTTCCCTTTCTTTCCCCCCCCCCTTTTTTTCTTTTTCTTTTTCCTCGCTTATCTATATACTCATATCACTATACTTCAACACTCTTGATACAGTTGCCATTCTAGTCTCCTCTGAGTGATTTCAGCTCGTTTCCTCCCCACTCTCCTTTCTAAGCGTCACAAACCCTGTGCGCATATGCAGTGAGCATGACACGCTCCTGCATGTCAAGCCTCTTCTCAGTCTCTTTCAGCCTCCCAGTGAACGCGTTCAGGAACGCTGAGACGCCAGGTTACTGTGCGCATGCGCAGTTAGCGATGACACACTCCTGCGTGTCACGCCTCTCCTTAGTCACTTTCAGCCTCTTTGTGGGCGTTAACATTACCGGAAATGTAGCAGAAACGCCAGATTTAAGCGCCACTGCAGCCATTACCGCTCACACTTAATCTGCTAAACGGACTGACCCTCCTTTTGTGCCTATTATACCAGGTTTGTGCTTATTCTCCGAACTCAGGATTGCCATCCACTTGTGGTACGTTCGCTGTACCTCATTTTCTTTAAAACCTTATTCCTTTCTTTTGACTTATTTCCACATATAGCCTGCACGGGACTTGTATCCTGCCTATCCTCTCCCTCCATACTCTGTGTGATGTTGTTACTATATCTGTGATTGGTTTGCTGTTATTCTTGTTTCAGTTTCTGCCTAGTAACAATGATGTAATGGGGAGGAGGAGACAAGGCAGGAGCAGGAAGTCCTGGGTAAGGGGAGCAGGAGTGAGGAACAAAAATAAAGTATGGCTGTTTAAACCTACCATCCAGCATCTCTGTGTGGCCTTCTGGAGTTCCCTTCATCTGCACAACACCACAACTGGCGACGAGGAAGCGTTCATCATCAGCTAAAGGTATTTCAGCTCTACAACAATGGCCTGTTTACCTGCCTTCCCTGCTTTTGATGTGCATCAGTCCCCAGCTAACCTAGCAGCATGTTGGGAGAAATGGCTGAAGCGTTTTGATATATTCCTACAAGCCATGAACATATCAGATGATACCAGGAAGAAAGCCATGCTATTACATTATGCAGGGGAACAAGTCTATGATATCTTCACTACTCTGCCTAATACAGGAGAAGACAAAGACTATGAGCTCAGTAAGGCAGCATTAAGCAAGTATTTCTCCCCACACAGAAATGCAGCATTTGAAATCTTCAAGTTTAGACAATTAAAGCAGTCAGCAACAGAAAGCATTGATGAATATCATGTCCGACTACGGCACCTTGCAGCTTACTGTGAATTTACAGATGTCGACAAAGAGATCCAAATGCAGATTTTACAAGGCTGCGTCTCCTCTAAGTTACGGAGACAAGCACTCAGAGATCCCACCATGACTTTAGCAAAACTGCTTGAAACAGCACGTGTAAATGATACCGCCGAAAAACAAGCTAAACTCATAGAGAACATTGAGTGCGAGGCGGAAGCACCATCTTGTATAGCAAAGCTGACACAGAGACCGCCTGTGCCTCGTATGCAGGGGGCAACTTGCTACAACTGCGGAGGGTCATATCCTCACCAGAATGTCTGCCCAGCAAAAGGGGGGACCTGCCATAATTGTGGAAAACAAAACCATTTTGCAAAAGTGTGTAGATCCAAACCACAATCCCCTCATTCCACAGTACAACCCAGGTCACAGAAAATCCAAACGCTGCAGCTTACTGACGAGCCTCACAGTACTTATCTATTCTTAGTGACTGCAGAGGGATCTCAAACACTGCACGCACTTACCAGTCCAAGGCGACTTATCCTGATAAATGGTAGTCCGGTGGAAGCCCTAGTAGACACGGGGGCATCAGTAAACGTCATCAGCCGTGCAGTCTATAGCCAACTCCCGAACAGACCTGCTCTACAAAGCACTAGCCTAAAGATTTTTCCTTATGGTTCAGCATCTGCACTACCCCTGTGTGGCAAATTTCAGTCAGAACTTGCAGCTGACGGGAAGTCCATCACCGACACTGTATATGTAGTAGAGTGCTCCGCAGACACGCTTCTCAGCTGCAGGAGTGCTATATCTCTGGGTCTGGTCAACCTGGTCAATAGCGTCACAGGTCCTTCGGCCCAACACATCATGCAGAGATACCCCAATCTCTTTAAAGGTCTCGGTAAGCTAAAAGACGTTCAGATAAAATTGCATATTGACCAGTCAATACAGCCGTCTGTTCAACCTCACAGGCGCATCCCATTTCATGTCCGCAAACTTGTGGAGCAAGAACTGCAGGATCTGGAAGCGTCTGATGTTGTTGAACGAGTTGAAGGCCCGACTCCTTGGGTATCGCCCATTGTTGTTGCACCAAAACCAAAGCAGCCTGGTAAAATCCGGATATGTGTGGATATGCGGCATGCCAATTTGGCTATTCAAAGAGAAAGGCACATCACGCCCACTATTGATGACATTATCACAGACCTGAATGGTGCAAAAGTATTTTCTAAAATTGATTTAAAATCAGGTTATCATCAACTTGAGTTGCATCCAGATTCCAGGTACATTACAACTTTTAGTACCCATGTGGGCTTACGACGATTCAAGAGGTTGAACTTTGGTATCTCATCTGCGGCAGAAATATTTCAGAACGTTATCAGTCAGGTTCTATCTGGAATAGCAGGAGTTCTAAACGTCAGTGATGACATTCTTATATATGGTACAACCCAAGAGGAGCATGACAGTCACTTAGAGCAAGTGTTTCAGAGACTGCAAGCCTGCAATCTAACTGTCAATCCGTCAAAATGTGAGTTTAACCAAAAGTCATTAAGCTTCTTTGGATATATCTTTTCGGAGCAAGGAGTTTCAGCAGATCCTCAGAAAGTTGCTGCCATAAAGTCAGCTAGCCAACCTCAAAATGTGTCAGAGGTTCGCAGTTTTCTAGGACTAGTCACGTACTGTGGGCGATTTATGCCTGATCTGGCCACGATCTCCAAACCCCTGCGACTACTCACGAAAAAAGACACTCCTTGGACATGGACTACTGAACACCAAGCAGCATTCGATTCCATGAAGTCCGGTCTGACTGGCGACACCGTCATGGCCTATTTTGACCCTCTAAAGTCCACAGAGCTGATCGTGGACGCTAGTCCGGTGGGCCTGGGTGCAATTCTCACACAAGTGTCCAAAGAAGGCAACGTTTCTACCATTTCCTATGCAAGCAAAGCCTTAACAGAGACAGAACAACGCTATTCACAAACTGAAAGGGAAGTTCTTGCGGTTGTGTGGGGATGCCTTCATTTTCATCTGTACCTTATGGGACATAAATTCACAGTGATAAGCGACCACAAACCGCTCATTCCGCTTTTCAACAAACATTCTTCAAAGCCTCCCCCACGACTTGAACGCTGGTTGCTCCGCCTACAGAACTACCAGTTTCGGTTGAGATACGAGGCAGGAGCTGGTAATCCGGCTGACTACTTTTCGAGACACCCAACACCACAAACTACCAAGGACGACATCCCAGCAACTATCCTTGCAGAGGAACATATCAATTTTATTGTTGCACATTCTGTGCCAAAAGCTATGACTATGGAGGAAATACAACAAACGGTGGATTCCGATCACCAACTTCAGTTAGTTATAGAGACTGTTCGATCTAAAAATTGGAGCAATTTTCTTGCTGAAGCCCGCCTCCAAACACCGGATCAAACAACCTACTTGACAGCCTTCTTTAATGCACGACATGATCTCTCCGTGTCTGATTCAAATCTACTGTTGCGTAACAATCGGTTGGTGATACCCCAGAAACTTCAAAGCAGAGTACTGGATCTGGCCCACGAGGCTCATCAAGGGGTGGTGAAAACAAAGCAATTACTGAGAGAGAAACTCTGGTTTCCAGGACTAGACAAAAAAGTAGAGGCACTCATTGAAAATTGCATACCTTGCCAAGCAACTACAATTGACCATAGACGCGCACCCTTACAAATGACACCCCTGCCAGAGGGCCCGTGGTCTGCTGTTAGTGTTGATTTCTGTGTTTTACCGGATCACTCCTATCTGCTGGTTGTCATGGATGACTATTCGAGGTTCCCAGTCATTGAACATGTTTCGACAACCTCTGCCAAGGCTGTTATACCAAAATTGAACAAGATCTTCTCGGCATATGGCATACCGGAAACAGTGAAGTCCGACAATGGACCACCTTTTAATAACACAGACTTTCGATCATTCGCAACCTATCTTGGTTTCACTCACAGGAAAATAACTCCTTACTGGCCTCAGGCCAATGGTGAAGTGGAACGGTTCATGCAATCAATCAACAAAACTTTGAGGATCGCTACCATGGAGCACAAGGACTTACAGCAAGAGTTACACAGATTTCTTAGACAGTACAGAGCTACACCCTATTCTACTACTGGGATACCACCTGCCACTGCGCTGTTCAACAGGCCTATGCGTGTCAAACTCCCGAGCGTTCCGCAAAGCCCTGTTCAAACCCCAATTGCTACTAAGGATGCCATATCCAAACAGAAGATGAAGAGGTATGCAGATAAGAGCAGTCATCGTTGCAAGCCACCGGAAGTATTGGTGGGAGATTGGGTCCTGGTAAAAAGGCTAAGACCTAGAGACACGTTTGCATCACAATACTGTCCTGAACCCTTTCAGGTCACACAAGTCAAAGGCACCATGGTTACTGCTCAAGATCACGGTCGCCAGGTCACAAGGAACGTGTCCCATTTTAAAAAACTTTGCGACTATGTCCCAGAAACAGACGAGGCAGATAGCGATGACGTCCTGCCGGATCCCCAGAGCTCAGCAGTTCCAAGGGAGGATACCTCAGGGGACTCAGAAAGTTCATCTGGGACTGAGATGTCTCACCGCTATCCAGCGAGGGCAAATCGTAGACCGCCAGCCCACCTCTTGGACTATGTTCTGCAGTAAAAAAAAAAAAAAAAAAAAACCTTCGTACTAATGTGAACTTTTGGACCGTTATCCAGTTCTAATGTTGTTTTGTTTGGTGAGAAGAGGAGAGATGTGATGTTGTTACTATATCTGTGATTGGCTTGCTGTTATTCTTGTTTCAGTTTCTGCTTAGTAACAATGATGTAATAGGGAGGAGGAGACTAGGCAGGAGCAGGAAGTCCTGGGTAAGGGGAGCAGGAGAGAGGAACGAAAATAAAGTATGGCTGTTTAAACCTACCATCCAGCATCTCTGTGTGGCCTTCTGGAGTTCCCTTCATCTGCACAAAACACCACACTCTGCTTTCCAAGGTTAGTTATATTTTGTACCCACTGGACCAGTTTTCCTGGAATATTGTCTATAGACTGTGCTTGTGAGCTCCTATGTAATATTTGTTGTTTTTTCTATAACAATAACCCCTTGTCTTCTCTTATTATTATATTTGATCCGGTGTTCTGTTACATTCATCAGCCTATAACTACAGTCAGGGCCAGAAATATTTGGACAGTGACACAATTTTCACGAGTTGGGCTCTGCATGCCACCACATTGGATTTGAAATGAAACCTCTACAACAGAATTCAAGTGCAGATTGTAACGTTTAATTTGAAGGGTTGAACAAAAATATGTGTTAGAAAATGTAGGAATTGTACACATTTCTTTACAAACACTCCACATTTTAGGAGGTCAAAAGTAATTGGACAAATAAACATAACCCAAACAAAATATTTTTATTTTCAAATTTTTGTGGCGAATCCTTTGGAGGCAATCACTGCCTTAAGTCTGGAACCCATGGACATCACCAAACGCTGGGTTTCCTCCTTCTTAATGCTTTGCCAGGCCTTTACAGCCGCAGCCTTCAGGTCTTGCTTGTTTGTGGGTCTCTCCCTCTTAAGTCTGGATTTGAGCAAGTGAAATGCATGCTCAATTGGGTTAAGATCTGGTGATTGACTTGGCCATTGAAGAATGTTCCACTTTTTTGCACTCATGAACTCCTGTGTAGCTTTGGCTGTATGCTTGGGGTCATTATCCATCTGTACTATGAAGCGCCGTCCAATCAAGTTTGCATCATTTGGCTGAATCTGGGCTGAAAGTATATCCCGGTACACTTCAGAATTAATCCGGCTACTCTTGTCTGCTGTTATGTCATCAATAAACACAAGTGACCCAGTGCCATTGAAAGCCATGCATGGCCATGCCATCACGTTGCCTCCACCATGTTTTACAGAGGATGTGGTGTGCCTTGGATCATGTGCCGTTCCCTTTCTTCTCCAAACTTTTGGCTTCCCATCATTCTGGTACAGGTTGATCTTTGTCTCATCTGTCCATAGAATACTTTTCCAGAACTGAGCTGGCTTCTGGAGGTGTTTTTCAGCAAATTTAACTCTGGCCTGTCTATTTTTGGAATTGATGAATGGTTTGCATCTAGATGTGAACCCTTTGTATTTACTTTCATGGAGTCTTCTCTTTACTGTTGACTTAGAGACAGATACACCTACTTCACTGAGAGTGTTCTGGACTTCAGTTGATATTGTGAACGGGTTCTTCTTCACCAAAGAAAGTATGCGGCGATCATCCACCACTGTTGTCTTCCGTGGGCTCCCAGGTCTTTTTGGATTGATGAGTTCACCAGTGCTTTCTTTCTTTCTCAGGATGTACCAAATTGTAGATTTTGCCACTTCTAATGTTGTAGCAATTTCTTGGATGGGTTTTTTTCTGTTCTTGCAGCTTAAGGATGGCTTGTTTCACCTGCATGGAGAGCTCCTGTGACCGCATGTTTCCTTCACAGCAAAACCTTCCAAATGCAAACACCACACCTCAAATCAACTCCGGCCCTTTCATCTGCTTAATTGAGAATGACATAACAAAGGGATTGCCCACACCTGTCCATGAAATAGCCTTGGAGTCATTTGTCCAATTACTTTTGGTCCCTTTAAAAACAGGGTGGCACATGTTAAGGAGCTAAAACTCCTAAACCCTTCATCCAATTTTAATGTGGATACCCTCAAATGAAAGCTGAAAGTCTGAACTTCAACTGCATCTGATTTGTTTTGTTTCAAATTCATTGTGGTAATGTCTAGAACCAAAATTAGATAAATGTTGTCTCTGTCCAAATATTTATGGACCTAACTGTACCATATATGAGGACACTATCTGACCTCCAGGGCTATTTTTATACTGCTCCTACAGGTTTATTTCTATTTACTTATAGTCTTACTAAATTGCTGCCATTTAACCCCTTAACGACCGCTGATACGCCTTTTAATGGCGGTCATTAAGGGTACTTAAACCACAGCGCCGTTAATTAACGGCGCTGTGGAAAAAGTGAATAGCGCCCCCCAGAGGCGCATTTTCTCCGGGGTCTCGGCTACCGGGGGTAGCCGAGACCCCAGAGAACATGAATCGGGTCGGTTTTTACCGACACCGATGTTGCGATCGCTGTTATTAGGCTGGAGTCACACTGGCGACTAAATCGTACCACTAGAACGCGATGAAATATCGCTTTGCAGTCGACCCAATATTAATCTATGGAGCAGCTCCCAGCATCCGATTTTTTGTGGTCCGATTTAAACGTGCGAGTGCAATCGCAGCATGCTGCAATTGTCACCGATTGTGGGTCGACTATCGCCAATGCAAGTCTATGGGAGCGATGAAAAGTGGGATTACAAACGGACCGCACGTGTGAGTTGCGATGAAATCGCACAACTTTTCCAGGTGACAGGAAACTGGCTTTGAATTTCTCAGGAAGCCTTTACATGCTAATTAGCTAAGCACATCTTAAAAAACAACAGGAAGAACGCCTACACGGAGTCCAGAAACATGGCATCTACCCACATCAATGTGGAACTCCTCATTGTATTGGTGCAGGAGAGGCCTGAAATGTGGGACCAGCGCGATTCCAACTACAGCAATCGGACGCACAAAGAGGCGGCATGGAAAACTATATGTGTGCACATTTTCACAGACTATCATCAGAGATCCAGGGAGGAGCAAGAGTGACTTAGTAAGTACCACATGTAACGGTTTTTGAAATTTTGAAAAAAATTGATGAAGCAAATAATAATGTAGCCTTATGTGTTTAAATGATATTTAAAATGCAGCATTATCGAACTGTTCATATTTAGAACTACACATTGATGTATGTGTTCACAAACAATATCCATGTATATAAAAATATCATCGATGCTTCGGCATCTATTGACTACAACATTTTGTAGTTCTCTTCACCTCAGATGTAGTGTTTTGGTGATAAAATTCTAACTGATTGAGGCGTTTTGTAAAGGGCCAAGCATTTTTGAAAATTAATGTTAGTGCTTATAACATGGACACTTCTGGTTGTATGTTGATGTGTTTTAATATTGTAAATCACATCACACATGACCAGTATTTAAATGTTCAGTGTTGCATATTTTGTATTTTTGGCTTAATAAATAGATATCAGTCCTAATAACCGTTATGCTCTTCTTACATTTGTAGTGACTGATGTGACAAGGCGATGGCGCAGTTGTCGGGACTGCTACCGGAGGGAGAGGCAGATGAGGGATCGTAGTGGGGCTTCAGCATCTAAGAAGAGGAAGTACCTCTATTTTGATAGACTGAACTTCCTTGCGCCAGTGTTGGATCTGCGACCGTAAGTGCATGTGTGTTGAAGCACTTTCATGCCAAAATTTGAATTTTTATGGATTTTAATGTTTAAATTTTTTTTCATTCCTAGAACGGAGTCAAACCTAACTGAGAGGGAGACGGGGTCCGACTCCGAAGTGCTTATCGACCCCGTTGATGATGGGGCAGAGGAGGCAGCATGTGGGTCCACCCAAGCAGCACCAACAACAGCTGCAGGAGCTGAGGATTCACAAACACAGCATCATGAAAATGACGACCTACCTCAGAGCAGCAGCCCTAATAGGGCTCAAGATGTATCTCCTCCTCCTTCCCAACGCACAAGGCGAGGTAGGCGGCGACGAGAAGGAGTGGGTTCTGTGACAAGGAGGCAGGTGGACCAAGGAGTTCTGGACTATTTGTCCAGTGTAGCTAATGATGATGGGGAGGAGGGATTTTGCCGCAGTCTGGCCCCTTACCTCCGGGCTACTCCAATACAGCACAGACTGAGGATCAGAAGCGGACTGCACATTGTGTTGGAAGCTGGATCAGCGCCTAATGATCCAACCAACCTACTAGATTATCTTCATAGATGGGTGGTTGGTCCAGAAAATGTCTTGAGGTTGTTAGGAGCAAATCCCTCACAATCTGCTTCAGCCTCTGATCCTCCTCCTCATCATCATCCTCCTCCTCCACCTCCTCCTTGTGTCCAACAAAACCCAACTCCTCCTCCTCATCCTACTGCAGCTCATTCTTTCTATGGAGCTTCCCAGCTCCAAACCATGGGACAGAGTGGCCATCCACAATATGCCCACTCTAACATACCCAATGTTGTTGGCTGGCCACAACATTGGGGGTCACTCTGCTAGTGCTCAGTCATATCAATATGACTATGAGCATCAATTCCCTATGTACCCCTACCCACAAGGCCATCAGGATGCAGCCAGTAACCAAGCTTCTACTGTAGGTTCTGCAACAGCTCATTCTCAAACACAGGTTGCAGATAGTGGAAGGCCGAATACACAACCTGCCCCTCCATCCTCACCAACACCACCACCAAGCTACCATCAATTGTAGCTGTAATATTTTTTTATGTATGGAACTAATATATTTTTTTATTTGCATATTCAGAATCTTATACATATTTTATTTTTATGTTTGGACATGTTGGTCCTGTTTACAAAATATATCAGCCTGTAAAAGGCTTCAAAACAAACCACTAATGAGTAAAATTAGTGAAGTGCCATTGGTTGTCTGTGATTATTCTTATATGTTATGTCCTGTCTTAAGTAGGGTAAAGTGTTAAAAAAATAATTAGAGTCTTCCATGAATTGATGAATCAAAAGTAAGTTTATGGTATCATATAACATAAAACACACTACATAGCTATGGCCTCATCTTGCCAAGGAATAGAACCAGCAGGAGAAACAAAATAATTGGTCAATAAGTCACGGACTTTGAGACCAGAAGGGGGACGACGAGGATGGATGACTGGTCTCATAGGCCTCGTCATATTATCAGACTGAAGGTCAGGCATATCAGCTGATGAGCATTCATGCATTCTTGTAAAATTATGTAGTACCACACATGCTTGCACTACAAGATTTACATTTGAATGCACTTAGCTGAATGGCTGATTGTAGGACTCGCCATTTGGCTGTAAGAATACCAAATGTGCACTCTACCAGGCGTCGTGCATGAGAAAGGCGATAATTAAAGATGCGTCTCTGATGGTTCAGATTGCGCCGAGGATATGGCCTCATAACATGACGAGTTAATTGGAAGGCCTCATCCGCTACTACAACATATGGCACTGCATCCATATTGGAGTGTGGAAGTTGACATGGTGGTGGTAAGTCAATTGGTTATTGCGTAGCCGCCGACCCATAATGGAAGAATTGAAGACTCTGGAGTCTCCAGTCCTTCCATAGGCCCCAATGTCTACAATTATGAAGCGGTAGTTACTGTCGACCAAGCCCAACAAAACTATAGAAAAATATTGCTTATAATTGTAGAATTGGGTCCCTGAGTTCGGCGGCTTACGCACACGTATGTGCTTCCCGTCCAGGGCTCCAATACAGTGTGGAAAATGACTGTTTCTTGAAAGCCATGTGCAATCCTCAACCAATCTTCCATTTTGGGCTCTGGCATCACTTCTTTATTTAGTCTGGACCACATTTGTGCACAAGTAGAGCTGACTATTCCGAAATGGTGGATTTCCCTATTAAAAACTCTAAATGCAGAGCAGCGTATGAGAGCCCAGTGGAAAGGAACCTGCAATACAGAAACAACAACAAACATGTACACATCAGACAAACAAAATATAAAAAAAACATAAACAAATGTAAACAGTGGACATTTGTATACTCACACATTCTTTAATGTCATGACTTAGAAACCATTATGACTGCTACACACAAGCATATAGGGAAAATAATACAATTTCATATTGACATCAGGTTCAGTATGTTAAGATGAACAAAGTTAGAAGAATGTGAAAGATGGTAAATTAGGCAAAACATCATCAACATATCGTTGACACACATACCTTAATGTTAGAAGAAGCCTTTCATCAGCACAAATGGAAGGACGCATCCTGGTGTTCTGCAAGGTGATTCCAGGGCGCAATATGTCCAGCAAAATATCAAAGGTGACAACACTCATGCGACAATAGGCAAAAAACTTGTCAGGATTCCTACGCAGTGTCGAATACAGGCACTCAAAATGGCCTTTGCTGATCCTTCGCTTCACAAGGGGATGCACCCACATCCTTCTGCGGATTCTGTGAGAAACAACTACAGGGTATGGCTCCCCAAAACGTCTGGATATCAGCCAATAGTACAGCAGACGCTCAGTTGTATTAAAAGTTAGTCTGTGACTCATAATTGTAACTTTGCAGCAACACAACAGGAACCACTAAGAAGCCAAACACTCCACGGCAACGTTGGGAGGGTAAGAACAGTCAAACCCCGCTTAAATATGGGTCTGGCTCATTATTCAAATTATTTGCAGGCCTCAAAAACGTTAAATGTCCATTTTGCTATGATGCCACTAAAAATCGGTAGTTGCTGGGTAATCGGATGTGAAACGTAAGCGTACATGCTACAAAATCGTATCAACTACAAAAAATCGGATGCCAGTCGCATCAATGTTCATGAAATTTTAATCCGATTATCGACCGACTAAAACGGTCAGATTTTTTAGAAGTTGTGTGTGATTCCAGCCTTAACCCTATAACGACGACCGCAACAACAAAAAAAAAAAGTTGTGCCATTTAATTTCTCTGTCCTCTGATGTCATCGGACATCAGAGGACAGAGAAAAATGGTCCCCTAGGACCACCATGTGGCCCCCGATCCAATCCATGTGGCCCCCGGGCCCTCCGTTGTCCTCCGGTGCCGGCGCTGTTAAGAAAATGGCGGGCTCATGCTCAGTGCGCCCGCCGCTATGTGCCGCTGTGCTGGTGGGGGGATGGGCAAATATTCTCTGGGGTCTCGGCTACCGGGGGTAGCCGAGACCCCAGAGAACATGATCCGGGTCGGTATTCACCGATCCCGGTGTTGCGATTGCGGCTATGCAAGCATAGATGTGATCGCAAAAAAAAAAGATTTCTCTCCCCTCTGATGTGATCGCACATCAGAGGGGAGAAAATGAGGGTCCCCGTGTCCCCCTGAACCCCCCCTATACTTACCGGTGTCCTCTGGCAGGTCCCCATGGCCTCCGATCATCCCGGTCTTCTTCCTGCAAAAAAAAAAATGCCGGGCGCATGCGCAGTGCGCCCGCCGATCTGCTTGGCGGCAGATTCAATTTTTTTTTCATTCATTCTCATAAAAGTACATTTTGATCACTGTGATAAACTATCAGAGTGATCAAATAAAAAAAACAGTACATAACCCCCCCATTTATCACCCCCTTAGTTAGGGACATATAATAAAAAATAGAAATTATATTTATTTTCATTTTTCTGTTAGGGTTAGGGTTATAATTAGGGTTAGGGTTATAATTAGGGTTAGGGTTAGCGTTAGGGTTAGCATTAGGGTTAGGGTTATAATTAGCGTTAGGGTTAGGCTGGGTTCATATTGCATTATGGCAGTCCGTTAGATGGACTGCGTTTCACCGCGGTATAACGCGGTGTAACGCAGTCCGTTAGCGCTGCCATTCACCCCCATTTGAGGGCGCATCGTGACACATGCCGTAAAGCGGCATGCGTTTGCGACGTGCCATCATTCAGTGACGGAGCCTCGGACGCGGGCTGCAGCGTTTGGGCTTCGTCACCGCTAGCGCATATGAATCATCTGCTGATTCCTCTGCGCTAGCGGGTATAGCATAACGCGATCGCGTTATGCTATACCGTTACCAGCCCGTCAACGCTATGTGTTGAACGGGCTGGTAAAACGCAAAATGAACCTAGCCTTAGGGTTAGGGTTAGAATTAGGGTTACAATTAGGGTTAGGGTTACAATTAGGGTTAGGGTTAAAATTAGGGTTAGGGTTACAATTAGAGTTAGGGTTATAATTAAGGTTAGGGTTACAATTAGGGTTGGAATTAGGGTTGGGATTTAGGTTAGGATTAGGGTTGGGATTAGGGTTAGGGGTGTGTTGGGATTAGGGTTGGAGCTAGAATTGAGGGATTTCCACTATTTAGGCACATCAGGGGGTCTCCAAACACGATGTGGCGTTCAAAAAGTCAAATGGCGCTTCCTCCCTTCCGAGCCCTGCCGTGCGCCCAAACAGTGGTTTACCCCAACATATGGGGTATCAGCGTACTCAGGACAAATTGCACACCAATTTTGGGGTTCTAATTTCTCCGGTTACCCTTGGGAAAATAAAAAATAGCTGGCTAAAAAAATCATTTTTGAGAAAAAAAAAGATTTTTCATTTTCACGGCTCTGCGTTTATAAATTTCTGTGAAGCACTTGGGGGTTCAAAGTGCTCACCACACATCTAGATAAGCTCCTTAAGGGGTCTAGTTTCCAAAATGGGGTCACTTGTGGGGGGTTTCCACTGTTTAGACACATCAGGGGGTCTCCAAACACGACGTGGCTTTCAAAAAGTCAAATGGCGCTCCCTCCCTTCCGAGCCCTGCCGTGCGCCCAAACAGTGGTTTACCCCAACATATGGGGTATCAGCAAACTCAGGACAAATTGCACACCAATTTTTGGGTTCTAATTTCTCCGGTTACCCTTGGGAAAATAAAAAATAGCTGGCTAAAAAAAATCATTTTTGAGAAAAAAAATGATTTTTCATTTTCACGGCTCTGCGTTTATAAATTTCTGTGAAGCACTTGGGGGTTCAAAGTGCTCACCACACATCTAGATAAGCTCCTTAAGGGGTCTAGTTTCCAAAATGGGGTCACTTGTGGGGGTTTCCACTGTTTAGACACATCAGGGGGTCTCCAAACACGACGTGGCTTTCAAAAAGTCAAATGGCGCTCCCTCCCTTCCGAGCCCTGCCGTGCGCCCAAACAGTGGTTTACCCCAACATATGGGGTATCAGCGTACTCAGGACAAATTGCACACCAATTTTGGGGTTCTAATTTCTCCGGTTACCCTTGGGAAAATAAAAAATAGCTGGCTAAAAAATCATTTTTGAGAAAAAAAATGATTTTTCATTTTCACGGCTCTGCGTTTATAAATTTCTGTGAAGCACTTGGGGGTTCAAAGTGCTCACCACACATCTAGATAAGCTCCTTGGGGGGTCTAGTTTCCAAAATGGTGTCACTTGCAGGGGGTTTCTACTGTTTAGGTACATCAAGGGCTCTGCAAAACACAACATGACACCCGCAGAACATTCCATCAAAGTCTGCATTACAAAATGGCGCTCCTTCCCTTCCAAGCACTCCCATGCGCCCAAACAGTGGTTTCACCCCACACATGGGGTATCAGCGTACACAGGAAAAATTGCACAACAACTTTTTGGGTCCAATTTCTCCTGTTACCCTTGGGAAAATAAAAAAAATAGCGGGCTAAAGAATCATTTTTGAGGAAAAAAATGATTTTTTATTTTCACGGCTCTACGTTTATTAATTTCTGTGAAGCACTTGGGGGTTCAAAGTGCTCACCACACATCTAGATAAGTTCCTTAAGGGGTCTAGTTTCCAAAATGGTGTGATTTGTGGGGGGTTTCGACTGTTTAGGCGTATCAGGGGCTCTCCAAACGCGACATGGCGTCCAATTTCAATTCCAGCCAATTTTGCTTTGAAAAAGTCAAACGGCGCTCCTTCCCTTCCAAGCCCTGCCGTGCGCCCAAACAGTGGTCCCACCCCACATATGGGGTATCAGCGTACTCAGGACAAATTGGACAACAACTTCTGTGGTCTAATTTCTCCTGTTACCCTTGGGAAAAATTGGGGACTAAACGATCAGGTTTGTGGAAAAAATATGACTTTTTATTTTCATGCCCGGGAGTTATAAACTTCTGTGAAGCACTTGGGGGTTCAAAGTGCTCACCACACATCTATATAAGTTCCTTAGGGGTTCTAGTTTCCAAAATGGTGTCAATTGTGGGGGGTTTCCACTGTTTAGACACATTAGGGCCTCTACAAACGCGACATGGCGTCCAGCCAATTCTGAGTTGAAAAAGTCAAACGGCGCTCCTTCCCTTCCAAGCTCTGTCATGCACCCAAACAGTGGTTTACCCCCACATATGGGTATCAGCATGCTCAGGACAAATTGCACAAAAACTTTTGGGGTCTTGTTACCCTTGGGAAAATAAAAATTGGGGTGAACAGATCGTTTTTGTGGAAAAAATATGATTTTTTATTTTCACGGCTCTATGTTATAAACTTCTGTGAAGCACTTGGAGGTTCAAAGTGCTCACCACACATCTAGATAAGTTCCTTAGGGGGTCTAATTTCCAAAATGGGGTCACTTGTGGGGGTTTCCACTGTTTAGACACATCAGGGCCTCTACAAACACGACATGACGTCCAGCCAATTCTGCGCTGAAAAAGTCAAACGGCGCTCCTTCCCTTCCAAGCTCTGCCATGCACCCAAACAGTGGTTTACCCCCACATATGGGGTATCAGCATGCTCAGGACAAATTGCACAAAAATTTTGGGGTCTTGTTACCTTTGGGAAAATAAAAATTGGGGTGAAAAGATTGTTTTTGTGGAAAAAATATTATTTTTTATTTTCACTGTTCTATGTTATTAACTTCTGTGAAGCACTTGGAGGTTCAAAGTGCTCACCACACATCTAGATAGTTCCTTAGGGGGTCTAGTTTCCAAAATGGGGTCACTTGTGATGGGTTTCCACTGCTTAGACACATCAGGGCCTCTACAAACGCGACATGGCGTCCAGCCAATTCTGCGTTGAAAAAGTCAAATGTCGCTCCTTCCCTTGCGACCTCTGCGTGCGCCCAAAAAGTGGTTTACCCCAACATATGGGGTATCGGCTTATTCAGGAGAAATTGCACAACAAATTTTGTGGTTCATTTTTTCTTTTAACACTTGTGAAAATAAAAAAAAATAGGTTCCGAAGTAAAGTTTTTGCAAAAAAAGTTAAATGTTAATTTTTTCCTTCCACATTGCTTCAGTTCCTGTGAAGCACGTAAAGAGTTAATAAACTTCTTGAATGTGGTTTTGAGCACCTTGAGGGGTGCAGTTTTTAGAATGGTGTCACTTTTGGGTATTTTCTATCGTATAGACCCCTCAAAGTGACTTCAAATGTGATGTGGTCCCTAAAATAAAAATGGTGTTGTAAAAATGAGAAATCGCTGGTCAACTTTTAACCCTTATATCTTCGTAACAAAAAAAAATTTTGGTCCCAAAATTGTGTTGATGTAAAGTAGACATGTGGGAAATGTTATTTATTAAGAAAATTGTGTGACATATCTCACTGATTTAAGGGCATAAAAATTTAAAGTTTGAAAATTGTTACATTTTCAAAATTTTTGCCATATTTCCGTTTTTTTCATAAATAAACACAAGTCATATCAAAGAAATTTTACCACTAACGTGAAGTACAATATGTCACGAAAAACAATCTCAGAATCGCGAAGATCCGTTGAAGCGTTCCAGAGTTATAACCTCATAAAGTGACAGTGGTCAGAATTGTAAAAATTGGCCCGGTCATTAAGCTGCAAAATGGCTCTGTCACTAAGGGGTTAAGATTACTCCCTTGGCCCATATGGCTATAATTAATCTATATATAAATACAATTAATAATATTTTGATTATGGGATTTTTTTTGTATTTATGATTTATTGTATATAGTGATTTTCTATGTTATTTGTTAACCCCTTCACCCCAAGGGTGGTTTGCACGTTAATGACCGGGCCAATTTTTACAATTCTGACCACTGTCTCTTTATGAGGTTATAACTCTGGAACGCTTCAACGGATCTTCGCGATTCTGAGATTGTTTTCTCGTGACATATTGTACTTCATGTTAGTGGTAAAGTTTCTTCGATATAACTTGCGTTTATTTTTGAAAAAAAACGCAAATATGGCGAAAATTTTTAAAATTTTGCAATTTTCAAACTTTGAATTTTTATTCCCTTAAAACAGAGAAATATATCACACAAAATAGTTAAGAAATAACATTTCCCACATGTCTACTTTACATCAGCACAATTTTGGAACCAAAATTTTTTTTTGTTAGGAAGTTATAAGGGTTAAAAGTTGACCAGCGATTTCTCATTTTTACAACAAAATTTACAAAGCCATTTTTTTTAGGGACCACCTCACATTTGAAGTCACTTTGAGGGGTCTATATGGCAGAAAATACCCAAAAGTGACACCATTCTAAAAACTGCACCCCTCAAGGTACTCAAAACCACATTCAAGAAGTTTATTAACCCTTCAGGTGCTTCACAGTAACTAAAGCAACGTGGAAGGAAAAAATGAATATTTTACTTTTTAGCCACAAAAATGATCTTTTACAAACTTTTTTTTATTTTCACAAGGGTAAAAGGAGAAAATGGACAGATAAGGTTGTTATGCAATTTCTCCTGAGTACGCCAATACCCCATATGTGGGGAAAACCACTGTTTGGGCACACGGCAGAGCTCGTAAGGGAAGGAGCGACGTTTGACTTTTTCAAACTAAAATTGGCTGGAATTTAGATTGGATGCCATGTCGCGTTTGGAGAGCCCCTGATGCGCCTAAACAGTGGAAACCCCCCACAAGTGACACCATTTTGGAAACTAGACCCCCTAAGGTACTTATCTAGATCTGTTGTGAGCACTTTGAACCCTCAAGTGTTTCACAAAAGTTTATAAAGCCTGGGTGTGAAAAAAAAAATAATCAATTTTCCACAAAAATGATTTTTTAGTCCCAAATTTTTGAATTTTCCCAAGGAAATTTGACCCCAAAAGTTGTTGTCCAATTTGTCCTGAGTACGCTGATACCCCATATGTGGGGGGGGGAAACTGTTTGGGCGCACGGCAGGGCTTGGAAAGGAAGTAGTAACGTTTTGGAATGCAGACGTTAATGGGGGTCATGTTCCGTTTGCAGTGCCCCAGATGAGCCTAAACAGTGGAAACCCCCGACAAGTGACCCCATTTTGGAAACTAGACCCCCTAAGGAACTTATCTAGATCTTTGGTGAGCACTTTGAACCCCCAAGTGCTTCACACAAGTTTATAATGCCCGAGCATGAAAATAAAAAATCCTATTTTTTTCCCACAAAAATTATCTTTTAGTCACTAATTTTTTATTTTCCCAAGGGTAACAGGAGAAATTGGACCACATAAGTTGTTGTACAATTTGTCCTGAGTACGCTGATACCCCATATGTGGGGGGGAACCACTGTTTGGACGCACGGCAGAGCTCGGAATGGAAGGAGCACCATTTGACTTTTTCCAACCAAAATTGGCTGGAATTGAGTTTGGATGCCATGTTGCATTTGGAGAGCCCTGATGTGCCTAAACAGTGGAAACCCCCCACAAATGACCCCATTTGGGAAACTAGACCCCCTAAGGAACTTATCTAGATTTTTGATGAGCAATTTGAACCCCCAAGTGCTTCACACAAGTTTATAACGTAGAGCCGTAAAATTTAAAAATCATATTTTTTCCACAAAAATGATCTTTTCACCCCAATTTTTATTTTTCCAAGGGTAACAAGACTCCAAAAGTTATTGTGCAATTTGTCCTGAGTGCACTGATACCCCATATGTGGGGGTAAACCACTGTTTGGGTGCATGGCAGAGTTTGGAAGGGAAGGAGCGCCGTCTGACTTTTTCAACGCAGAATTGGCTGGACGCCATGTCGTGTTTGGAGAGCTCCTGATCTGCCTAAACAGTGGAAACCCCCATAAATGACACCATTTTGGAAACTAGACCCCTCAAGGAACTTATCTAGATGTGTGGTGAGAACTTTGAACCCCCAGGTGTTTCACTAAAGTTTATAACGTACAGCCGTAAAATAAAAAATCTTTTTTTTTTTTTACAAAAATGATTTTTTCGCCCCCAATATTTTATTTTCACAAGGGTAACAGAAGAAATTGGAACGCAAAAGTTGTTGTCCAATTTGTCCTGAGTACACTGATACCCAATATGTGGGCGAAAACTACTGTATGGGCACACGTCGGGGCTCGGAAGGGAAGTAGTGACGTTTTGGATTGCAGACTTTGATGGAATGGTCTGGGGCGTCATGTCACATTTGGAGAGTCCCTGATGCACCTAAACACTGGAAACCCCCACAAGTGACCCCATTTTGGCAAATAGACCCACAAGGAACTTATCTAGATGTGTAGTGAGCACTTTGAACCCCGAAGTGCTTCACAGAAGTTTATAACGCACAGCCGTAAAAATAAAAAATCTTTTTTTTTACAAAAATGATTTTTTCGCCCCCAATATTTTATTTTCACAAGAGTAACAGGAGAAATTGGACCCCAAAAGTTGTTGTCCAATTTGTCCTGAGTACGCTGATACCCAATATGTGGGAGAAAACTACTGTATGGGCGCACGTCAGGGCTCGGAAGGGAAGTAGTGACGTTTTGGATTGCAGACTTTGATGGAATGGTCTGGGTGCGTCATGTCGCATTTGGAGAGCCCCTGATGCGCCTAAACAGTGGAAACCCCCCACAAGTGACCCCATTTTGGAAAATAGACCCCACAAGGAACTTATCTAGATGTGTGGTGAGCACTTTGAACCCCGAAGTGCTTCACAGAAGTTTATAACGCACAGCCGTAAAAATAAAAAATCTTTTTTTTTTTTTGCAAAAATGATTTTTTCGCCCCAATATTTTATTTTTACAAGGGTAACAGGAGAAATTGGACCCCAAAAGTTGTTGCCCAATTTGTCCTGAGTACGCTGATACCCAATATGTGGGAGAAAACTACTGTATGGGTACACGTTGGGGCTCGGAAGGGAAGTAGTGACGTTTTGGATTGCAGACTTTGATGGAATGGTCTGGGGGCGTCATGTCGCATTTGGAGAGCCCCTGATGCGCCTAAACAGTGGAAATCCCCAACAAGTGACCCCATTTTGGAAAATAGACCCCACAAGGAACTTATCTAGGTGTGTGGTGAGCGCTGTGAAGCCCCAAGTGCTTCACAGAAGTTTATAATGTACAGCCGTAAAAACAAAAAAATATTTTTTTTGTACAAAAATGATATTTTCGCCCCCAGTTTTTTATTTTCCCAAGGGTAACAGAAGAAATAGGACAAATTGCACAATAACTCTTGGGGTCCAGAGTACGCTGATACCCCATATGTGGGGATAAACTACTGTTTGGACGCATGGCAGAGCTCAGAAGTGAAGGAGCACCGTTTGACTTTTTCAACGCAGAATTGGCTGGAATTGAGATCAGACGCCATGTCACGTTTGGAGAGCCCCTGATGTGCCTAAACAGCGGAAACCCCCCAATTCTAACTCCAACCCTAACCCCAACACACCCCTAACCCTAGTCCCAACCCTAACCACAAACCTAACCCTAACACACCCCTAATCCCAACCCTAACCCTAATCCTAACTTTAGCGCCAACCCTAACCCTAACTTTAGCCGCAACCCTAACCCTAACCCTAATGGGAAAATGGAAATAAATACATTTTTTAATTTTATTATTTTTCCCTAACTAAGGGGGTGGTAAAGGGGGTTTGATTTACTATTTATAGCGGGTTTTTATGATTGGCAGCTGTCACGCTAAAAGACGCTTTTTATTGCAAAAATAGTTTTTTGCATCGCCACATTTTGAGAGCTATAATTTTTGCATATTTTGGCCCACAGAGTCATGTGAGGTCTTATTTTTTGCGGTACGAGTTGACGTTTTTATTTGTACCATTTTTGAGCAGGTGACATTTTTTGATCGCTTTTTATTTCGATTTTTGGGAGGTTAGAATGAACAAAAATCAGTAATTCATGAATTTCTTTTGGGGGAGGCGTTTTTATTGTTCCGCGTGTGGTAAAATTGATAAAGCAGTTTTATTCTTCGGGTCAGTACGATTATGGCGATACCTCATTTATATCATTTTTTTATGTTTTGGCGCTTTTATAGAATAAAAACAATTTTATATAAAAAATAATTATTTTTGCATCGCTTTATTCTGCGAGCTATAACTTTTTTATTTTTTTGCTGATGATGCTGTATGGCGGCTTGTTTTTTGCGGGACAAGATGATGTTTTCAGCGGTACCATGTTTATTTATATCGGTTTTTTTGATCGCGCGTTATTCCACTTTTGTTCGGCGGTATGATGATAAAGCATTGATTTTTTGCTTCTTTTTTTTTTTTTTTTTAAGGGGTTCACTAAAGGGGTTAACTAGTGGGACAGTTTTATAGGGGTGGTCGTTACGGACGCGGCGATACCAAATATGTATACTTTTATTGTTTTGTTTTTTTTATTTACAGGAAGAAATGAATTTATTGGGGAATATTTTTTTTTTTTATTTTATTTTGGATTTTTTTTTATAACATGTTTATTTTTATTTTTTTAACTTTTTTACTTTGTCCCAGGGTGGGACATCACTGTATTTTATCAAATCGCTGGTGTGACAGTGTGCACAGCACTCTGTCACACCAGCGATCGCACAGGCATAGATGCAGGCTTCTCAGTGCCTGCTCTCAGCAGGCACTGAGGAAGCCGACTCCCTCCAGGACCCCGGCGCCATCTTGGATCCGGGTCCTGGGAGGGAGGAAGCCCTCAGAACAGCGCGATCACATCGCGCTGGTCTGAGGGTCTCAGGGGGGCGCGCAGGGAGCCCCCACCCTGCGCGATCCTCCCCTGTGCCCCCAGTACACCGCGATCATGTTTGATCGCGGTGTGCTAGGGGTTAATGTGCCGGGAGCGGTCCGTGACCGCTCCTGACACACAGTCACGGGTGTCAGCTGTGATAATCAGCTGACACCCGGCGGCGATTAGCTGCGCTCCCCTCAGGAGCGCAGCTGATCGCCTATGACGTACTATCCCGTCCATGGGCAGAATGGCACGGGTTTTATGGACGGGATAGTACGTCTAATGTCAGAGAGGGGTTAAACTGTACAGCACTTTGCTCATATGTATGTTTATGTTTTATTTCACAGTGAGGTTTTGAAAAAGACCACGTATGGTCGAAACGTTAACCCCATCAGCACTGTCCGTTTTGTTTACATACCACACAGTAATCTGTGGTTTATGTCTATATGTTTGATTGAATAAATGAAACCTTATTTTCTTCACATTCAATATTGAGTGCGGCTGATTTCTCTATTATATTGGACACTTGGTTCAGCCAGCACCAACCATCAACCACACAGTGTGCACATCATTTACTCAGAACTTAATTACCCGATGTGTACACTGGATACCAGTGTGCTCGCTGGTCCTGATCGCTGGTCCTGATCGCTGGTGAGTCTGCCCATGTGACAGCTCACCAGCGATCAGGTAACGATGTCCCAGCAATCCCATCCAGATCGGATCATTGGTGGGATCGCTGGGACATTGAAGCGTGTGACTGGACCCTAAGAGAGGATACACATTAGGTTCCCAGAGAGATGTAGACTGTCTAAGGCTACTTTCACACTTGCGTTTTTTAGCGCTGCGTATCGATCGCACATAAAACGCATGAAAAAAACGCGTGCAAACGCGTGTAATTGCAGCGATATTTTGCAGTCGAATAGTGCGCATTGCTTTAAAAAACGCAGCGATTGTAAGCGATTGTATGCTATTTAAAGCGTTTTTGTCTGCGTTTGCGTTTTTTCTGTGCAAAACACATGATCAAAATCCTTGAAAAATTCTTGCAACAGAAGCCACCAATGGGACACCAGTGGGCGTGTCTTATTGAAAATATATATAGAGCCTGTTCACAGCCATTTTTTACATTTGCCTTGGTGAACATGGATCAGCTTATGAAGACTTTCCACTTCAACCTGGATCTGGACATGGCTATGGCTCAGGCTTATGCCGTTGCTTGCCATGAAGAAAGGGAGAGACAGAGACATCGGAGACGGCAGCGGCGGCGTTTGTGGGTACATCCCATTGTAGAACTCCGGGAGAGCCGTGGAGCGTATCACACCCTCTACAGTGAGCTGCAGTCAAACCCGGAGAAATTTAACGACTACACCCGGATGTCACAACAAACCTTCATGGATTTACTTGCTCGGGTCCAACAATTAATCAGGAGACAGGACACACAGCTCCGTCGGGCGATTCCTCCAGAGGAAAGACTCCTGGTGACATTACGGTACGTAATATTGAGAAACCAATGCCTGCATCATTGTATTACTAATGCCATGTACTATTCCAAAGATGACAGAATTATTGTTCTGCCACCTAGTAAACAAAGACCTGCAGAATTATTTTTATGCCATTTTTTGTTTCGAAATGTTTTACAAAAACATATACAATAATATTTTTTTTGTTCTTTCTCTAGATTCCTTGCTACTGGAGAGAGCCTGTCTTCACTCCACTTCCAGTACCGGATTGGTATCTCCACGTTGTCAGGAATTGTTGTTGACACCTGCCGGGCATTGTGGACTGTTCTCTGTCCGGAATTTATGCCCCTGCCCACCACTGAAAAGTGGCTAGAAATAGCCGACAAATTCTGGACAACCTGCAATTTCCCCAACTGTTTTGGAGCAATTGATGGGAAACACATCCGGATCACAAACCAAAAGAACAGGCTCGGAGTACTACAATTACAAGAAGTACTTTTCTACAGTTCTCATGGCCATTGCAGATGCAGACTGTATGTTTGTTGCCGTGGACATTGCTGCATTTGGCCGTGGGAATGACTCACAGGCGTTTAAGAACTCGGACATGGGACGGAGGTTGTATGGAAACCAGTTTAATTTCCCCATGCCACGGCCTCTTCCCCACACCGAAGGTCCACCCATGCCATTTGTAATGGTTGGGGATGAGGCATTCCAGATGAGCCAACACCTGCTTAAACCCTACTCCAGCCGGGACTTGGACCACAACAAAAAAAATTTTCAATTACAGGCTGACCAGGGCAAGAAGAACTGTAGAGTGTGCCTTCGGTATATTGGTTTCCAGGCGGCGCATTCTGGGCACAGCCATTCATCTGAAAGTGCAAACAGTGGATGAAGTTGTGAAGGCCTGTGTGGTGCTACATAACTTTGTCATGGCGAAAGAGCACCCAAACTTTGAACTTGATGATGCAGCTCCTAACCCATTGCCTGACTTCACTCAGCACCCTCTCAGGTCTTCTGTTGAAGTCAGCCAAATGAGAGACCAATTTGCGGCCTACTTCATCACAGATGTAGGACGGGTGGATTGGCAAGATCAAATGGTGTAAAATAATGTTCTTGTCTGTATGTTAATAAACTTTTTTTTTTTTTTTGGATGGTAATAAAATCCCTCTGTTTATATACCTCTACCACGTGCAGTCTCTGTTTTTAAATTAAAAAACAATGATGAAATGGCCAGGTTTACCAGTTAATTCATGATGCATATTTTTGGGTGCATCATGAATTTATTTGTAATCCTGACTAGGTAGTTAACTATACATGTACACAAGTTGTATGACCTTGATTATTTCTCCACTTTTGCTTCCATTTTCAGTGATGGTGGACATAACACAACAATTATTTGTGTCACCTGGCCTGCTGTTTACAAAAAATTGATTTGGGGATGCACAAGCATCTGGAAATTTTTATTCCTGATCATGTGACTATAAATATAATTTGTATTTTCATCACTGACTTGATTTGGAACGCAGAGATAATAAAGATTATACATCTTGTTCAATACCAATGCCTGGTGGCATGCTGAAGTGGTGATGCCCCAAATAAGCATCGTCACTTCAGAATGTATCACACCTGGGCAGGTGAGTACACATGAGTTCTAAACAGCAGCATCGCTACAGTATGCTTCAAATAAATGCAGACTGAAGCAACGCTGCTGGTTAAAACTCATGTCTGTTCACCTGCCCAGCTGTGATAGTAATGATACAAGGCCAGGGTATTGTACATATTACGTGTATTTTCACCATCATCTCCTCTGTTTTTCAGCACACACTGAATAGAGGATGTGCTCAATTACAATCTATATCTAGAATCCTGGCCTTGTATCATAAAGTGAAATAATGTCAAAAACACACCAGACTCATTTCACTTTTTAGTATATCTGGCAAGGTTAAATAGCTCTGCCTTGCACTCAACACCATCCTCTATTCAGTCTGTGCAATATTAGCAGACAGAATGGTGGTGAACAAAAAAAGTAATATATATGTGTTTTGTAGTAAACATATCTCCATGAAGTACACAAACATGTGTCATTCCTGTAGTTATGTGTAGTCAAAAACGCTAAGTGTACGGCGCAGTGTGTGTACGTCGCAGTGTGTGTACGTCGCAGTGTGTGTACGTCGCAGTGTGTGTACGTCGCAGTGTGTAGGCGGCGAAATAAACACAAAGCAAACCAAATTACTAAAAGAAGATTGGCACATTTATTTTTTACAACAGGAAAACAACATTTGAATTGGCAATGATTTTTTTGAAGACATTTGTATAGATCACATTAGTACTTTTTTTGAGTACAAAAAGAAAATATGTATATTCACACAAAGGTTTTGGATAGATCAGATTAGTACAATATGTGTCAAAGATGCCATTGGTATAGTCACTGCCCCAGAAGTTATAGAAAAATCAGATTAGTACAATATGTGTACAAGATGCCATTGGTATTGTCACTGCCCCAGAAGTTATAGAAAAATCAGATTAGTACAATATGTGTACAAGATGCCATTGGTATAGTCACTGCCAAAGAAGTTGTAGATAAATGTGATTTTTACAAATAATATTACAAATTTTTATTGCGACGGACGTTTTGGTGGTGATTTCGATACTCTGGGGGTGTGCAGAGATGAAGAGCGGCTGGAAAGCGATGAAGGGTTCGAGGGAAGGGGCAACAAAAGTAGTGGGTGAAGGAAGATCAGACATCAAATGAGAGCCAGTTTGAGACACATTAGGAGGAGAGGGTGGATGGACCAACAAAGTTTTTGTTTTTTTCTTCTTGGGGACAGGAGTACCATGCATGGACCGACTTCTCTGTGTCCGCCTTGAGCTGGTTGACCGTGGCCTTGACCCAAAAAAGAGTGAATGTGGATCACCGCTCTCATGCTCGGTGGTGGCAGTGGCGGTGGAAGTGTTGGCAGTGCTCTGAGTAGCACAAGGGTTGGCGGTGTTACAAGGAGGAGAAGTGGGTGCCATTGAAATTGATTGTTGCTGACTGGTGGCGGTACTCATAGGATCAGTGGGTGCTGTGGCCGGAAATTGTTGACGACTGGTGGCGGTACTCCTAGAAGGAGAAGTGGGTGCGGTGACAATAAATGGTTGCTGACTGCTGGCAGTACTCCTAGAAGGAGAAATGGGTGCGGTGGCCCAAGCAGGTACTGCGGTGGCTTGAGTCCATGACTGTGGACCAGTGTCTGTGGTGGTGTTGCTCCACACAGGAGCAGCGCTTGCCATGGTGGTGGCGACGGTGGAGTGTCCAACAGTACTCGGACTTGTGGTGGTGTAGTGGTGACTCGGAATGCTGGTGGCCGTGCAGTGGTATGCAGCAGAAGTCGGTAGTGATGTGTGGCGAATCAGTGGTGGCACTGTTGGATATGCAACCACTGACTGCTGCACGTACCGATTCTGCTGCATAGCCTGCAAGTAAGCAGTGTTGCAGGCCTGCATCACACTCAGCTGTTGCTCAGGACTAAGGTGTTCCGCCATGCCCCGTTCAATTTTACTGAAAAAATGGTGCGCTGGTCTGTTGAGGTCGGCCTCCAGGCGATCAAGACGCTGTTCGACACTGTTGAAGCGGTGATCCATGTGGGTAAAACCACGTTCCATCAGTGAAAAACCGCTTCCAACTGAGCCTCCAAGCGTCTTCATATTGCCTTGAAAGGCCTCGCTCAAGTGAACAAACTCGGGCAAGACATTCCTCTCCATGGCCCTCTGCCGCTGGCGGGAAGTGCCCGCATAACCAGTGGCAGAGACCTGGGAGAGGGGAAGACCTGATGGACCAGCTTCCTGGTCACCAGCTGTCCGTGTTGCTGACCTGCAAGTTGCTTCCAGGCTGTCGGATGGCTGGGACGAGTCCAAGGTCGTCCGAGGAAGGACTGCTTCAGGGACAGGCTGCATGGTGCTGCTCCAGGTGCTGTTGAAAGAAAACCAAAACATTACTATAATGCATTAACAAGAAGCATCAGCTGTAGAAAAAAATAAATAAATAAATAAATTTAAAAAAAAAAAAAAAAAACTACGCTCTGCTGGCAAGGACCGGTCTCAGGAACGCCATCTCGCGATAGTAGCGATATTTCTTTCTGGGCCTTGCTGCAGAACCACTGCGAACCTGTCCCTCTGCTCGAACATCAGTGTTGAAGCGGTCCTTCATCGAGCGCCATTGTGTGCAGACTTTGTTCACTGTTGAGAAAAAAAGAAAACAATTATACAATGCAGTCAGGGCAAAATCAGTCTCAACACACATACCTGAATGAAAATGTCAAACTGTCAATGCAGCATTATAAAAAGCTATACAATACACAGGATAGTGACTGTTGACCCAGATGACACTGTTGTGTTTGTTGTTAGAATATATCTGGCAGCAAAACGAACATTACCATGAGGACTTAAGGTACTGCCACACTAAGCTATCCCGCTAGCGATCACGATAACGACGCATACTAATGCGATCGCTAGCGGGATTGTTTCTATATCGCTAAATGCGGCCACATTTAGCGATATAGTTAACGACGCTATCGCCGTTAGCGATCTTCTTAACGACTTTAGCGGTACAAAAGTACCGCTAAATCGCTAAGAAAAGGTGCCACACTAGCGATATATACTTACCCAGCGGGAGCGCCGACGAGAAAATAGGGTCCGGAACGATTCCAGCGACGAGCGAGATCACAGCAGGAAGCTCGTCGCTGGAAGCTGCCGCACTGAACAATATCGCTAACGGGATCGCTAAATAGTGACGTTTTTTAGCGATCCCGTTAGCGATATTGTTTAGTGTGGCATACCCTTAAGAGTGACTGGGCAATAACAAAAACCAATAGAATGCACAACACATAGCTCAAGAAACCACAGGTCAGTGACTGTTGACCCAGATGACACTGTTGTGTTTGCTGTTAGAATATATCTGGCAGCAAAACCAACATTACCATGAGTAACAAGAGTGACTGGGCAATAACAAAAACCAATAAAATGCACAACACATAGCTCAAGAAACCACAGGTCAGTGACTGTTGAAACAGATGGCACTGTTGGGTTTGCTGGTAGAATTTATCTGCCAGCAAACCCAACAGTGCCATCAGGAACAACAGTGAGCATTACAGAGAATGAAAATACTTACTAAACGCCTTTTTGAGGTTTGGAGAGGCGCTGTCCCAGCCATCCATCAACGCTGCGGCCACCTCGTTCCATAGCCGCCGGGTCACCACATTGTCCTTGTACTGCGGATCACGGCTGTCCCACAACAGGACACGCTCATGGACCTGGCAGATGAGGGCCTCGTTGTCCACATACAGGTCGTCGTCCCGTTGTGGAACCTAGAAGAAACAAAACAAAAATTACAATCTTGTATATTTTTTATAAATAAAATAACAATAGGAATACAAAAGAAAAATACATTCAAAGGCTATATACTTACATTCCGTCTCGCCCCCGGGACTTGACTCGGCTGTGACTGCTCCTGAGACTCCTCAATGGCCGTGTCCGACGATGATGTCTGAAAAAGGAACACAATTAGGGCATTTGTAGATTCAGCAGCTATACTTACCCAAAGGCAGGAAGATACTCACATCATGCTCTGCTTCCGCCAGTTCTTGCTGGGATGGTGAATATTCGGATCCAGAAGACATGCTGCAAAAAAAAAAATAATTAGATGAGCACATATTACATTATAAGGACAGCCTGTCATTTGTTTAAAGAATACTCACATTCTTGCACTTTGGATCGGTCTTGAGTCCAGGCACAGTGTCTCCAGGCAATATCCAGGCTGTGTATGGGTCCAAGGTGGATCTTCCAGTCTCCAGGTCCAGTCTCCAGGCAGTGTATGGGTCCAAGGTGGATCTTCCAGTCTCCAGCTCCAGTCTACAGGCAGTGTAGTATGGTGCACGCTGTTTGCAGGCCTTTTTATAGGGATCCAGGCTGTATCTTCAGGTCTCTTTATCAGCATGCAGTCTCCAGGCAGTCTGAGTAGGGGTCTGTGTGGTACTGACACCTTCCTTTATGTACCCTCCTTTATCTAGACTCCTCACAAACAATGTATCTTGTCTAGGTGGTAATTGGACAAGTGTCTAGACATTGTTTACTAAAAAATCGCTTGCGCGCACAAGCGCTGACAAGCGCACAGCCACGCGCACGCCAGCGCCCACATAGACGCCAATGATATTTTTTTGCGCATAGCGTGCGCACACGTGCGCACGCGCTTTTTTAAATAGGTGTGCCGGAAAAAAAAATGCAACATGTAGCGTCTAGCGCGTCTGGGCGCACACCTGGAAAATGCGCAGCGCACGCCAAACGCTAATGAGCGCGTGCAAGCGCAAGACACTGCGCCCGCCATGTTAATGATAGGGGAACATTGCGCATGCGACCAATAGTGCACGATGCGCAGCGCTAAAAAACGCAAGTGTGAAAGTAACCTAAGAGAGGATTGCATTAGGTCCTGGCAACGAGAATCGCCTTATTGTGGCTACCAGGTACACATGAATTGGCCAATTTATGTGCTAAGCATTCTCAATTTTTCATATTTCTAGTGCAATAATGCAATTCAATTTTCATATTTCATGTTTGCATGCTATAGCGCTACAGAGTGCTGCCTTATTTGTTGGACATTGTAAAGTGTCGTAATAGAGAAGACACATTGCATATCCTCCATACTCAGTGCACTCAATGTCAAGCAGAAGCTGTAAAGGCAAATACATTTAATATTAATACACTGAGCCCTGTTAGTTTTTGACCGTGGGATTCAGTTTCTGACCATCCTGGAGCTAATTTCCTTCAGATTTTCCTTGTAGGATCGGGAAGGATGTTTCAGCCTCAAGTAAAACAGATGTTTGTACTTTAGAGCCTCCAGTGCAGAGATACTGGACATAATAGATTAGCATGCTCCACTATTCTGGCCAGTAAAAAGGATGGGCGCCATGACAGACACCCCGATATAGTCAGTGTCCATCCTGCAGCAGATCCAGCACTGCGGTCCAAAGAACATTTTTTTTAACAGCCTTTGGCTCAATCTCAAGAAATGGTGTCATGATGAATGAACACTCTGTAGGACAATCAATCTTTTACAAGCCAGGGTCTTCTCTGCCGTTATCTTGATTATATCAGCCATCAGGTTGGTCTTCCACTTCGCCTTGTTTCTTCTATTCTTCCCAACATTATGTCCTTCTCCATTTATCGCTCTTTTCATATGATGTGTGTAAACTAGACCAGTCGTAGCTTGGTGATTCTTGCTTCTAGTGACATGTCTGACTTGATTTGTTCCAAAATTCATCTGTTTCTTCTTCTTGCCATCCATGGTATTGATAAAATCCTTCTCCACCACCACATTTCGAAGTCGTCGATTCTTCTCTCTTGTTTCTGTATTGTCCAGGTTTCACATCCATATGTTACCACAGAAAAGACCAGACTATGTACGAGTCGTGTCTTTATCACCGATGAAATGTTCTTCGATTTGAAGACCTTGTCCAGTGACTCCATTGTTGATTTGCCCATAGCTATTCTCCTATAGAAATCCTGTGTCTTCGCTGCACCTTGAGTGATCATTGATCCGAGTAGGTTGAAGTCCCTTACATCTTCTAGTTCGTCTCCGTCCATCTCAAATGTGTCCCAGTCGTACCTGACAATAGCCGATATCTTTCTTTTCTTTGTATTGAGTAGGAGTCCCATGTTCGAGCTTTCCATCTTGACCCTCAGTAATAAGTCCTTCATTCCATCTTGCTTGTTGCTATCAATGTTATATCGTCTGCGTATTTAGCATTGTTGATGAATCGTCCAGCAATTCTGATTCCTTCTTTTTCGACAAGTCCAGCGTTCCTGAAAATAGCTTCTGCATATGAACTGGCACCTAGATTATTACAAGGGATGGACGGCCTCACATATGATGAGAGGTTGGAACTGTTGGGCTTGTCTGGTCAAAACAAAGGACTGGCACATGAATAATTTTTTCCAAAGACCATACTAAGGACCAGGGGGCATCAGGACTTTTTTCCGTACACACAGCAGGGGAACAGCTGACATTACTGAACCCCAGTAACACAGGAGCAAGTGTTGACTGTGCACACAGCACTTCCGAGCACCAACTGGCGGTGTTGGAGCCAAGGGTTGAGAGGAGAACAGGGTGGAGGCAGCAGGACTTTTTGCCGTACACACAGCAGGGGAACAGCTGACGTTACTGAACCCCAGTAACACAGGAGCAAGTGTTGACTGTGCACACAGCACTTCTGAGCACCAACTAGCGGTGTTGGAGCCCAGGGATGAGAGGATGTAGGCTGAGGCCTAGTATTAGCAACTTTGTAACTTTAAATTGGAGGCAGCAGGACTTTTTGCCGTACACACAGCAGGGGAACAGCTGACATTACTGAACCCCAGTAACACAGGAGCAAGTGTTGACTGTGCAAACAGCACTTCCGAGCATCAACTGGCAGTGTTGGAGCCCAGGGTTGAGAGGAGAACAGGGTGGAGGCAGCAGGACTTTTTGCCGTACACACAGCAGGGGAACAGCTGACATTACTGAACCCCAGTAACACAGGAGCAAGTGTTGACTGTGCACACAGCACTTCCGAGCACCAACTGGCGGTGTTGGAGCCCAGGGTTGAGAGGAGAACAGGGTGGAGGCAGCAGGACTTTTTGCCGTACACACAGCAGGGGAACAGCTGACATTAGTGAACCCCAGTAACACAGGAGCAAGTGTTGACTGTGCACACAGCACTTCCGAGCACCAACTGGCGGTGTTGGAGCCCAGGGTTGAGAGGAGAACAGGGTGGAGGCAGCAGGACTTTTTGACGTACACACAGCAGGGGAACAGCTGACGTTACTGAACCCCAGTAACACAGGAGCAAGTGTTGACTGTGCACACAGCACTTCCGAGCACCAACTGGCGGTGTTGGAGCCCAGGGTTGAGAGGAGAACAGGGTGGAGGCAGCAGGACTTTTTGCCGTACACACAGCCAGGGAACAGCTGACATTACTGAACCCCAGTAACACAGGAGCAAGTGTTGACTGTGCACACAGCACTTCCGAGCACTAACTGGCGGGGTTGGAGCCCAGGGTTGAGAGGAGAACAGGGTGGAGGCAGCAGGACTTTTTGCCGTACACACAGCAGGGGAACAGCTGACGTTACTGAACCCCAGTAACACAGGAGCAAGTGTTGACTGTGCACACAGCACTTCCGAGCACCAACTGGCGGTGTTGGAGCCCAGGGTTGAGAGGAGACAGGGTGGAGGCAGCAGGACTTTTTGCCGTACACACAGCAGGGGAACAGCTGACGTTACTGAACCCCAGTAACACAGGAGCAAGTGTTGACTGTGCAAACAGCACTTCAGAGCACCAACTGGCGGTGTTGGAGCCCAGGGTCAAGGAGGGTGTGTAAATACTATATACAGTATTTGCCTTGTTACGTGGCAATTAAAAATGTAGATACTCCAAACAAGAGAAAGATAAGCTTTACTACCATAAGATGATGATTTTAATTTAACAAATGTATATAAATAAAGAATTTACAAACATAAATGCATATATTCACATGTCGAACAGCAATGCAAACAAAAAAATTTTTTGTAAGGAATCTGATATACGGGTTTAAATAAAAGCATACAAGTACATTTCAGAATCCATTAATGCTGGATATGTACGCCTGTTATATTGTATAGACAATGAATGTAGGACTTCAAAACATCATCAGCATTACAAGTTATCTGTGACATCCCAAAAAATTACATTTGCTGAATAATGTAACTTAACCGGTTCTACAAATATATAAAATCTCCATCATGTAATACTGATAATATGGGCCAATAATCAATTTTATGAACAAACATAACCTTTAAAAAGTGCATAGTGCATAGTGAAAATTGCTATTTATGCCTGACTGTGGACTTGCAAGCATGACAACGGATAGATAAGGTATATATAGATGAGACTGCATAGCCACAGATGGTGAATGGCGATATAATACTGTACCTCAATAAAGTGTGCGTCACTACTCCAGATCTTTTTTCATATAGCTTGATAAAGAGGGTACGTGCATGTAGGCTTGCGCCTTTGTTTAGACGCAGACTGTCTTCCTGCTGTGACGCGTTGGGTATTGGAGCGTCTGTGCGTCTTATGACGCAGACTAACATTCACGTTGCGTATCGTTCATCATCGCTAGCGTACCGACAACACAAAGCCGTTGTCATGACTGCTTTACTCAGTAAACATGCACCTATGATGAAACATACACGCATGTGCCCTATTAGAGAAGAAGCTACAAGAAAAACGCGTGGGAGGTGTGCCGCAGCCTTTTTTTAAGGTACAGTATTATATCGCCATTGTACAGGTGTCACTATTCAGTCTGATAACTAGATATCATTAACCTTTTCTATCACTTGTCGTTGTTTCAGCTCCACTTGCAGGTATATATTTTGCTATTGTCACTATGCACAATTAACTTTTTCAAGGTAATGCATGATTTGTGGCCCTGATTATCAGGATTACATGATGGACCTTTCTGATATGGGGTGTGAAATTTTTTACTAAATATGTATATTTTGGAATGACACAAATATAAGTAATGATGATGAGGAGTAGTCCTACATCCATTGTTTGCACAATATTAGAGGTGTAGATCACGTTCCTTAAGCAACAATGGATTATTAAATGTATTTGTATGCCGTAATTTACAACCCGAGACCACTGAAGGCTAACCTTCGCACTGCAGCTGTTGTCAAAGTACAACCCCCATTATGCACTTCCAACCTTGCAGCATTTGAGGCATGATGTGAGTTGGATTTTTCCAAGTACTGGAGTGACAAGGTTCGCCATCACTACCCTATAGCATATGTAGGCTTTTGGGTTTGCATTTGTGTTCGACATGTGCATATCTGCACTAATATGTACAAATTAGTTAGTTACAGATTTGTGCCAAAGACTAATCATTTTATGGTTTTAAAGCTGCCGTTTCACTCATTTAGAGCATAGAAATCAGGGTGTAGCCTCATATCTATGTGTAGCCACTTAGACATGTCATGTTGTTTTCAGCATGTGTAGGTAGCAGTAATTATTGCCGGACACACAGCAGGGGAACAGCTGAACCCCATAAACACATCAGCGATTGTTTTGATCTGTGCATCCAGCACTTCTGAGCAGCAGCTGGCGGTGTTGAAGCCCAGGGTCAAGGAGGGTGTAGGCTGAGACCTAGTATGAGCTGGTGGAACTTTTATTTTGAGGTAGCATGAATTATTGCCAGACACACAGCAGGGGAACAGCTGGCGTTACTGAAACCCCCCAAACACATCAGCGATTGTTTTGATCTGTGCATCCAGCACTTCTGAGCAGCAACTAGCAGTGTTGAAGCCCAGGGTCAAGGAGGGTGTAGGCTGAGGCCTAGTATGAGCTGGTGGAACTTTTATTTTGAGGTAGCATGAATTATTGCCAGACACACAGCAGGGGAACAGCTGGCGTTACTGAACCCCACAAACACATCAGCGATTGTTTTGATCTGTGCATCCAGCACTTCTGAGCAGCAACTGGCGGTGTTGAAGCCCAGGGTCAAGGAGGGTCTTGAAATACAATATAGAGTTGTTGCCTTGTTACGTGGCACTTGGAAATGTATGTACTCCAAACAAGAAAAATGTAAGCTTTACTAGGACAATAAAATGATGCATTTCAATTCAAAAAATATAAATAAACACCCTTAAAATATAAACGCATATAAGCACATGGCAACAAGAAATGGAACACCACACCACCAAAAATTTTTTTTTAAAAATATAGGGGTTGAAATGTATGCATACAAGTCCATTTTTGAATTTATGAATGATGCGTAAGGAACGCTATGTAAAACCCTAATATAGTGCAGACAATGGATTTTGTAATAGTCATCATCATCATCATTAAAATTTATATGTGACAGTCACATAGTTTGAAATACTTTCATTTATGAAAATTTTTACTTCGGACAGCATATATTACATGTCCAGCATGGACTCATCAATTTTATGCCGCAATAATGTAATATGAAAAATAACTCATAAAAAAAACATCATGCATAGTCCAAATTGCTGTGGGTGCCTGCAAGTGGAGGTGAAACAAAGGCAACGGATAGCTAAGGTATATACTATGTCTGTATCAGACAGTGCATAGCCTGTGATGGCGAATGGCGATGTCATACTGTATGTCAATAAAGGCTGCGGCAGCACTCATGCACTTTTTGCTTGTACACTGTTGAAGAGGGGAAATGCGTGTATGGTTGCGCAAGGCTTTATCTGCCCACACTACCTTCCTACTGTCATGCGTAGGGTAGGGTAGCGTCTGGCTATTATATGACGCTCTCTTGCAGTGACGTTACGCAGCGTTCTTCTGCCCTAGGGCCGCAACAAAGATGACATCAGTAATGATTTACTGTCTAAACATCCACCTATGAGCAACGAAACAAGCACGTTCCCTCTTCAACAAGCTACAAGACAAACAAGCATGAGGGGTGACGCTGCCTTTATTGAGGTACAGTATTAGATCGACATTGTCCATGAGTACCTATGCACTGTGATACCTATATACCATTATCAATTTATATCTGTTGTGGTTGTTTCACCAGCACTTGCAGGTATAACTACCTATTGTCAGTATGCATGATGCACTTTCTAGATGTAATAAATTATTATTGCGCCTTATTATCAGGTTTAGATGCTGGCCATTTCATATATGGTGTGTGAAGTTACAGTTGTCCTCAATCTGTGTATTTTATTATGTCTGTCACAAATAGAACTCATGATGATGATGATGATGATGTTTATGATTCGTACATCCATTGTCTGCAGTATCTTACAGGTCGAGATACCGTTCCTTAAGCAGCATTAATGGATTATGATGAAATGTACTTTTATGCATTCATTTCAAAACGTAAACCCTTTGTTGTCTTTTTTGTTACCATTTGGACTCGCCATGTGCATATATGCGCTGTGATGACAAATTAATATTTGTCCATATTTCTTATTAAAATTAATCATTTTAGGGCTTGAAAACTTGAATTTTTCTTGTTTTGAGCATAACAATCAGGGTGACGGCTCTTCCCTATGTGGAGCAAGTTAGACATCTGTTGTTCTGTGCATGTGTAGGGAACAGGAGACTTCTTGCCGGACACACAGCAAGGGAACAGCTGGCGTTACTGAACCCCACTAACACTAGAGCTTGTGTATTGGTCTGTGGACACAGCACTTCTGAGCAGCAACTGTCAGTGTTGTAGCCCAGGAAGTAGAGTTCAGGTGGTAGAAAGATGAACATAACAGGAGACATGGATACCGTTGCCAACCAGTTATTTAATCGGAAACCGGACAGGCAAATTCAGGCGAGATCCATGCCTTGTTCATTTTCAGAAAAGTAAGCCGGTCTACATTATCAGAGGATAGTCGCATGTGACGGTCTGTTGGTACACCACCTGCAGCACTAAAGACGCGCTCCGATAATACACTGGCAGCAGGGCAAGCCAGCACCACCAATGCATACTGGCTAAGCTCTGGCCATGTATCCAGCTTAGAGACCCAAAACTTGAATGGGGAAGAGCCATCTGGGAGTACACTGAGAGGGCAAGACATGTAGTCTGTCACCATCTGACGGAAACGTTGCCTGCTGCTGACTGGAGCCGTCTGGGATGGTGTAGACATTTGTGGCGCTGACACAAAACTTCGCCACATTTGGAACATACTGGTCTTGCCCTGTGCAGAGGCGCTGCTTCTGCTCCCTCTTGTTGCAGAGCTGTCTCCACTGCCTCGACGCACAGAGCTGCTTTGTAAAAGCAGTAGCAGCACAGTGCTCTCGGCTGGAATGGAGAACATGATGGATTGCACCAGTGTGTCTTGGTACTCCCGCATTTTACGCTCCCGGTTCAACGGTGTGATGAGGCTTTGTAAGTCGTCCCGGTAGCGAGGGTCTAGGAGGGTGTACACCCAATAATCAGACGTGGTGAGAATGTGGGCGATGCGGCGGTCGTTTCTCAGGCATTGCAGCATGAAATCAACTATGTGCTGCAGACTCCCAACTGGCCAAGAAACGCTGTCCCCTGGAAGAGGCGTCATCTCTGCCTGCTCTGCATCACCCCACCCTCGCTCTACATACTGACTAGAGCATTGTGTACCTCCCTCTGGAGCGATGTCTTCCTCCTCCATTGACTCCTCCTCATCCTCCTCACAAAGTGACCCCTGCCTAGGCCTTTGTGAGGAACCACGTTGCGCTGACTGTCCAGAAGGTGATGGAATTTGTGACTCCTCATCCTCCACCTCTTCCAAAACCTCATCCCTTAGTGCTTGCAGTGTTTTTTGAAGCAGGCAGATAAGGGGGACAGTCAGGCTGACTAGTGCATCATCTGCACTTGCCATCCGCGTTGAGTCATCAAACGCATGCAAAACGTGACAGATGTCCTTCATAGAGGCCCACTCAGTAGTGGTGAAGTGTGAACGGCGCAAATTGCGAGTTGATTGCGCCTGATGCAGCTGATACTCCATTACTGCTGGCTGCTGCTCACACAACCGCTCCAACATATGTAACGTGGAATTCCACCTGGTGGGTACGTCACATATGATGCGATGTTCAGGAAGGCGAAATCTGCGTTGCAGAGCTGCAATGTGCGATCTGGCCATGCTGGAACGTCGCAAGTGAGCTCACTCTAGGCGGACCTTGTGCAGCAGTGCATCAAGATCCGGATAGTCCCTCAAAAAACTCTGCACGACCAAGTTGAGCACATGTGCCAGACATGGTATGTGATGAGGTTGCCAAGGCCCAGAGCTGCCACCAGATTTCGGCCATTGTCACACACTACCAAGCCTGGCTGGAGATTCGCTGGCAAAAACCATACGTCGCTCTCCTGCTTGATGGCATTCCAGAGCTCCTGCGCTGTGTGGCTTCGATTCCCCATTGAAATTAATTTCAGGACAGCCTGTTGACGTTTTGCCACGGCTGTGCTCATATCGGTCGTAACTGGTAAGCGTTCACGGGTCCATGTGGAGGTAGACCGTGATGGCTCCTGCAGCGATGATTCTGAGGAACTGGAGTAGGAGGAGGAGTCAATGTGTACAGACTGGATTCCTGCAATCCTTGGAGTTTGCAGAACACGTACAGCGCCACTCGCAAGATCTGTACCCGGCTCCACAACATTGACCCAATGGGCAGTGAGGGAAAGGTATCGTCCCTGGCCATGGGTACTGGTCCACTCATCGGTGGTCAGGTGGACCTTGCTACTGACGGCGTTTAGTAGCGCATGTTTAATTTTTCCCTCAACATGCTTTTGCAGACCAGGGAAGGCTTGCCTGCTGAAATAAAATCAGCTTGGCACATTGTATTGTGGGACTGCCAATGCCATTAAGTTACGGAAACTGTCAGTCTCCACCAGCCTGAATGACAGCATTTCAAGGGACAGGAGTTTTGCAATGCCAGCATTCAGAGCCTGTGCTTGGGGATGGTTTGCCGAGTATGGCAGTCTTTTCTCCCATGCCTGTGCTACCGATGGCTGTACAGTGGCCTGGGAGTGTGAGGATAACAGGGAACTTGCTGCTGTGGGTGGAATAACACTGGGTCTCTGGACAACAGTGACAGAGGTTCTTCCATGGCGATCCTGTGAGGAAGCCGAACCAGCTGTGTGTGAGCTGGAGGAAGAGGCTCCAACACGAGCTGAAGATGTAGGTGGTGCTGTAGGTTGGCCTACGTCTCCAGTGTGTCTTTGTAACTCCACCACGTGCTTGGTCCGCACATGTTTCCACATATTAGTGGTATTGAGGTTACTGACACTTTTACCTCTTTTGACTTTTTGATTACACAGCTTGCATTTGACATAGCAAATATCATCTGCAAGTGTGTCAAAAAGGACCACGCAGTGCAAGTCCTGGGAGCGCCCGTTTTTGCTTTTGGAAGAGAACTGCTCCGAACGGGTGCCAAAGTGGAGGCTACAGGCAACCGAGTCTGCAGCCTACCTCTCCCTCCTGTTTGGACCGTTGGGGGAATCTCTTCCTCAGAGCTGCTCCCACCACCTTCCTGTTCCTCACGCCATGTTGGGTCAAGGACCTCATCATCTCCACTACCCTCTTCCAACACCTGCTGCTGTATGGTGGTCTGGCCAGCACCATCCTCAACAGAAACTGGCACCTGAGTCTCATCATCATCAGATGCATTCTGCGGTGTGCTGACCATCGGCACTGGCTCACCCACCTCTTCAGATTCAGAGAGACAAAGCTGTTGCGCATCACTGCATACTCCCTCTTCTTCACATTCCAGAATGCTGCTTGGCTGGGCCCCTCTTTGCAAGCCAACAGATTCTGAGAACAGAAGTAGAGACTCAGCTGGCTCCTGTACAGAGCTCTCTGACTGCCTGGGCAATTTGGCAGGCGGTGAAGAGACAGATGGTTGCTCAACAGTGCTCTGGTCCTGAGAGGAGGTGGAAGCAATTGAAGTCGATGCGTTGGCTGCCATCCAACCGACAACGGCTTCAATTTGTTCTTCCCGCAGCAGGGGGTACGCCGAGCTCCTACAAAAGTGCGCATAAAGGAATGCTCACGGGGAAAACTGGTGGATGCTGTGTCACTGGGGCGGCAGCAGCCACAGAATCCCCACGTCCTCTCCCTGCTGAAACTCCATGCCCACGACCACGTGCCTTACTCCCTGCCTTCTTCATCTTGGTAGATTGATAAAGATAGGCAGAAAAGTTATAAGGCCTAAGTGTGCTTATTCCTCAGAGACTGCAGTGAACACTGCAGACAACTGTTCACTAGCTCTGAAAGGCTCCTTTATGTACTTCTATAGTGTTTGCAACCAATGTATTGGATACGGATGGAAGCGCGTCACACTAATAGATTTGAGTTTTTTTTAAATAGAATGGAGCAGCACCAATTAGCCAAAAATGTCAAGGTTGAGGCAGTGACACACGCTCAGCAGACTACAACCAGCAGTGGTTGAAGAACTAACTGTAGCGTGATCTGCACTGAAAAAAAGAGACCTCACAGACTGCCGTGAACACTGCAGACAACTGTTCACTAGCTCTGAAAGGCTCCTTTATGTACTTCTATAGTGTTTGCAACCAATGTATTGGATACGGATGGAAGCGCGTCACACTAATAGATTTGAGTTTTTTGAAATAGAATGGAGCAGCACCAATTAGCCAAAAATGTCAAGGATGAGGCAGTGACACACGCTCAGCAGACTACAACCTGCAGTGGTTGAAGAACTAACAGTAGTGTGATCTGCACTCAAAAAAAGAGACCTCACAGACTGCCGTGAACACTGCAGACAACTGTTCACTAGCTCTGAAAGGCTCCTTTATGTACTTCTATAGTGTTTGCAACCAATGTATTGGATACGGATGGAAGCGCATCACACTAATAGATTTGAGTTTTTTGAAATAGAATGGAGCAGCACCAATTAGCCAAAAATGAAAAGGATGAGGCAGTGACACACGCTTAGCAGACTACAACCAGCAGTGGTTGAAGAACTAACTGGAGCGTGATCTGCACTCAAAAAAAGAGACCTCACAGACTGCCGTGAACACTGCACACAACTGTTCACTAGCTCTGAAAGGCTCCTTTGTGTACTTCTATAGTGTTTGCAACCAATGTATTGGATACGGATGGAAGCGCGTCACACTAATAGATTTGAATTTTTTTAAATAGAATGGAGCAGCACCAATTAGCCAAAAATGAAAAGGATGAGGCAGTGACACACGCTTAGCAGACTACAACCAGCAGTGGTTGAAGAACTAACTGGAGCGTGATCTGCACTCAAAAAAAGAGACCTCACAGACTGCCGTGAACACTGCACACAACTGTTCACTAGCTCTGAAAGGCTCCTTTGTGTACTTCTATAGTGTTTGCAACCAACGTATTGGATACGGATGGAAGCGCGTCACACTATAATTTCAATTGAATGGAGCAGCACCAATTCCACAAAAAAAAAAAAAAATGAGTCAGTGAGTGACACGTGCAGATGACTACAAACAGCGGTGGATGCAGAGCAAACTACAGCGTCACCTGCACTCACACACAGACCTTGCACAGAGCTGTGAAAACAGCACTGCAAGGAAAAAGGAAGATTTACACAGCGGTTTCTCAAATAGCCTGCCTACAGAACAATTCACAAAAACGCTATCTCTAACTGTCCCTCAGAGTCAGAAGAGCAGTGTTCTGTCCCTAACTGAATTCACAGCACAGTGAAGCGAAAATGGCGGCGGCGCCTTTTATAGTGCATTCTGACATCATTTCAGCAGCCAATCACAGCCATGCCATTAGTTAACATGACCGCAGCATTACAGGATGTGCCCACACTTCTTAGGATTCCTCATTGGCTGAATAAAATCACACTGCCTCTCAAAGAATTATGGGAACTTCCGATTCCGGTATACGATATAGCAAAAGTATCGGAACTAAGTATCGGAATTCGATACAGCGAATATCGGCCGATACTTGCGGTATCGGAATGCTCAACACTAGTTGTGCACCATTTTTACCGGAGACTGTCCCTTACTGCTGAAACGGAACCAGAAGAAAGAAAATGTGTTGCCGGAAGGATGGGTTCCAAAGCAGCACCAGGTCTGGTGATATCTGTGACGCAGCCCCCTGTTTTAAAAGACCAGAGTGACAAGGCAGGAAGCAGTTAGGCACCAAAAAGTGAGACCAGCAGGACGTCTGCTGAGAGGGATGCTGCAGCCGAGTCACTTGTACAGGTCAAGGGGCATCACACGCCAGTGAGCAGGACCCAGACATCAATGGTTAAGACTATGTCTGTCAAGATCTGAGGCCTAGTCCTGTGCTGGTCAAAATCCGTGACCCAGACTACACCGGGCAAGATCTGAGACCCAGCCCTCTTTTATCCTGGCCCGACACAACCGTCGCAGGTCAAGCACCAATACCGAGTGTGGACTCTAATCCAGAAGAGAATGTTCACTGCGGTGAAAGGTAGACCCGTGTGAGCCGGGCTGTCAATTCTAATGCTGACGTACAGTACAGGGTTCGGACCTGGGGCGGTGCAGCAGATAAGATGGGGATCGGCCAGTGTGAGGAAGGCTCAGAAAGCTTTAAGTGACTTTTCTAGAAAGACTTACGGCCTATGGTAAACCTAGTGACCCCCATTAGTGTCAGTAACATGAGTGGGACCACGTTAGTGCACCCTTATCTCTGTGAATGCATCACCCAATAGAAATTAGCAAGATAGGAAAGAGAAATCCTGCTGTAAGAGTTATATTGTGTTTGATATCAACTTTCTTAATATTATATTCTGAAATATTCTGTTTCCTCGTGATCTGCTTTCCATCCAAAACTATCTCTCCCTATATCTATGTTAAGACAATAAACAGTTAAGGTTTCAGCGACCTGCTTACATTTGGCATGGGATGCAACATTCCAGCTCAGAAATGGCAAACCAGTCAATAATCAAGTCCAGGGCAGTATTCCACTGAGGGCTATGCTTAGCAACCTCCCAAAGTTCATGGGGAGAAATCTGTTACTATGTGATTGAGAGGAGCGACTGAGAAGTTTGCTACATGTGCATCCCATGACCCCCCTCCTACAGGTGAAGATGACCCTATTGACCCAGTTAGAGAGGCATGGCAGATGGTTATGTTTCGGCAGCCAAGGGATCTTGATTCTGTTGATAAAGGATCAAAATTTTAGAAGACATGCTTGGTGACACCACTGATTGACTTAGGTAACCTATGAATGCGCCTATTCCATCGAGACCAGAGGAAAGGTGAGACTGTAGCTCAGTACGTGTGTGTTTTGCAGGAAGTAATGGCCCATATCACCAAGAAAACACAGGAAGAATACTGAGAGCGGGCTAGGACGGCTAGACAAAGTGCTGCAGGATTTACTTGTTGCTGGCTTGAAGGACTCCTACTTGAGACAGGCCCTAAAGGAACATATACGCTCTAACCCTAATATGAGCTTTCTGAAAGTCAGTGTGGAGGCAAGACTGTGGGAACGAAATTAAGTGACCATTTTGGTATCACCAAATACAGAGCCGGACTGAGGAGCTACTGCAAGAGATCTGGAACATAAGGGGAAAATTATACAGTATTACAGGTACCCCTACTACCACCCCGATGCCAGGCCCTATGTCCAGGTGAGCCGCCCTGGGACTGTTGGGGAACTCGGACCCGAGCCCGTTGATCTCAATGCGGAATATCACGGCAGCCACGGCTCTGTCCGTGGCCCTGGGCGCTCACCTTCAAAAAGGGTAATATTTACAGGGGAGAATGTCAGTAGATCGTGACGCCACCTGTGGTGTCTGGTGAGGATCACCAGCGCTGCAGCAGTCCACTGAGGCTGTTGTTATGGCAGCTAGGGTGGTATCGCTCCCCACAGGTGGAGCGGGCCTTCAGGGCAGCATAAGGTGTAGGGATGCAGGACGGAGGGAATCCGGCAGGGTAGGAACAAGAATGTGAACACACACAAGTCACTTTGGTACCTTTACTGGAGATGGGGCAGGTACATCCCGGAGCACTGTAGGGTGAAGGGTGCACATCCAGATTCTCCCACTGAGCAGGTATAAGGCCTCCTGTTTCTTGCCTTCCTGTAATGAGTTTCTGGCCTGCCTGTAGCTGGGCCTAACTTAGTCTCTGTCCAACACCGGCTGACCTTGTGGTAGGACCTTCTCCTGGAGTACACGTTCCCTGCTTATCGTATCTCCGTGTCCCCTGGCCCTGTTACGTATCAGCTTCGTGGTGCTCCTGGGACCTTTAGTCCTCCAGGAATTCTAGTTGTCCCCTACTGGGTCGTGGAGATCCCTGTAGGTTCGGACCGGGGTCCGATTTGTACTTGCTGGGGTGAGCTGGTAAGGCTCCTCTGCCCCTTTTCTACTCTCCTTTTGCCTTCGGCCTACTCGGGCCCCCACAAGGTTATACACACTGGCAGTTGGTGGGCTGCCTCTTCTGCCGCTCTCCAGAGCGTCAGCACGCTCTTAGCTCTCTAGCCTGATTTGCTAGGCTCAGCTTCTCTTCACTCTGCAGACTCACTCTGCTCTGAACTCTCTCTGCTCTTCAGACTGCAGACTTCAGACTCTAGACTCCAGGCTCTAGACTGACTGACTTCCTGCCTTCACCCCCTTTTATATCCCAATCAGGGCTCCCTCTGGTGGACTGAGGATGGGTGATAGTGTGTGAGACCTCTAGTGGACGAATCCTTCATGCACCCTTCTAGGATATGTGAAACCGAGCGCAGCTGGGCTCCACACAGGTATCAGAAGTCAGAACTGAAATATTTTACTCCTTGTTAGTGTTGAGCGATAGTGCTCGATATCTAAAAATATTGTATCGAAATTGTATCGCCGATAGCACTAAATATCGTCGATATCCGATTTCGATACCGGAAGTCCAATGTAAGTCTATGGGAACAAAATATTGCAACTAAAAAAAACCTTTATTTCCTTGTAAACACTAAATATACACACATAGAATACATATATATATATATATATACATGTCATTGTGACATATATATATACATATATGTATAGTTTATACACTTCTACATAGTAAAATATCCTCTGATTCAATTGCCGGGTAAAGCCGGCTTCTGTGAAAAGACAGAAGCACCCGACATGAAATGACACTTGGTGTACATAAGGTTAACCATGTCTTTTCATGTCGTTTGCAATCTGATTTGCACAAACAATTACATCAGTCTATGTGTGCAAAATTTCACACCTGTAGGGGTTAATTAAAGGTGTAAATTCGTTGTAAAAAAAACGGACTTTTTTGCTACAAATTTACACCTTTAATTAACCCCTACAGGTGTGAAATTTTGCACACTTACACTCATGTAATTGTTTGTGCAAATCAGATATCAAACTACATGAAAAGACATGGTTAACTCTATGTAAACCAAGTGTCATTTCATGTCGGGTTCTGCATTTTCACAAAAGCCGGCAATTGAATTAGCGGCTATTATACTATGTAGAAGTGTATGAACTATAAATATAAATATATATATATGTGTCACAAATTCAATGACATGTATATATATATATGAGGTGTAAAATTGCTGAAAAAAAATGCGTGGGCTCCCGCCCTATTTTCGCAACCAGACAGACAAAGCCAGTGAGTGGGGGCAGATAATAATAGCCCAGAGAGGGACCATTATTTTTGGCCCCCCCCGGCTACTAACATCTGCCCCCAGACACCCCAGAAAGGGCAAATCTCTAATTAGATTTGCCCTTTCTGGCACTTTGCCCGTCTATTCCCATTGCCCTGTAGCGGTGGCGAATGGGTTAATAAGGGGTTAAAATGACCTTGCAGTTGAAAGGTCACTTTAAGCCAGGTTAATAATTGAGAGCTGTCAATCAGATAACTATCAATTATTAATCCTATTGTATGAAAGAAAAATCAAACACACACACTTTAATAAAAAAGAAGTTTAATGAAATAATCACACAGTTTTTGACCATATTTTATTTACCTGCTAAAACCATTTCCTGTAATAAAAATAAAATAATAAAGCAAAATTATTCTTACCATTCCGATGTACAGTCAGGTCCCACGGTGTAATCCATCAGAAAGGGTTAATGTTTACTGCAGGGACCGCAGCTAATGCTGCAGCCTCACAGTAAACCCCCAAATGAATGAGTTCCTCTCCTGGCTGACAGGAGAGGAAGTGGAAAGCTTAATTGATTGCTTTCCACTTTCACTTCAGGTCAGCCAGGGACACAATCAGTGACGTCAGAGGGAACTGGTTAACAAAAATAGGGATCCCCTCGAAAAAAAATGGCGTGGGTCCCCCCTATTTTTGTTAACCAGCCAGATGAAGCAGACCGCTGAGGCCTGGTTTTTCAGGCTGGTAAGATCCAATATCCATGGACCTTGCAAGCCTGATAATACCAGGCCACAGCAGTCTGCATATCTTGGCTGATTAACAAAAATAGGGGATCCCCTCGAAAAAAATTGGCGTGGGGTCCCCCCTATTTTTGTTAACCAGCCAGATGAAGCAGACCGCTGAGGCCTGGTTTTTCAGGCTGGTAAGGATCCAATATCCATGGACCTTGCAAGCCTGATAATACCAGGCCACAGCAGTCTGCATATCTTGGCTGATTAACAAAAATAGGGGATCCCCTCGAAAAAAATTGGCGTGGGGTCCCCCCTATTTTTGTTAACCAGCCAGATGAAGCAGACCGCTGAGGCCTGGTTTTTCAGGCTGGTAAGGATCCAATATCCATGGACCTTGCAAGCCTGATAATACCAGGCCACAGCAGTCTGCTTAGCTTGGCTGGTTAACAAAAATAGGGGATCCCCTCGAAAAAAAAAACGGCGTAGGGGTCCCCCTATTTTTGTTAACCAGCCAAGTAAAATGCAGACTGCTGCGGCCTGGTATTAAAAGACTGTCAAGGCTCATGGATTTTTGGCCCTCAACAGCCTGATAATACCAGGCTACAGCAGCCCCACATTTGGCGCATCAAAAGATGTGCCAATTGTGGCACTTTACCCGGCTCTTCCCACTTGCCCTGTAGCGGTGGCAAGTGGGGTAATAAGGGGTTAATGTCACTGTTGATTGCACGGTGACAATAAGCCCGGTTAATAATGGAGAGGCGTCAATAAGACACCGATCCATTATTAATCCCAAAGTTATTAAATGTATAAAAAAAAGACAAAGCAAGAAAAAAGTCTTTTAATGAAATAAAAGAGACAACACAGTTTTCATTTTTTTATTACTCTCTCATTCCTGCGACGCCATCGATCTCCTGTAAAAAAATAAAAAAAACAAACCAACAGTATACCACCTGTCCGACACAGTCCATAACGACAGTCCCACGACGATCCAGCTCTGCTACATCGCAATGACAGGCAGAGCCTGTCATCGCAACGCAGCACAGCTGATTACCTGCTTCCCCGGCGGTGACGTCATCGGACTGACTGCTTTACGGCCGGGATTACCCAGCAGTCACTGCAGTTATCGCGAGAAACTGCATGTGACCGCCGGGAGAAGAGGATGGCGGCCATGAAGCAGTCCAGGACGTGACCGCCGGAGATCTTCTGCCAGGTAAGTGCCGCTGACTCCTGACAGACCCGACCGACGGACACTGACAGTGACAGACCCGACCGACGGACACAGACAGTGACAGTGACAAATCCGATTCCGGTATTCGATAAGACGAAAATATCGAAACGAATTATCGAAAGGCCGATAGAGCTAATATCGGCCGATAGCCGATATTTACATTATCGTATCGCTCAACACTACTCCTTGTGAGTTGGAATGCTGGGTTTCTGGAAGAAGGAGACAAATCTACCAAAACTGTCCAACTTGAGAAAGAAGGCAGAGGAGGTGTCCATTTAACTAAAGCACCCCACGGTCAAGTAGCACACCGTCTTGCTCCACACCTCTGAAGATATTGCTTCTGAAAGACCTACTACCTGTGCCGAGTTTAATGGACAATGCATCTGCTGTTTAATGAACACTCGGTAGCAGGTGACCACTATGTCGGAGGAATACTTTTGTGTCCATTTCCCAAACATCTCCCGCTCCAGAAAGGAACCAACCATTTGACTGGTGGCTGACAACTAGCTGCCTATTCCCCTCTGGCCAGAGTAGTGTGGATGTCTATACAAGTGAACGTGAGAGATCTGGGCAGAAAGAGCATTATATTAGAGAAAGGCCCCAGAGGAGGGGGACCGTCATGGCCCTGGGGATGAATGTCTGGAAAGAAGTGGGGCAATTCCTGGCTGACAGACGATGAATGAATAACTGAGCCCTGTAACCTGACACTATGTGCAAGAGAGTACTCCAACAGCTTGTACAGGTCAGCGAGATCTAAAGGTTACCAACCGCTTCCCAGCGCCTTGGCAAAGTGGTGGTACCCCCAGAAGCTATGGTGGCCTTACTAGCAGTACAGACCGTACTCACCATGTCAGTGTGGACTTGTGTGTCATTGCAAGGGGTGGAAGTACAAATTGAACCTGCGGAGGGGAAGAAGTGACTCCGGGACTGTTCGCTTGCACCATAGCTACCGTACATCAAGGGCGTGTAGCCGTGTGTTGTATCAACCTAACTGGACCAAGTTTGCAGTTAATCCCTCAGATGGAAGGGGCTGGAGTGTAATGCTGGAAGATCTCACAAGGCCTGATGCCATAAAACTTGACTCCTGTTAAAAGGACTCTGTCGGTATGTTTTATCACAAGGGGAAGGGAGAAGTGCGAACTGGACGTGATCTCTTGGAGCAGATGGAGGTGAACTTGACAGCATTCAAGCATTCAAGAAGAGTCTTTTAGAGCACTAAAGTTGGCACTGATCAATGCCCCCATCTTGGCTTATGTTGATTTTTCTCAGCCCTTTGTACTGTACACCGATAGAAGCCTATATGGGTTAGAAGCAGTGTTGGCTCAGGTGCAAGAAGGGAGCGAAAGGGTGAGTGCTTATCTCAGTCAGTCCCTGAAGGACTCTGAAAAGAACTCTGATAATTATAGCTTGTTCAAGTTGAATTGCTGGCGCTGGTGTGGTCCATGACTGAAAAATTTGTGGAGTACCTGTCGGGATCAGAAGTACATGTACAGTCATGGCCAAAAGTTTTGAGAATGACACAAATATTATATTTTCACATGATCTGCTGCCCTCTGGTTTTTATGTGTGTTTGACAGATGTTTTTATCACAGACAGAAATATAATTGCAAACATATGAGTAAAAAAAGCTTATATTGACAGTTAGAATGAGTTAATGCAGCAAGTCAATATTTGCAGTGTTGACCCTTCTTCTTCAGGACCTCTGCAATTCTCCCTGGCATGCTCTCAATCAACTTCTGGACCAAATCCTGACTGATAGCAGTCCATTCTTGCACAATCAATGCTTTCATTTTGTCAGAATTTTTAGGTTTTTGTTTGTCCACCCGTCTCTTGATGATTGACCACAAGTTCTCAATGGGATTAAGATCTGGGGAGTTTCCAGGCCATGGGCCCAAAATCTCTATGTTTTGTTCCCTGAGCCATTAAGTTATCACCTTTGCTTTATGGCAAGGTGCTCTATCATGCTGGAAAAGGCATTGTTGATCGCCAAACTGCTCTTGGAGGGTTGGGAGAAGTTGCTCTTGGAGGACATTCTGGTACCATTCTTTATTCATGGCTGTGTTTTTAGGCAAGACTGTGAGAGAGCTGATTCCCTTGGCTGAGAAGCAACCCCACACATGAATGGTTTCAGGATGCTTAACAGTTGGCATGAGACAAGACTGGTGGTAGCGCTCACCTTGTCTTCTCCGAATGAGGCGTTTTCCTGATGTCCCAAACAATCGAAAAGGGGATTCATCAGAGAAAATAACTTTACCCCAGTCCTCAGCAGTCCACTGCCTGTACCTTTTGCAGAATATCAGTCTGTCCATGATGTTTTTTCTGGAGAGAAGTGGCTTCTTTGCTGCCCTCCTTGAGACCAGGCCTTGCTCCAAGAGTCTCCGCCTCACAGTGCGTGCAGATGCACTTACACCTGCCTGCTGCCATTCCTGAGCAAGCTCTGCACTGCTGGTAGCCCGATCCCGCAGCTGAAACACTTTTAAGAGACGGTCCTGGCGCTTGCTGGTCTTTCTTGGGCGCCCTGGAGCCTTTTTGGCAACAATGGAACCTCTCTCCTTGAAGTTCTTGATGATGCGATAGATTGTTGACTGAGGTGCAATCTTTCTAGCTGCGATACTCTTCCCTGTTAGGCCATTTTTGTGCATTGCAATGATGACTGCATGTGTTTCTTTAGAGATAACCATGGTTAACAGAAGAGAAACAATGATGCCAAGCACCAGCCTCCTTTTTAAGTGTCCAGTGGTGTCATTCTCTTACTTAATCATGACAGATTGATCTCCAGCCATGTCCTCATCAACACCCACACCTGTGTTAATGGAGCAATCACTGAAAAGAGGTTAGCTGGTCCTTTTAAGGCAGGGCTGCAATGATGTTGAAATGTGTTTTGGGGGATAAAGTTCATTTTCTAGCCAAATATTGACTTTGCAAGTAATTGCTGTTAAGCTGATCACTCTTTATAATATTCTGCAGTATATGCAAATTGCCATTAGAAAAAGTGAAGCAGTAGACTTTGTAAAAATTAATATTTGTGTCATTCTCAAAACTTTTGTCCATGACTGTACGAATGTACTATATAATTGTCTAACTTTTCACTTCCGTCTGTAACAGAAATCCTGCGTCGCTGATTGGTTGCACCTGCAACCAATCAGCGACAGGCATTTCCGGCCCACACCACCGCTATCGTCGGGAGATCAGCGGCGCTAGCCGCTGAACTCCTGACGGTAGCCGCGGGTCATCTCCAGTACATACTCGCCTTCCGTCGCTGCATCCCTGTCCCGGCGTGTCTACTTCTATCCTGTGCGGTGCGGTCACGTAGTACCGCTCATTAAGGTTATGAATATGGATGCGACTCCACTCCCATAGGCGTGGCGTCCATATTCATGACCTTAATGACCAGAACCACGTGACCGCACCACAGAGGAAGGAGCTGACACGCAGGGATAGAGATGCAGAGATGTGCAGCGACGGAGCGAGGAGGGTGTGATGGGGGTGGATGGGGGAGCCCAGCGGAGGGTGGGAGTGGAGTCATGTATACAGGGTGGGAGCGGAGCCATGTATACAGGGTGGGAGCGAGGCCATGTATATCGAATTGGAGGGTGGGAGCGGAGCCATGTATACAGGATGGGAGGGTGGGAGCAGAGCCATGTATACAGGGTGGGAGCAGAGCCATGTATATAGAATTGGAGGGTGGGAGCGGAGCCATGTATACAGGGTGGGAGCGGAGCTGTTGTGAATATGCTGGAGGCGGCTTCTGAGCTGGGGCTCCCTCCGGTGGTTGCTGAGGGTAATGAACTGATTATTGAATGGCCTTCAGCTGGTGATGAATGGTAGGATATAAGTGGCCTGAGTTCCCAGCAGCCTTGCCGGTTATCAATTGTTCCTTCTGGTCTTGCTTGAAGCACTGCTAGTTTCCTGCTCTCCTTCAGATAAGCGTTTGCTGTTTTTTTTTCCTCTGTTTGATTTCTCTGCTGGTTTGCTGCTTGCAGTGGACTGCAGCCTGTCCCCTTTTGGGGGTCTGGTGCTGCAATTGTGCTCCGTTTGTGTCTGCACTTTTGCTTTGCTCATTTATTACTTTTTATTTGCTGAATAGCGTTTTGTTACACCAGAGATCTGATTTAGGTGGATGAGATCGTGTGATCTCAGGTTTTTTGGCAATCAGAAGTGTTGGTATTTTTGTTAGGGTTTTTTTGGATTGCAGTCAGAATTCTTTCCTGTACTTTTCTGTCTAGACAGATTGGGCCCCAGCGTTTGCTCATTCTATTTTCTGTCTGTGTCCGTGCTTTCTTCTTGTCTAACCGCCATTACATGTTTGGGGGCTTCCTATTTTCTTTGGGGATCTGCTCCGGGGCAGATAGCTTTCATCTTTCTGCCTTTAGGTGTAGTTATCTCTCAGGCTGTGACGAGGCATCTAGGATCACCGTAGGAACGCTCCACGGCTACCTCTAGTTGTGGGAGTTCACCATAAGCCACCTCTCTGGTGTATTACCGCTTTTGCTATTTTTTGCTATTTCTCCTCAGTTACCGAAAGATAACAGTATAACCGGCCCAAAAACTGAAAATTGTATGGTACTCACAGAAGGGGAAAATAGTAATAAGGAAACTCTGTTTGTTGCATTTTTTTTTCCCTCTTTTCTCTGGGTGCTGAGGAGGAATTTTTTTTTTTCTCTCAATGGAGTTTGCACAGTTGTCTGGCCGTGTGGATCAGCTTGCCACTGAGGTTCGGAGTATTGCTACCTATCTTGCTAGGTTGCCGGTTGTGGAACCTAGGATCCCCATGCCAGATTTGTTTTTGGGGGATCGAAATTTCTGAATTTCAAAAATAACTGTAAGTTGTTTTTTGCCTTAAAGCCTAAGTCCTCAGGGAACGCGGCACAGCAGGTTCAAATTGTCATCTCCCTGCTGCGCGGCGACCCTCAGGATTGGGCTTTTTTCCTGACACCTGGGGATCCTGTTTTGAATGATATTGATATATTTTTTCAGGCTCTGGGGTTATTGTACGATGAACCTAATGTCACTGATCAAGCTGAAAAGATCTTGTTGGCATTAAATCAGGATCTTGAAGGCGCTGAGTTGTACTGTCAGAAATTTCAGAAGTGGGCAGTCCTGACCAAATGGAATGATGATGCTTTGGCAGCCCTTTTTCGAAAGGGTCTGTCAGAAAAAGTAAAGGACGTTATGGTGGGATTCCCTGTTCCCTCTGGTCTCAATGATTCTATGTCTTTGGCTATTCAAATTGACAGACGTTTGCGTGAGCGCTGAGGTATGCGTGAGATAGTGTTGCCTTGTGAGCCAGCTCCTGAGCCCATGCAGTGTGATGGAGTGACTTCTGGGGCTCAGTGTCATGAGTTTCGTAAGCGCAATGGGTTATGTTTCTACTGTGATGACGCTTCCCATGCTATTTCTGTCTGCCCTAAGCGGGGAAGTCGTTTTGCACTGCTCTGTTGTCTTGGGTAGTGTTCAGACTAAATTTCTGTTGACTGTTACCCTGATTTGCTCTCTGTCCACATTTTCTGCTCAGGCTTTTGTTGATTCAGGAGCAGCTATTAACCTGATGGATTTTTGACTTTGCCAAACGTTGTGGGTTTCCCATGATACCCCTGCGGAAGTCTATTCCCCTACTGGGCATTGATTCTACCCCTTTGGCGGAGAATAAACCCCAGTTTTCTACTCAGGTGATAATGAGGGTTGAACCAGATCATCAGGAGAGTTGCAAATTTCTGGTGTGGTATAATCTGCATGACATTATTGTACTAGGTTTCCCTTGGTTACAGTCTCATAATCCTGTTTTGGATTGGAAATCTGTGTCTGTGACCAGTTGGGGCTGCCAATGTGTTAATACTGACACTCCTGTTTTTTCTGCCTCTCCCCAGTTTCAGGATGTCCCTGACTTTTTGACTGATTTTTCTGATGTGTTTAGTGAAAGTAAATCTGCATCCTTGCCCCCCCATAGGAGCTATGAATGCGTTATTGAATTAGTGCCTGGTGGTAAATTTCCTAAAGGTCGCCTTTTTAATTTATCTGTACCTGAACACGATGCTATGCGTTCTTATATCAAGGAGTCATTGGAGAAGGGTCATATCAGACCATCCTCTTCTCCCTTGGGCGCTGGTTTTTTCTTTGTGGCCAAAAAGGATGGTTCATTGAGGCCGTGTATTGATTATCGCCTCCTGAATAAGATCACTGTTAAATATCAATATCCGTTACCTTTGATTTCTGACCTATTTTCCAGAGTGAAAAGTGCTAGTTAGTTTACCAAGCTTGACCTCAGGGGGGCGTATAACCTTATTCGCATTAAGCACTGGGATGAATGGAAGACGGCGTTTAATACCCCAGAGGGACATTTTGAGTACCTAGTGATGCCTTTTGGGCTTACTAATGCCCCTTCCGTCTTCCAATCCTTCATGAATGATATTTTCAGGGATTTTGTGGATAAATTTCTGATTGTTTATTTGGATGATATCTTGATTTTTTCCAATGACTGGGACTCTCATGTGAAACATGTTCGGACTGTGTTCCAGATTTTGAGAGAGAATGCTCTGCTTTGAAGGGATCAAAGTGTCTTTTTGGCGTACAGAAGATCTTATTTCTGGGATTCATTTTGTCTCCGTCTGTTATTGAAATGGACCCGGTCAAGGTTCAGGCCATCTGTGATTGGGGTCAACCTACTTCATTGAAGGCTCTTCAGAGATTTTTGGGTTTTGCCAATTTTTATCGTAAATTTATTGGTAATTTCTCTAGTATTGTTAAACCATTGACTGATTTGACCAAAAAGGGTTCCGATGTGGTGAATTGGCCTCCTGAGGCAGTTTCTGCGTTTCAGGAACTTAAGCAGAGATTCATTTCTGCTCCTGTTCTACGGCAGCCTGATGTTTCTCTGCCGTTTCAGGTGGAGGTTGATGCCTCTGAGATTGGGGCTGGTGCCGTTTTGTCCCAAAGGGATCCAGAGACCTCTAAGAGTAACCCTTGTGCCTTTTTCTCTCGAAAATTTTCTCCAACTGAACATAATTATGACGTGGGTAATCGGGAGTTATTGGCCATGATGTGGGCCTTTGAAGAGTGGAGACATTGGCTGCAAGGAGCCAAACATCAGGTGGTGGTCCTCATGGACCATAAGAACCTGGTTTATCTCAAATCAGCCAAGCGACTTAATCCTAGACAGGCCAGGTGGGCCTTGTTTTTCACACGTTTTAATTTTGTGGTTTCTTTTCTTCCTGGCACTAAGAATGTCAAGGCGGATGCCCTCTGAGGAGTTTCTCTTTGCAGATTCTCCTGAGTTATCTGATCCTGCTGTTATTTTGAAAGAGGGTGTGGTTGTTTCCGCCATTTCGCCCAATTTGAGACTGGCTCTGGAAGGGTGTCAGGAGGATAAATCTGAGCGCTACCCTGTTGGGAAGTTGTTTGTTCCAGACCAGTGGAAAAGGAGTGTGATATCTGAGATCATTGTTCCGCGTTGGCTGGTCATCCCGGGATTTTTGGTACCAGAGACTTGGTGAGTTGCTCCTTTTGGTGGCCTACTTTGTATCGTGACGTCAGGGACTTTGTGCAGTCCTGTGGGACTTGCTCTCGTTCCAAGCCTTGCTCTCGCTCTAGTGGTTTGTTAATGCCATTACCTGTACCCAAGAGGCCATGGACCCATATTTCTATGGATTTTATTTCTGACCTTCCTGTCTCTCAGAGAATGACCATTATCTGGGTAATCTGTGATAGGTTTTCTAAGATGATACATCTTGTGCCATTACCTAAGTTGCCTTCCTCCTCCGAGTTGGTGCCTTTGTTCTTTCAGCATGTGGTTCGGTTACATGGCATTCCGGAGAACATTGTGTCTGACAGAGGAGTCCAGTTTGTTTCCAGGTTTTGGAGGACATTTTGTTCTAAACTTGGTGTTCAGTTGTCTTTCTCCTCTGCATTTCACCCTCAGACCAATGGACAAACTGAGAGAACAAACCAGACCTTGGAGACTTATTTGAGATGTTTTGTGTCTGCTGATCAAGATGACTGGGTCTCTTTTTTGCCTTTGGCTGAGTTTGCTCTTAATAATAGAGCTAGCTCTGCCACCTTGATGTCTCCATTTTTCTGCAATTCCGGGTTTCACCCTCGATTCTCTTCAGGACAGGCGGAGGCTTCTGTCTGTCCGGGGGTTGACTCTATTGTGCAGCGTATGCAGTAGATTTGGGACCAGGTGGTGGAGAGGTTGTCTCTCTCTCAGGAGAAGGCCCAGCGGTTTGCCAACCGGCATAGGACTGATGGTCCTCGTTTTAAAGTGGGGGACTGACGAAACCGAGGACGGTGAAACGTGCGTCGGGGCTCTCCTATGGTCCCAGTGGGTGCTGCCACACTCGACTATCATGTCACAAGGTAATTGACCCCTCTATTTTACACGACTGATACTCAGTATTGCCTTTTTTCATCAGCTGTGGCTGTTCCATAGCTTCAACTGATGCTGCCATACCTGACTATGTCTTGTTATAAGATAAATTATCATCTTATTATGTATGGATAAAATTCAGCATCGCCAATTTACCTAAACCCTATATATATCTGACCTGTTTAGACCTTTTTTTGACATCTTGGTAGCAACCCTGTGATAACGCAATAGCAGTCTATTTATATTATGTCTTTATGAGTTGCTCCTTTCTATCTACCTAATCAGACATCTGCTGATTCCTTTTTACTTGTGAAATCACTAAGGCAGGTTGTGGCACACCCGCGGGACCCATGTTCCTGTCTATTTGGCATGATATTTAACATCATATTTATTTCTGCCAATATCCGTTTGTTGCTTATATTATTTACCTCACATTTATACCCTGTATCTTTGTCTTTATTATTGATGCAATAAAATTTTGATACTTTGCTAAAAATCCTCCTACTTTTCATAGATTCGTTATCTTTTGATTTATTTAATTTTTGTAAACAACTTTTTCTCATTCTTTATTGTTGCTACAATTTTTTCTTGTTTGGTATATAACCGCCATTACATGTTTGGGGGCTTTCTATTATCTTTGGGGTTCTGCTCCGGGGCAGATAGCTTTCCTCTTTCTATCTTTAGGTGTAGTTATCTCTCAGGCTGTGACGAGGCGTCTAGGATCAACGTAGGAACGCTCCACGGCTACCTCTAGTTGTGTGGTTAGTCAGGGTACTGCAATCCAGTAGATTCCAACCTCTCTGGTGTATTGCCGCTTTTGCTATTTTCTGCTATTTCTCCTCAGTTACCGAAACATAACAGGAGCCATGTATATAGAATTGGAGGGTGGGAGCGGAGCCATGTATACAGGGTGGGAGCGGAGCCATATATATAGGATGAGAGGGTGGGAGCGGAGCCATGTATACAGGGTTGGAGCGGAGCCATGTATATAGAATTGGAGGGTGGGAGCAGAGCCATGTATATAGGATTGGAAGGTGGGAGTGGAGCCATGTATACAAGGATGTGAGGGTTGGAGCGGAGCCATGTATTCAGGATGGGAGGGTGGGAGCAGAGCCATGCATATAGGATTGGAGGGTGGAAGCGGAGCCATGTATATAGGGTGGGAGCGGAGCCATGTATATAGGATGGGAGGGTGGGAGCGGAGCCATGTATATAGAATTGCAGGGTGGGAGCGGAGCCATGTATATAGGATTGGAAGGTGGGAGCGGAGCCATGTATACAAGGATGTGAGGGTGGGAGCGGAGCCATGTATACAGGATGGGAGGGTGGGAGCAGAGCCATGCATATAGGATTGGAGGGTGGGAGCGGAGCCATGTATATAGGGTGGGAGCGGAGCCATGTATATATGATGGGAGGGTGGGAGCGGAGCCGTGTATACAGGATGGGAGGGTGGGAGCGGAGCCGTGTATATAGGATGGGAGGGTGGGAGCGGAGCCATGCATACAAGGATAGGAGGTTGGGAGCGGAGCCATGCATAAATAAACTACATACATATTCTAGAATTCCCGATGCGTTAGAATCGGGCCACCATCTAGTTGGTAATAATCCCCTTGCCCCCTGGAGAATTCAAAGTTGGACACACTGAAACAGAGGTGGGTTGTGAGCATGTCCTCGTACTAGTACAAGGTCTCTTATCAGTTAAAGAATGAGAACACGCATGTAGACATGCTGTCCCGGGTGACTCAGGAGGGCACAAAGAGGGATGCAGATGGGGAGCTGGAGTGGAGAGTGATGACACCACAGACTTCAATCGTTTCGCAATAGCCATAGTAGCTGCCCAGGAATCACAGACTCATAGAATGTTAGAGTTGGGAGCGACCTCCAGGGTCATCATGTCCAGCCCCTGCTCAGTGCAGGATTCACTAAACCATCTCAGACAGATGTCTTTCAAGCCTCTGCTTGAAGACTTCCATTGAAGGAGAACTCACCACATCTCATGGCAGCCAGTTCCACTCATTGATCACCCTCACTGTCAAAAAGTTTTTTCTAATATGTAATTTGTATCTTCTCTAGAGATGAGCGAACTTGCATTCAGATTTGTGTTTGGATTGATGCAGAGCTTTTTCCCTAAAAATCTGAAAAGTTTGATAAATGACCGAGTTCACTAAGTGCTCTTTCAGACGTCAGTGTTGTCAGTAGTAGCATGGGCAACAAAACATCCCACACATGTGCATACTGATGACACACAGATGACATTCCTGTGTCATCAGTGTGACAGGTACCAGCGCCTGGGAATCAGCGGTATTGTTCACGCTGTTCCCCGGCACCGGGTGCTGTAGTGAAGACAGCTTGCATTACTGTCCACTGTTCGTGCTGCGATCAGCACTAGCAGAGGACAACGTTGAGAGTTGTATTGAACTGTTAACAGCTACAGCAGGCAGCGGCTGAGGAATATTCATCTTCGACTTCTTGTGATATGAATAAATAAATACATTAAAAAGAAATGATGTGGGGTTCCCCTGTATTTTTGATAACCAGCAAGGCAAAACTGACAGCTGCGGGCTGGGTATCAAGAGTAGAGGGGTCCGCATGCCGTATTGTTTAATTATTTAAATAAATAATTAAAAAACGCTGCTCAGTGTCTCATGGTTAACTCACATCAATTCACTGATGTCAGCGCAAGCGACATTGCAACTTTTCCCATGGCGTTCGCACTGGTGAATTTAACTGAGTTAATTGGCTGAGAACTCCCAGGACCTCTCTAACAGCACCTTGAGCGTGAGAACTTTCTCTTGCTTGCAGTGACGTCAGTCAGGTCATAGGAGTTCATCGCGAGACACTGAGCAGTGGTAGGACATGCTGCTCAGGGTCTCTGCTGAATGGCAGGCTGTATCGTTGCATCATGCAACAATGCAGCCTACCATCTAGACGTAGCAGAGCTAGACCCATCATGGGGCAAATGAATTATTGTCTTCTCAGCTGACAGGTAAGGAATATTGTTGCTTATTATTTTAATTCTGTTACAGGATACATTTTCTTCTGTTACACAAAAAAAAGGTTGCACTCTATCGTGCCAAAGCATGTCAATGTGAAATATGAAACATGAATAGCAATATGGCTTTTGAATATTAGAAAAAATGAATGAGACGCTTTGCACAAATCCGGCCAAACAATGCCTGCCCATACACCATCGTCAAGGTGGTCTCAAAACGTATGGGTCCCTGTCTATGTGAACATACCTCTATTAGGCTGATATCTGAATTCCTGGGTGAATGTGGACACCTCTGTCAGTAAAGCTTGCCTTTTATGGGTAAGCAGGAACCTGCTTACCTGTCGTTTATTTAATTAACCACCTAATGACCGCCGATACACCTTTTAACGGCGGCAGTTAAGGGGCCTTATTCCTCAGCGCAGCTTTTTAACGGCCCTGAGAAATAAAGATATAGCGCCCCCAGTGTCAGAAAATCTCTGGGGTCTTGGCTACCGGGGGTACCTCTGGCATACCCGGACCCTATGGCTCCATCCCCCGGCCCTCCACGTCATCTTCCTGGACGAAAATGGCATGAGCAGTGAACCCGCCGAGATCTGCCAACAACGGCAGATTTTTCCTATTGGTTCATTTTGATCACCTTGAGGGGTGCAGTTTTTAGAATGGTGTCACTTTTGGGTATTTATTGTTATATTGACCCCCCAAACTCACTTCAAATGTGCTGTGATCCCTAAAAAAATGGTTTTGTAAATTTTGTTGGAAAAATGAGAAATTGCTGGTCAACTTTTAACCCTTATAACGTCCTAACAAAAAAAAAATTCTGTTTCCAAAATTGTGCTGATGTAAAGTTGACATGTGGGAAATGTTATTTGTTAACTATTTTGTGTGACACGACTCTCTGATTTAAAAGTTTGAAAATTGCTAAATTTTTGCCAAATTTCCATTTTTTCATAAACAAATGCAAGTCATATCAAAGAAATTTTATCACTAACATGAAGCACAATATGTCACAAAAAAACAATCTCAGTGGAATATGTTAAAGAAGAGTCCCAGAGCTATAACCTCATAAAGTGACAGTGGTCAGAATTGTAAAAATTGGCCTGGTCATTAATGCCAAAATTGGCTCATCAGTAAGGGGTTAAAGGACTTTATTCTGGCTGTGTGTTTATTTACCATGTAACTATAGGATTAATGGTGGATAGGTATCTTATTGACACCTCTCTGTTACTAGGCCGTGGGCTTGATGTTACCGGACAATACAAAGGTGACATCAACCCCACAAATATGAACCCCACTTGCCACCGCTACAGGGCAAGAGGGAAGAGCTGGGCAAAGCACTACAATTGGCGCATCTAATAGATGCGCCTTTTCTGGGGCAGCTGCGGGCTGCTATTTTTAGGCTGGGGGTGCCAATTTCCATGGCCCCTTACTAACTTGAGATTACCAGCCCCCAGCTGTCAGCTTTAGTTTGGTTGACTGTCAAAAATGTAGGGGATCCCAAGACATTTTATAAAATAGTTTATTCAAATAATAAAAAAAACAGCATGGGGACCCTTCTATTCTTGATAACCAGCCTTGCTGAGGGTTGTAACCCGCAGCTGTCAGTTTCGCCTGGATGGTTATCAAAAATACATGATATAGTAAAGATGTATATCTTTGTACCGTGTTAGCCAGTAGATAGAAAAATATTTAGTATATTTAGTATCAACCACTGAGGACTCTCAACTCTAAATATTTTTCAAAAATACATGGGAACCCACATCAATTTTTTTAAAATTATTTATTTATAGTGCAATTGATAGGCCAATTGATGCCACTTTGCTTGGTGTCTGCTCTTAATTTTAGCTGTTTTGGCAGCTTTTTGGCCCTCTGAAGGTGTTGTCTATGCATTTGGTTATGCCTCCCATTGCAGTCAATGGGGTTTGGCTATGTTCGCCAAACCATTCAGCAAACATGTTTGGCAAACATCAGGACGTTTGTCGATCCAAACCAAACTTTGAAAGATTTGCTTATCTCTAATCTTCTCCATTTCAGTATCATTCCATTGCTTCTCGTGTTTCCATGTGCAAATGAGGATAATCCCTCTACACTGTGACAGTACTTCAGATATTTGTAGACAGCTATTAAGTCTACTCTTAGCCTTCTTTTTTTGCAAGCTAAACATTCCCAGATCCTTTAACCGTTCCTCGTAGGACATACTTAGCAGTCCGACAAGAAAAAAAGGTAGCACACTGTAGCGCTATAGCTTGCAAACACGAAATATGAAAAATATGAAAAATGAATTGCATCATTACCTTAGAAATATGAAAAATTGAGAAGTCTTAGCGCATAAGATGGCCAAATTATGTGAGCCTGATAGCCACGTCAAGGCTCTTCTCGTATATCAGGTCCTAACTAATGCCTATCCTCGCTTAGAAAAGTCTGTCTGCATGGGAACGTATGAATCCTCTCTTCAGACTAAAATCTACATCTCTGTGGAGGGGTAATGAACCTGTTGTAATTAAAAAGCCTGTGACCACCAGGTGGAGTGCTCAGGTAGAAGGTAAATGAATACATATCAAAAAACTGACCGGCACATCCAAATCTATGTTTGGATGTGCCGGTCAGTTTTTTGATATGTATTCATTTACCTTCTACCTGAGCACTCCACCTGGTGGTCACAGGCTTTTTAATTACAACAGGTTAATCACCCCTCCACAGAGATGTAGATTTTAGTCTGAAGAGAGGATTCATACGTTCCCATGCAGACAGACTTTTCTAAGCGAGGATAGGCATTAGTTAGGACCTGATATACGAGAAGAGCCTTGACGTGGCTATCAGGCTCACATAATTTGGCCATCTTATGCGCTAAGACTTCTCAATTTTTCATATTTCTAAGGTAATGATGCAATTCATTTTTCATATTTTTCATATTTCGTGTTTGCAAGCTATAGCGCTACAGTGTGCTACCTTTTTTTCTTGTATGTATATGAGTTGGTGACTCTAGGTTTAGCACCTGTTCACACTGAATCTATGTTTGGATGTGCCGATCAGTTTTTTGATATATACTTAGCAGTCCACTCACCATCCTGGTAGTTCTTCTCTGAACTTGCTCCAGTTTTTCAATGTCTTTTTTAAAATGTGGTGCTCAGACCTGGACACGGTATTCCAAGTGCAGCCTGACCAAGGAGGAGTACAGGGGGATAATTACTTCTTATGATCTAGACTCAATGCTTATCCTAATACATTCTAGACCTATGTTTGCCTTCGTAGGGTTGGGATTAGGGTTAGGGGTGTGTTAGGGTTAAGTTTGTGGTTAGGGTTATGGTTAGGGTTGGGATTAGGTTTAGGGGTGTGTTGGGGTTAGTGTTGGAGTTAGAATTGGGGGGTTTCCACTGTTTAGGCACATCAGGGGCTCTCCAAACGCAACATGGAGTCAGATCTCAATTCCAGCCAATGCTGCATTGAAAAAGTAAACCCGCT
>JARQOD010000008.1:12466630-12526593 GCA_033576555.1 Oophaga sylvatica
CGGCTGCCGGGGAACAGCGCTTACAGTTGCCACTTCTTCCCCGGCAGCCGTTCAGCTGGTGCTGAAGCCGGCTGTCATTCTCCCCTGCTATACCTGCAAGCAAAGGATAACGATGAGCGGTATATTAAAGTCCAAACGACAGCAGGTGGGGGTTTTTGGGACTGTTACCCATTATCCGACAGTAGCCGCTTCTTCCCTGGCGGCCGTCCGTATGTCCCTGTGGTCCTGATGCGGCACACGGGTGGCACACGGTTGCCACACGTGTGCCGCACATAGTACACATGGCCACACGGACACTGATATCTACGGTACGGATATATCAGGATGTCTGCAACCGGCCTAGTAATGTTATCTGTAAAATCCCTTATTCTACATTCTCACATATATGTGAAATGTCCGAGTGCTTCCAAATATTTTTATCGGACAGCACACGGACTCGTAAAGTTTTATAGGTCCACTCACACATACATGAAAATCACAGATCTGAGAATGTTTTGTTCTGATCTGATTTTGAGGATCAGCATAGGACATGCTCAATGCGTCTGTAAAAGCGGGCAGCACACTGACACTGCACACAGATACAGGGATATAGCCTTATTATTTATAGCACAATCCCTTAGTATATAGTGTACCCACTTATTGTGTAGCACAGTCCCTTTGTATATAGTGTACTCACTTATTATTATAACACAGTCTCTTAGTATATAATGTACTCGCTTATTATGTATAGCACAGTCCCTTAGTATATAATGAAGTGTAATCACTTATTACGTATAGCACAGTCCCTTAGTATATAGTGTACTCACTTATTATGTATAGCGCCGTCCTTAGTTACATAGTTTCCCCTTGCATTATGTATAACATCGTCCCTTATTATGTACCATCCTCTCTAGTTATATATGGTGCCGTCCCTTATTATATAGCTTCCTCTGCTGTTATGTACAGTGCTGTCTCTTACATAGTGTATTCTTGTTATTTTTGTTATTCACAGTGTCCTCTTTTATTTCATAGCCCCCTCTCTTGTTATATGTATAATGATTGCTGATGGAGGAGCCGGTGACCAGATGACCAGTTCATCAGCTCCTCCATTAGAAAGGAAGCTTTCCCATGCTCCATCACCATTATTGCATTATATATCTAACAAGAGAGGACAGTATGTAATAAAGACAGGGTTCTATGTAATCCGATATGTAAGGGACGGTGCTGTACATAGCAAGAGAGGGCACTGTGTAATAATGAATGGGAATATATATAATAAAGGAGACAAAATAAGATATATACATGTATGTGTGTAGCTATATATATATATACTGCTCAAAAAAATAAAGGGAACTCTTAAACAACACAATGTAACTTCACACTTCTGTGAAATCAGCCTGTCCAGTTATGAAGCAACACCGATTGTGAATCAATTTCTCCTGCTGTTGTGCAAATGGAACAGACAACAGGTAGAAATGATTGGCAATTAGCAAGACAACCGCTATAAAGGAGTGGTTCTGCAGGGGGTGATCACAGACCATTTCTCTGTTCTCATCCTGTTTGGCTGTTGTTGTGGTCAATTTTGCATTTGGTCATTGCTCTCACCCCTAGATGTACTGTACAGTAGCATGAGGAGGTGTCTACAACCCAGAGAAGTTGTTCAGATAGTGCAGCTCATCCAGGATGGCACATCAATGTGGGCTGTGGCAAGAAGGGTAGTTGTGTCTGTCAGCACAGTGTCCAGAGCATGGGGCAGATACCAGGAGGCAGGCCAGTACACCAGAAGACGTGGAGGGGCAGTAGGAGGGCAATAACCCAGCAGCAGGACCGCTACCTTCTCCTTTGTGCAAAGAGGAACAGGAGGAGCAGTGCCAGAGCCCTGCAAAATAACCTCTTGCAGGCCACTAACAACCATGTGTCTGCTCAAACTGTCAGAAACAGACTCCATGAGGGTGGCAAAGGGATTGATGTCCACAAGTGGGTGGACAGCCCAATGCTGTGTAGGATGATTGGCAGATTCGACTGTCGCCCTGTGCTCTTCCCAGATGAGAGCAGGTTCTCACTGAGCACATGTGACAGAATCTGGAGACACCGTGGAGAACGTTCTGCTGCCTGCAACATCCTACAGCATGACTGGTTTGACAGTGGGTCAGTAATCGTGTTGGGTGGCATTTCTTTGCAGCGCCGCCCAGCCCTCCATGTGGTAGCCAGAGGTACCCTGACTGCCATTCAGTACCGGAATGAGATCCTCAGACCCACTGTGAGACCATATGCAGGTGCACTGGGCCCCTGGTTCCTTCTGATGCATGACAATGCTAGGCATCATGTGGCTGAAGTGTGTCAGCAGTTCCTGCATGATGAAGGCATTGATGCTATGGACTGGCCGGCCCGTTCCACAGACCTGAATCCCATCGAGCACATCTGGGACATCATGTCTCGTTCCATCCAACAATGCCACGTTGCACCACAGACTGTTCAAGAGTTGACTGATTCTTTAATCCAGGTCTGGGAGGAGATCCCTCAGGAGAACATCCGCCGCCTCATCAGGACCATGCCCAGGCATTGTAGGGAGGTCATACAGGCACATGGAGGCCACACACGCTATTGAGCATCATTTCCTTGTCTTGAACCTGTAATTTGATTTTCCACATTGATTTTGAATATGATTCCATGCTCCATGTGTCCGGGTTCCCGCTGTAGCTTATTCAGTAAGTGCTATAGCTTGCCGAATAAGCGTGGAACCAAAGATATTTGCTCAACTCTAGTAATAATGTCACATCAACAGCGCTGCAGCCAATCACTGAGCTAAGGGCATGTGTTATCAAATAATGATTGCCTGCAGCGCTGCTGATGTGACATCAGTAGTGTTGAGCGATACGATACCGCAAGTATCGGGTATCGGCCGATATTAGCTCTATCGGCCTTTCGATACTTAGTTTCGATATTTTCCATATATCGTATACCGGAGTCGGAAGTTCCCATAATTCTTTGAGAGGCAATGTGATTTTAGTCAGCCAATGAGGAATCCTAAGAAGTGTGGGCACATCCTGTACTGCTGCGGTCATGTTAACTAATGGCATGGCTGTGATTGGATGCTGAAATGATGTCAGAATGCACTATAAAAGGCGCCGCCGCCATTTTAGCGTCACTGTGCTGTGAATTCAGTAAGGGACAGAACGCTGCTGTGCTGACTCTGAGGGACAGTTAGAGATTGCGATTTAGTGTACTGTGCTGTAGGAAGGCTAGCACCAACCGCTGTGTAAAGCTTCCTTTTGCCTGCAGTGTTAACAGCTCTGCAAGGTGTGTGTGAGTGCAGGTGACGCTGCAGTTTGCTCTGCATGCAACGCTGTCTGTAGGCATCTGCACGTGTCACTCACAGACTCTTTTTTTTTTCTTCAGTGTAATTCTTGCAGCTCCATGCAATTTAACTATTAGTGTGACGCGCTTCCATCCGTATCCAATACATTGGTTGCAAACACTATAGAAGTAGACAAAGGAGTAGCCTTTCACAGATTGTGAACAGTTTGTTTCAGTGTTCACTTCAGTCTGTGTTTTTTATTTTTTGAGTGCACATCACGCTCCAGTTACTTGTTCAAGCACTGCTGCTTGTACTCTGCTGAGCGTGTCTCAGTGCCTCATCCTTTTCATTTATCTCCAATTGTTCTGCTCCATTCCATTTAAAATATAATCTATTAGTGTGACGCGCTTCCATCCGTATCCAATACGTTGGTTGCAAACACTATAGAAGTAGACAAAGGAGTAGCCTTTCACAGATTGTAAACAGTTGTGTTTCAGTGTTCACTTCAGTCTGTGTTTTTTATTTTTTGAGTGCACATCACGCTCCAGTTACTTGTTCAAGCACTGCTGCTTGTACTCTGCTGAGCGTGTCTCAGTGCCTCATCCTTTTCATTTATCTCCAATTGGTTCTGCTCCATTCCATTTAAAATATAATCTATTAGTGTGACGCGCTTCCATCCGTATCCAATACATTGGTTGCAAACACTATAGAAGTAGACAAAGGAGTAGCCTTTCACAGATTGTGAACAGTTGTGTTTCAGTGTTCACTTCAGTCTGTGTTTTTTATTTTTTGAGTGCACATCACGCTCCAGTTACTTGTTCAAGCACTGCTGCTTGTACTCTGCTGAGCGTGTCTCAGTGCCTCATCTTTTCATTTATCTCCAATTGGTTCTGCTCCATTCCATTTAAAATATAATCTATTAGTGTGACGCGCTTCCATCCGTAGCAGGGAGTATTGCAAATATGCGCAACAGCTGTGTCCTTTCAAATCTGAGAGGCGGTGTTAGCCAGTGCGATGGAGCGCACACCGCAGACGAAGCATCTTATGATTGTGAGGACTCAGGTGCCATGTTTTATGTGGCATTGGTGCTGCCAGACCATCCAAAGCAGCAGGTGTTGGAAGAGGGTTAGTGGAGATGATGAAGTCGAGACCCAACATGGCGTGAGCAACAGGAAGGTGGTGGGAGCAGCTCTGAGGAAGAGATTGTCCCAACGGTACAAAGAGGAGGGAGAGGTAGGCTGCAGACTCGCTTGCCTGTAGCCTCCAGTTTGGCACCTGTTGGGAGCAGTTCTCTTAGAAATGTCAAAATTGGCGCTCCCATGACTTGCACTGCATGGTCCTTTTTTGACAGACTTGTAGATGATATTTGCTATGTTCAATGCAAGCTGTGTAAGCAAAAAGTTAAAAGAGGTAAAAATATCAGTAACCTGAATACCACAAATATGTGGAAACATGTACGGACAAAGCACGTAGCTGAGTTACAAAGACACACTGGAGATGTTGGCCAACCTACAGCAGCACCTACATCTTCAGGTCGTGTTCGAGCCTCTACCTCAGCTCACACACACCTGGTTCGGCTTCCTCACAGGATCTCCATGGAAGAACCTCGGTCACTGTTGTCCATAGACAAACTGTTATTCCACCCACAGCAGCAAGTTCACAGTCATCGTCACACTCCCAGAACAAAAAACAGCCATCGGTACCACAGGCATGGATAAAAGACGGCCATACTCGGCAAACCATCCACGAGCACAGGCTCTGAATGCTGGCATTGCAAAACTCCTGTCCCTTGAAATGCTGTCATTCAGGCTGGTGGAGACTGACAGTTTCAGGAACTTTATGGCATTGGCAGTCCCACAATATAATGTGCCAAGCCGATTTTATTTCAGCAGGCAAGCTGTCCCTGCTCTGCAAAAACATGTCGAGGGAAACATTAAACATGCGCTACTAAACGCCGTCAGTAGCAGGGTCCACCTGACCACCGATGCGTGGACCAGTACCCATGGCCAGGGACGATACCTTTCCCTCACTGCCCATTGGGTCAGTGTTGTGGAGCCGGGTACAGATCTTGCCAGTGGCGCTGTACGTGTTCTGCCAACTCCAAGGATTGCAGGAATCAGTCTGTACACATTGATTCCTCCTCCTACTCCAGTTCCTCAGAATCATCGCTGCACGAGCCGTCACGGTATACCTCCACATGGACCCGTGAACGCTTACCTGTTGCGACCGATATGAGCACAGCCGTGGCCAAACGTCAACAGGCCGTCCTGAAATTAATTTCCATGGGGAATCGAAGCCACACAGCGCAGGAGCTCTGGGATGCCATCAAGCAGGAGAGCGACGTGTGGTTTTTGTCAGCTAATCTCCAGCCAGGCTTGGTAGTGTGTGACAATGGCCGAAATCTGGTGGCAGCTCTGGGCCTTGGCAACCTCACTCACATACCATGTCTGGCACATGTGCTCAACTTGGTCGTGCAGAGTTTTTTGAGGGACTATCCGGATCTTGATGCACTGCTGCACAAGGTCCGCCTAGAGTGCGCTCACTTGCGACGTTCCAGCATGGCCAGATCGCGCATTGCAGCTCTGCAAGTCAGATTTCGCCTTCCTGAACATCGCATCATATGTGACGTACCCACCAGGTGGAATTCCACGTTACATATGTTGGAGCGGTTGTGTGAGCAGCAGCCAGCAGTAATGGAGTATCAGCTGCAACAGGCGCAATCAACTCGCAATTTGCGCCATTCACACTTCACCACTACTGAGTGGGCCTCTATGAAGGACATCTGCGACGTTTTGCGTGCGTTTGATGTCTCAACGCGGATGGCGAGTGCAGATGATGCACTAGTCAGCATGACTGTCCCCCTTATCTGCCTGCTTCAGAAATCACTGAAAGCACTAAAGGAAGAGGTTTTGGAAGAGGTGGAGGATGAGGAGTCACAAATTCAATTACCTTCAGGACAGTCAGCGCAACGTGGTTCCTCACAAAGGGCTGGGCAGGGCTCACTTTGTGAGGAGGATGAGGAGGAGGAGGAGTCAATGGAGGAGGAAGAAATCCCTACAGAGGGAGGTACACAACGCTCTAGTCAGTATGTAGAGCGAGGGTGGGGTGATGCAGAGGAGGCAGAGATGACGCCTCTTCCAGAGGACAGCCTTTGTTGGCCAGTTGGGAGTCTGCAGCACATGGTTGATTTCATGCTTCAGTGCGTGAGAAACGACCGCCGCATCGCCCACATTCTCACCACGTCAGATTATTGGGTGTACACCCTCCTAGACCCTCGCTACCGGGACAACTTACAAACCCTCATCACACCGGTGAACCGGGACCGTAAAATGCAGGAGTACCAAGACACACTGGTGCAATCCATACTGTTGTACATTCCAGCCGAGAGAGCTGCTGCTGCTGCTACTGCTTTACAAAGCAGCTCTGTGGTCGAGGCAGTGTAGACACCTCTACAACAAGAGGGAGCAGAAGCAGCGCCTCTGCACAGGGCAAGAGCTGTATGTTACAAATGTGGCAAAGTTTTGTGACAGCGCCAGCAAGGTCTACACCATCCGAGACGGCTCCAGTCACCAGGAAGAAACGTTTCCGTAAGATGGTGACAGACTACTTGGCTTTCCCTCTAAGTGTACTCCCAGATGCCTCTTCCCCTTTCAAATTTTGGGTCTCTAAGTTGGATACATGGCCAGAGCTTAGCCAGTATGCATTGGAGGTGCTGGCTTGCCCTGCTGCCAGTGTATTATCTGAGCGTGTCTTTAGTGCTGCAGGTGGTGTAGTAACAGACCGTCGCATGCGACTATCCTCAGAGAATGTAGACCGGCTTACTTTTCTGAAAATGAACAAGGCATGGATCTCACCTGAATTTGCCTGTCCGTTTTCAGATTAAATAACTGTTTGGCAACGTTTTCCATGTCTCCTATTATGTTCATCTTTCTACCACCTGAACTCTACTCCCTGGGCTACAACACCGCCATTTGTTGCTCGTAAGTAATTGGCAGGGGTACTGACTCATGGCCAGCCTGGTTACAGCACGACAGCTGTTTCCTGGCAGTGTGAACGTCAATTATCCTCCAATAAGTTGTGCTGTCGTGTTGCATTTGGGTTAGCCGACTCTATGGTGCCTGCAGTTTAGGTGATTCCTATGTGTGCTGTGGGATATGTAAATAAAGGCGGTTTCCATTGTGACAATAGGACAAGCACCCACTGTAGGACTGTGTGATTCGGTAACTGCGGACGGCTTGCGTCCTGTCAACTTACATTTTCATGGGTGCGTTCTTCTACCCGTCCGGGGTCCAGTACCGTCAACTGGTTCTCCCCAGTGCCTTTGGCCTAGGTGCCTCCATCTCCGTATCCGAGTTCCACCAACGTTGCTGGTCCTTGGTAGTGCTTTGGAGCACAGGTACCTCCTGCTTAGTAACCGTGTCACAGTAACGTCAGCTGGTACTCGGTTGTGACATTGCCTCTTTTCCTTCTGCTACCCGTCCGGGGTCCAGTACCGTCAACTGGTTCTCCCCAGTGCCTTTGGCCTAGGTGCCTCCATCTCCGTATCCGAGTTCCACCAACGTCTGCTGGTCCTTGGTAGTGCTTTGGAGCACAGGTACCTCCTGCTTAGTAACCGTGTCACAGTAACGTCAGCTGGTACTCGGTTGTGACATTGCCTCTTTTCCTTCTGCTACCCGTCCGGGGTCCAGTACCGTCAACTGGTTCTCCCCAGTGCCTTTGGCCTAGGTGCCTCCATCTCCGTATCCGAGTTCCACCAACGTCTGCTGGTCCTTGGTAGTGCTTTGGAGCACAGGTACCTCCTGCTTAGTAACCGTGTCACAGTAACGTCAGCTGGTACTCGGTTGTGACATTGCCTCTTTTCCTTCTGCTACCCGTCCGGGTTCCAGCACAGTCAGCTGGTCCTCGTTACTTCCATTGTCTCTTGCTCCATCTGATACCCGTCAGGGTTCCAGTAACGTCAGCTGTTTCTCGGAAATTAGACGACCTTAAAGACCACCCAGAAGAAGATGACGACAACAAGGACGACGAGCATGAAGCCAACCAGCCTGAACACCATCACAAAGAAAAAATAAAAGATTACCCAGAAGAAGATCACCAACAGGACAAAGAAGGTTAAGACAAACTACAAGATACAGAACAAGAGACAGAAGAACAATAAGCAGAAGATCAAAAAGCAGAAGAACATGAAGTATAAGACCAAAATGAAGAGCAAAATATATGCTCTAAATTCTAAGCAGAAGAAGACTAAGCAGTGTATGGGGGTGAGTCCGTTCCTCCTCGTGGTGCCCCTGGAAAATGCCTGCTGCTGCAGGCTAAACTGAACACGGACAAATACTGTTGTAATTTAAATCTTTTGTGACAGCAAGAACGGAAGGATGAACAATTCATACTTTTACAGATTACAAGTACAGGAATCTCTGTCACAAATAAGAATATGATGAAGAAGATGAAGAGGAAGAAGATGAAGAATTTGAATATGGAGAATAATTAGTTTAATAATAACAATATGAGTAATGTAAACAAAAACATGAATAGCAAGAAGTTTAAGAAGAAGATTAAGAAGGTGAAGATGAAGAATAATTTGATGAGAAAGATGATGCTGCTGCTGAAGATTATGAAGGAGAAAGTGTGGCACTGGCAAAAGTTAAAAATGTGAAGAGCATGGAAGTTGTGAAACATACATATTTGCCAAAATAGAAAAAAGGTTAACAACATTGTCAATTTGTTAGTCAATCCAAACGTATTTCCAAAAAAAATATATATTAATGCTATTCCAATGCATTGGGTTAAACATGTATGCCTTTATTGTCTCCTCAACCTCCCCCAATACATTCTACATTAGTCTTTGTTGTTTTCCTTCATGTACAATTAACCAACAAGGCAAGAATGGTTTTTTTTAATGTCGATATTTGGTTCCCACAGACTTACATGGGACTTCCGGTATCGGAATCGGATATCGACGATATTTAGTGATATCGGCGATACCATTCCGATCCGATATTTTTAGATATCGAGCAGTATCGCTCAACACTAGACATCAGTGCTGCAGATAATAACAGACACCTGGAGACTCAGCACTGGACCTGGGGAGGGTGAGTAATGATCATTCTGTTTGTTTTTAAATAAACTACAGCCAAAGAACAAGGGTTTTCTAAAACCCTTTTAAATTCGGAGGTTGCAGATAGCAGAGATCCAGATTCCTAAAACTCTCTTCTAACATAATAGTATAACATCGGTACAGGGCCGTTTCGGATAAAAAAAATCAAATGAAAACAGTAAAGTCTTAAAAATATAATCAGTATTAGTATTATCAAATTCAGCACATGCGCCAGGCAAATAATATGCAGGAATAGGTGGATGACCCAAGGAACCCCAGCCAGCAGAGTCATCAAAAACAGATGAAACTGCTGCATGACTTGAGGCTCACACTGCTTAGCTATTTGCAAGGCGGTGAGGTGGAAGCTAGGTGACAATGGTGTACAGGTGATGACTCTGCGCTTTCAGCAGGGGATTGGGTGGAAGATAATGTGAAGGAACTGGAGACACTCTCAGCCATCCAGTCTAAAACCACCTCTACTTGTTCTGTCCTCATCATTTGTCCAGAGGTACTTGCATACCTTCCAGCTTTTGAAGACGGGAAAGAGGGACAAAGGCTGCGGCACGCCGCGGCACATTTTAGGCCACGCCCATGACCACACCCATTTCACAACTAATCACACCCATGTCCACACCCCAACCACATCCATTTAGCACTGCTGATCACACTGGTACAGAGGGCACAGTGGCTGGCATTATGGGATCAGTGGCTGGCATTATGGGCACAGTGGCTGGTACTGTGGGCACACTGACTGGTACTGAGGAAAAGAAAGAAAGAACAGAGAGAGAAAAAAGAAAACAGAGAGAAAGAAAGAACAGAGAGAGAAAGAAAGAAACAAAGAAAGAAAGGGGAAAGAAAGAAAACAGAGAGAGAGAAAGAAAGAAAGAAACAAAGAAAGGGGAAAGAAAGAAAGAACAGAGAGAAAGAAAGAAAGAAAGAACAAAGAGAAAGAAAGAGGGGACAAAAAAGAACAGAGAGAGAGAAAAAAAAGAGGGGAAAGAAAGAACAGAGAGAGAGAAAAAAAGAGAGGAAAGAAAGAACAGAGAGGGAGAGAGAAAGAGGGGAAAGAAGGAAAGAACAGAGAGAGAAAAAAAAGAGGGGAAAGAAAGAACAGAAAGAGAAAGAAAGATGGGAAAGAAAGAACAGAGAGAGAAAGAAAGATGGGAAAGAAAGAACAGAGAGAGAAAGAAAGAACAGAGAGAAAGAAAGAGGGGAAAGAAAGAACAAAGAGAGAGAAAGAGAAAGAAAGAAAGAAAGAAAGAAACAGAGAGAGAAAGAGGGGACAGAACAAAAGAACAGAGAGAGAGAGAAAAAAGAAAGATGGGAAAGAAAGAACAGAGAGAAAGAAAGATGGGAAAGAAAGAAAGATGGGAAAGAAAGAACAGAGAGAGAAAGAAAGAAGCATATAGAGAAAGAGGGTAAAGAAAGAACAGAGAGAGAAAGAAAGAAAGAGGGGAAAGAAAGAATAGAGAGATAGAGAGAAAGAAAGATGGGAAAGAAAGAACAGAGAGAAAGAAAGAAAAAACAGAGAGAAAAAGGAAGAACAGAAAGAGAAAGAACAGAGAGAGAAAGAAAGAGGGGAAAGAAAGAGAACAGAGAGAAAGAAAGAACAGAGAGAAAAAGGAAGAACAGAGAGAAAGAACAGAGAGAGAAAGAAAGATTAGAGAGAGAAAGAAAGGGGAAAAAAGAGAAAGAAAGAAGAGAGCGAAAGAAAGAGGGGAAAGAAAGAAAGCAGAGAGAGAAAAAGAGTGGACAGAAAAAAAGAACAGAGAGAGAAAAAAAGAAAGGGGAAAGAAAAGAAAGAACAGAGAGGGAGAAATAAAGATGAGAGAGAAAAAAGGGGAAAGAAAGATCAGAGAGAACAAGGAAGAACAGAGAGAGAAAGAAAGAACAGAGAGAAAGAGAAAGATGGGAAAGAAAGAGAACAGAGAGAGAAAGAAAGAACAGAGAGAAACAAATAAAGAGGGGAAAGAAAAAAGAACAGAGAGAGAAAGAAAGAGGAAAGAACAGAGAGAGAAAGAAAGAAAGGAAAGAAAGAAAAAGAACAGAGAGAGAAAGAAAGAAAGAAAGAACAGAGAGAGAAACAAAGAACAGAGAAAGAAAGAAAGGGAAAAGAAAGAACAGAGCGATATAAAGAAAGAGGGTATGATGATAACCTGGAATGTGAGCTCCATTCCTTATACTTTTCTAGAACTTTCCACACAGACAACTACCACATCCATTGTGTTTAACAGCACATAGACAAACCACCCCCTCTCTCCCTTGTGCCTGCAGCCTCCCAGCCTGCACACACAGTGTAATCTGAGATGCCAGTGTGTGATTTTTCCCTCCTCACCGCGGGGGCCCTCTTTGTGTCCAGAACATGTGCTTTTTCCTCATAGACAATAATGGGAATTCATTCATTCAGACGTAATGCCATGTGAGATTGTGATAGAAACATAAAAACTACATGCCCAAGACGTTCTTCGATGGGGCTATCTAGCCTGTGTTTTTCCTGGCTCCAGCCCCAACAGAATCTGAGAAATGGATTCCTCCTAAACTGTGTGAAATAGGTACTCCATATTTGGTGGTGGATGAATGCCAGCAACAAGCTGGAAAAGATAGTACTATGTGCGTTTCTGTATGAGGCACCCTCTGCAAGTTATGAACGGTATAAGTTTTAAGAACCAAAATTGCAACTTAGACAAGGGGAGGATCCAGGTAACTCAGCCCCTTTAATGATGTCACGACCAGAGGGCTATAAGGCAAGGCCAGGTAATTTTGCCTCAGATTTATCCTGGAAACCAGATGCAGTGCACGTCTGGGATGCATTGCGGCATGTCACACATCCCCCAACTGCATGGCTTGCCTACAATGATCTAAGTAACTGAAAGTTTCTGCCTTTCATCCTTTTATTTTGTAACCATATTGTACATATTTTTAATTGTCTCCCTTGGTAAAACCTTTTTAAATATTTTGTAAACACTGCCTATCTTTTCGGAGTAAAAATATAAAATTACTAGTTCGTCTCTCTATGCTCTATAACAAATTTGCATGTGCCTGAAGTATACTACGCTACTAAATTGGGGTGGCCTCTGCCCCACATTATTGACCCAGAGGTTGGTGGCAGCGAGCGAGCGTGTGCTGGGCGTGGGGTATCGCTGGCAGTGACAGAGCGGGTTTTATAAGCGTATTGCCTGGCTGCAGCTAGGAGAAGTTATACTTCACTCACTGCAGCGTGCCTAATAACCAGTACACGTCTAAGCAGCCCGTCCGGCGACTAATTATCCTAGTGCAGTTCCCTGACTGACCTGAGGGTAAGGGGGCACCGCAGAGCTGCAAGTTCCTAAGCGGAACTGGGAAGTGGGATAAATATAAATCCCTGCATTCATCACATTGGTGGCAGCGGTGGGATCATAAACCGTGATTCCCCGGGCCTCCGTCCGCCGTTCGTGACAGAGGGGAAAGAAAGAACAGAGAGAAAGGAAGAAAAAGAACAGAGAGAAAGAAAGAAATAACAGAGAGAGAGACAGAAAGATGGGAAAGAAAGAGAACAGAGAGAAAGAAAGAACAGAGAGAAAAAGAAAAAAAAGGATTAGAGAAAGAAAGAACAGAGAGAGAAAGAAAGATCAGAGAGAGAAAGAAAGAACAGAAAGAGAAGAAGTAAAGAACAGAGAGAAAGAAAGAGAAAAGAAGAGAGAAAGAAAGAACAAAGAGAGAAAGAAAGCGAGAACAGAGAGAGAAAGAAAGAGAGAAAGAAAGAAGAAAGGAAGAAAAAGAGCAGAGAGAGAAAGAAAGAACAGAGAGAGAAACAAAGAACAGAGAGAGAAAGAAAGAAAGAAAGCAAGGGAAAAGAAAGAACAGAGCGATATAAAGAAAGAGGGTATGACGATAACATGGAATGTGAGCTCCATTCCTTATACTATTCTAGAACTTTCCACACAGACAACTACTACATCCATTGTGTTTAGCAGCACACAGCCAAACCACCCCCTCTCCCCCCTTGTGCCTGCAGCCTCCCAGCCTGCACACACAGTGTAATCTGAGATGCCAGTGTGTGATTTTTCCCTCCTCAACGCGGGGGTCCTCTTTGTGTCCAGAACATGTGCTTTTTCCTCATAGACAATAATGGGAATTCATTCATTTGGACGTAATGCCATGTGAGATTGTGATAGAAACATAAAAACTACATGCCCAAGACGTTCTTCGACGGGGCTATCTAGCCTGTGTTTTTCCTGGCTCCAGCCCCAACAGAATCTGGGAAATGGATTCCTCCTAAACTGTGTGAAATAGGTACTCCATGTTTGGTGGTGGATGAATGCCAGCAACAAGCTGGAAAAGATGGTACTATGTGTGTTTCTGTATGAGGTACCCGCTGCAAGTTCTGATCGGTATAAGTTTTAAGAACCAAAATTGCAACTTAGACAAGGGGAGGACCCAGGTAACTCAGCCCCTTTAATGATGTCACGACCAGAGGGCTATAAGGCAGGGCCAGGTAATTTTGCCTCAGATTTGTCCTGGAAATCAGATGCAGTGCACGTCTGAGATGCATTGCGACGTGTCGCCCATCCCCCAACTGCATGGCTTGCCTACAATGATCTAAGTAACTGAAAGTTTCTGCCTTTCATCCTTTATTTTGTAACCGTATTGTACATATTTTTAATTGTCTACCTTTGTAAAACCTTTTTAAATCTTTTGTAAACACTGCCTATCTTTTCGGAGTAAAAATATAAAATTACTAGTTCGTCTCTCTATGCTCTATAACGAATTTGCACGTGCCTGAAGTATACTACGCTACTAAATTGGGGTGGCCTCTGCTCCACATTCTTGACCCAGAGGCTGGTGGCAGCGAGCGAGCGTGTGCTGGGCGTGGGGTATCGCTGGCAGTGACAGAGCGGGTTTTATAAGCGTATTGCCTGGCTGCGGCTTAGTCGAAGTTATACTTCACTCACTGCAGCGTGCCTAATAACCAGTACACGTCTAAGCAGCCCGTCCGGTGACTAATTATCCTAGTGCAGTTCCCTGACTGACCTGAGGGTAAGGGGGCGCCGCAGAGCTGCAAGTTCCTAAGCGGAACTGGGAAGTGGGATAAATATAAATCCCTGCATTCATCACATTGGTGGCAGCGTGGGATCATAAACCGTGATTCCCCGGGCCTCCGTCCACCGTTCATGACAGGGGGAAAGAAAGAACAGAGAGAAAGGAAGAAAAAGAACAGATATAAAGAAAGAAAGAACAGAGAGAGACAGAAAGATGGGAAAGAAAGAGAACAGAGAGAAAGAAAGAACAGAGAGAAAAAGAAAAAAAGGATTAGAGAAAGAAAGAACAGAGAGAGAAAGATCAGAGAGAGAAAGAAAGAACAGAGACAGAAGTAAAGAACAGAGAGAAAGAGAAAGAAAGAGGGGAAAGAAAGAACAAAGAGAGAAAGAAAGCGAGAACAGAGAGAGAAAGATGGGAAAGAAAGAGAACAGAGAGAGAAGGAACAGAGAGAAAGAAAGAAAGAAAGGAAAGAAAGAAAGAAAGAAAGAAAAAAGAACAGAGAGAGAAAGAAGGAACAGAGAGAGAAACAAAGAACAGAGAGAGAAAGAAAGAAAGGGAAAAGAAAGAACAGAGCGATATAAAGAAAGAGGGTATGACGATAACCTGGAATGTGAGCTCCATTCCTTATACTATTCTAGAACTTTCCACACAGACAACTACTACATCCATTGTGTTTAGCAGCACACAGCCAAACCACCCCTCTTCCCCCTTGTGCCTGCAGCCTCCCAGCCTGCACACACAGTGTAATCTGAGATGCCAGTGTGTGATTTTTCCCTCCTCACCGGGGGGTCCTCTTTGTGTCCAGAACATGTGCTTTTTCCTCATAGACAATAATGGGAATTCATTCATTGGACGTAATGCCATGTGAGATTGTGATAGAAACATAAAAACTACATGCCCAAGACGTTCTTGACGGGGCTATCTAGCCTGTGTTTTTCCTGGCTCCAGCCCCAACAGAATCTGGGAAATGGATTCCTCCTAAACTGTGTGAAATAGGTACTCCATGTTTGGTGGTGGATGAATGCCAGCAACAAGCTGGAAAAGATGGTACTATGTGTGTTCTGTATGAGGACCCCTGCAAGTTCTGATCGGTATAAGTTTTAAGAACCAAAATTGCAACTTAGACAAGGGGAGGACCCAGGTAACTCAGCCCCTTTAATGATGTCATGACCAGAGGGCTACAAGGCAGGGCCAGGTAATTTTGCCTCAGATTTGTCCTGGTAATCAGATGCAGTGCACGTCTGGATGCATTGCGACATGTCGCCCATCCCCCAACTGCATGGCTTGCCTACAATGATCTAAGTAACTGCAAGTTTCTGCCTTTCATCCTTTTATTTTGTAACCATATTGTACATATTTTTAATTGTCTCCCTTTGTAAAACCTTTTTAAATCTTTTGTAAACACTGCCTATCTTTTCGGAGTAAAAATATAAAATTACTAGTTCGTCTCTCTATGCTCTATAACGAATTTGCACGTGCCTGAAGTATACTACGCTACTAAATTGGGGTGGCCTCTGCCCCACATTCTTGACCCAGAGGCTGGTGAAGCGAGCGAGCGTGTGCTGGGCGTGGGGTATCGCTGGCAGTGACAGAGCGGGTTTTATAAGCGTATTGCCTGGCTGCGGCTAGTGAAGTTATAATTCACATCACTGCAGCATGCCTAATAATCAGTACACGTCTAAGCAGCCCGTCCGGCTGACTAATTATCCTAGTGCAGTTCCCTGACTGACCTGAGGGTAAGGGGGCGCCGAGAGCTGCAAGTTCCTAAGCGGAACTGGGAAGTGGGATAAATATAAATCCCTGCATTCATCACATTGGTGGCAGCGGTGGGATCAAAATCCGTGATTCACCGGGCCTCCGTCCGCCGTTCGTGACAGAGGGGAAAGAAAGAACAGAGAGAAAGGAAGAAAAAGAACAGAGATAGAAAGAAAGAAAGAACAGAGAGAGAGATAAAGAAAGAAAGATTCTACAAAGATACTATAGAAACCCAGCTCCCATTGTAGTGTGTTATGAATGTGCTAGAGATGGTTTCTGAGCAGAGGCTCGCTCTGGTGGTTACAGACAGTACTGAACCTTCCAGCGAGGAATTGCAATCTGGGATCACTGACTGGACTGATGTAAGGGAGGTTACCTCCCATGATGGTCGCCGGTGATCAATTGTTCTTGTCTCAATTGTGGTTCCTGGTTCATTTGGAAGTCTGCTGGAGTCTTGCCTGCATCTCCTGCTTTCAGATAAGATATTTTCTGCTTTTCTTTTTGTGCTTGCTTTTTGCATAGTTTTCTGCACTTTTTCGAGGTCAGCCGGGTCCCCTCCTGGGGCCTGTGCTCCTCTCAGTTTATCTGTAGCCACTGTTATTTGTTCATTTGCTTTTTCCTGTTTTTTAGTGGCTGCGGCTTAGTTTTGTTACACCAGAGATCTGATTTAGGTGGTGGAGATCGTGTGATCTCAGGTGTTTTTGCAATCAGAAGAGTTGGTATTTTTTAGGGTTTTTTGTTGGATTGCAGTCAGAATTCTTTCCTGTACTTTTCTGTCTAGACAGATTGGGCCCCAGCGTTTGCTCATTCTATTTTCTGTCTGTGTCCGTGCTTCCTTCTTGTCTAACCGCCATTACATGTTTGGGAGCTTCCTATTTTCTTTGGGGATCTGCTCCGGGGCAGATAGCTTTCATCTTTCTGCCTTTAGGTGTAATTATCTCTCGGGCTGTGACGAGGCGTCTAGGATCAACGTAGGAACGTTCCACGGCTACCTCTAGTTGTGTGGTTAGTTCAGGTTACTGCAATCCAATAGGTTCCAGCCTCACTGGTGTATTGCCGTTTTTGCTTTTTCTCCTCAGCTACCTAAACACAACAGTATCACCGGCCAAACTGAAAATTATATGGTACTCACAGAAGGGAAAAATAGTGTGGAAAGAAAAAAAAGTTGTCAGAGTTGTCAGAGATTTTTTTTCTGTTTGTTGTATTTTTTCCCTATTTTTCTCTGGGTGCTGAGGAGGATTTTTATTTTTCTCTCAATGGAGTTTGCACAGTTGTCTGGCCGTGTGGATCAGCTTGCCACTGAGGTTCGGAGTATTGCTACCTATCTTTCTAGGTTGCCGGTTGTGGAACCTATGATTCCCATGCCAGATTTGTTTTTGGGGGATCGGGCTAAATTTCTGAATTTCAAAAATAGCTGTAAGTTGTTTTTTGCCTTAAAACCTAAGTCCTCGGAGAGCGCAGCACAGCAGGTTCAAATTGTCATCTCTCTCCTGCGTGGCAATCCTCAGGATTGGGCTTTTTCCCTGACACCTGGGGATCCTGTTTTGAATGATATTGAAGTATTTTTTCTGGCTCTGGGGTTATTGTACGATGAACCTAATGTCACTGATCAAGCTGAAAAAACCTTGTTGGCATTAAATCAGGGTCTTGAATACGCTGAGTTGTACTGTCAGAAATTCCCGAAAGTGGGCAGTCCTGACCAAATAGAATGATGATGCTTTGGCAGCCCTTTTTCGGAAGGGGCTGTCAGAGAATGTAAAGGATGTTATGGTGGGATTCCCTGTTCCCTCTGGTCTCAATGATTCTATGCCATTGGCTATTCAAATTGACAGATGTTTGCGTGAGCGCAGAGGTATGCGTGAGATCCTGGGCCCATGCAGTGTGATGGAGTGATTTCTGGGGCACAGTGTCATGAGTTTCGAAAGCGCAATGGGTTATGTTTCTACTGTGGTGACGCCTCTCATGCTCTTTCCGTCTGCCCTAAGCGAGGAAGACGTTTTGCGCGCTCAGTTGTCTTGGGTAGTGTTCAGACTAAATTTCTGTTGACTGTTACCCTGATTTGCTCCCTGTCCACATTTTCTGCTCAGGCTTTTGTTGATTCGGGAGCAGCTATTAACCTGATGGATTTTGACTTTGCCAAACGTTGTGGGTTTCCCATGATACCCCTGCGGAAGTCTATTCCCCTACTGGGCATTGATTCTACCCCTTTGGCGGAGAATAAACCCCAGTTTTCTACTCAGGTGATAATGAGGGTTGAACCAGATCATCAGGAGAGTTGTCAATTTCTGGTGCTGCATAATCTGCATGACATTATTGTACTAGGTTTCCCTTGGTTACAGTCTCATAATCCTGTTTTGGATTGGAAATCTGTGTCTGTGACCAGTTGGGGCAGCCAATGTGTTAATACTGACACTCCTGTTTTTTCTGCCTCTCCCCAGTCTCAGGATGTTCCTGACTTTTTGATTGATTTTTCGGATGTATTTAGTGAAAGTAAATCTGCATCCTTGCCCCCTCACAGGAGCTATGATTGGGCTATTGAATTAGTGCCTGGTGGTAAATTTCCTAAAGGTCACCTTTTTAACTTGTCTGTACCTGAACACGATGCTATGCGATCTTATATCAAGGAGTCATTGGAGAAAGGTCATATCAGAACATCCTCTTCACCCTTGGGCGCCGGTTTTTTCTTTGTGGCCAAAAAGGATGGTTCATTGAGGCCGTGTATTGATTATCGTCTCTTGAATAAGATTACTGTGAAGTATCAATATCCGTTACCCTTGATTTCTGACCTGTTGTCCAGAGTGAAAAGTGCTAATTGGTTTATCAAGCTTGACCTCAGGGGGGCGTATAACCTTATTCGCATTAAGCATGGGGATGAATGGAAGACGGCGTTTAATAACCCAGAGGGGCATTTTGAGTACCTAGTGATGCCCTTTGGGCTCACTAATGCTCCTTCCGTCTTCCAATCCTTAATGAATGATATTTTCAGGGATTTTGTGGATAAATTTCTGATTGTTTATTTGGATGATATCTTGATTTTTTTCCAATGACTGGGACTCTCATGTGAAACATGTTCGGACTGTGTTCCAGATTTTGAGAGAGAATGCACTGTATGTGAAGGGATCAAAGTGTCTTTTTGGCGTAAAGAAGGTCTCATTTCTGGGATTCATTTTGTCTCCGTCTGTTATTGAAATGGACCCGGTCAAGGTTCAGGCCATCTGTGATTGGGTCCACCCTACTTCATTAAAGGCTCTTCAGAGATTTTTGGGTTTTGCCAATTTTTATCGTAAATTTATTGGTAATTTCTCTGTTATTGTTAAACCATTGACTGATTTGACCAAAAAGGGTTCTGATGTGGTGAATTGGCCTCCTGAGGCAGTTTCTGCGTTTCAGGAACTTAAGCAGAGATTCACTTCTGCTCTTGTTCTACGGCAGCCTGATGTTTCTCTACCTTTTCAGGTGGAGGTTGATGCCTCTGAAATTGGGGCAGGTGCCGTTTTGTCCCAAAGAGATCCAGAGACCTCTAAGAGTAACCCTTGTGCCTTTTTCTCTCGAAAATTTTCTCCAACTGAACGTAATTATGACGTGGGCAATCGGGAGTTATTGGCCATGAAGTGGACCTTTGAAGAGTGGAGACATTGGCTGGAAGGAGCCAAACATCAGGTGGTGGTCCTCACGGACCATAAGAACCTGGTTTATCTCGAATCAGCCAAGCGACTTATTCCTAGACAGGCCAGATGGGCCATGTTTTTCACACGTTTTAATTTTGTGGTTTCTTTTCTTTCTGGCACTAAGAATGTTAAGGCGGATGCCCTCTCAAGGAGTTTCTTTGCGAACTCTCCTGAGTTATCTGATCCTGCTGTTATTTTGAAAGAGGGTGTAGTACTTTCCGCCATCTCGCCCAATTTGAGACTGGCTCTGGAAGGTGTCAGGAGCGCTGCCCTATTGGGAAATTGTTTGTCCCAGACCAGTGGAAGAAGAGTGTGATGTCTGAGATTCATTGTTCTGCGTTGGCTGGTCATCCCGGCCAGAAATCCCACTTATTAAACCTGACAGGGCACACCTGTGAAGTAAAAACCATTTCCAGTGACTACCTCTTGAAGCTCATCAAGAGATTGCCAAGAGTGTGCAAAGCAATAATCAAAGCAAAAGGTGGCTACTTTGAAGAACCTAGAATACAAGACATAATTTCAGTTGTTTCACACTTTTTTGTTAAGATTATAATTCCACATATGTTAATTCATAGTTTTGATGCCTTCAGTGTGAATGTACAATTTTCATAGTCATGAAAATACAGAAAAATCTTTGAATGAGAAGGTGTGTCCAAACTTTTGCCCTGTACTGTATGTTCCCAAACAAAAACGTTCCAAGTGGGAATCACACGCAAAGCAAGGAGTCCTGGTGGGCTATAGCAAAACTTAAAAGGGATACAGAATCCTGCACACAGAGACCAACACAGTAACAATTAGCAGAGATGTCGCGTGAATGATGAAAACTCTATATTGCTCAAATTCCATGAAGTTACTCCAGTTATTCAACCTAAGAAGCAAGAGCAAGAATCTCAATCACCAAACCCAGACACCAAAAAGGAAAACACTAAAGTGTGGATAAGCTCTGGAGCCACCAAGGAAGACACAGAAGAACCAAGTCAACCTCCAGTCAGGAGATCAGAAAGGCGAAACAAAGGTATCCCAGCTAGATGCCTTTTATATGGTCAGAACACTTCCTGAACCAGAGCCACATTCATGGCAAGATATGCAAAAACTGCCTGTTCATGAGAAACAGAAGTGGATAAATGCCACTAATGAAGAGATGGAGTCCCTTCACCAACTCCTGACATGGGAACTTACTGAGCTTCCACAAGGAAAAAAAGCTATCGGATGTAAGTGCGTCTTCAAAAACAAATATGACTCAGAAGGTAAAGTAAATTTCCCCAATCCTAAACCAGCTTGGAATGTCAGAAGCCAAAGGTGTGCAAACACCAATGGACCCATCCTTCTTAAAGTTGGAAAGAGAAGAAGAGCTGCTACCCAGCAATGAGAGTTACAGACAAGCAGAGGTGGCGCTTCTGTACATAGCACCACAACTCGTCCGGATATCACAGCCACAGTTGGAATTCTCAGCCGACATGTAAGCAAGCCACCCCAAAGAGACTGGAAATCAATTAAGAGAATTCTTCAATATCTTAAAGAAACTCAAAGGCAAAATCTTAAGATATCTGCATCAGGAGATCTCACTCTCAGAGGTTATGTGGATGCAGATTGGGCTGGAGATTCAAGTGATCGGAAATCAACAAGTGGTTACTTGTTCAAGTTGGGAGAAAATTCAATTTCTTTGTCCAGCAGAAAACAAGTGTCAGTCGCATTATATTCTATAGAAGCAGAATATAGGTCTGCTGCTTATGCAAGTCTAGAAGTAATTTGGTTGAAACAACTTTTGGAAGATTTCGGCAAGCCATTAGCTCAACCAACAGTTATCTATGAGGACAACCAAGGATGCATTAAACTTGCCAGCAGTGAGAAGATTAGTGCAAGGACTAGGCACATTGATGTAAAACATCACCACTTACGTGACTTATTAGAACGTGGTGTACACGAGTTTGTTTATTGTGAGTCTGACAAGATGATGGCTGATGGTATGACAAAGCCATTATCAAAAGCCAAGTTTGTGGACTTCAGAACCGCAATGGGACTAACAGGACAAGTAGTTGTTGAGTGACGGTGTTGGAATATGTTTGGTGTTACAACTCCATTCCTGTCTATGAGTGTTTTAAAGTTAAAAAAAAATAAACTCCCAGAGGCTCACACAGGGAGAGCATGTGACTGTATTTCCTGTTTTCCTGTGTGTGTGTATGAGAGAAGCAGCCTGCTGTAGATGCTGCACTGATAGAGAAGCACAGATGGTTTGTTCCTGATCTATTGAGCTTGTCATCTATTGTTCCTGTTTGTTCCTAAATAAAGCTCTATTGTCACACGCTAGGAGAGTATCATGAGTAATCCGCTGCCAACAAGCACACCCTATGGGTGATCTTCTCCATGCTGAACAAAACAATATTTCTGTGAAATCGCCATATAGGTTTGACGATTTCTTCAAAGCAGCTCAATCCAGCTACACCCCAAAGATCCTCCGACTCATGGCGACTCTTCACTCTTCCCAGAAAATTGGCACCCACAAGACTCTTCCCAGAAGAGTTATGGCACACTGCAACAGGATGTTAGGGCACTGTGCACCAGGCTGTGATGGCACTCTACACCAGGATTGTAAATTCTACTAATGTTTTACAAGGAACTTGCCTTTTGAGGAATATTGTTTTTATTTTACTCTTACTCACCTTTCTTTAAAAACAAACAAACATGACTTTGTATTTAATAAAAAAAAGTGTAAAGATTTTTTAAAAATATGACTATTTTTTGTACTTTGCATAAATCAGAAATCAAAAACTTTGGCAACCTGCAAAACACCATAATGTCCAATGTCACATGCAGAGGCGCTGTAGGCAAATTGAACACCTACTAAGAGGTTCCCTCGCTGATTGTAGCCAGTCACTTCAGATCAAGGGAGGTCATGAAGGGATCAGTGAATTTTTTTGGACTTTTCAAAGTCAAAAAAATTGTTAAAATTGTTCCTATTATCCTATTGTTCCTACTTGGATGAAACAATTACAGGAATGTACTGGTATGTAGATCCTGAAAAATTCCATTAATGAAAAACTTTATTTAACTGGCAAAATATTTCTGGACTGAATAAAAGTCTTCCAAATATTACAATATACAGTAGAACCACCCATATGAGTCAACCATTAGATTTGTCTGAATTCATCTCAATGTGCAATAGTTTAATTAATGACATTAATGAATTTTGATTCATAAAGCTCTTAGCAAATAGTAAACAATTAATTTACTGAATTAAATTTAATTTAATTAACACTTATAAATATTCAACAGTTGTGAATCAAGTGTCGAAAATGATTGAACTGCACTTGATGTCAGGACACGTCCTCCTGACTGCTCTCCTGGTGACATTCTTTGGCTCCGTTCCTGATGGCACTTCCACCGCATCTTCCCTACTGCTCTACTGTATGGTCTAGAAATTAGCTATACCATCCCCGGTGATTTAGAGGTTGACATTTCTAGAAATATAGAGGGCTAAATGTTAATTCCCTTGGTGGTTCTTGTATTTATATGGATTTTGATGACACGGGGGGGGTCAGAGGGCACCACGATTCGCTTGCTGCAACCGCTTGGACCAGGGATCGTACCACCGAACGCCCACTCTCCTTTTAAGGCTACTCAAACAACACAGTGTGAGGGTAAAACAGTGTGGCAATGCTTTATTGAACCACAAGACAGGCAGATAACACATAGATCAGTCCCAGCAAAGTACCCCAAGATGGTGTACATTACAGAGTCTCACCCTACCGCTGACTCGCTGGGATAATGGCAGCCATTACTTCAGAGCTTCCAGGGTCGATTACCCCACCTGTGGCACGCACACAGAGAGGAGGTAGCAACAAGCTTAGGAAGATGACATTCCATTGAGGTACAAAGCCAGTTAACCAGAGGGTCACAGCCAGGCTTCTCCGAATGTATCCATGGTTCATCTGTAAGAAGAAAGACTGTGCCGTGGCTACCTGCTTTGCGCCAGTCCCAGAACTGTCAGGACTGTCTCCTCTGTTGCCTGGGGGAAAGCTTAAGGGTCCAGACCAGTCTTGGTGTCCGGAAGCAGGGGGTGTGTCTAAGTGTGTTCAGCCACATTGCGAGCGGAAACAGTCAGACTTGGCAGGAAGAGACAGCGCGCAGCAGAGTAAAGTGAGTGCTCCATCCCTCGAGCACCACCACAGCGCAGCCCGCACCCGAGCATCCTCGGCGCCACTGTCAGAGACTGTGAGGAGAGATGCGCACTGTGGCCGTTGGTCACCATGAAACTAGGTGCCAAGAGCTCGGGGCCCATGATACTGTGCGCGTCCCACCTAAGACTGGGTGTGGGACCGTTACCTGCGCCCTGACCCCCTAGCATATATTTGCTGGGCCACGTTGAGTTCAGACCATGTGGCGGCCTACTCTCTCTCAGCTACATCAGGATATGGCTCAGTGGAAGCCACCTGAGGCCAACAGCTACCGCCAGCAGACAGATCATCGGGATCTTCAGGACCGCAGCGGACAAGCAGTGGGCCAGCCGTTGCTGGCGCCATAGCCTGCCTTATAACTTCCACGGCCTAAGAGACGACTGACAGGATAAGTTTTCCCAACCAGAACTGCTATTTCTTTATCTACTGTTAGTTAACCCTGCACATTATCTTCATCTGAACTGCTTACTCCCCATTTAACTGCTTAACTCCCTGTGTGGAGTATTCTAGTGTTAATTAAAATTGTTAACCTTTGCTCTGTCTCCTGTCCGTCACTGCATCCCGCAACCTGCTCTCACAGTGATGGTTAATGGAGCAGATCTGTATCCTACCAGCTGGGGCCAAAGTCCCATAAGCCGGCATCCTGTAGAATAATAAATCTTTGTCTCTCGTGATGCAGCCATGATGTTTTGGCAACAGTCCTGTAGGGTCCCTGGATGTTTGGATGTCTTGGCAGAATCTCTGGTTGTCTCTCTCTCTCTGTCTCTCTCTACAGAGGCATGTAACCTCTTTTTATACTTAATGTTTCCTTCCCTCATTCAGTATTGACATAAAGGGTATGAATAGAGATGAGATCAAGTAGCATTACTTGAGTATTTAATCTATTTGGATAGTTTTTCCTCCTCTGTTTTAGAGGTCACCAAACTAGCTGGTCTACATAATGCATAATTGGCATATCAGTAAACATCACTAATCATCAAGGATAAGAGCACAGTATGTTACATAAAATGTCAATATTACAGGCTTACACAAGCAAAATTCTGTTTTCTTGACCAACCAGAAAGAAATACTTAAATTCAAAAGTCATCATATAGATAACAGTCTATTCTATCTGGCTTGCTAAAAATAGTCGTCTGGTTAATTAAGACACAATTCTGTGTCTCCTTATAGTCTAGGATAGTTCACCAATTGCTGTACCTTGTGGCCTAACTGCATAATTCTTCATATCTCCTGTGACAGCAGTGCAGGAAACTTAAGTACCTGTTGCCAAATTCACATCAGTGTGATTCCAAGTGATCCATCGATTATCAAGACACCATGTAAAAAAGGTATTGTCTAAAGGAAACAATGCCCTAGTGTCAGGTGTCTGCTGTATCTGAAGTTAGATCGGAGTCATCAGTGGATTCTGTGGTCTCCCATTCTGATCCTGCCAGGACAGATGCTGCTCAGTTTCGCCGTCGGTCCCAACACCTAGCTAGTACAAGGGAAGTACAAGATGTCTCCAGGGTCTTTGTTCATAGTAGATTTAAACATAGGTTACAGAAGGGAACAAGGCTGTCATAGCCTAAGTCCAAGATTTTCTGCACTGAGCATGCCCGTGACGTGGCGGACCATGATTGGTGATTTGGTGTCAGCTGATACGTTGACCTGGCACTGCCTGATTGGTCACGGGTGATGTCTTCAGTGATGCGATTTAATGAGACGGCTTGGGGCAGGGCTTAGCCTTTAAATAGCCTGACCGCAAGCATGGCGGCGCGGTCAGATCATATCTTATAGGTCGTGCATGTGTGCAGACGCTTGTCAGTTTGGGCTCCACTTGCTCTTTAGTTTCGCTCTCCGTGAACTGCCGATGCCAGAGTTAACTCAGCTAATTAGCACAGGTCACTTAGGCAGTTTAGTAGATGCTAGGCAGGTAATGAATGTGGTGCAGTCTAGCTCTGACAGAGGGTAGCGATACACCCTGAGCAGACTGCGGGGCGCGTAACCTGGGCATCGCCTCCTATCTGAAAGGAGAGTTGCTTCAGTCCGGTCGCACACCGGCTGGGGGCACGTACGCCCGGCGTGAGTTGCACTCACTTCCTAACGGCTGGTGTGTAGCTTCTGTGCAGTCAACAGGGCTACGTCTACACCAGTAAGCAGCACATCTTCCGTGTGGTTAAATGAGATTGTGCAAATCATTATCTTTCCTAGTGTGAAGTAACACAGGCAAGATCTTATATTTTGGTTGTCAGTTTCACCCTCATACCCAAGGGGTGTTCGGCCGCAGTCTCTCGGGCTGCACTGCGGACCCCGGGTTCAGTTGCATCTCATTATTTAATAAAGTTGTTGCAACTGTCCGCCTAACACCTAGGATATCCCTCATGATTTAATTTGTTTTTGGATTAAAATTCCTTTGTGTCTAGAGTGGCACAAAAATTTTATTTCCCTGGTGGTGTGAGACAGTTCAATAGTTAATATTCCTGCTGGTCGGGTACATTTAACAGTTTACCTGGTGGCTCTGTAAGCAGGATGCAGTGATGCAAGAAAGGCAGAGCAAGGGTTAACAATTTAATTTAATAGTAAATATACTCCTCACAGGGAGATGAATGATTAACAGGGGAATTGATTGCAAAATAGATAACCACAATGCGAAAACAGTCCACGCAATTAACTTATCGTGTCCGGGGCTTCCTCGGTCACGGAAGATCTGATGGCGGCGGTAGTCCCAGCAACGCCGATGCAGTGTCCTCAGGGGAGATTCCTCAGTTCACGGTATATCTTCTGGCAGCAACAGGCGGTCTCTGGTTTTTACCCGTTGAGCCAATTAGTCCACAAACTTGTGCAGCCAAAATCAAGGGAGCTTCGTACAGTCTGTCAACAAGGCTGGTCTGCGGTGTGCTGTCCGGCAAAGAGGGCCACAACGAACAGTCCTTAACATGGCCCCCGTTCCTATGCCCGTGTGCGGCACTAAACTTAATGGAGCCCACGGCTCTTCCTCTACTGCTGGGCACAGCGACACCCTCGTGTACAGCCATCCGCGTTACGTTGCTTGGCTGCTGCATATCCAGCGGAGAACGCTGCGATCACACCTGCCCTGTTTCCGCCGCGGGAATCTGCTCATCGCTTCATGCACTTTTCTTTTTGCCCTGCTTTTGGGTGAAGAGGTCTGTCCCATCCCCTATTCTTCCCCCCGGACAACTTGTGACGCAGCCTTGATGGTTCCGGACCCGGCACAGTACAGGTGCCCGCAGCCCGGTCTTCCTCCTTTCAGCTCAGTGGTTAGCTCTGTAGCTTTGTAGAAATTTGGCCCTGACTGAGTATAAATCCCACCAAGGACGACATCTGCAAGGAGTTTGTATGTTCTCTCCATGTTTGCGGGGGTTTCCTATGGGTTCTTCGAATTTCTCTCGCACTCCAAAGACATAATGGTAGGGAATTTAGATTGTAAGCCCCAATGGGGACAGTGACTTAGGTCACCTGGTCAAATACCTTACCTCACTGTGCTCTGTCATCCTCCTAAGCTTGACACTACATCCTCTCTGTGGATGCCCGCCAAAAATTTCCCTGGGATAGAACAAAATGTGAATATATAACCAAATGTTGGGAGATAGTGGGTATCACCTGCTACGGGGCCGGGAACTACCGGCCCCAGGTTTGCATCTTGTGAACTGGGAGCATTGTATTTTGGCTGTCTACCCAGAGTTGCTGAAGACTACGGATGTCAAGAATTAAAAAAACAGTTGCTTCCTTAACCAGCCTAGGTGATTACTATAACCCACAACCTCAGATACTCACAGCATCTTTAGTCCAGTCACATAGAGCATACAATCAATCTTTATTGAATATGTGAAGTGCTATAAGAATTAGTGGTGTGATACAAGGAAATAAAAAGTACTTTCCCAGGTGGGCTTGAGTCGTAAACAATCATGGTGGTCTATTGTGGTAAAAGGATTAAATTCCTGGATGTTGAAGGTGTTAATATCATTGGTGGACACCAGCAGCGAAAGGGTGTGTCTTCTTGATAAGTGAAGAGGTTAATGCCCCTGGTAGTCTGAAGGTGAGAAATTGCTTGGGTTAGCCAAAATGTGAATGTTCCTGGTGGTCTAGGGTGGTAATGGATTAAATCCGGAAAAAAAGGGACAAAATAATAATATTGTCTGTGTTTTTGCAAGGGGGGACACATATTGTGTTTTTTTTACAGCAGGAACAGTTCGATGGGAACTACTGCTCCCATCGAGCTACTCCTGCTGCCACTAGTGAAAAGGGAACAGACATAGGCCGATGGGAGTAGTAATCTCATCAGCCTGTGTCTGCAAGTTACACACATAAACCCCAAATACACCACACACAGACACACACACAATCACACACATAAACACACACATACACTTACCACTCTTATCATGAACGACACATCCAGCTTCATGCGGTCATACCCTTCCATGCTAGCAGCCATCATCCAGGAAGAAAGGAATGATCTGGGATTCTCATCTTCCTGGATTATGGGATGCTCATGGGATGGCAGGAACGCCTCCCATGATGCCACTTCCCATTTGCTGCGGTTTTGATTTACAAATGTGCTTGAAATCAGCAAACATTTTTCATATTTGCGGATTTCAAGCGTTCCAATGCAAGTCTATGGCGGCCGCGATTCCGCAAAATCAATGAACATGCTGCTTATTTTTCCGCAATGCGATTCCGCTGCGGAAAAATACGCAACATGAAGCGATTGCGGAATGTAGTTAAAATGAATGGGATGCGATTTGTAAGTGTTTTTTAAGCATTACGGAAACCCTTAAAAAAACCGCTACGTGGGCACACAGCCTGAAGGTGACAATTTGGGTTAGACGAAATGTGAATGTTCCTGGTGTTCTAAGGTGGAAATGGATTAAATCCGGAATATTCAGAGAGGGTTACTCACCTTTCTGAACTTCAGCAAAAACCAGCAAATTTTGAGTGGTGGTCTCTTAGACGTGGCTGGTGATGGTGAAACCGTGTATGACTAACATAAGATGTGCTACATATATGGGTAATCACAATTAACCCCTTCTTGACCTGTGACGCCACGTAGGCGTCATGAAAGTCAGTGCCAATCCGACCCATGACGCCTATGTGGCGTCATGAAAGGATCGCGTTCCTGCGGGTCAGGTGACCGGGGTCACTGAAAGGTCACCCAACCCGCAAGCACAGGACCCTTTGTGCTTCACCACAGGGGGGTTGGCTTAACCCCCCCGTGGCCACGATCGCTCTGATTGGCTGTTAAAAGTGAAACAGCCAATCAGAGCAATCTGAAATATTACAATCCAGCCATGGCCGATGCTGCAATAGCATCTGCCATGGCTGGACACCGAGTCCTGACCCCCCACACGTAGTCACGGCGGCAATCGGCCGCCGCTACCGAAAGATGGCAGCGGTCGGTCACCGCCGTCACTAACAGCTCCCCTCGTCCTGGCCTACGCTGCCCCCACCTTCCGATCTCCCCCCCTAACTTCCGACCCCCATACTCACCTCTCCCGGTCCACCGATGTCCCTGGATCCTTCCCGGCGGCTGCCCGGGATTCTTCATGGGCGCCGCCATCTTGGAAAATGGCAGGCGCATGCGCAGTGCGCCCGCCGGCCAGCGCATGCGCAGTGCGCCCTGCAGAGTCAAGAAATTTATTTTGATCACTGTGATAAACTGTCACAGTGATCAAAATAAAAAAAAAGTAAGTGAACCCCCCCTGTCATAGGTAGGGACAAATAATAAAGAATTTTTTTTTTTTTCCTATTAGGCCCTGTGCACACTTTGTGGATTTTGCTGCGGATCAGCAGCGGATTTTTTGCCTGCTGGATCAGCAGCGGATTTTGCTGCGGATCCGCAGCAGATTTTGCTGCGGATTTTTGCGTTGCGGATCCACAGCAGATCCAGAAACCATGTACAGTACAATGCAAATAAATGGTAAAAAAAACGCTGTGCACACGCTGCAGATTTTTCAGCGCGGATTTGCTGCGGTTTTAAATCCGCAGCATGTCAATTCTTTGTGCGGATTCCGCAGCGATTTTACACCTATTCCATTATAGGCGTAAAACCGCAGAGAAAAACCGCAGCAAATCCGCGCTAAATACGCAGGTAAAAGGCAGGTCATTTTACCTGCGGATTTTAGAAAAATCCGCAAGTGAATCCGCAACGTGTGCACGGGGCCTTAGGGTTAGGCTGGGTTCATATTGCATTATGGCAGTCCGTTAGATGGACTGCGTTCCACCGCGGTATAACGCGGTGTAACGCAGTCCATTAACGTGCCATTCACCCCATTTGTGTGCGCATCGCAACGCATGCCGTGAAGCGGCATGCGTTCGCGACGTGCCGTCATTCAGTGACGGAGCCTCGGACACGGGCTGCAGGGTCTGGGCTCCGTCACCGCTAGCACAGATGAATCATCGCTGATTCCTCTGCACTAGCAGGTATAGCATAACGCGATCGCGCTATGCTATACCGTTACCAGCCCGTCAACGCTATGTGTTGAACGGGCTGATAAAACGCAATATGAACCCAGCCTTAGGGTTAGAACTAGGGTTAGGGTTAGAACTAGGGTAAGGGTTGGAATTAGGCTTAGGGTTGGAATTAGGGTTAGGGTTGGGATTAGGGTTAGGTTTGTGGTTAGGGTTAGAGTTAGGATAAGCGTTAGGGGTGTGTTGGGGTTAGGGTTATGGTTAGGGTTTGTATTAGGGTTAGGGGTGTGTAGGAGTTAGGGTTGGGGTTAGGGGTGTGTTGGGGTTAGGGTTGGAATAGAATTGAGGGGTTTCCACTATTTACGCACATCAGGGGGTCTCCATACGCGACATGGCGCCACCATTGATTCTTGCAAATTTTGCGTTCAAAACGTCAAACAGTGCTCCCTTTATTCCAAGCCCCGACGTGTGCCCAAACAGTGGTTTACCCCCACATATGGGGTATCAGCGTACTCGGGAAAAATTGCACAACAACTTTGCGGGTCTAATTTCTCCTGTTACTGTTGGGAAAAAAAATTGGGGACTAAAAAAGTTATTTTTGTGGAAAAAAAATGATTTTTTATTTTCACGGCTCTGCGTTATAAACTTCTGTGAAGAACTTGGAGATTCAAAGTGCTTACCACACATCTAGAGGAGTTCCTTGAGGGATCTAGTTTCCAAAATGGGGTCACTTGGGGGGTTTCTACTGTTTAGGCACATCAGGGACTCTGCAAGCGTAACATGACGCCCGCAGACCATTCCATCAAGTCGGCATTTCAAAACGTCACTACTTCCCTTCCGAGCCTCGACGTGTGCCCATACAGTAGTTTTCTCCCACATATGGGATATCAGCGTACTCAGGACAAATTGGACAACAACTTTTGGGGTCTAATTTCTCCTGTTACCCTTGAGAAAATAAAAAAATTGTGGACTAAAAGATCATGTTTGTGGAAAAAATATGATTTTTTTATTTCCATGCCCCGGCGTTATAAACTTCTGTGTAGCCCTTGGGGGTTCAAAGTGCTCACCACACATCTAGATAAGTTCCTTGCGGGGTCTAGTTTCCAAAATGGGGTCACTTGTGGGGAGTTTCTACTGTTTAGGCACATCAGGGACTCTGCAAACGTAACATGACGCCCGCAGACCATTCCATCAAGTCGGCATTTCAAAGCGTCACTACAACCCTTCCAAGCCCTGACGTGTGCCCAAACAGTGGTTCCCCCCCACATGTGAGGTACTAGCGTACTTAGGACAAATTAGACAACAACTTTTGGGGTCCAATTTCTCCTGTAACCATTGTGAAAATAAAAAATAGGGGGCTAAATAATCATTTTTTGAGAAAAAAAAATGATTTTTTATTTTCACGGCTCTGCGTTATAAACTTTTGTGAAGCACCTGGGGTTCAAAGTGCTCACTGTGCATCTACATAAGTTCCTTAGGGGGTCTAGTTTCCAAAATGGGGTCATTTGTGGGGGAGCTCCAAAGTTTAGGCATACAGGGGCTCTCCAAACATGACATGGTGTCCGCTAACGATTGGAGCTAATTTTCCATTCAAAAAGTCAAATGGCGCTCCTTCCCTTCTGAGCCCTGCCGTGCGCCCAAACAATGGTTTATGACCACATATGAGGTATCTGTGTACTCAGGAGAAATTGTTCAACAAATTTTAGGATCCAATTTATACTGTTGCCCATGTGAAAATGAAAAAACTGAGGCTAAAAGAAAATTTTTGTGAAAAAAAAAGTACTTTCTTTTTTTTACGGATCAATTTGTGAAGGACCTGGGGTTTCAAAGTGCTCACTATGCATCTAGAAAAGTTCCTTGGGGGGTCTAGTTTCCAAAATGGGGTCACTTGTGGGGATGCTCCAATGTTTAGGCACACAGGGACTCTCCAAATGCGACATGGCAACCGCTAAATATTCCAGCATATTTTCCATTCAAAAAGTCAAATGGCGCTCCTTCCCTTCTGAGCCCTGCCGTGCACCCAAACAGTGGTTTATGACCACATATGAGGTATCGGTGTACTCAGGAAAAATTGCCCAACAAATTTTAGGATCCATTTTATCCTGTTGCCCATGTGAAAATGAAAAAAACTGAGGCTAAAAGAAAATTTTTGTGAAAAAAAAGTACTTTCTTTTTTTTTACGGATCAATTTGTGAAGCACCTGGGGTTCAAAGTGCTCACTCTGCATCTAGATAAGTTCCTTGGGGGGTCTAGTTTCCAAAATGGGGTCACTTGTGGGGGAGCTCCAATGTTTAGGCACACAGGGACTCTCCAAATGCGACATGGCAACCGCTAAATATTCCAGCATATTTTCCATTCAAAAAGTCAAATGGCGCTCCTTCCCTTCTGAGCCCTGCCGTGCGCCCATACAGTGGTTTATGACCACATATGAGGTATCGGTGTACTCAGGAGAAATTGCCCAACTAATTTTAGGGTCCATTTTATCCTGTTGCCCATGCAAAAATGAAAAAATTTATGCTAAAAGAAAAATTTTGTTGGAAAAATTAAAATGTCAATTTTTTCCTTCCACATTGCTTTAGTTCCTGTGAAGCACCTGAAGGATTAATAATCTTCTTGAATGTGGTTTTGAGTAGCTTGAGGGGTGCAGTTTTTATAAAGGTGTCACTTTTGGGTATTTTCTGCCATATAGACCCGTCAAAGTGACTTCAAATGTGAGGTGGTCCCTAAAAAAAATGGTTTTGTAAATTTTGCTGTAAAAATGAGAAATCGCTGGTCAACTTTTAACCCTTATAACTTCCTAACAAAAAAAAATGTTGTTCCCAAAATTGTGCTGATGTAAAGTAGACATGTGGGAAATGTTATTTATTAACTATTTTGTGTCACATAACTCTCTGGTTTAACAGAATAAAAATTAAAAATTTGAAAATTGCGAAATTTTCAAAATTTTGGCCAAAGTTCCATTTTTTTCACAAATAAACACAAAAATTATCAACCTAAATTTATCACTAACATGAAGCCCAATATGTCACGAAAAAACAATCTCAGAATCGCTATGATCCGTTGAAGCGTTCCTGAGTTATTACCTCATAAAGGGACAATGGTCAGAATTGCAAAAAATGGCAAAGTCTTTAAGGTCAAAATAGGCTGGGTCATGAAGGGGTTAATCAGTTTGTGGAGTTTAATTTATGGTGATTATTGTGTTAATGCACAAAAACAGGAAAAGAAAGATGCAAATACTTAGTAATTGAAGGCCAAAATGGTCACAGTTATATATTTGTATTAAAGGCAAAGCATAACCAAACTTCTTAGAATATCTGGGTTGTAACATATTTTCATCCACCCTTATGCATTATGTAAATCCCGGATTACATACTTATCAGATTACATTCAAGTATTCAGATCAGTAAATTTCTTTGCAGATACAAGTCCTATAATCTCACTACAATTCCCTAAATATGTCCATGAAATGAGGATGTGCGTGAGTATGGTGCATTCACATTGTCTGAGGTCTTTATCACAAATTATTTATGAAACTAAGTATGATATTAGAACTATGAAACCAAATACACACCAGAGCCTGAAGACACCCCATAAGCCCGAGGTACAGTGGTGAAAAAAAGTATTTAGTCAGCCACCAATTGTGCAAGTTCTCCCACTTAAAAATATGAGAAAGGCCTGTAATTGACATCATAGGTAGACCACAATTATGAGAGTCAAAATGAGAAAACAAATCCAGAAAATCACCTTGTCTGATTTGGCAAGATTTATTTTGCAAATTATGGTGGAAAATAAGTATTTGGTCACCTTAAAACATGCAAGATTTCTGGCTCTTGCACGGTGGCTGAATAAATACTTTTTTTCCCCACTGTATCTCCACGAGTCCAGTGACACCCTACATTCCTGAGGTCATCTGACAAGCATGAGGACACATTACAAGTCTGAGATCACCACAGGTCACCACACAAAATCGAGAACACCGTAAGAACCTAAGGTCATCCCGCAAGTCCAATGACATCTTGAATGTCTGAGGACACCCAATGAGTCCAGAGGACACTCTACAAGCCTGAAGTCATCCCAAAAGTCCAAACTCTTCATTAGCCCAAGGACATCAAACTATCCTAAGGTCATTCCAGATGCACGAGGACACCTTACAAGTCTGAAGTCACTCCATGACCTTGAGGTCATCCCGCAGGTCTGATGTCTCTCTATGAGCCCAATGACATCACACAAAACTGAGAACACTACAAAAGCCTGAGGACATCATATGAGTCTGAAGTCACCCATGAGTCCGACACTACGAGTTTGAGAACACCTCACAAGACTGAAGACACCGTACAAGTCTGAGGACATCCCAAAAGCACGAGGACACCCTTCAATACTGTGGTAACTGCATGAACCGTAGGTTATTCAATGAGCACAAGGTAATCACACAAATCCAAGGACACCCTACAAGCCTAAAGTCATCCCACAAGTCCAATGGCATCTTACAAGTCTGAGGTCACTTGATGAGCCCAAAGACATTCTAAAAGCCTTAGGTCAGCACAAAACTCTGAGGTCTCTCCATGAGTCCAAGGACACCACATACGACTGAGGACACTACACAATCCTAAAGACATATTATAAGTCTCAGATCACCCATGAGCCCAACCCTACGAGCCTGAGTACACCACACAAGTCTGAGGAAATTTTACAAAGCTGAATACATCACAAGAGTTTGTAGATATCTCATGAGCCCAAGGACATCTTATGAGCCTTACAATATCCGGTAAGCCTAAAGACAGCACATGAGCCCAAAGGTACCCCAAGATGTTGTGGATACTCCTCAAGCTGTATGATAACACACAAGTCCAAACACATCATACGAGTCTAAGGACTCTAAGGACAGATTTCAATATCAGAGCTGCAAAAGTGAAAAAAAATGAGGAAGACAAGAATTTTACTAAGGTAAAAGAGTCATATAAGAAGATTGGCGGCATTACAAATAATTGCAGAGGTGTGCCAGTCCACATGTCACATAACTAAAATATTTCACACCCAAAACTCGTCCAGTGTGCCAGTCTGCACCTCTGATGCAGCACATACTGTAAAGTATTCCATAAAGGAATTCACTGTATACGGTCATAATAAAATACATAAAAAACGCAAATATAAAGAATCTGTAGATTTGACGTTCTGCGAAATATGACACAAATAGATAAGGGGCATAGTCATTATTAGTGTATGTTTCCATGTTCAGGAAACGCTGCGTGTTTGACGCTGCGTACAGCCGCAGCGTCAAACATGCAGCGTCCAGATGTTACAGCATAGAGGAGGGGATTTCATGAAATCCCGTCTCCACTATGCGTTAAAAGACGCAGCCGGCAGACCCGCGTAAAACGGACATGCGGCACGTCTTTCCAGAAAGCAGCATGTCTGTTTACAATGCGGCGACGCTTCGTCGCCGCACTGTAAATTTATTATAGACCATCATTATTTGTGGTAAAACCGCATCTAATGATTAGTCACATGCATACTAACTGCATAAACGCAGCTTACTACGCATGTCTACTAATTTAAAAAAAGTTCTTACCTGTCCCGCCGCCGGAAGTCCGCGTCCACTGCAGTTCTCGCGATAACTTAGCTTAGCTTCGAGTGGAATAAGACCTGGAGTCTGCTCGAGAAACCTCCATGGAGTCCTGTGGCTTCAGAACCTGGGCCTGAGACTGAAGAGGTTTGGCGAAATTTGTAGCCAGCCGAAACCTCTGGGCTCGCTCCAACCTTCGCTCAGAATGACGAAGGTCGATGCGAGTGGAGACAGAAATTAATTCCTCCAGTGTGGCAGGAATCTCCCTGGTGGCCAGAGCATCCTTTACATGATCAGCCAGTCCCCTCCAGAAGACAGGGATGAGGACTTTATCTGACCACTCTAACTCAGAAGCTAGAGTCCGGAATTGGATGGCGAAATGGCTGACCATGGTGGAGCCCTGGGTTAATGCCAAAAGTTGGAGCGCGGTATCATGGCTGACATGAGGCCCTAAAAAGACCTGTTTCAGAGCGCTCAAAAAACGTGAGACGCTCTGCACCACTTGATCATTGCGCTCCCACAGCGGCATTGCCCACTACAATGCTCTGTCCGCCAATAGGGAAACCACTAATCCCACTTTAGCCCGCTCAGAATAGAATCGTGACACCAGCAGCTCCAAATGTATAGCACACTGGTTCAAGAATCCCCTACAGGTTTTACTGTCACCTGTGAATTTATCGGGCAGAGGGAGACGAGAGAGGGACAGAACAGAGGTGGCAGCGGACACGTGAGACGCTGCTTCAGAGGCTGCATGAGCCGCTACTGCGGTAACATCCACTGCTGAGGTCATGCGCTCAAGAGCGGACAACCTACCCTCTAGCTGCTGGATGTACCGCTGTAACCGCTGCTTGTCCGCCATTGCTAGCCAGATCCTGGAGCTAAGATACTGTTAGGGTTGTGGAATGCACTAAATAGAATATTTAATAAAGAGCGTTCGCAACCCAGGGTCCACCATGCAGAGATGGGAAACTGCAGCTAATGTGCACAATGGTGAACTAAGGTAGTGATCCCCTAGAACACACGGGGTTAAATGTCACCCTGTGTGGAGTAAGCACGGGTTACTCTGTCCCAAACACAAGTGCACACAGAGTGGTAGCGTATCCACTTGCACAAACACAAATGATTTTAGCGCGCCAATGGGCACCCCAAAGATCCTTTTATAGACTGCGCCTAAGTCCAGTCAGACAGGACCTTGCTTGCTGGCCAATCTGGAGCCAGCACAGGACCTGAACAACTGACGGCTGACCACCAATGAGAGGTCACCTCACGAGCATGCTCAGTGGAGTGAATCCTGGACTTAGTCTCAGGAAAGGCCGCTCGCCGCTGTCTATTGCTAGTTACCATAGCTGAACCTGTAGAGACAGCAGTCACAATACGCACAGCCTGAGTCTGATCAAGATGCTGAGACCGACATCTCTGCTTAGCAGCATCTGCTGCGGTTGGGACTGAATGGGAGACCTCAGGAGAAGACAAGGATTGGGATCTACCCTGTGCAGGGGGAGAATCCCAACACCTAACAATATGCTGCAGTCAGGTGCACATCTTTTGGGCTGTTTGTGCTCAAGAATATGACCACAAATTGCATCTATGCCAGTATTCTATCATCGAAAAGTCACAGAACTTGGTGCAACTGATATTTGTTCCCAAATTTTGATTACTTTGCAGAAGGGATTTGATCAATCACAGGTCAATAAAATTCATTTCTGGAGCCTAATTTTTTAATTTCTTTTTTCGACAGTTTGAAAGGAAGAAGATCGCGGAGCCACTTAATAAATTTCATGCACTTTAATCTAACTGGTTTTGTGTACAAACCAATCTTAACTCTTTTACCCAAGCCTGTTTTCACCTTCATGACAAGTCCAAATTTTACAATTGTCACTTAATGAGGTAATAACTCAGGAACGCTTCAACGGATCCCACTGATTCTGAGATTATTTTCTTGGGACATATTATACTTCATGATAGTGGTAAAAGTTCCTTGACATGACTTGCGTTTGTGAAAAAAATAGAAATTTGGAAAAAATTCTGAAATTTCCAAACTTTTAATTTTTATGCCCTTGAAGCAAACAGAAATGTCAGGCAAAATAGTTAATAAATAACATTTGCCACATGTCTACTTTACATCAGCACAATTTTTGAAACATCATTTTTTTGTTAGGAAGCTATAAGGCTGGGGTCACACTGGCGACAAAATCGGACGACTGCAATGCGATGAAATATCGCATTGCAGTCGGACCTATGTTAATCTATGGAGCAGCTCCCAGTATCAGATTTTTTGTGGTCCGTTTTAAACGTCCGAGTGCAATCGCAGCATGCTGCCACTGTCACCGATTGTGGGTCGACTATCGCCAATGCAAGTCTATGGGAGCGATGAAAAGTGGGATTACAAACGGACCGCACGTGTGAGTTGCGATTAAATCGCACAACTTTTCCAGGTGACAGGAAACTGCCTTTGAATTTCTCAGGAAGCCTTTACATGCTAATTAGCTAAGCACATCTTAAAAAACAACAGGAAGAACGCCTACACGGAGTCCAGAAACATGGCATCTAGCCACATCAATGTGGAACTCCTCATTGTATTGGTGCAGGAGAGGCCTGAATTGTGGGACCAGCGCGATTCCAACTACAGCAATCGGACGCGCAAAGAGGCGGCATGGAAAACAATATGTGTGCACATTTTTCCGGACTATAATGAAAGATCCAGGGAGGAGCAAGAGCGACTTAGTAAGTACCACATGTAACGGTTTTCACAATTTTTAAAAAATTTATTTTTGCAAATAAGAATCTAGCCTTATGTGTTGAAATGCTATTTAAAACGCACCATTATCGACCTCTTACTATTTAGAAGTACACATTGCTGTGTGTGTAGTCCAAAAATATCCATGTATATTTAAATATCATCGATGCTTCGGCATCTATTGACTACCACATTTTGTAGTTCTCTTCACCTCAGATGTAGTGTTTTGGTGATAAAATTCTAACTGATTGAGTCGTCTTGTTAAGGGCCAAGCATTTTTGTAAATGTATGTTAGTGCTTATAACATGGATACTTCTGGTTGTATGTTGATGTGTTTTAATATTGTAAATCACATCACACATGACCAGTATTTAAATGTTCAGTGTTGCCTATTTTTGTTTTTGCCTTATTAAATAGATATCAGTCATTAAAAGCGTTATGCTCTTCTTAAATTTGTAGTGAATGATGTGACCAGGCGGTGGCGTAGTTGTCGTCACTGCTACCGGAGGGAGAGGCAGATGAGGGATCGGAGTGGGGCTTCAGCATCTAAGAAGAGGAAGTACCTCTATTTTGATAGACTGAACTTCCTTGTGCCAGTGTTGGATCTGCGACCGTAAGTGCATGTGTGTTGAACGACTTTCATGTTTATAATTTTGTTATTTTTTAATTTAATTTTTTTTTTGCTTTTTTTCATTCCTAGAACTGAGTCAAACCTAACTGAGAGGGAGACGGGGTCTGACTCAGAAGTGGTTATCGACCCAGTTGGTGATGGAGAAGAGGAGGCAGGCCCTTCCTCAGCAGCATGTGGGTCCACCCAAGCAGCACCAACAACAGCTGCAGGAGCTGAGGATTCCCAGACACTGCATCTGGAAAATGAGGATCTACCTCAGAGCAGCAGCCCTAATAGGGCTCAAGATGTATCTCCTCCTCCTTCCCAACTCACAAGGCGAGGTAGGCGGCGACGAGAAGGAGTGGGTTCTGTCTCAAGGAGGCAGGTGGACCGAGGAGTTCTGGACTATTTGTCCAGTGTAGGTAAAGATGATGGTGAGGAGGTATTTTGCCGCAGTCTGGCCCCTTATCTCCGGGCTACTCAAATACAGCACAGACTGAGGATCAGAAGTGGACTGCAGATTGTGTTGGAAGCTGGATCAAGGGTATGCCACACTAAACGAGATCGCAAACGAGATCGCAAACGAGATCACTAAAACGTCACTATTTTGCAATCTCGTTAGCGACCTCGTTGTGTGTGGCATGTAGCAACGATGTGGCCCCTGCTGTGATGTCGCTGATCGTTCACTAGAGTTCTGGACCGTTTTTTGATCGTTGGCGTCCCGCTGGTGATCCTGAATCGCTGTGTTTGGCACCTTTTGCGAACGACGAGCGACCTCGTTTGTGACGCATATCTGTTTTGCGTCACGGAGTGGATCGCAATATCTATAAGTTCTCTTTTGCGTCACAAAGAGGATCGCAGAAGTTGCAGAGAGCAGGAGCGATGCTGGAAATTCCCATGAATCAGAAGCGCTCAGTACATGCTAATGACATCCTAACGACCGCCAAAGTCGTTAAAGAGATCGCTGACCACTGATGAGTTGTTTATGAGATCTCCTGTTTGGCAGCTACTAGCGACCTAAAAGAGATCACACCAACGATCTCATTAGCTTGCGTCGTTATTGAGATCGCTAACCAGATCGCTAAGTGTGGCAGTACCTTCAGGCCCTAATGATCCCACCAACCTACTAGATTATCTTCATAGATGGGTGGTTGGTCCAGAAAATTTAGGGAGGTTGGTAGCACCAAATCCAGCACAATCTGCTTCTGCCTCTGATCCTCCTCCTCCTCCTCCTCATCATCATCATCCTCCTCCTCCACCTCCTCCTTCTTTGCAACAAAACCCAACTCCTCCTCCTCCTCCTACTGCAGCTCATTCTTTGTATGGAGCTTCCCAGCTCCAAACAATGGGACAGAGTGGCCATCCACAATATGCCCACTCTAACATACCCAATGTTGTTGGCTGGCCACAACATGGATATGTTAGACATGGGCATATTGGGGGTCACTCTGCTAGTGCTCAGTCATATCTATATGACTATGAGCATCAATTCCCTATGTACCCCTACCCACAAGGCCTCAGATGCAGCAAGTAACCCAGCTGCTACTGTAGGATCTGCACCTGGTCTTTCTCAAACACAGGTTGCAGATTGTGTGAGGCAGAATCCACAACCTGGCCCTCCATCCTCTCCAACACCACCACCAAGCTACCAGCAATTGTAGCTGTAATAATTTTTTATTTTTTAATAAGTGATATATTTTTTTATTTTATGAGTAATAATGTTATACATATTTTTTTTTCGTTTGGACATGTTGGTCCTGTTTCCCAAAAAATATATCAGCCTTTAAAAGGCTTCAACACAAAACACTAATGATTAAAATTAGTGAAGTTACATTGGTTGTCTGTGTTTATTCTTCTATGTTATGTAGTGTATTAAGTATGGTAAAGTATTAGACAAAAAAAGAGAGTCAACCATGAATTGATTCATCAAAAATAACTTTATGTTATCATATCACATAAAACACACTACATACCTATGGCCTCATCTTGCCAAGGAATAGAACCACTAGGGGAAACAAAATAATTGGTCAATAAGTCACGGACTTTGATTCCAGAAGGGGGACGACGAGGATGGATGACTGCTCTCATAGGCCTCGTCATATTATCAGACTGAAGGTCAGGCATATCAGCTGATGAGCATTCATGCATTCTTGTAAAATTATGTAGTACCACACATGCTTGCACTACAAGATTTACATTTGATGCACTTAGCTGAATGGCTGATTGTAGGACTCGCCATTTGGCTGTAAGAATACCAAATGTGCACTCTACCAGGCGTCGTGCATGAGAAAGGCGATAATTAAAGATGCGTCTCTGATGGTTCAGATTGCGCCGAGGATATGGCCTCATAACATTACGAGTTAATTGGAAGGCCTCATCCGCTACTACAACATATGGCACTGCATCCATATTGGAGTGTGGAAGTTGACATGGTGGTGGTAAGTCCAATTGGTTATTGCGTAGCCGCCGACCCATAATGGAAGAATTGAAGACTCTGGAGTCTCCAGTCCTTCCATAGGCCCCAATGTCTACAATTATGAAGCGGTAGTTACTGTCGACCAAGCCCAACAAAACTATAGAAAAATATTGCTTATAATTGTAGAATTGGGTCCCTGATTTTGGCGGCTTACGCACACGTATGTGCTTCCCGTCCAGGGCTCCAATACAGTGTGGAAAATTACTGCTTTCTTGAAAGCCATGTGCAATCCTCAACCAATCTTCCATTTTGGGCTCTGGCATCACTTCTTTATTTAGTCTGGACCAAATTTGTCCACAAGTAGAGCTGACTATTCCGAAAATGGTGGATTTTCCAATTAAAAACTCTAAATGCAGAGCAGCGTATGAGAGCCCAGTGGAAAGGAACCTGCAATACACAAACAACAACAAACATGTACACATCAGAAAAAAATATATGAAAAAGCCATTAAGTAAATTTAAACAGTGGACATTTGTATACTCACCCATTCTATTAATTTTATGAGTTACAAACCATTATGACTGCTACACACAAGCATATAGGGAAAATAACACAATTTCATATTGACATCAGGTTCAGTATGTTAAGATGAAGAAAGTAAGAAGAATGTGAAAGATGGTAAATTAGGCAAAACATCATCAACATATCGTTGACACACATACCTTAATGTTAGAAGAAGCCTTTCTTCAGCACAAATTGAAGGACGCATCCTGGTGTTCTGCAAGGTGATTCCAGGGCGCAATATGTCCAGCAAAATATCAAAGGTGACAACACTCATGCGACAATAGGCAAAAAACTTGTCAGGATTCCTACGCATGTGTGAATACAGGCACTCAAAATGGCCTTTGCTGATCCTTCGCTTCACAAGGGGATGCACCCACATCCTTCTGCGGATTCTGTGAGAAACAACTACAGGGTATGGCTCCCCAAAAGTTCTGGATATCAGCCAATAGTACAGCAGACGCTCAGTTGTATTAAAAGTTAGTCTGTGACTCATAATTTTAACTTAGCAGCAACACAACAGGAACCACTAAGAAGTCAAACACTCCGCGGCAACGTTGGGAGGGTAATAACAGTCAAACCACGCTTAAATATGGGTCTGGCTCATTATTCAAATTTTTTGCAGGCCTCAAAAACGTTAAATGTCCATTTTGCTATGATGCCACTAAAAATCGGTAGTCGGTGGGTAATCGGATGTGAAACGTAAGCGTACATGCTACAAAATCGCATCAACTACAAAAAATCGGATGCCAGTCGCATCAATGTTCATGAAATTTTAATACGATTATTGACCGACTAAAACGGTCAGATTTTTTAGACGTTGTGTGTGACCCCAGCCTTAGGGTTAAAGTTGACCAGCAATTTCTCATTTTTCCAGCAAAGTTTACAAAACCATTTGCCTTTTTTGACAGAAAATACCCAAAAGTGACACCATTCTAAAAACTGCACCCCTCAAGGTGCTCAAAACCACATTCAAGAAGTTTATTAACCCTTCAGTTGCTTCACAGGAACTGAAGCAATGTGGATTCAAAAATGCACATTTACTTTTTTTACAAACATTTATTTTTAGACCCAATTTTTTTTAGTTTCAGAAAGGTAACAGGAAAAAATGGACGCCAAAATTTGTTGTGCAATTTCTCCTGAGTACACCAATACCCCATATGTGGGGGAAAACCAATGATTTGGCGCACGGAAGGGCTCGGAAGGGAAGGAGCACAGTTTGACTTTTTGAACGCAAAATTGGCTAGAATCGAGAGCGGACGCCATATCAGGTTTGGAGACCCCCTGATGTGGTGAGCACCTTGAACACCCAAGTGCTTCACAGAAGTTTATAATGTAGAGTTGTGAAAATAAAAATAGCACATTGTTCCACAAAAATGATCTGTTAGCACCAAAGTTTTTATTTTTACAAGGGTAAGGCCGGGGTCACACTTGCGATAAATGCGCACAAGTGCTATGCGATAAAACATCGCATAGCACTCAGACCAGTGTTCATCTATGGGGCAGCTCCCATCAGCATTTTTTTTCTTGGCTGTTTTCAACATTCGAGTGAAATTGCAGCATGCTGCGATTGTCACCGAGACTCGGCCGAGACTCGGCTCGCAGCAGAGCAGGAGCCGAGGGTCATTAGCATATCGCATCCGATGCCATATGCTAGTCTGACCCTGGCCTAAGAGGAGAAAATGGACCACAGAAATTGATGTGCAATTTCTACTGAGCGTGCTGATACCCGATATGTGGGGAAAAACAATTGTTTGACTTTTTGCACTCAAAACTGGCTGGCATTCAGAGCATATGCCATTTCGCATTTGGAGAGCCCCTGATGTGCCTACACAGTGGAAAAACCCCCACAAGTGCCCCATTTCAGAAACTAGACCCCCAAAGGAATTTATTTAAATGTGTGGTGAGCACCTTGAACCCCCAGAGTCTTCACAGAAAATTATAACGTTGAGCTGTGAAAATAAAAGAAATCACATATTTTCCTCAATAATTTTATTTTAGCCCGAAATTTTTTTATTTTCACAAAGGTAACAGGAGGAAATGGAGGCCAAAATTTGTTATGCAATTTCTCTTGAGTACGCTGATATGTATGTAGGAAAAACCTAGTGTTTGGATGCACGGCAGGACTCGGAAGGGAAGAAGTGACAGTTTGCAATGCGGACTGATGGATTAATCTTTAGTCTTCATGCTGCGTTTGGAGAGCCCCTGATGTGCCTTACCAGTAGAACCCCCCCACGTGTGACCCGATAGTGGAAGTGATCTAGTGTTTTCATGGTGTATGAATTTTGTAATGTGGTGGCATATGTGAGTTGTGTAGTGTACATCAGGTTGGCGTACTGTACATGAGTTGTGGAAGTCAGAAATTAATTTAGTAGTCCATGGATGTGTGCTACAGCTTGAAGTATTCTTCTATACACAGGCCAGGTTTGTCAGGACAGGTGTTGCATTGTCAAATGGTGTCCTTGTGTATCCCCCTTCTGTAATACACTCAGCAACTCTTTTGTGACCTTTCTTTGTTTGAGGTTTGAGGGACCTCACCAATGAAATGTTGGCCAGTTCTGGAAGTACTGGGGCCCTCTCCTTCCTGACTGACAAAGATTAGGGCCGTGATCACTACCTCCTGGAACTGAAGGTAAGACGTACCAGTGTGGCCTGCACACCGCGATAGCACATAAGCAATGTACATTGGCGCCTGTACAGTATGCACGGCCAGCTTCTTGTACCACACCTTGACTATTCTCATGGCACTATTCGGCTGGATGACTTGATCAGAGAGATCAACTCCCGCCAATGTAGTGACCACCAGCATGTTGTCACTACATTGGGCTTTGCTCTCGCCCTTTCTAATCAGCTGCCCAATTATTGCTTTAGAAAGGCCTTTCTAATTTTTGCAAACAGTACCCCGAGATGACCCCAAATATCCTACAGGTTTTTTTGTTACATATTTTATTTTTTCCATATCACAATCTGTATTACAAATAAATAATAGAAATGTAGCATTTTTCACACTGGTCACTGGGTCTTTTTTTGGACTCTAATTTCCTCTTGTTTCAAGAAATCCACTTGTATATTAAAATTGCAAGATTAATATATACAGTACAGACCAAAAGTTTGGACACACCTTCTCATTCAAAGATATTTCTGCATTTTCATGACTATGAATATTGTAGAATCACACTGAAGGCATCAAAACTATGAATTAACACATGTGGAATTATACATTACACTTTACAAAAAAGTGTGAAACAACTGAAAATATGTCTTATATTCTAGGTTCTTCAAAGTAGCCACCTTTTGCTTTGATTACTGCTTTGCACGCAGAAAAGGTGAACGGATGGACTCTACATGCCTGGTTCCCACCGTGAAGCATGAGGAGGTGGTGTGATGGTGTGGGGGTGCTTTGCTGGTGACACTGTTGGGGATTTATTCAAAATTGAAGCGGTGAGCGGTCCAGCTCACCCCAAACCATCTCGAATGGGTTCAGGTCTGGTGACTGTGGAGGCCAGGTCATCTGGCATAGCACCCCAACACTCTCGTTCTTGGTCAAATAGACCTTACACAGTCTGGAGGTGTGTTTGGGGTCATTGTCCTGTTGAAAAATAAATGATGGTCCAACTAAACGCAAACCGGATGGAATAGCATTGTTACACCCGGTCCCAGCGCTGCCTCTGCACTCCGTTCTGCTCACTCACCTGTTCCTCGGGCTGTCCCTCTGCGGCGGTCTGTGCGTGGGCTGGGTTCTCCTGTCCCATCTGCTCTCCGGCGTCCTGAGTCCTTCTCCACTTCCTGGCACGCTGCTGGCAGGCCTCCAGACAGTCGGCTTAGGACGCGAGGCCGCGCCCACCGCCTCTCTTAAAGGGGCAGCGTGCATCTTTTGAAATAGCTAATTATCCAATGGCTGCGCACTCAGTACTATATCTGGTCACTCCACCATTAGGGGAGTGCCGGAGCAACGTGTTCTATCATTGCTACATCCGGTTCTGTGCCTGTTCTGTCTGCGCTGCGTCTGCAGTCTCTGTGCTTCGCTGATACTGTTTGTCTCCTCAGATCATTGCTAACCCGTATCTGGCTAATCTGGACAATCTCGGCTATTACTGGCGCAAGTGTCATCCCGTTCCGCCATCAGCCATTCGTACCCGTGGACCGTGACAAGGTCACTGAAGCCAGCCTTCTACCATCCGTTCTGGACCAGGACCTTACCCTTCTCCGTCAAGAACTTTCCACGGACTCTGTAAATACTTGTTACCCTTTTGGTCCCTCTGGGACAGCTGCCACGTGTCCGGGGTCTAACTGGAGGTAGCACCTGTGTCCTCCGGGTATTCCATTCTGGTCCTGTTCGAGGGGCCTTACTACGGGTACCCGGGGCTCACTAGTTACGCCCCCTTCGGAGCCCCCGGACCGCGGTCTCGAGGTTCCACATTAAAAAATAAAAACGAATGTGAACTTCACCACCTCTGCCTCCGCTTCCATTCGTTACAGATTGCTCCGGCCATGGAACCCGCTGGATCCCAGAGACCTCCGACCATGGATCTGTGCCAGGAGGTGGCCCGTTTGGGAGTTCAACAGGACAAGATCACGACTTATCTACGCAGCTTGTCTACCCGCATGGATTCCCTAGGGTCCTCGTCTGCACCTGACTCTTCTATCAATAATCAGGTACCAGTTCCCATGGCAAATCAAGGTCCCCGTCTGGCGGCTCCTACCCGTTTCCAGGGTGATCCTACTCTGTGTCGGGGTTTCCTCAATCAGTGCACTCTACACTTCGAAATCTTGGGGCATATGTTTGCTTCTGACCGAGCCAAGGTGGGCTTCATCATGTCACACCTGGGAGGAGAAGCCCTCGCCTGGCTAAACCCGCTATGGGAGAGAGGGGATCCGGTGGTTAACGATCTTCAATCTTTCCTAGAGGCTTTTCACAGGACTTTCGATGAACCTGGTCGTACCACTTAGACTGCATCAGCTCTGCTCCGCCTACGCCAAGGTACTCTCACGGTAGCTCAGTATGCTGTTAAATTCCGCACCCTCTCGTCTGAATTGTCGTGGAACAATGAGGCCCTGGTTGCTAACTTCTGGGAAGGCCTATCCGGAAGAATCAAGGATGAGCTGGCGGTACGGGACAGACCTACTCTCTTGGAAGAGCTAATATCCTTGGCAACCCGAATTGACCTGCGTTTGCAGGAGCGCTCCATGGAGATCAAGCGGGACAAAAGGTCCTATCACCTGGACTCTAGTTTGTACAAAACAGGTACTTCACCCTCCGCCTCCGAGGTCATGGAGGTGGACCATGTAAGTTTGGCCACCCGCCGCCGGGAGGCACGTCGCAAGGAGGGAAGTTGTTACTACTGCGGTAGTTCTGAACATTTGATTCATTTCTGTCCTAAAAAGTCGGGAAACTCCAGTGCCTAGGTCCGGTAGGAGGGGCCAACCTAGGTAAAGAGCAGTCCTCTCCCTCTTTACACATCTCTGTCACCGTGTCCTATGGAGCAATAAAATTCTCCGAACACTGTCTACTGGATTCTGGAGCTGCAGGGAACTTCATCCAGCAGGTGGTTGTGGATCATTACCGCTTACCAGTCCAGCGTCTTCCTGATCCGTTACAGGTGTCCGCCGTGGATGGCAAACCACTGACCGAGCCCGTCCAGTTTCAAACCGAGTTGGTGGAACTCCGGGTAGGTCTAATGCATACTGAACGAATGCGATTTTATGTATATCCTGGTTTATCCCATCCCATGCTTCTAGGTTTACCTTGGCTCCAGATGCATGAACCAGTCCTTAATTGGAAAACTGGAGAAGTTCTGCGTTGGGGAGATACCTGCATGAATCGTTGCTTAACCCGGATTCAACCTGTTTCGCCTCCAGTCCAGCCTGATACCCTGCCAGGGTTACCTTCCGCCTATTGGTCCTTCTCTGACGTCTTTGGGAAAAAAGAGGCTGAGAGACTACCTCCACACAGGTCGTATGACTGTCAGATAGAGCTTCTTCCAGGAGCATCACCCCCTCGCGGGAGAGTTTATCCTCTTTCACAGGCAGAGACTCAGGCCATGTCGGACTACATTCAAGAGAATTTGGCTAGAGGATTTATCCGAAAGTCATCGTCACCGGCAGGAGCTGGATTCTTCTTTGTAAAGAAAAAGGACGGATCCTTGCGGCCCTGCATTGACTATCGGGGTCTAAATCAAATCACGGTAAAAAACAGGTATCCATTGCCTCTTATTTCAGAGCTGTTTAATCGTCTCCGAGGGGCCAAGATCTTCACCAAATTGGACCTCAGAGGGGCCTACAACCTGATCCGAATCAGAGAGGGAGACGAATGGAAAACAGCCTTCAACACCCGTGACGGCCACTATGAATACCTGGTAATGCCATTCGGCCTAAGCAATGCACCTGCGGTTTTTCAGGAATTTGTTAATGACATTTTCAGGGACTTGCTCTATACTTGTGTCGTGGTTTACCTGGACGATATTTTGATTTTTTTCTGCTGACTTGACGTCACACCGGAGGCAAGTACGCCTGGTCTTACAAAGACTGAGAGAGAACAGGCTCTATGCCAAATATGAGAAATGCCTCTTTGAGCAGTCCTCTTTGCCTTTCCTTGGGTACATTGTATCTTCCACAGGATTAAAGATGGATCCGGAGAAGTTGTCTGCAGTTCTCAACTGGCCTCGTCCGTCTGGGCTAAAAGCCATACAAAGGTTCCTCGGATTCGCCAATTACTACCGGCAATTCATTCCACACTTTTCCACCCGAGTGGCTCCAATCACAGCCTTAACCCGGAAAGGTGTAAACTCTAAGGAATGGTCCTCCGAGGCAGAAGAGGCCTTTGTTTCTCTCAAAAAAGCCTTTGCTTCCGCACCCGTTCTCCATCGTCCTAATTCAAGTGAGCAATTTTTTCTTGAAGTTGACGCTTCTTCCATAGGTGCAGGAGCAGTTCTGACCCAGAAGTCGTCTACCGGGCGGATGATCTCGTGTGGTTTTTTTTCCAAGGTTTTTTCTCCTGCAGAAAGGAACTACTCTGTCGGTGATCGCGAACTGTTGGCCATCAAATTGGCTCTGGAAGAATGGAGACATCTTCTTGAAGGAGCTCATCACCAGGTAATCATAATCACCGACCATAAAAACCTTGCCTATCTCCAATCTGCTTTAAGACTGAATCCCCGTCAGGCCCGTTGGGCATTATTTTTTGCCTGTTTCAATTTTGTACTTCATTTCCGTCCAGCTGACAAGAACATCAAGGCAGACGCACTCTCTAGGGCTTTCTTGCCTCCTGAACTGGAGGAGGAACCTCAGCACATTATTGAACCTTCTAGGTTAGTCTCTGTTGCCTCCACTGATCTGGCCCGGCTTCCTCCTGGGAAGACTTTCGTGTCCGCTTCTGACCGTACTCGTGTTCTGCGCTGGGGTCATTCTTCTAAGTTGGCTGGCCATGCTGGTCAGAAAAAGACGCAGCAACTCATCTCCTGGTATTACTGGTGGCCTACCATGGTCAAGGATATCCAGGAGTTCGTCGCAGCATGTCCTTCATGTGCTCGTAACAAAACTGTTAAACATCTACCAGCCGGCAGGCTTCTGCCTCTTCCGATTCTGTCCGCTCCCTGGCAGCACATCGCGATGGATTTCATCACGGATCTTCCCATCACTTCTGGCTGCTCAGTGGTATGGGTTGTGGTGGACCGCTTCTCTAAAATGGCTCACTTCGTTCCGCTATCTGGCCTCCCATCTGCTCCAGAACTGGCCACTCACTTCATCCAGCACATCTTTCGTCTACATGGATTTCCTCTCCACATCGTGTCCGACAGGGGCGTCCAGTTCACCTCTAAGTTCTGGAGACGACTCTGTAATATGGTAAAAATTGAACTAGATTTTTCTTCTGCATATCATCCCCAGTCTAATGGGCAAGTGGAGAGGATCAATCAAATCCTGGCTGGATACCTGCGTCACTTCGTCAACGCTCATCATAATGACTGGGTAGAATTACTGCCCTGGGCGGAATTCTCCTACAACAATCAAGTAAGTGAATCTTCTGGAAAGTCTCCCTTTCAGATTGTGTTTGGACTGCAACCCGGAATTCCTCTTCTTGTCTCGGGATTGTCGGATGTTCCGGCAGTCGATACCTTGTCAAAGAATTTCTCGGACATTTGGAGAGAGACCAGGTCGGCTTTGGAGAAAGCTTCTCAACGTATGAAAACGCATGCGGACAAAAGACGTTTGGAGGCTCCCATCTTTCGTCCAGGAGACAAGGTATGGCTCTCCTCCAAGTACATCCGTCTGAAGTTACCATCGTACAAATTGGGTCCTCGTTTCATTGGTCCCTTTGAAGTTTTGAGACAGATCAACTCGGTCTCTTATAAACTGAAATTGCCTAATTCTCTAAGAGTACCTAACTCCTTTCATGTTTCCCTCCTCAAACCAGTAGTGTTGAGTTCCTTTTTAAGGACCCGGGTACCACTCCTGATCCGGTCTCTGAGGATGATGTTTTTGAGGTAAAACATATCTTGGCCTCTAAGCGAGTAAGAGGTAGGATCTATTACCTGGTGGACTGGAAGGGTTTTGGTCCTGAGGAGAGGTCTTGGGAGCCTAAAGAGAACATCCAGGCCCCTCTTCTTCTTAAAAGATTTCACGCAGGCTTGAAAAAGAGGGGGAGTAAAGAGGGGGATACTGTTACACCCGGTCCCAGCGCTGCCTCTGCACTCCGTTCTGCTCACTCACCTGTTCCTCGGGCTGTCCCTCTGCAGCGGTCTGTGCGTGGGCTGGGTTCTCCTGTCCCATCTGCTCTCCGGCGTCCTGAGTCCTTCTCCACTTCCTGGCACGCTGCTGGCAGGCCTCCAGACAGTCGGCTTAGGACGCGAGGCCGCGCCCACCGCCTCTCTTAAAGGGGCAGCGTGCATCTTTTGAAATAGCTAATTATCCAATGGCTGCGCACTCAGTACTATATCTGGTCACTCCACCATTAGGGGAGTGCCGGAGCAACGTGTTCTATCATTGCTACATCCGGTTCTGTGCCTGTTCTGTCTGCGCTGCGTCTGCAGTCTCTGTTCTTCGCTGATACTGTTTGTCTCCTCAGATCATTGCTAACCCGTATCTGGCTAATCTGGACAATCTCGGCTATTACTGGCGCAAGTGTCATCCCGTTCCGCCATCAGCCATCCGTACCCGTGGACCGTGACAAGGTCACTGAAGCCAGCCTTCTACCATCCGTTCTGGACCAGGACCTTACCCTTCTCCGTCAAGAATTTTCCACGGACTCTGTAAATACTTGTTACCCTTTTGGTCCCTCTGGGACAGCTGCCACGTGTCCGGGGTCTAACTGGAGGTAGCACCTGTGTCCTCCGGGTATTCCATTCTGGTCCTGTTCGAGGGGCCTTACTACGGGTACCCGGGGCTCACTAGTTACGCCCCCTCCGGAGCCCCCCGGACCGCGGTCTCGAGGTTCCACATTAAAAAATAAAAACGAATCTGAACTTCACCACCTCTGCCTCCGCTTCCATTCGTTACAAGCATGCTGCTGCAAGATGCTGTGGTAGCCATGCTGGTTCAGTATGCCTTCAATTTTGAATAAATCCCCAACAGTGTCACCAGCAAAGCACCCCCACACCATCACACCACCTCCTCCATGCTTCACGGTGGGAACCAGGCATGTAGAGTCCATCCGTTCACCTTTTCTGCGTGCAAAGCAGTCATGAAAGCAAAAGGTGGCTACTTTGAAGAACCTAGAATATAAGACATATTTTCAGTTGTTTCACACTTTTTTGTAAAGTGTAATGTATAATTCCACATGTGTTAATTCATAGTTTTGATGCCTTCAGTGTGATTCTACAATTTTCATAGTCATGAAAATACAGAAAAATCATTGAATGAGAAGGTGTGTCCAAACTTTTGGTCTGTACTGTATATATATATTTTTTTTAATAAAGATCATAATATGTAAAAAAAATCTTTCCAAAATGTTAAAAAAATATATGAACCACAACAATCAGATAGGCTATTTTTCGGATGAAACATCCCCTAGAATTGGTTAATGTTAGAATCAGTTTTAAATAATCAAAGCTTCCAGTGAACAAGCATGAATTCAGTATAAACACCAGTTTTGCAGATTTCCACTTCCTTTTTTCTGCCGATCTCATTTAGTGGTGATACTTCTTCTTTCCTTTGTTGGATGCGGTGATAAAGCTTATCATTGGATTGATTTCTCAAAAAGTTCACCTCTTTGCGGAATTACCATGTGCAGCAGAGCATATGGCCTCCCGGCTGTGGAGGGTACTGTAGCCAGCAATATTTACATTAATGTTGTCGATACCTGGAATGATCATGAATGGGGGTTTCATCTCAAGATCCTCTCCGATCCCCAAAGAGAAGACCTGAAGCTCCTGTGAGTGTCATGTCCCCTTGTTTATGATTGTGAAGTTCCCTTCATTTTGAAGAACAGCAGAAGTCTTGGAGATAGGACCCTCCACAGATCAAGCATTGATTGCCATCTCTTAAGCCATCGTAGTCTTGGAGGACCGCTTTCCTTTTTTCAGCTTGGGATCCGGCACAGCATATTCCTCCTGTATACAATCACGTTTTTGTTAAGGGCGTTATCATTGGGGTAAGTTTTGTATCACAAGAGGAGTGCAGACCCTGCTTTCATATTGTTAATGATAAAGTATGACCGCAGCAGATAAAAGGAGACCAGACTGACCTAATAATCTCAACAGGTCATTGTGTATCTTAAAATAATATGGCAACTAATTCATGACATAATTATGATAATAGCAGTGTCACCTAATGAAGAAAAACTTTTAATCACACCTTGAGTCTAAACTTCATGCAGGCTTATTGGCACATATTTAACAATTAACTAAGTATTTAACCTTCGTCAGGCTGCATAATTTTACAACGTTAACAGGCTGCAGAGGTACAATTGTACCTTTATATATACCTCCACTGTGGGAAGACTTTCTCCTTTACTTGGTTTCAGAAACTAAAGTTCATTCAGCTACAAATGTTATGCTGATATCTATTGGCCAGTGTTGTTACTGCTCACTTATGTTGCTGTCAATTAAGTTGATTCAAACTGGGAGTGGCTTCTACTTCTCTTCCTGCCTCCCTCCTCTCAGTAGCCATTTTGTTGTTCATCTCATTGCTGTGAGCACACACATTTCTAGGCTTGTGAAGTCTTCAATTTCTTGGATACGAAGGTAGAAAAATCTCACAGCATCTACAGTAACAGCCAGTTATACCTTCATTCGCCTTATGTGGGGACAGAACAGTCAGAAATTGTCTTTGAGCCTGGACTTGGCTACATATATTTTGTATGAAACTTATCACTATAGGTATGATTTTTATACGAAAAATGGATAGTAATTAGTATCTACATATTGTTTTACGATGTTTTACTTATATTCAGCACAAAATAAAGATGGTGGCTCTGTTACAATTTTCCTATTGGTCGAAAAAACAGTCGAAGATGGAATGAAAATTCTGAAACCGTATACGGTTTACATAATATATAAATGACATTTATAAATAATTATCACTAGAAATAATTTACTTTTTTTATCTGCACTTTAGAATCGAGTTTCATTCTACTTGCCACGTGTTACTGAACTAAATTACGAAGCCAAAATTCATCTACCAAGTCATCATGAGTGATAGTGATGCTGGATCTAGTTTCCGCCATAATCCAAGAAAACGTGTTTGCAGGTTAGTATTATTTTGTGAAAAGCCAATAATGTAGTATTGTGTAGTATTTCGGAAAATTATTTATTTTTCATTTTTTCATATTTACAGATTTACGTCTGACGAAATAATGCGAATGCTAGAAGAATCTTATTCTGAGCATGAGGAAGAACCATATGTTGCATCTGATGATGAAAACTATGTACCACAAGTGGATGTTACTGAAGAAGATTCAGACATTGAACAAGAAATGGTCACAGAGCAGGAAAAAGAATACGACTCAGACGAAAGTGTTGAGGATGAGTCTGTGCCTCAAAGTGCAGGCGACATTTGGACTGCTAAGGATAAAACTCAATGGTGTAGTGATCCACTGCCAAATGCACAAACAAAATCTCGTAATGTCCTATGACAAAGAGGTGGCCCTGCAGCAATCAGCAACCTGTATACAGCAAAAGAGCTATTCAAGTCAATCATGACTCCCGAGATGTGTGACATCATATTACGAGAAACGAATCGAAAGGCCAAGAGAGTTTGTGATGCTTACAACAACGAACTGATACGACGTTTTCCTGATTCTTCTGAACGGCCACCACAAAAAACATTCAAGCAATTTACTGAAACTGAACTCCATACATTTTTGGGCATACTGATTGCTGCTGGTGTGCACAGAGACAACAATGAGAATATGGAGGAAATGTGGAATGTTGCTGCTCTGCCTCTTATACGTGCAGCCATGTCTCGTGACCGCTTCAAGATGATACTCAGATTTATCAGATTTGACAACGAAAATACACGTGCAGAACGTGTGCAAACAGATAAAGCTGCACCAATACGGGACATCTGGACAATGCTGAACAGAAATCTGGAGAGAGCCTACAAGCCATATAATTGTATCACCGTCGACGAGCAATTATTTCCATTTAGAGGCCATACTAAATTTACCCAGTATATACCTTCAAAACCAGCTAAATATGGCATAAAGATTTTCTGGGCTTGTGACTCGTCAAACGCCTACCCATTACAAGGTCAGCTCTACACTGGGAAACCAACTGATGGTCCTCGACAAGAAAACATTGGTGAGCGAACAGTATTGGACCTAGTGAGCTCGTATAAAGGCTCTGGAAGAAATGTCACCACCGATAACTTCTTTACAACCATGGAACTAGCTAAGGTATTGAACTCCTGGAACATGACACTAGTTGGTACAGTGAGAAAAAACAAAAGGTTCCTACCTAGCAACATGCAGCCTGCCAAAGAAAGGCCTGTAAACTCGACAAATTTTGCCTACAATCATGATGCAACAGTCTGTTCATATGTACCAAAGAAGAACAAATCAGTCGTGCTTCTATCATCCATGCACATGACGGGAGAAGTTGAAGAGACACTAGCAAATCAGCTGTGTATGCCTGCAATTGAAGATCGTAGTACAAACCGAATGATGATGAGAAACCATTTTCTTCGAGGTGCAGTAGAAATGGTGCTTGGACGATGCATTCTGGTAGCATCGCAAGCAGCAGCTGGCCCTCAAATACCTCATGGTAGTCGTGGACCCTCCCCTGTTAGTTGCTATGTCTGCCGAGACCTGAGGTGAAAACAACGTAAGACTAGCAAGTCTTGTGTGGTTTGTGTGAAACCCATTTGCGATGAACACTCAGCAAAGACAACATGCATTACTTGCGAAGAAAATCAATAAAAAAAGTTTCTTACATTTTCTTTTATAATGTAAATGAACAGTTTTTTTTACTTGTTTATAAAAATAGCATTATCATTAAAAAAAATATTCTTTTTTCTTGCATTATCTTCATTCAAAATATATGAGGGTACATTTGTACCTATGCAGCTTGTTATGGATGCAAAAATATCTCGACCCCTTATCTCAGAAGGGGGTGGAGATATTTTATTGAAATTTGGCCAATATATTCTGGACCAAAACTGCAGAGATGTCACAAAATTTCAGCCCTCTACGGCTTTTCGAAAAAAAGTTATTGCAAATTTAAAACGGAATAGTTACAATTGTACCTACTCAGCCGGACGAAGGGGGGAAATATCTCAGGAGCTTCCTTTAAGTGTTCATTTCGTTCTCATCTACTCCAAACCATGAACAGGTTCTTCTCCAGAAAGAAGGGTTCCGCTCTACGAGGTAGAATAATTGGTTACTGTAGATCGTAAATTTGGATTTAATCTCCCAGAGCGATCTGTTCTGTTTGTTGATTTGTTTTCATCGTTTTAATTGTTTTCTATGCTAAAGTAGGAAATGTTCCAGCTTGGCTGACATGTTTATGGGCTTGAGTTTTAAACGGCACATAATCCCCTTTTTTGCCAATGATAAAGGCAAAAATTTATGGCATTAAGAAAGACGAATTCAAGAATCTTTACTTGGGCTCCTCACTCGGCTCGAATTGGAGAATAAGGTAAGAAGTCAATGTCCACTGTCTTCTATTAGAAGGACTAGTTGTGATTTTAGCTATACAATATGCATATTTGATGCCTCTTTGTTCCCTGTTGATATTTTTATCTTCGGCACCTTGACAGTTCTTATTGACTTATAATGGCGTCCATCTCATTTCTGTGTTTCTGAAGGCAAAGCTTGCTCATAGGAGCCAAACAGTATGGAAAACTATGCTGATGTGAACAAAGACTTACATATATTTATATTGTATTTTTTACTTTTATGTTTTGTTGTTTAAATTGTGGAAACCCTTCTTGTTTCCTCTTCCTCACTCCTAATTGAACTGTACCCTCTCTGCTCTTAGGTTTCACGGCACCATGTCCATCCGTTCGGTCTTCTACTTCTGTATACTTTTACACATAATTTTCCTTTCATATCAGTTTTACAAAGTCAGTCCGGTCTCCAAGTTGTCAAAGTCCAATGAAACAAAGAAAGCACCCGTCCATGTTCTCATTTTATCTTCTTGGCGTTCTGGCTCTTCTTTCATCGGGCAGATCTTCAATCACCACCCTGATGTCTTTTATCTCTTTGAGCCAGGACATTCAGTCTGGATGAGATTTAGAAAAGAAGGTGCCAAACTTCTTCATTACGCAGTCAGAGACCTCATTCATTCGCTTTTCACCTGTGATGTCAGCCCACTACAACATTATGTCAGCGGTGATCACCAGCACATTTCCAACATGGTTTTTTTTGCAGAAAGTCGAGCTTTGTGTTCACTACCATCTTGCTCACGTCCTCTACCACCTGAGGGCTATAATCGGTCAAAATGTTTCCAACAGTGTAAGAACTCCACCTTCGATGAAATGGAAAAGGCATGTGGCACCTACAGTCATAGGGTCATGAAAACAGTACGAATCCTAGATTATTCTGTTCTTCTTCCACTTTTTCAAGACCCTGCCCTTGATCTTCGGATCATCCACCTAGTTAGAGACCCCAGGGCAATAGCATCATCGAGGAAACACTTTGACCTCAGTGTTGATGATCCCATTGTGCTTAAGGAACATGACAAAGCCACAAAAGGACCAGTCATGGCCACAATCTGCAAAGCACAGGCAAAAATAAACAAAATGGTCAACACAGCTGGAGATTACCTAAAGAGAAGATATCTGCTCGTTCGTCATGAGGACTTGTCAAGAGAACCTATCGCGAATACAAAAAAAATCTATGAGTTTTCTGGACTTAAAATGACTCCAGATCTGGAACAATGGGTATATAACATCACTCACTTTAATGTTAGGGAAAATAACTCATTCATGACATTTTCTAGAAAGTCTTCAAATGTTGTTCAACAGTGGAGGAAGACTATGGATTTCAGCAATGTGAAGGAGATTGAGGAATACTGCAAGGAAGCAATGGACTTGTTTGGTTATTTGCCAGTGGGTTCAAAAAGTGATCAGCAAAATATGAGCCTGGACTTTGTTTTATAACTTGGGGAGGTTGATACCCTTAGTGATGTGAATATGGAACTTAGAGGTGACATTACTCTTAGTAAAATTCCATCTTCCTGTTTCAGATCTTCGTTTCATGTCTCCGGCTAAGAGGACATTTCTTATACCTTATACAAAAAAAAACCCTGTTTGGGAGAGAAGAATAGACAAATCGCGGCGCCCTAAGTGCGTAAAAACAATATTATAGTCTTTAGAGTGTGCACAATTTTATGCACTCACCTGATAGAAGACTAATATGGCTTTAGATTATGTATCCTCAAAAATCCTTCTGGGATACTTTTCAATAGACAGGGCTTGCAACTTGCCTCGGGTGGATCCAAGTGAAAGCCAGATTCAGGCTCACACAGGATGAGTAGATCAAGAAAGGCACATCCAGCCCATGAATGGCAGCGCTTCCCAGGACTCACATCCAAAGATGATATTTCATATTCTTTTATTTAATAAGTTAAAATGGAGGCGATACAACGCGTTTCAGATACAGTATATATCCTTCATCAGGTATCATAAAAACACAGTACAAATCCTAATAATATAAAATTCAGTAACCAGTAACTGAATTTTATATTATTAGGATTTGTACTGTGTTTTTATGATACCTGATGAAGGATATATACTGTATCTGAAACGCGTTGTATCGCCTCCATTTTAACTTATTAAATAAAAGAATATGAAATATCATCTTTGGATGTGAGTCCTGGGAAGCGCTGCCATTCGTGGGCTGGATGTGCCTTTCTTGATTTCTTATACCTTGCCACCGCTGTACAAGTAAGGCTAGTTTCTCACTAACATTGCACTGACCTGCATTGGTTAGCGCACGGCCGCCGCTAACCTCCACCCCGGCCGCACCTCCTACCGATCGCTCCGCCTATGGGCGCAAGACGCTGCATGCGACCTGCGTACCCTATCTTTAGCATTGGGTACACAGGCCATGCACAGCTATGCGTTTGCCGGCGCATGTGTCCTTTTGACGGTGCGCCGAGCGCACCAAAATGCAACATGGTGCGTTGGGCGCAGGTCGGCGCACCATCAAATGGACGCATGCGCCGGCAAAAGCATAGCTGTGCACGACCTGCGTACGGCCTGCGAACCCAATGCTAAAGATAGGGTGCGCAGGTCGCATGCAGCGTCATGCTCCCATAGGCGGAGCGATCGGGATGAGGCATGGCCGGGGCGGAGCTTAAAGGCGGCCGTGCGCTGCGCAGACCGACGCAGGTCGATCAAACGCTGGTGTGAAACTAGCTTTAAGCTGTCTGCCAAATGCTTATGTAGCCCACAGCTATTCCTCAGGATTCTCCATGCAAGCTGGGCTCAGCAGACAGCATATCTTTCCAACTTACTGATAAACTTTCTAGCTGGGGAGGAAAGGGAAACCTGCTACTATCAAACCTGTCAGGCTGCAGCTTATCTCATGCATAAACAAAGATTGACAAGGTCTAAATCCAACAAGATCCCTTTTTTCCCCTGACATGTTCTGTCAAGAAAGAGAAAGAATATCCCCGTGATCATTTATTAATTGGAAGGGGCAAAACTAGAAAAATTTGTACCCAAAGCAAACTTTTGAGTAGAGAATCTATGGTCATTAATCTATATGGTCATTGTATCATGGATCCGTAGACTTCTATGGTTGCTGTATTATGGTAGGGGCACCTTAACTAACAGGTAGTGCAGAGCCAAGTCAGCACCAGGAGAGTTATTATGAAGATCAGGAGTAGATGGAGAAGAAAAGAAAGAGACTCCATATAAGACGTCACCTGTGAAATGCTGAATTTAAAGGTTTATTCTGCTCACTCCTTATTACATACAGTGTCCTTCCTTACATTTTATATTATTTGTATTGTTGCTCTTATTTAAAAACAGTGTCCTCTATTTTATATACCATGTCATCCTCTATTACATACAGTATCTTTCCTTTATATTGCATTTTATTATATGCATTGTTGTCCCTTTTTAGTTAGTGGCACCCCTTATTATATACAGTGTCATCTTTTCTTATTACATACATTGTCCTCCCTTATTATATACAGTGTTATATTTTCCTATTACATACAGTGTCCTCCCTTATTATTACATACATTAGTGAATTCTCTGTGTGCTTGTATTTGTTTAGTGCAGCGGTTCTCAA
>JARQOD010000008.1:12526693-12571572 GCA_033576555.1 Oophaga sylvatica
AATAGGTCGAACAATCTCAGAGAAATTATGAATAAGCAGTCTATAAAAGTTCGCGAATCCAATGAAGCGTTGTACCTCCTTGACATTTTTAGGTCCGGGCCAATCAAGAATAGCCTGGATCTCACTTGCCTCCATGTAAAGCCCCTGTGGCGAGATGACATAACCCACAAATTGAATCTCTGGGCAATGGAACTCACATTTCTCAGGCTTGCTGTAGAAATGGTTCTCTTTCAGGCGTCTCAAAACAGTTTTAACATGCTCCTGATGTTCCTGCAATGAATCAAAAAAAATCAGAATATCATTCAGATAGATTAAGACAAAGTGGTCTATCAGATCTCTAAAAATGTCATTAGCCAGGTGTTGGAAGATTGCCGGAGCAATGCAGAGACCAAAAGGCATAACAAGGTATTCGAAGTGCCCGTAACGACATCTAAACCCAATCATCCATTCATCCCCTGAGTGGATTCGAATTAGATTATAGGCTCTTTGAACATCCAATTTAGAAATATTGTAGCATGTCGTACTCTTTCCAGTAGTTCGGAAATTAACGGCAAAGGATAACGGTTCCAAATGGTTACCTTGTTAAGCTCCCGATAATCAATGCAGGGTCTAAGAGTTCCATCCTTCTTTTTTACGAAAAAGATGGTTATCAGCCGGTGATGAGGAGAGGTGAATGAAACCCTTAGCCAAATTTTCATCATTGTATTCCTTCAAGGCTTGCAGCTCCAGCGCTGCCAGTGGGTAGACATTTTTGAATGGAATAGCCCCCCGAGAAGTAGTTCAATAGGGCAGGGGTCCCCAACCGCCGGTCCCGGCAACAGAACTGCTACGGCCCGGTAATGGGCCGCGGAGCCACGGCACAGAACGCTGTACACACTTGGAGCCGGTGGCTGCAGCACTGTAGTGACAGCTGCAGCCGCCGACTTCAAGAAGACATCCATACTTACCTACCGTCGCTGCAGGTCCCTGCGTCCCTGTCGGCAGCGGCCGCTTCCTCCTGTGCGCAGCGGTGACGTAGTACCGCTCATTAAGGTAATGAATATGGACGTGACGCCACTCCCATAGGCGTGGCGTCCATATTCATGCCCTTAATGAGCGGTATTATGTCACCGCTGCGCACAGGAGGAAGCGGCCAACAGGGACGCTGGGACCTGCAGCGACGGAGCGAGGAGGGTAAGTATGATGGGAGGGTGGAGCGGAGCCATGTATACAGGGGGGAGGACGGGGGAGCCATGTATACAGGGGGGGAGGACGGGGGAGCCATGTATACAGGGGGGAGGACGGGGGAGCGGAGCCATGTATACAGGATGGGAGGACGGGGGAGCGGAGCCACATATACAGGATGGGAGGGGGAGCGGAGCCATGTATACAGGGGGGGAGGACGGGGGAGCCATGTATACAGGGGGGAGGACGGGGGAGCGGAGCCATGTATACAGGGGGGGAGGACGGGGGAGCGGAGCCAAATATACAGGATGGGAGGGGGAGCGGAGCCATGTATACAGGGGGGGAGGACGGGGGAGCCATGTATACAGGATGGGGGGGTGGGAGCGGAGTCATGTATACAGGATGGGAGGATGGAGCAGAGCCATATATACAGGATGGGAGGGTGGAGCGGAGCCATGTATACAGGATGGGAGGGTGAGCGGAGCCATGTATACAGGATGGAAGGGGGAGCGGAGCCATGTATACAGGATGGGAGCTTGGGAGCGGAGCCATGTATACAGGATGGGAGGGTGAGAGTGGAGCCATGTATATAGGATGGGAGGATGGGAGCGGAGCCATGTATACAGGATGGGAGGTTGGGAGCGGAGCCATGTATACAGGATGGGAGGGGGAGCGGAGCCATGTATACAGGATGGGAGGGTGGGAGCGGAGCCATATAAACAAGGGTGGGAGCGGAGCCATGCATACAAGGGTGAGAGCGGAGCCATATAAACAAGGGTGGAAGCAGAGCCATGCATACAAGGGTGGGAGCGGAGCCATATAAACAAGGGTGGGAGCGGAGCCATGTATACAGGATGGGAGGTTGGGAGCGGAGCCATGTATACAGGATGGGAGGGTGGGAGCGAAGCCATGTATACAGGATGGGAGGGTGGGAGCGGAGCCATGTATACAGGATGGGAGGGTGGGAGCGGAGCCATATAAACAAGGGTGGGAGCGGAGCCACGCATACAAGGGTGGGAGCGGAGCCTTGTATACAAGGGAGTCACATTCACATTATAAATGTTATAATTAAATGATGAGTATGCACTACTACTAAACTACAACCCCGTCCATAGCCCCGCCCCTTATGACCAAAGCCCCACCCCTGCCACACCTCCATCCCCGCCCTGCCGGGCCATGGAAGAATGGTCTTTCTTGAAGCCGGTCCCTGGTGCAAAAAAGGTTGGGGACCACTGCAATAGGGCAATCGTAAGGTCTATGAGGAGGAAGCTGATCTGCCATCTTCTTTTCACAAATATCAGAGAATTCACTATAAATAGATGGTAACATAGATAACTCAGAGGTATATTCTGTATCCCGAGAACTTGCCTAACTCGTTACTGGTGTTTCCCTTGGTGGAAAAGTGATCTCCTTGGTCTCCCAGTTGATACTTGGATTCTGCGACTGCAGCCAGGGAATTCCTAAAACTAAAGGAAAATGTGGTAAAGAGATTAACATAAAGGATAGCATTTCCTGATGATTGGGTTCAATGAAAACCTTCAAAGGTACTGTCTCCAGATCCACCGGTCCTGAAACTAAAGGAGAACCATCCACAGTTTCCATGGTTACCAGGGTGGCTCTCTGCTGAGTCTGTATGCCATGATCCTTGGCAAAGTTTAAGTCCATAAAGTTACCTCCTGCCCCTGAATCCACAATGGCTGCACAGGAGATCCATTGTTCCGACAAGCGGAACTTTAAGAGAAGGGAACAATATGTCTCTTTATATTTCTGAATCTTAGGAGTGGCAGTCAACGATAGGGAATGAAAAGCAGCATTCACAGAAAAACTGGACTCAGAAGTAACAGATTCAGCATCCTGATTCTCATATTCCCCTACAGCAGCTAGTACCTTGTGAGGCCGCTTGGGACAGTTAATAAGGAAATGATCTGACTGACCACAGTAAAAGCACAAACTCTCCCGAAAACAATGCTCCCTGCGCTTGTTACTCTCACGCCGCTGTAAGGCATCCACTTGTATGGAAACTGGTTCAACTTCCCAAGAGGATTTACCTGCAGGTTCTTTAGGAGAAAGGGGAGAGTAAGTGACACGGTTAGAGGCTACAAATCTCTCCTGTCTACGCTCAGTTATTCGTGTGTCAATGGGCACGCAATGCTGTATGAATGCCTCTAACTCTTGTGGAGCATCTGCATGGGTTAACTCATCCTTAATCATACTAGAAAGTCCCCTCTTAAAAATGGGTAATTGAGCATAACAGTCTCAAACCGTATCCACCGCCAGTCGTCTAAATTCAGTAGCGTATTCAACGACAGAACACTTACCCTGATGTTACGATAACAGTTTCAGCTGTAGTGCGACCATAAGGATCATCAAACATCATAGACACTGCAGCAAGAAAATCATCAAGGTTATTCAAACGAGGGTCACGAATCTCAATTAGCGGATTCGCCCACGCGAGAGCTCGGGAGGTAAGTCATATAATTATACATAAGACTTTGGATTGATCTGTAAGGAAGTGGGCAGCATGTACATCAAAATACAAAATGCATTGATTAATAAACTCACAAAATTTGTGGCGGTCTTCATTTATTATTATTATACATTTATATAGCACCATTTATTCCATGGCGCTTTACATATGAAAAGGGAAAATGTAGACAGGTACAATAAACATGTGCTAGACAAGGGACACACAAGTACAGAAGGAGAGAGGACCCTGCCCGCGAGGGCTCACAGTCTACTTCTTCATTAAACCTAAACGGCGGTAACTTGGGAGCACTAGTTGGCAGTGACTGCCCCGGAGTTGGAGGTGCCCGTGCTGTTATTTGATTACTTAAATCCTGAAGTGCCTGCCTGAAATGGGCCTCCCGGTTAGCAATCTTGTTTTGTAATGCCTCCACATCCCCTTGTAAGGAGTTAATAATGGAAAATAACTGACTCAACTTTGTCTCAGCCGTCATTGTCCCAGCAGATTCCTTAATGGCCTGAGTATCCTGTAACAATTGTGTGGGTACTATGGAATCTAATTGTGTGGGTTAAAACAAAACTGAGATCAAAGCTGAAGCAAAACAAGTGTATTTAACAAAATAAGTAAATAAACCAAACAGAGATTTTCCTGCAATAGTAACGAAGTGCACAGCACAATATAGAAATGAACAGCGAACTGAATAGCGGGGCACAACCGCTAATACGCACAAGTCCAGCAGTAATATGAAGCGAGAGTAAGTACGGCACTTAACTTAGGAGTCCAAAAATAATATGAGCAAGATTGCGCACAGCACTTAGCGTAGAAGTCAGCAATAATATGAGTAAGATTGCGCACAGCACTTACAGTAGAAGTCCAGCAAATACACAGGTGGAGCATAAACAGGAGGAGGTTACTAGATGTACCTTTAGGGCTGAAAAGTCCCGCTCAAGTCCAGCACAGCAGCCCATCAACAGAACACAGTCCAAGAAGTGATAACGATGTCAGAATCTCTTACTGACCATAGCAGTTCCAGAGATGAGTATCTCCACACTGGAAGTTCAGACAATAAGTAACATCAGCAGGATCAGGAAGCCGCACAGAAGGCTGAAGGCAGCTGTAAGTGGAGAGGCAGAGCACAGAGAAATGAGCAGCAGCCGCAGCAGCAGGAACTCCAGAAGCAGACCAGAAGGAAGTTTAGAAGCCAGCAGCAACAAAATACTCAGGCAAGGGAAGATCTCCTGAACCGGACTTAAAAAGCAGGACCGACAGGAAGTTCCAGGACAGGGCGAGGTACAAGACTCCATCTTGGGCAGACAGGCTCAATGGTAAATCCAGAATCCTTACATCATATTAGGGTTAGAGCGTAGATGTTTCCTTAAGGCCTGTCTCAAATAGGAGTCCCTCATGCCAGCAACAAGTTAATCCCGCAGCACTTTGTCTAGCGGTCCCAGCCTGCCCTCAGTATTCTTCCTGTGTTTTCTTGTTGATATGGGCCGTTTCTTCCTGCAAAACATTCATGTACTGAGCTACCATCTCACCATCCCTCTAAATCCAATGCAATAGGCGCATGCAAAGGTTTCCTAGGTCATTCAGTGGTGTCACCATGCATGGTTCTAAAATTTTGATCACTTTATCTACAGAATCACAATCCCTCATCATAACCATCTGCCATTTCTCTCTGACTAGGATCAATAGGGTCATCTTCACCTGTAGGACAGGAACATGGGATGCATGTGTAGCAAACTCCTCAGTCGCTCCACTCAATCCCATAGTAACAGGGAAGATGGAGGTTTGTGTAAAAGACTTGTGTGGAATTACTGATACAATTCTTGTGGATATACAGGCTTTAAAAACCAGCTTTGCAAGCCTGCAGGATCTTAATAATCACAATCTGCAAGTTTTCAGACAGAATACTCAGGAATTACGAACCAGGATTGAGGCCTTGGAGGAACGAGTCAAGGCACCATCCATACCCCCGAGTTCTGGGATTCCTAAGTTACCCCCTTTCTGTTTTGGCGGTGAATGGGAAAAATTCAGGGGATCTATTAATCAATGCAACCTGTTTTTCTCTGTTAATGCTTCACAATTTCCCTCTGAACGATCCAGAGTGCTAACTATAATCATGCTGCTCTCCAACAAAGCTCTGATGTGGGCAAACGCCTGACTGAGACTGGGATGAATGTCTAAATAATCTTGATGATTTCATTTCAGCCATGGGGTAGGTGTTTGATGACCCGAACCGAGGTGCGACAGCTGAAGCAGCCATGTTAGCTTTGTGCCAAGTAAGCGTTCAGTAGCCGAATATGACTTTTCAAGAGATGGGCCCTCGATACCACTTGGGATAATTCCGCCAAAAAAATCTATTTTCCAGAAAGGGTTGTCTCCCATGATTAAGGATGAACTTGTCGTGCCGACCCTCCCACCACGTTAGGAGACTTTATTAACTACTGCATCCATATTGATGCCCGTCTTACTGAACGCAAACAGGAGAGATGGTCCGAAAGTAATCGCACTAATCATTTCCTGCCTCCTTTCCCAGCTAAGGAGTCTTTGAGCCGGATCATGCGGGAACCAGAGCCTGAACCTCTGCAGGTGGACTCATTACAGAGACGGGTTAGTGATGCATGCAAATGGAGCGCCCCTAGGGCCGTGAGGATACTCGGTACCAGGCTGGTGTCTTAAAGGGATATGTCACGGTAGCAGTGACCCGGTCCGTGGCCCTGAGTGTCCATGTAAATATGAATTGATAAGGAATAAAGTCTATGTGTAGATAAGTTTGTGACGCCACCTGTGGTATCTGGTCAGAGGTGACCAGCGCTGCAGTGCAGATCCTCTGGGACTGATGGTGTGATGCAGCAGAGTTGGAAAGCTCTCCACAGGGAAAGCTTTTGTCCCAGGGCAGATGTATGTTGAAGAAGATAGTGGTGGTGTAGTATTTGGCAAGAGATGTAGCAGTGCTGAATAGTTGTTGCAGAAAGAATTCAGAGGACACAGCTGAGTGCAGTTCCAAAGCTTTACTCACAGTTCTTGCGTGCATGGATGCCTGCTTGGTGCTGCATTCTCCAGGTGAGGGGTCGAGCAAACTTCCAGGCAGATGGAGAACACCTTTCCACAACTCAGTGTGCTCCTTTCCTGGCCGTCTCCCTCTGCTGATTCCCTCCCTCCTTCCAGCACCTTCACAAACAGTGTCCCAAGCCAGCAGACTCGGATCTTGGCGGGAATAACCTCTAGGTTCCTGGATCCTATGTGTCTGCCTTTTCAGTGAATAATTGTGGATTTGGCTGCAGCACTTGCAATGCTTGGAGCCTCTGGTTTATCTAGCTGAGTCCGTTGTCCACTCCACTAGTTTTAGGGCCAGTCCCTAAACTGTGATCAATTCCTCCACCCGACGTCAGCCGGCGTGGAACGTACCCCACAGACAGTATGGTCACTGTACCGTGCCTCTAGGATCTCTTCCCTCTTCTGGAAGCTTCCTTCAGTCTCTTTCCTTCTCTGCAGCTCCTCCTGACAGGGAGTTGCTTCACACACATCTGCTTAGTTTCACTTTCTCCTCATCACTCCTCACTAAAACTCTCTTCTCCCTCTCAACTTACCAGCTTCACCCACCTCCCAACACCCTTTAACACCCAGACAGGGTTGAGATCATCCTCCCGAAGCATCCATTCAGATGCCCTGCTGCTATAGGGTGTGTGTTGGGTGCAGGTGTAGAGTACTGTCAGGTGCCTCCACTTTACCTGGGAAGTGGGATACCACACCTCTGGTTGAGGTGCAGTACCTCTGTGGTGACTGAACCCTCTGGGGCGCCACACAAGGAACATCGACTAAAGGAAAATCTGTTTCTATTGCGGTAAGTCAGGGCACTGCATTTTAATCTTCCCCAGCTGTTCTCGTAAGACTGCTGCAGCAGTCATACACTGTGAGTGCTACGAAAGGGGATCTGTCAAGTCCGAACCTAAGCTTCCAGGAAGATCTGCAGCTATAGATACTGACTTCTCGGACTTGAACTCCGTTATTTCAGAGCCCGATGATTTTATAAATGCAGCAGTTTTTCAAGTTTCCCCTGCAGTGTCCCAGTTCAGCTGTAAGAAGAACAACTCATTGCTTCCTCTCCATCAACCTCTGGGTTGACTCAGTATGGGTATCTAGCTCTGCCATGATTGACTCAGTGGCAAGCTGCAATTTTATGGACACCTCCTTTGCCCAGAAACATGGGATAAGTCCAGTGAAGAGGGCTACTCTGCTACAGATGAAGACTGTGGATGGCTCCCTGTTAAACTCCGGACCAGTGGATCAGGAGACAGAGCCATTGAAGGTCCTCATGGGTAAAAATCATCAAGAGAGACTGTCTTTTATGCTTATCGCTTCTCCCCATTTCCCCATCATTTTAGGGCTGCCATGACTGCAGGCTCAGAACCCTACAATTAACTGGGAGACCAAGGAGCTGAACTTCTCAGGTCCAGAAGTTGCAGCTTTTGCCGTTCCTGAGAGATCCACAACCATCTCAGAGCTACCAGCAATGTACCATGAGTATGCTGATGTATGTGACAGAAGGAATGCTGATCAGCTTCCCCCTCACCGTCCATACGATTGTTCAGTTGAACTTTTGCCTAGAGCCAGGTATACCCTTTGGTAAGATCTATCCTTTAGCAGGGCCCGAGCTAAAGGCTTTGAAGGACTATATCGATGAAAATTTAGCCAGGGGCTTCATACGCCACTCCTCATCTTCTGCAGGCGCACCCATCTTCTTTGAGAAAAAGAAAGATGGATCTCTTAGACCCTGCATAGATTATCGGGATCTCAATAAGGTTACTATAAGAAACCGTTACCCACTGCAATTGATCCCTGAGTTATTGGAGAGAGTACGGCATGCCAAATTTTTTCTAAACTGGATCTCCTTGGGGCCTATAATTTGGTCCGCATTAGACCAGGGGATGAATGGAAAACTGCATTCAGGTCACGCTACGGACATTTTGAATACTTAGTCATGCCTTTCGGTCTGTGTAAGGCTACTTTCACACTTGCGTTTTTTTGCGCTGCGTTTCGAGCGCACATGAAGCGCATTAAAAAAACGCGTGCAAAGGCTTGTAAACGCTGCGATATTTAGTCGCATCAGCATGCACATTACGACAAAAAAACGCAGCGTTTGTCTGTGATTTCATGCGTTTTTGCATGCGTTTGAGTTTTTTTGGCGCATGGGTTGTCTATGTGTCACATTTCTATCATCTCTGTCTCTATCATCTATCATCTGTCTCTATCATCTTTGGCTCTATCATCTCTGTCTCTATCATCTCTGTCTCTATCATCTCTGGCTCTATCATCTTTGGCTCTATCATATCTGTCTCTATCATCTCTGGCTCTATCATCTTTGGCTCTATCATGGTTTAAACAAGTGTTTAGACATTATTTACTGAAAAATCGCATGCGTGCAAAAGCGCTGACGAGCGCAAAGCCATGCTCACGCCAGCGCCCCCATAGACTGCAATGTTATTTTTTGCGCATAGCGCGCGCACATGTGCGCACGCGTTTTTTTTAAGCGGTTGGGCGGAAAAAAAATGCAACATGTAGCGTCAAGCGCGTATGGGCGCACACCAGGAAAATGCGCAGCGCACGACAAACGCACATGAACGCATGCAAGCGCTAGACCCTGCGCCCGCCATGTTAAAGATAGGGGAACATTGCGCATGCGTCCGATAGCGCACGATGCGCTGCGTAAAAAAATGCAAGTGTGAAAGTAGCCTAACGCCCTAGCAACTTTCCAACATTTAGTGAATGACATTTTCAGGGATCTCTTGGATACTTTCTTGGTGATTTATTTGGATGATATTTTGATTTTTTTCTAACTCCACAGAGGAACATCATGGACATGTGAGGATGGTTTAAGGACGCCTATGACAGAAACATCTTTATATCAAACTTGAAAAATGTGAATACCATTGGACCGAGATTCAATTTTTGGGGTATGTTATGTCTTCACAAGGAATCTGTATGGATGAAAGTAAGACCCAAACCATCAAGTACTGGCCAGTTCCTAAGAATGTGAAGGAAGTACAGCGCTTCATCGGGTTTGCCAATTTTACAGGCATTAAATTAGGATCTTTTCTGAGGTAGTGTCTGTTAGGGTTCAAGTTCCCGCTGCTGCACAAGGGGAGTCTCGAACCCATCCCGCTGCAGTCTCCCATTCATCTCCAGCCGCAGTGGAGCCTGCTCAGCAGAGACGTCGGTCCAGGCGTCTTGCCCACTCCTCTACTGTGCAGAGACTTGCTGCTGCCTTTCCTGGATCTGCTATTATAGCCAGTGCTGGAGCAGCCGTCTTTGAGACAAAGTCCTGCGTTTTTCCATCTGAGCATGCCCAGAGTGAGATCTCTCATTGGAGATCAGGGTCACATGTTCAGGTGCTGCAGCGGCTCCTATTGGTCCGCCAGGAAGGTCATGTAGCTACGTGTGTTTGTAACAGCTTCTCATTGGTCCTTGTTCCTGGAAGGTCCTGTAGCTGTTGCTATAAAAGGGTAGCATGGCTGGGCCGCCATGCGCTAATATCAACCATTGTATGCTATGCGCCAGTGTGATCATGCGTATGTGTGGTTAGGGACCCGGCTGAAATAAGCCACTAGAATACCAACTTAATCGGTGAGGAGTTTGGTATGGTAGCTGGCCAGGGTCGGTGTCCTAGATGCCCTAGATTACCGGCGTAACCCGGTGAGGAGTTTTGATTGCCGTATTCAGGGTCTGGCGTTCAGACGCCATAGATTGCGGGTGACTCCCGCGAGGACATTAGCACATGATCACGCGTTATGTACGCTTAGCACTTAACTGTGTACCTGAGAGCCTGACAGGACACAGCACTTTTCCTCAGCGGCCCTGTGACGTAACAGGGTTTGCTTTCGACGCTAGACAGCGCCCTAGCGTTTTACTTTGCGGCTCACTGAAGCTAAGTGAGTTCGCACCTATCGCCATATAGCGCTGTGGCATTTCCGTTAGCGGCTCTGGGTATTAACAGAGTTCGCACTTACTGCCACAACGCACTACGGCGTTTATTTTAGCGACTCTGCGGGATAACAGAGTTCGCTACTTTCGCCATTTTACTAGCAGCAGGTTCCGCCTGCACGGTGGACCCCGGGCTGCGAACGCACCTCTCTACCTCATATATTTGGTGCGTTCCGCAGACCCTAACATAATATTAGCGCCAGGGTCTGGCTGGTAAAATGGCGGATGACCAGCGTCTACTACGGGACATCCAGCAGCTGGAGGGTAGGTTGGCGGCTCTTGAGTGCACAACCTCAGCTGTGGATGTTACCGCAGTCACTGTTCAGGTAGCTAGCGTGGCTGCAGCCAGTGTGTCCACTGCCACCTCTGCCCCCACAATATCCCACCTCCCGCTTCCAGACAAGTTTGCTGGTGACAGCAAGCAATGTCGGGGATTCGTGAGTCAGTGCTCTATACAACTCGAGCTTCTGGCTGCACGTTTCCCCACGGATCGGGCACAAGTGGGCTTTATAATTTCGCTTCTGTCAGGCAGAGCATTGGAGTGGGCCACCCCGCTGTGGGAGCGTGACGACCGTGTGGTGCGGAGTGCTCCTCGTTTTCTGGAGGCTCTAAAAAAGGTATTTTTAGGACCTCAGGTCACCCACGATACGGCGCTACAACTGCTGGCATTGGCACAGGGTTCGTCTTTGGTCAGTCTGTTTTCCGTCCAGTTTCGGACTCTGGCCTCAGAGCTAGACTGGTCGGATAAAGTACTCATTCCAGTCTACTGGCGAGGACTGGCTGATCATGTTAAAGATGCTTTGGCTACCAGGGAGATTCCCGCCACACTGGAGTAGCTTATCGCCATATCTACCCGCATCGACCTCCGTTTTCACGAGCGGAGGTTGGAGCGGTCCCAGTGTAGGCAGAGGTTCCGGCTGGCTCCCACCTTCGCCAGACCTCTGGAATCTTCCAGCCAGGCGCCCGACTCCCATGAGGCCATGGAGGTTTCTCGAGCGGGACCTAAGTCCCGGGCCGCTCGAGTACCCATGGTCTGTAACATCTGCCAGCAGTTAGGACACTATGCCAACAAATGTCCACAGCGGTCGGGAAAACGGTCGCGTCTAGTGACCTTGGGAGGAGGTTCACTAGACACTGCGGCATTTTCCACCAAGTTGTCCTTTAAAGGGACAATTACAGTAGGTCCATCCACGCTCTCCGCTGAGCTCTGTGTGGATTCCGGAGCCGAGGGGAATTTCATGTCCTCTGCATTTGCTCTCCGCCACACTATACCTCTGGTGATGCTCGCCCAACCGGTGACTGTGCGAGTAGTGAATGGATCAACTCTGCCCTCCCAAATCACCCACCAGACGATCCCTCTCACTTTATCTATGTCCCCGTCCCATCAGGAGAGTATTTCTTTTCTTGTCCTGCCCGAGGGAATAGACGAGGTGTTGCTGGGAGTACCTTGGCTCCGTTACCACTCTCCCCATATTGAGTGGTCCTCTGGGAGGATACTGGGTTGGGGTGATTCATGTAGAGGCAGGTGTATCAGGGAGTGCGTTCAGGTCACCACCACAGAGATACCCGTAGATCTCACTTCTCTTCCTCAGTGTTATTGGGCATATGCAGACGTTTTCTCCAAGAAGGCGGCGGAGACTCTTCCACCTCATCGCCCCTACGACTGTCCTATTGATCTCTTGCCTGGAGCAGAACCTCCTCGGGGGAGAGTATACCCCCTCTCGCTCCCTGAGACGGAGGCCATGTCCCAGTACATTCAGGAGAATCTGGCAAGAGGGTTCATTAGGAAGTCGGTGTCACCAGCAGGGGCAGGGTTCTTCTTTGTGCAAAAGAAGAACGGAGAATTACGTCCATGCATTGACTACAGGGGTCTTAACGCCATCACCGTCAAGAATAAGTACCCGTTGCCCCTAATCTCTGAGCTCTTTGATAGGCTCCGAGGAGCAAGAGTATTTACCAAGCTTGATCTACGTGGTGCCTATAACCTAATTTGCATCCGTGAGGGGGACGAGTGGAAGACAGCTTTTAATACCAGGGATGGGCATTACGAATACCTGGTGATGCCCTTCGGGCTCTGTAATGCTCCCGCTGTTTTCCAAGACTTTGTCAATGATATCTTCCAGGATATGCTCTCCACCTCTGTGGTAGTCTATCTGGATGATATTCTCATCTTTTCACCAGATATAGACTCTCACCGGAGGGATGGCAACAAAGTCTTCGACCTCTTACGGGCAAACTCCCTCTATGCCAAGCTGGAGAAATGTGTGTTTGAGCAGGAGTCCTTACCTTTTCTGGGCTATATCATCTCTGCCCAGGGATTGGCTATGGATCCTGCCAAACTACAGGCTGTAATGGACTGGCAAGAACCCCATTCTCTTAAAGCGGTGCAGCGCTTTATGGGGTTCATTAATTATTATCGCCAGTTCATTCCCCATTTCTCGACTTTGGTAGCTCCCTTGGTAGCCCTCACCAAGAAGGGAGCAAATCCCAAGTTGTGGTCTGAGGAGGTCTCCAAGGCGTTCTCTTCCATCAAGTCGCATTTTGCCAGTGCTCCCATATTACATCGCCCTGATGTTGATAAACCGTTTGTTTTAGAGGTGGATGCCTCTTCTGTTGGTGCTGGAGCAGTCCTATATCAAAAGGATGCTCAAGGTCGGAAGCATCCTTGCTTCTTCTTTTCTAAGACCTTTACACCAGCAGAGAGGAATTATTCCATCGGGGACAGGGAGTTGCTGGCTATGAAATTGGCCTTCTCAGAGTGGAGACATCTTCTGGAGGGAGCTCGTTTTCCCTTCCAAGTCTTCACCGACCACAAGAACTTGGTATATTTGCAAACGGCTCAGCGGCTAAATTCTCGCCAGGCCAGATGGTCCCTATTCTTCTCTCGGTTCCATTTCACCCTCCATTTTCTCTCCGGTGAGAAGAATGTTCGGGCCGACGCTCTCTCTCGCTCCTTAGTGTCATCAGAGGAGGAGGATGAGGAGCCTCGGCTTATTGTCCCTGAAGAAAGCCTGAGAACTGTAGCCCCGGTTTCGCTAGAGTCTGTGCCTCCGGGCAAGACTTTTGTGCCCACTAATTTGCGACCGGAGGTACTCTCTTGGGCACACTCGTCCAGGGTGGGTGGACACTTTGGGGCAAAGAGGACAACTGAGCTATTGGCGAGGACATACTGGTGGCCACATATGGTCCGTGACGTCAGGGAGTATGTTCAGGCGTGTGTCTCCTGCGCCAGGAACAAGTCCCCTCGACAACGGCCAGCTGGGTTACTTTTTCCTTTGCCGGTGGCAGACAGGCCCTGGGAGATGGTCGGGATGGACTTTGTGGTGGGCTTACCCAAGTCTCGGGGTTGCACTATCATTTGGGTGATCACCGACCACTTCTCCAAAATGGTGCACTTAGTGCCGCTACCACGGTTACCTTCCGCACGGGCCTTGGCAGCATTATTTATTAGACACATCTTCCGTCTACACGGTATGCCAGACAAGATTGTCAGCGATCGAGGTCCCCAATTTGCGTTTCGGTTCTGGAGAGAGTTGTGTCATCTACTCTGCATTGAATTGAACCTCTCCTCTGCATATCATACCGAGACGAATGGGTTGGGTAGAGAGGGCCAACCAGACCTTGGTCACCTACTTGCGACATTTTGTCTCTGCCAGGCAGGATGACTGGGCATCTCTGCTTCCGTGGGCGGAGTTTGCGCTAAACAATGCTGTGGCTGACTCCACCGGACAGACCCCATTCCTCTTAAATTACGGCCAGCATCCGCGGGTACCGGTGCCCATGCCCGTTGCTTCCGCTGACTCCAGGGTGGCAGACTGGGCTGTGGAAGCACGGGACATATGGGACCGCACCCAGGATGCCATTCAGGCTTCCAAGGAAAGGATGAGGTCTTCTGCCGATGCTCATCAGCGTCCCGCTCCGACATTTTCTCCTGGCGACCTAGTGTGGCTCTCCGCCCGAAACATCAGGCTACGGGTGGAATCCACTAAATTGGCACCCCGCTATTTGGGTCCCTTCAAGGTTCTCGAGCAGGTGAACCCTGTGGTTTACCGTTTGGCCCTTCCGCCTCGCCTTGGTATCTCCGACACCTTCCATGTATCCCTCCTAAAACCCGTGGTCATCTCCCGGTTGCCTGAGTCATCTGCCGGGACGTCGGGTTCGTCTTCGGACGACTACGAAGTGAATGCCATTGTTGGGTGCAAGGTGGTACGAGGCAAAAAATTTTATTTGGTGGATTGGAGGGGTTATGGGCCTGAGGATAGGTCCTGGGAGCCTGCCGAGCATGTTCACGCTCCGCAGCTCATCGCTGCCTTTGAACGCAGCGAGGCCCTAGGAGGGGGGGTAATGTTAGGGTTTGAGCTCCCGCTGCTGCACAAGGGGAGTCTCGAACCCATCCTGCTGCGGTCTCCCATTCATCTCCGGCCGCAGTGGAGCCTGCTCAGCAGAGACGTTGGTCCAGGCGTCTTGCCCACTCCTCTACTGTGCAGTGACTTGCTGCTGCCTTTCCTGGATCTGCTATTATAGCCAGTGCTGGAGCAGCCGTCTTTGAGACAAAGTCCTGCGTTTTCCCATCTGAGCATGCCCAGAGTGAGATCTCTCATTGGAGATCAGGGGTCACATGTTCAGGTGCTGCAGCGGCTCCTATTGGTCCGCCAGGAAGGTCATGTAGCTACGTGTGTTTGTAACAGCTTCTCATTGGTCCTTGTTCCTGGAAGGTCCTGTAGCTGTTGCTATAAAAGGGTAGCATGGCTGGGCCGCCATGCGCTAATATCAACCATTGTATGCTATGCGCCAGTGTGATCATGCGTATGTGTGGTTAGGGACCCGGCTGAAATAAGCCACTAGAATACCGACTTAATCGGTGAGGAGTTTGGTATGGTAGCTGGCCAGGGTCGGTGTCCTAGATGCCCTAGATTACCGGCGTAACCCGGTGAGGAGTTTTGATTGCCGTATTCAGGGTCTGGCGTTCAGACGCCATAGATTGCGGGTGACTCCCGCGAGGACATTAGCACATGATCACGCGTTATGTACGCTTAGCACTTAACTGTGTACCTGAGAGCCTGACAGGACACAGCACTTTTCCTCAGCGGCCCTGTGACGTAACAGGGTTTGCTTTCGACGCTAGACAGCGCCCTAGCGTTTTACTTTGCGGCTCACTGAAGCTAAGTGAGTTTGCACCTATCGCCATATAGCGCTGTGGCATTTCCGTTAGCGGCTCTGGGTATTAACAGAGTTCGCACTTACTGCCACAACGCGCTACGGCGTTTATTTTAGCGACTCTGCGGGATAACAGAGTTCGCTACTTTCGCCATTTTACTAGCAGCAGGTTCCGCCTGCACGGTGGACCCCGGGCTGTGAACGCACCTCTCTACCTCATATATTTGGTGCGTTCCGCAGACCCTAACAGTGTCACCTATCACACAACTTACTCGTAAAAGGTCTATCTTCACCTGGACGCCTCAAGCCCAAGAAGCGTTTTCTCGTCTGAAGAGTAAATTGACCACAGCATCTATCCTAGTGCATCCCAACCCTGAACTGGCCTTCATAGTAGAGGTGGATGCCCCAGACTGTGCCATCGGAGCTATACTCTCCTAGAGAACAGGTGAGAAGAATGTTTTGCATCCCTGTGCTTTCTTTTCCCAGCAATTGTCTACAGCAGAAAAGAACTACGACATGGCAATAGAGAATTGTTGGCCATCATTGCTACCTTTAAGGAATGGAGACATCATTTTCAGGGAGCTGCACAGCAGATAGTCATCCTGACCGACCATCGCAATCTTGAGTTTATCAGATCAGCTAAGTGCCTGACTCCTCGCCAGGCTCATTGAAGTCTTTTCTTAAATCAATTCAATTTTGTAATCTCTTATAGACCAGGATCGTGCAATGGAAAGGCTGATGCACTCTCTAGGATCCATTCAACTGATACCTCTCCACCCACTTCTTCTAAGATTATTATTCCCGATTCCAGGTTCCTGGGAGTGATTCATAATCAAGACCTACTTAATGACATCAAGGAGGCATACCATTCGGATTCCTTGTTGGCACAACCTCCTAGGGACATAAGTCTTGTTTATAAGAATAGTGTTTGAATTCAGGGGCAACGCCTGTATATTCCTGAAACGGTCAGATTGAGAGTACTGCAACTCATCCAAGACTCTAAGATAGCTGGACATAGAGGAGTTCTAAAGACTAAAGAATTTCTTTCTCATTTCTTTTGGTGGCCCACTTACAGAAGAGACATTCTAAATTATGTCACTTCATGCAAAGTGTGTGTGAGGTGCAACGTGCCACGTTCTTCGCCGACGGGTCTATTACAACCCCTACCCACCCCATTCCGTCCGTTGGGATCCATTTCCATGGACTTCATTGTGGAGTTGCCAACCTGTCAAAGGAAAAACACCCTTCTGGTGGTGGTGGATGTTTGACAAAGGCAGCTCACGAGCACTTCCATCCTCCTTGGTAATTATGACACATTCACCCTTATGACTTGGTCTTTTGACTTGTACTCACAGAAAATTGGAATTTTCCTTTCTGTTGGGGATTCCCATCATGTTATTATACACATGGGTTTTTGAATCATTTCACTGTCATTTGTTAGGGTCAGGTTTGTGCCATAATATACCTTCCATTATATTTCATGTGTCTTTGCATTATTAGGTATTGATAAAGTGGCTATGTATTAGAAGTGGTGTGATATAGTATTATTTCAGCTTGTACTATTATACAATTGGATATTGGAATTTTCCTCATTATTGTTTGCACCTTTGTGCCTGGCTGATATATTAATATTGGCTATATACCCATTGACTGGTCTATGCCATTAATACACTTTGACACTTTGTGTTTTTTTTTTGCCTTTTGTTATGGTTGTCCTTTTGAATGTCCCCTATACGGTATTTTGCTTTTTATCTATGTCATTTTTAATGTATTATCAATAAACTTTACTTTTCTTACATTGTTTCGGGATCTCTTCGTTGTTCCTTATAGCAGCATATGGGAACTTGGTTTGTCACTTTATTCCCTGAAGCGGCTTACCCCTGCTAGAAAGATTTCAGATTTAATAATTCAAACTGTGTTTCGCTTACACGGAGATCCGGATGAGGTCATTTCTGGTCGGGGGTTGCAATTCACTTCAAGGTTTTGGCAGAATTTCTGTGCCACATTGGACATTAAAGTAAACCTTTCTTCTGCCTTTCATTCTCAGACTAAGGGTACTGCCACACTAAACAATCCCGCTAGCGATCACAATAACGACGCATACTAATGCGATCGCTAGCGGGATTGTTTCTATATCGCTAAGTGCGGCCACATTTAGCGATATAGTTAACGACGCTATCGCCGTTAGCGATCTTCTTAACGACTTTAGCGGTACAAAAGTACCGCTAAATCTCTAAGAAAAGGTGCCACACTAGCGATATATACTTACCCAGCGGGAGCGCCGACGATAAAATAGGGTCCGGAGCGATTCCAGCGACGAGCGAGATCACAGCAGGAAGCTCGTCACTGGAAGCTGCCGCACTGAACAACATCGCTAACGGGATCGCTAAATAGTGACGTTTTTTAGCGATCCCGTTAGTGATATTGTTCAGTGTGGCATACCCTTAATGGTCAGACAGAACGGACCAACCAGACCCTGGAGCAGTATCTCCACTGCTTTATCTGCCACCTACAGGATAATTGGGTGGATTTACTTCCACTGGCTGAGTTTTCTTATAATAACTCTCAGAGCGCTTCCACTAAGTAGTCTCCTTTCTATGCTAACCTGGGTTATCATCCTAACATACTTCCTCGATTTCCCATAGATACGCCTTTGCCAGGCTGACAGAATCGCTTCTCTAAAACGGAATGTTGATCTTCTAAAAGGAGAATCTGGAGAGGTATAAGAGAGCAGCAGATAAGTTTCGTAAACCCGCACCAGCTTACGAGGTAGGAGACTTGGTCTGGCTGTCAACTAGGAACCTTAAGTTGAGGATTCCATCATCCAAATTGGGACATAAGTACATTGGTCCCTATAAGATCAGTAAAATTGTAAGTGCCGTGGCTTGTCGTCTTCATCTGCCCAGAACTATGAGAATTCACCCTGTTTTTCACCTTTCCCTACTAAAGGCAGCAATACCCATTACTGAATCCCTCAGCATACCATCAACATTTGCAAGGGAAGTAAGAGAGAGAGCCTTGTACCTACTGCTGCTACTTTCCTGCCTGTCTTGTCTCCTGCCCTGTACCTGCAACTGTTAACCCTTGTATGAAGTAATACAAGAACTACTTAAACAAGTGTTATGAATGTGCTGGAGATGGTTTCTGAGCAGAGGCTCCATCTGGTGGTTGCAGACAGTACTGAACCTTACAGTGAGGAATGGCAATCTGGGTTCACTGACTGGACTGATATAAGGGAGGTTCCCTCCGATGATGGTCGCCGGTGATCAATTGTTCTTGTCTCAATTGTGGTCCCTGGTTCATTTGGAAGTCTGCTGGAGTCTTGCCTGCATCTTCTGCTTTCAGATAAGATATTTTCTGCTTTTATTTTTGTGCTTGCTTTTTGCATTGTTCCCTGCACTTTTGTGGAGGTCAGCCGGGTCCCCTCCTGGGGCCTGTGCTCCTCTCAGTTTATCTATAGCCACTGTTATTTGTTCATTTGCTTTTTCCTGTTTTTTCAGTGACTGCAGCTTAGTTTTGTTACACCAGAGATCTGATTTAGGTGGTGGAGATCGTGTGATCTTAGGTGTTTTTGCAATCAGAAGTGTTGGTATTTTTTAGGTTTTTTTGTTGGATTGCAGTCAGAATTCTTTCCTGTACTTTTCTGTCTAGGCAGATTGGGCCCCAGCGTTTGCTCATTCTATTTTCTGTCTGTGTCCGTGCTTCTTCTTGTCTAACCGCCATTACATGTTTGGGAGCTTCCTATTTTCTTTAGGGATCTGCTCCAGGGCAGATAGCTTTCCTCTTTCTGCCTTTAGGTGTAGTTATCTCTCAGGCTGTGACGAGGCGTCTAGGATCAACGTAGGAACGCTCCACGGCTGCCTCTAGTTGTGTGGTTAGTTCAGGTTACTGCAATCAAATAGGTTCCAGCCTCTCGGTGTATTGCCGTTTTTGCTTTTTCTCCTCAGCTACTGAAACATAACAAACAAGCCTGTGTCTTCTGTGCTTCCTTGCACCCAAGCACAAGACTCTATACAGATGGTATTCTATATTTGACAGTTATTTTCATCTTTTAATAGGGCCGACACCATCTGTTTTCTTCTTTATGGCATTGATGTATTTATAACATTTTGACTTAGTTGTTCATTAAATGGGTTCTCCGGGCACATTAATATTTTTTCTGCAGTTTTGATCAAATCAGTGTTTTATCAGCAGAAAATAATCACTAGAGAACTAGTAAACCTGCTGTTTTCTAGTCCAACCTCTCACCCACCAATGACTGGCCGCTTTCTGTGTACGCTGTGCAAAGGCAGAAAACAGCCAATCAGTGGTGCGGGGTTGGGTTTATACAGGATTCTGAGCTTTGCTAGATTTGCAGCAGATAAAGCAATGATTTTACTAAAATGTTAGCAAGCAGCCCAGTAAGTGACACAACGCTGGAAATAGTGTCTCTGCCCTACATTATGCTGCTCTCAGATTAGGGGGCAAAAGCCTGATGGCAGATTCCCTTTATATTTATCTAAAATGAAAATGAAGCGACTTTGCTCAAGTCTTGAATGAAAACCGTTTAGTGCATTCATCTCCTATGCAGAGTAGTTCTGTGAGTTTCCATAGGCACAGACTACATAAAAACTGCTGTTTTCTTTATTCTTTTTATATTATGTGATAAAAAAAAACCTAAAAAGGGACATTTTACCCTTCAATAAAATATCAGAAGTGAGTTGTATGAAGAGTTGAGGAATTTTGGAAATATTTTGCTTGACCATTTTTCCTCGATTGGTAGAACACAAAAAAACCGACATTTTATTACTTTTTGTTATTATAAAATTCCTTTGTTTTTTTCTCAGATTCGTGCCGCCAAATTTTATAATTGAATTTGCTTTCCATCTTGAAGATCTCTGCTCGCTGACAGTGAATGGGAACTTTCCAGTTTACATTCAGTAGATCAAAGTCTTCGCTGACCCCGATACTTCTCACAGCTGAGGTGTTGTTACAATTGTATCCAGTCTGCGATCTCAATACATCCTCAACACAAATCTCTATCCTGTCTTGACAGATACTTTGCTACAATGTATCAGAGCAGATAAAATATATCAACCTGGACTGTTCAACATTACAGCGGATACTGAATGCAAATGTAGCAGCTCCTCAGCTGTGAGGGTTCAGTCTTAGGATGACAGCAAACAGAGATCTACACAATTGTGAGAAACTTAAGTATAAAATATATCAAATATTAATAATTCATTGTGTAACGAAAAGTTCTAGAATTGTAAATTACGTTCCTACGTTGATCGTTTAATGTATTTTTTTTTTGGTCATCTCAATAATATCGAGGCCAGAATAATCCTAAGGACCCCTGATCATGTAAGGGGCCACAGTGATACTGGGGGACCCCCGATGCTGTACCCGCCCCAGGAGCCTGATGGCAGCAATAAGTAGGACACATAATGGATGACCCTATAATAGAGGATCCCTGTTGTCCTCATATCTGTAATCACATCTCAGTGCACGACTGTAATGAATTCATGCAATTATCAAAAGCGAGGTATATTACAAGTTATAAATAGGTAATAATTACCAGCAATTACAGGCCGGTCTGGAATAATGAATGATTGAGCACCGGCCCAAAGGATCACGTACAGGCCGGAGTAACGGCACAATGGACAGTAGATACTTATAGGGGTTGAGGCTGAAAAAGGGCAAAGTCCGTCCAGTTCTGCCTTATATCCTGCAGTGTGGATCCAGAGGAAAGCAAAAAATCATTCTCTATGTTTTGGAAACAATTGTATATGTTTAGAATCCTAGAATAGTAGAGTTGGAAGGAACCTAAAGGGCCTTCTGGTCCAACCCCCTGCTCAATGCAGGATTTACTAACCCATCTCAGACAGATGTCTGTCCAGCCTCTTGAAGACTTCCATTAAGGAGAACTCACCACCTCTGTGGCAGCCTGTTCCACTCATTGATCACTCTGTCAAAAAGTTTTTTCTAATATCTAATCTGTGTCTTCTCCCTTCAGTTTCTTCCATTGCTTCTAGACTTTCCTTGTGCAAATGAGAATAATGATGATCCCTCTACACTGTGACAGCCTTGGATATTTGTAGACAGCTATTAAGTCTCCTCTTAGCCTTCTTTTTTTGCAAGCTAAACATTCCCAGATCCTTTAACTGTTCCTTCTAGGACATACTTAGCAGTCCGCTCACCATTCTGGTCGCTCTTCTTTGAACTTGCTGCAGTTTTTCAATGTCTTTTTTAAAATGTGGTGCCCAAAACTAGACACAGTATTCCAGATGAGGCCTGTACCAAGGAGGAGCATAGGGGATAATTACTTCACATGATCTAGACTCTATGCTTCTCTTATTACATCCTAGAACTGTGTTTGCCTTTTTTGCTGCTGCATCACACTGTTGACTCATGTGCAGTCTGTGATCTATTAGTATTCCCAAGTCTTTTTCACACGTGTTGTTGCTTAGTTCTATTCCTCCCATTCTGTAGATGTAATTTTCGTTTTTCATTTTTGTTTTTCTTCCCAGATGTAGAATGTCGCATTTCTCCCTGTTAAATACCATTATATTATTCACTGACAATTGTTTAAGCTTTTCTAGGACAGGACAGAGCCTTTTGGTACCCCACTTGAACCACTTTTCCAAGAGGATGTGCAACCATTTATTACCACTCTGAGTACAATCACTGAGCCAGTTATGAATCCACCTAACCGTGGCCTTGTGAATCCCATACTTGGTCATTTTTTCAATAAGGATAGTGTGAGATAAATTAATCAAATGCTTTGCTGAAGTTGAGATATACTATATCGACCAAATTTCCCTGATCCACCCAGTCAGTGATTCCATCATAGAAGAAAATTAGATTAATCTGGCATGACTTGTTTGCTACAAACCCACGTTTACCCAAGTACTTACATATATGCTGGAATTTGTTCAAAGATCTTTCCTGGTATAGAAGTATGACTCACTGGCTTGTAATTTCCTGGCTCTGTCTCCTTTCCTTTTTTGAAGATAGGGACAACATTTGACCTTCTCCAACCTTCTGGGACTTTTCCTGTTTTCCAGGATTTTTCAAAGATTCTGGCTAGTGGTTCTGCAATTTCCTCTGCTAACTGTTTCAGTACCCTAAATTCATGTAAATTAGCTCAGTGTTCCCTCACCATCTCTCTGTTTATAGATAGTGTGGATTCTTTTATTCCTTCAATGGCACCATGAAGATCAGTTGATGTTACAATTGCTTTTTTAGAGAACACAGATGCAAAATAGGAATGTAAAAGTTCGGCTTCTCAACATCATTTTTGGTCACTTCACCCTTTTCATCCTGTAAAAATCCTATAGCATCTTTGACTTTTCTTTTGCTTTTGACATATCCCCAAAATCCTCTTTTATTACTTACTTCACTACTGGCTTCTAATTCTTTCCCTGCAGACTGCATTATATTCTACTTTAGGTATGCCCCCCTCGTTCCATTTGATATACATTTCATTTTTTCCTTTTTAAGCTTTTTAAGAAGTGATTAAGTTCTGTGTTCATCCACACTGGTCTCTTGAAATGCATTCAATTCTTCTTTATTTTCGTTATTGTTACTGATTGAGCAGTGAGAATTTCATTTTGAAAAATCTCCCATGATCACAATGCCGTAAAATTTTCAGAACAGAGACACCTGATGTAAAAAGAAAGAGTTCATCCATATCTTCAGTCTGTCCAGGTGGCCCATAGTAAACACCTACACCTGTTCTTCTCTCCTTGAATTCTTATCCAAACGGGTTCTACAGTCTCTGAAGCTTTGATCTGTGTGGAGATAAACATTTTCCTAATAAAATGTAACACCTCCTCCCTTCTTGTTAATCCTGTTTCTAATAAATAAGTTTCTTCCTGTGTTAGCAGCTCCAATTCCTCTTGTTTCCTCTGTTTCCTATGCTATGTACATTGGTACAAGCTAGTTCAATATGTCATTGGCATATTACCAAACAGAATTATTCACTGACCCGGTGGATAGATAACATTACAGTACTGTGGGGACTGATATCAAATGGCAAATAACAGCTATTCATCAATTAACAAATATCAACTATCCTACAAGAAAACACCATAAAAATCAGGAAAATATGAATACAAGCAAAATGATACCCACATACCATATCCCACCATCACAACTTATCCCTCCGCCTGTTCCACTCATTGATCACTCTGTCAAAAAGTTTTTTCTAATATCTAATCTGTGTCTCTATTTGCTGATGTTTGTTAGCCAAGGTAGCTAGCGGGGTAAGACGGTCTCTGACCTCTAGAACATATGGAATGATGGGCATTCTGGTGTCTGTGATATCTCCCTCCACTTGTTCTTTCAGAAGAGCGTGAGACCCACGGAGGTTCCGGCCAAACAGATTGCTCCTCGGTGAAGTCCGGATGTCGTGCTGCTTGAAGGTCCTGTAGTCGGGTGTCTGCTCCCACAAAATAGTGAAAATATATCGTAGCACTACCGTGATGGTGCACAAGTAGGTTTCCCAACCAAAATACCGTGAATAGATAAACTTGGCACTCAGCTTTTAGAAGATTAATTCCAGATTTATTGCAGTCAAAAACAGATGGAAACGTTTCGGTCCAACAAGGGCCTTCCTCAATCTAACAGCAACATAGAGTATATTGCAATATATTACAAAGAAAATTGAAAATATAACTTGAAACAAAACAAAAGCAAAAATAAAAATGATATACATATATACATTCCTATGTCCAATGGACCTATCCAGAAAAAATTAGCAAGGAGGAGAGCATCCATGGTGAATTAAATTCTATTAAGTAGAGGATGTACTTAGGGTGTGATAAAGAAGAGTTCCAATACTTACCCGACTGCTTGTGGCGAGGGAATAGTGTGAAAAAAGGCAGTTTGCCTAAGAGGAAGATAAAGTGCTGTATTGTTTATGTAATCCTATACTATCATAGGTAAAATATCACAAATTATGTTATGGACCATATAATATCATAGGTATAAATGTTGGCCACTAGATACCTTAGTGGAGGAGAGTTCCTCTTATGACTTAATTATTTGCGTTCCTAGGTGGTTATCCCTAATAATGTGATATTTTACCTAGGATAGTATAGGATTACATAAACAATACAGCACTTTATGAAGCAGCAACACCATTGTTAAGATCCAACTCTCAGGTTGGCAATAGAATCCCCTTTGTTCATACATACCATCCTTTTGTTGAAATACTCCACAAGACAATTAGACAACATTGGGGACTTCTTGGCAAAGCCCATCCTGAGGTACCCGAGTTCCAAAACCCTTTTCTTCCATGTTACAAAAGGGCACCTAATCTCCGCGATGATCTGGTGAGAGCAGACATAGGTGTTAACAGACAAGTACAAACCCAGAGATTCTTATCTACACCCAAAACGGGTACATTCCCTTGCCTTCAATGTAATCAATGTCACAATGTCATGAAAGGGAACACCATATATCATCCCCATTCCGGTAAAAGATATAACATAAAGTGTTATGCTACCTGTAACTCAACCTTCGTTGTCTATTTAATCAAGTGCCCATGTGGCCTCCTCTATGTGGGAGAAACCACGCAGGCCATTAAAGAAAGGATCTCTAAACACAAAAGTACAATTAGGTGCAAAAATTTACTCCTTCCAATACCGTCCCATTTCATCGCCAAGGGTCACCAGATCTCGCAATTGAAATTTCAAATAATAGAACAGGTTCGTGCACCCAGACGAGGGGGAGACAGAATACGCCTCCTGAAGAAACGGGAGGCGTACTGGATACATGAGTTACAGACCCTTTCACCTAAGGGTCTGAACAGAGAATATGATTTGTACTCCTTTATTTAAGAACATTTTTTCTGTATACATCTGTAGGTAGATATTGGGTATGAAACAGAAAACATAAAGTGTTCATACTGTTATATTCTACTGATAAATTCATGTGGGCTTATATTCTTAAGATTTGTATGCCTTAGTAACTCTCCTATACATGATACTATTTCTGATTATGAAATAATTTTCCTACAATTCTCCAGCACGATATGTACTATATGTGCGATTTGTGATTATTGATCTAACTCTGTTTTTCCTTTATTACAGAGTCGTTTATATTGATTCTCTCGTCTAGAACCCACACCTTTGGACCCCCTTACCCGACTGCATTCCAGCACCCTTTATTATTTTTCTTCTTTATTTTCTTATATGTAATTTACTATTTGCAAATAAATATCTTTCATTCACAATATCCTCTTGTCATGTATAGTGTACAGTTCCTATAGCGTCTTGTGCTTGGGTGCGAGGAAAACACAGGAGACATAGGTTGATATGAAATGACTTGTATTACTTCATACAAGCATGCTGAAAAGTTCACACAGTTTGCAGGAACAGCAACAGGAGACACAGCAGGCCAGAGTAACTTCAAGCACTACAATAAATCTCCAAAGCAGGTTCAGGATCTCTTCTCTGTACCGTAATTCCTCTGCAAACATGGATTCACCAAACAGCAGGTTTCCAGAGTCCAAAAGTGTTCCAAGGTTCCTCAGTAGGGACTAGCTGGAGTACAAGTCCAAGGCTTCCAGGAGTCAGGTCACAGACTGACTGAAGCTTGATACAGGAGCACTGATTGTTCAGCTGAGGCTGCTTAAGAAGCAAGAGGGAAGAATCAGGGCGGGAACATGAAAACTGGAAACTCCATATTAACTGAGGGCAAGAGCTGCAGAAAGACAGAAAGCAAAATGGCCGACGGAAAACTGAGTTTCAAGGAACATGTCAACAGAGACAAAGAACCTTACATTACTCCCCCCTTAGGGACAACCTCCGGATGACCTCAGACCAGGCTTGTCAGGGTACCTCTGATGAAACTGGCGGAGCAGGCGAGGAGCATTTACATTATTGACTGGTTCCCATGAGTTGTCCTCCACTGGGTAGCCCTGCCATTTAATCAAATATTGCAACTGATTTCTGTACAACCTGGAATCTAGAATCCTTTCCACCATAAATTCTTCCTGACCATCGACCAGCACTGGGTCAGGGCAAGGAGAAGAACGTCCAGGAAACGTATTGGGTGTTGCAGCCTTTAGTAGGGATACATGAAAGACAGGGTGGATTCTCATAGTTCTGGGCAGTTGAAGACGACAAGCAACAGCACTTATAATCTTATTGATCTTATAAGGTCCAATGTACTTATGTCCCAATTTAGACGATGGAATCTTTAATTTAAGATTTCTGGTTGACAGCCAGACCAAATCTCCTACCTTGAAAGCTGGTGCAGGTTTACGAAATTTATCTGCGGCTTTCTTGTACCTTTCCTGAGCCAATTCTAGATTTTCCTTTAGAAGATCCATATTCTTTTGTAAAGAAGTGATTCTTTCAGCCACTGCCGGCAAGGGTGTATCTATGGGAAATCGAGGAAGAATGTTAGGATGATAACCTAGATTGGAGTAAAAAGGAGACTGCTTAGTGGAGGCGCTCTGAGAGTTGTTATAAGAGAACTCAGCCAGTGGAAGTAGATCCACCCAATCATCCTGTAGGTGGCAGATAAAACAGCGGAGATACTGCTCCAGGGTCTGATTGGTTCGTTCTGTCTGTCCATTAGTCTGGGGATGAAAAGCAGAAGAAAGGTTTACTTTAATGTCCAATGCTGCACAGAAATTTTGCCAAAACCTTGAAGTGAATTGCACCCCTCGATCCGAAATGACCTCATCCGGTACTCCATGTAAGCGAAACACATTCTTAATCATCAAGTCTGATGTCTGTTTTGCAGTGGGTAAGCCGACACAAGGGATAAAATGAGCTGCCTTTGTTAGACGGTCAACCACCACTAGAATGGTGTTCTTCCCTTGAGAGGTTGGTAACTCCACAATGAAGTCCATAGAAATGGATCCCCACGGGCGGGACGGGGTGGGAAGAGGTTGCAACAGACCAGTTGGTGAGGAGCGAGGTGTTTTGCATCTTGCACAGACTTCACATGAAGTGACATAGTTTAAGACATCTTTCCTGTAAGTGGGCCACCAAAAGAAACGAGAAAGAAATTCTTGTGTCTTTAGAATTCCCCTATGCCCGGCTATCTTGGAATCGTGGATGAGTTGCAATACTCTCAATCTGACTGTTTCAGGTATATACAGACGTTGTCCCTGAATCCACACACCATTCTTAAAGACAAGACTTACGTCCCTTGGGGGTTGAGCCAACAAAGAATCCGCATGGTATGCTTCCTTGATGTCCTTAAGTAGGTCTTGATTATGAATCACTCCCAGGAATCTAGAGTCAGGAAGAATAGTCTTAGGAGGAGTAAGTGGACGTGTCTCTGCTGAATGAATCCTAGAGAGTGCATCAGCCTTTCCATTGCGCGATCCTGGTCTATAAGAAATGACAAAATTAAATTGGTTTAGGAAAAGATTCCAGCGAGCCTGGCGAGGAGTCAGGCACTTAGCCGACCTGATAAATTCAAGGTTACGATGGTCTGTCAGGACGACTATTTGCTGTGCAGCTCCCTGAAGAAGGTGTCTCCATTCCTTGAAGGCGGCAATAATGGCCAACAATTCTCTATTGCCCACATCGTAGTTCCTCTCAGCCGAAGACAACTGCTGGGAAAAGAAGGCACAGGGATGCAAGACATTCTTCTCACCTGTTCTCTGAGAGAGTATAGCTCCAACGGCACAGTCTGAAGCATCCACCTCTATTATGAAGGCAAGCTGGGGTTGGGATGTACTAAGATAGGTGCGGTGGTAAATTTATCCTTTAAACAGGAAATGCTTCCTGAGCTTGCGGGGTCCAGGAGAACCTAGACTGTTTCCGGGTAAGTTGGGTGATAGGTGACACTACCTCAGAAAAATTCTTAATGAAACGTCTATAGAAGTTGGCAAACCCGATGAAACGCTGCACCTCCTTCACATTTCTAGGAATTGGCCAATCCTTGATGGCTTGGGTCTTGCTTCCATCCATACTAATCCCTTGCGTAGATAGTACATACCCCAGAAATTGAATTTCGGTCCTATGGAATTCACATTTTTCAAGCTTGATGTAGAGATGGTTTTGTCTTAGGCGTTCTAAGACCATTCTCACATGACATGATGTTCCTCTGTGGAGTTAGAAAAAATTAGAATATCATCCAGATAAATCACCACAAATGTATCTAGGAGATCCCTGAAGATATCATTCACGAAGTGTTGGAAAGTGGCTGGGGCGGTACTCAGACCAAAAGGCTGTCATGTGTGCATCGCCACGAAGATCGTCGCGGTTGCACATTCTGACTTCTCACAGCTGAGTTGCTGTTTCTTTGTGTTTGGCAGTTAGGGAGTTAATTCTGTCTGTGCTCAGTTCTGGGACTGGGTGCAGTTTCTCCCGGCTGCAATTAATTATTTGTTGATTGGTTTCCTTTAAATCTCTGGTTGTCTGTGTTGGGAGTTGCCAGTGAAATTCTTCATGCAGACCACAGATAGGATTGTATCTGTATAGACTTAAGTTAAAGAGCTCCTTAGTTGTTTTAAGCTCACCTTGCTTAGAGTTTAATATCCCAGATCATTTATGTTCCTTCTGTGTTTGAGTGTGTATGCAAGTCTGTGTTTTCTCCAGTCTGTCCTATATGTCTAATCTGTGTATTTAGCAGAGATCAGCCCATATCCCTTTGGTGGTAATCAGAATCCTTCTTAGGACTGATTACAGGGTTCAGGACTGATAGGAGACAGGGTTAGGCTGGAGACTTGGACCTCTGAACCATTATCAGTACCTCCAAGGTGAGGGATTAGTTAGGACCCCAGTTTAGGGTCAGGTTAGACCCCCGGTCCGCCTCTTTCCTGTGACAGTGTATCAAGTCCTCAAGATTAACCCTGAGTTCAACGGATATCGTGTCAGGTAAATCTATTCTATACTTACATGCTGATGTTGCTAATCTATATGTTGTATAGAGTGTTGTTCTTTTAAGAATAGTTTACTGACATCGTACACATATCATAAGACCGCGTGACATTTTCACTGGCCTATAAAATTATTCCCAGTTGCCATGGATCCAGTAGCCCAGCTGGCTCTGCAGTTGCAGGGATTATCCATGGAGCTGACGGACATTAAGTCCAAAGTTTTGTCTCCCTCGGAGCAAACCAGATTTGAACCTAAAGTAGCTCTCCCGGACAGGTTCACTGGTGGGCGAGACAAATTTTTTACCTTCAGGGAAGCATGTAAATTGTATTTTCGGCTTCGGCCTCGATCATCAGGGAGTGAAGAGCAGAGAGTGGGAATTGTTATCTCGCTCCTACAAGGGGACCCTCAATCCTGGGCCTTCTCCCTTCCTCCGGGATCCCCGGCTCTACAGTCAGTAGATCGATTTTTTACTGCCCTGGGTTTGGTATATGATGACCCAGATCGGGTCTCTCTTGCTGAGACAAAATTACGTAAGATACAGCAGGGAGATCGTCCGGCGGAGGAATTTGCTTCTGAGTTCCGTAGATGGGCCACAGATACTCAGTGGAATGACCCAGCTCTTAGAAGCCAGTTTTGTCATGGGCTTTCTGACAAATTAAAGGACGTTTTGGCTCAGTATGATTCTCCTCCATCACTGGAGGCTGCTATGGCCCTAGCTATCCGTACTGATAGACGGCTCCGGGAGAGGTGCGAGGTAACTCCGCCCCCTGTTGTTACTCCACCTACTACTAAAGTCCCTTATGTTGAGGTTCCCCTTGTCTGTTCGGAGGAGCCTATGCAGTTGGGAGGGACATCATTTCGTAGGAGGGGATTGGCGGTACGCCGCAGGACTAGAAGGTGTTTCTTCTGCGGGAAAGAGGGACATTTTGTTGAGGGATGTCCATCCCGTGCCTTGTTGAGCAAAAAGTCGCCGGAAAACTGTTAATCCCAGGTTGTGTGGTGGACGACAACCTGGGAGTATGTATTTCGTCCGCCAGTTCTTCTCAGTTCCTTGTACCAGTGGAGGTGGTGGTTGGTACGAGAGTGGAGAGATTTTCTGTTCTTCTTGATAGTGGGTCCGGGGGTAATCTGGTTGACGCTCAGTTTGCTCAGGCTCAAGGTATGCATCTGAGTGTATTGGTCAAACCGATCCCTATATTCTCCATTGACGCCAGGCCTCTCGGCCAAGGTAGCTTTGTTCATGAGGTTCATAGCATTGACCTTCGGGTAGGGGCAATACATAGGGAACTATTATCTTGTTATGTGTTGGAGGGTCTACCTACTCCTATTGTGTTGGGACTTCCTTGGTTGGTTAAACATAACCCTGTGATTAATTGGCAGTCCAGAGATATAAGCCAATGGGGTGAGTTTTGCAAAAGTAACTGCATGAACACAGTCATCAGTGCGGTCGTGCCTAGTACTTTGCCTCCTTTTTTGGAGGACTTTGGGGATGTGTTCTCTGAGGAGGGGTGTCAGGAGTTGCCTCCTCATCGCGTGTATGACTGCTCTATTAATTTACTTCCTGATGCTAAGTTACCTAAAGCTAGGTTATATAACCTTTCTGGTCCTGAGAGGCAGGCTATGAAAGATTATATTTCGGAAAGTCTGGCCAAAGGGCATATTAGACCTTCATCTTCCCCAGTGGCCGCGGGGTTCTTCTTTGTGAAGAAAAAAGATGGAGGCCTACGCCCTTGCTTGGATTTCCGCGAACTTAATCGGATTACTGTTCGAGATCCGTATCCACTCCCTCTGATTCCTGATCTCTTCAATCAAATTGTTGGCGCCAAATGGTTCTCTAAATTGGATCTCAGGGGGGCGTATAATCTGATTAGGATAAAAGAGGGGGATGAGTGGAAAACGGCGTTTAACACGCCGGAGGGACATTATGAGAACCTTGTCATGCCTTTTGGTCTGACTACTGCACCAGCAGTATTCCAACATTTTGTTAATGACATTTTTCGTCATCTGGTGGGGCTGTTTGTGGTCGTATATTTGGATGACATTTTAATTTACTCACCAGATCTTGTGTCTCACCAGGAGCATGTGAGACAGGTGTTGCAGATCTTGCGAGACAATAAACTATACGCCAAACTGGAAAAGTGTGTATTCGCCGTACAGGAACTTCAGTTTTTGGGTTTCTTGGTGTCAGCCTCCGGTTTCCGTATGGACCCTGAAAAGGTGAGAGCAGTGCTTGAATGGGATCAGCCAGAGGATCTTAAGGCTCTGCAGCGTTTTCTGGGGTTTGCTAACTACTACCGGAAATTTATTTGTAATTTCTCATCTGTTGTCAAACCTCTCACTGACATGACAAGAAAAGGGACGGATTTTTCTAAATGGTCGGACAAAGCTTGCCAAGCTTTTTCCTCTTTGAAAAAAATGTTTTGCTTCGGCACCCGTTCTCATCCAACCAGATGCATCACAGCCGTTCGTTGTGGAGGTGGACGCGTCTGACGTAGGGGTGGGTGCAATATTGTCCCAGGGTCCGTCCCCTGGTAAATGGCATCCGTGCGCTTTCTTTTCTAAAAAATTGTCGTCCGCCGAAAGGAATTATGATATCGGCAATAGGGAACTTTTGGCCATTAAGTTGGCTTTTGAAGAATGGCGTCACTTTTTGGAGGGGGCAGTCCACCCGGTCACCGTCATTACTGATCACAAGAACCTGCTGTATTTGGAATCTGCTAAGCGTCTGAATTCCAGACAAGCTCGATGGTCGTTGTTTTTTACCAGGTTTAATTTTGTTGTCACTTATCGCCCTGGATCTAAGAATGTTAAGGCGATGCCTTGTCTCGCAGTTTCCCAGGGGCCGGGAAAATGGATGACCCGATTCCTATCCTTCAGGAGGGGGTGGTAGTGTCGGCTGTATGTTCTGAGCTTGAGGAGGAGGTGTTAGAGGCTCAGGGGGACGCCCCTGCAGGACCTCCAGGGAGACTGTTTGTCCCAAATCAGTTGAGACAAAAGGTTATTGAGGCACATCATAATTCTGCTTTAGCAGGACATCCAGGGAGTAAGGCTACTTTAGATCTCCTTTCTCGCCGGTTTTGGTGGCCTAACGTTAATAAAGATGTTTTAACTTTTGTCGCGTCCTGTGGGGTTTGTGCTTTGCTCTAAGACCCCTCATACCCGTCCGTCTGGGACCCTCTTACCCTTGAAACTTCCGGAGCGTCCATGGACTCATTTGTCTATGGACTTCATCACGGACCTTCCTCAGTCGTCAGGGAAGACTGTCATACTGGTGGTTGTTGACAGGTTCAGTAAGATGGCACATTTCATTGCTCTTCCTGCCCTCCCTAATGCTAAAACTCTGGCGCAGGTGTTCATTGGGGAGATTGTGAGACTTCATGGGTTGCCTTCTGATGTGGTGTCAGATAGGGGGTCTCAGTTTGTGTCCAAGTTTTGGAGGGCATTTTGTTTACGTCGGGGGATGCAATTGTCATTTTCCTCGGCTTTTCATCCGCAGACCAATGGTCAGACAGAGCGTCTGAATCAAAGCCTAGAGACTTATCTTCGGTGTTTTGTCTCAGAGAACCAGGAGGACTGGTCTTCTTTCTTGCCTCTGGCAGAGTTCGCTCTTAACAACAGGCGGAGCGAGTCCACTGGTAAGTCCCGTTTTTTGGGGCATATGGTTTTCATCCCCAGTTTTGTACATTCAATGGGGGGGGCCCTTCTGGGGTTCCTGAGGAGGAGCGTTTCTCGTCGTCACTTGCTTCGTGTGGAGAGGTGTATTGAATAATCTGAGTGCTATGGGGAACCGTTATAAACGTATGGCTGATAGGAGGAGAGTTTCTGGTCCAGATCTTAATGTGAACGATCTGGTATGGTTGTCTACCAGGAATATAAAACTTAAAGTTCCCTCCTGGAAGCTGGGCCCCAGATTCATCGGGCCGTACAGGATCAGTTCCATAATTAATCCTGTGGCATTTCGTCTGGACCTCCCTCCTACGTTTAAAATTCCACAATGTGTTCCACAAGTCATTACTTAAGAGGTACGTGGCACCAGTCATACCATCACCTCTACCTCCTCCTCCAGTGGTGGTCAATGGTAACTTGGAGTTTCAAGTGTCAAAGATCATTGACTCACGTCTGAATCGCCGGTCCCTTCAGTACTTGGTGCATTGGAAGGGGTATGGTCCAGAGGAGAGGACGTGGGTTCCTGCGTCTGACATTAACGCAGATCGTTTGGTGCGGACCTTCCACAGAACTCACCCGGGCAAACCTGGCCCTGAGGGTCCGGAGGCCCCTCGTAGAAGGGGGGGTACTGTCATGTGTGCATCGCCACGAAGATCGTCGCGGTTGCACATTCTGACTTCTCACAGCTGAGTTGCTGTTTCTTTGTGTTTGGCAGTTAGGGAGTTAATTCTGTCTGTGCTCAGTTCTGGGACTGGGTGCAGTTTCTTCCCGGCTGCAATTAATTATTTGTTGATTGGTTTCCTTTAAATCTCTGGTTGTCTGTGTTGGGAGTTGCCAGTGAAATTCTTCATGCAGACCACAGATAGGATTGTATCTGTATAGACTTAAGTTAAAGAGCTCCTTAGTTGTTTTAAGCTCACCTTGCTTAGAGTTTAATATCCCAGATCATTTATGTTCCTTCTGTGTTTGAGTGTGTATGCAAGTCTGTGTTTTCTCCAGTCTGTCTTATATGTCTAATCTGTGTATTTAGCAGAGATCAGCCCATATCCCTTTGGTGGTAATCAGAATCCTTCTTAGGACTGATTACAGGGTTCAGGGACTGATAGGAGACAGGGTTAGGCTGGAGACTTGGACCTCTGAACCATTATCAGTACCTCCAAGGTGAGGGATTAGTTAGGACCCCAGTTTAGGGTCAGGTTAGACCCCCGGTCCTCCTCTTTCCTGTGACAGTGTATCAAGTCCTCAAGATTAACCCTGAGTTCAACGGATATCGTGTCAGGTAAATCTATTCTATATTTACATGCTGATGTTGCTAATCTATATGTTGTATAGAGTGTTGTTCTTTTAAGAATAGTTTACTGACATCGTACACATATCATAAGACCGCGTGACAGTCTGCTTCATCCAACAAATCCTTGGAATAGTACTACCCAATTAATCGTCCTATGGATCCATTCAAGTTATGTAAGATGTTGTCTAGCGTTCAAGACATCTCACATGTCTGATTCCTGTGAGTTAGAAAAATAGAATACTCCAGATAACACCACAATTACTAGATCCGAATTCATCACAAGTGTTGGAAAGTGGCTGGGCGGTACTCAGACAAAGGCATAACTAATTTCAAGTTCCATAGGTGACTGAAGCAGTCTTCCATTCATCCCAGGTCTAATACGACCAAAGTTATAGGCCCCACGAGATCAGTTTAGAGAAAATTTTGGCATGCCGCACTCTCTCCAACAACTCAGGGATTAAAGGCAATGGATAACGGTTTCTAATAGTAACCTTATTGAGTTCCCTATAATCTATGCAGGGTCTCAGAGATCCATCTTTCTTCTTCACAAAGAAGATGGGTGCACCTGCGGGAGATGAAGAGGGGCGTATGAAGCCCTTGGCTAAATTTTCGTCTATATAATCCTTCAAAGCTTTTAGCTCGGGCCCCGCTAGGGGGTAGATCTTACCAAAAGGTATCTCGGCTCCAGGCAATAATTCAATTGGACAATCATATGGACGGTGAGGAGGAAGCTGATCAGCGTTCTTCTTGTCACATAAATCCACATAGTCCTGGTATACAGCTGGTAGTTCAGGGACTGACATGGTTCCTTTAGGAACAGAGCAAGCTGAAACTCCTTGACTCATCTGTTTCTCCGGAAAGTGTAATTCCTTGGTCTCCCATTAATCGTAGGATTCTGCGCCTGCAGCCATGGTAGCCCTAGAATAATGGGAAAGTGGGGAGAAGAGATAAGCAAAAAAGACATTTTCTCCTGATGATCTTTACCCATAAGGACCCTCAAAGGCTCTGTTTCTTGATCCACTGGTCCAGAAGTCAGTAGAGAGCCATCCACAGTCTCCATCTGTACTGGAGTAGCCTTCTTCACTGAACGTATCCCCTGTTTCAGAGCAAAGGAGATATCCATAAAATTTCCACTTGCTCCTGAGTCGATCATAGCAGAGCTAGACACCCAGACTGAGTCAACCCAGAGTTTGATGGAAAGGAAGCAATGAGAATTGTTTCTTTTACAACTCAGCTGGGACACCGCTGAGGAAACTTGAAAAATTGCAGCGTTTATACCGTCATCGTCCCCAGAACTAACAGAGTTTAAGTCCAGAGAAATCAAGATCTCTTGCAGCAGATCTCTCTGGAGCCTGAGGCTCGGACATGACAGAGCTCCTCTCGCAACACTCACAGTGAATGACTGCTGCAGTAGTCTTACGAGAACGGCTGGGGCAGTTTATAATGAAGTGCCCTGACTTACCACAGTAGAAACATAGATTTTCCTTTATACGATGTTCTTTGCGTGCATCACTAACCCGTCTTTGTAAAGAGTCCACCTGCATGGGTTCAGGTTCTGGTTCCCTTGTGATCTACTCAAAGGTTCCTTAGCTGAGGAGGAGGTAGGAAAAGGTTAGTGCGATTATTTTCGAACCATCTCTCTTGTCTGCGTTCAGTCAGACGAGCATCAATACGGATACAATAGTTAATAAAGTCACCTAACGCAGTGGGAGGGTCGGCACGAGCAAGTTCATCCTTAATCAGTGGAGACAACCCTTTCCGAAAAATAGATTTTTTAGCGGAAGTGTCCCAAGTGGTATCAAGAGCCCATCTCCTGAAATCCAGGGCATATTCGGCTACTGAACGCTTACCTTGGCGCAAAGTTAACATGGCTGCTTCAGCTGTTGCACCTCGATTGGGGTCATCAAACACCTGCCCCATGGCTGAAATAAAAGCATCAAGGTGATTCAAACAATCATCCTCAGTCTCAATCAGAGGGTTTGCCCACATCAAAGCCTTATTGGTAAGCAACATGATTATAGTAAGCACTTTGGATCGTTCAGTGGGAAATTGTGAAGCATGTGCAGAGAAAAATAAATTGCATTGATTAATAAATCCCCTGAATTTCTCACGTTCACCGCCAAAACGAAAAGGAGGTAATTTGGGGATCCCAGAACTCGGGGTTATGGCAGGAGCCTGGGCTCGTTCCTCTAGAGCCTCAATCCTGGCTCGCAATTCCTGGGTAGTCTGTCCAAACACTTGCAAATTATGATTAGTGAGGTCCTGTAGGCTTGCAAAACGGGTTTTTAAAGTCTGTACATCTGTCACGCTGTCTAATGATATGTATACAATGTCAGTAAACTATTAATACAGGAACAACACTCTATACAACAACTAGTATAGCAACATCAGCATGTAAGTATAGAATAGATTTACCTGACACGATATCTGCTGAACTCAGGGTTAATCTTGAGGACTTGATGAGCTGAAACAGGAAAGAGGTGGACCGGGATCTAACCTGACCCTAAACTGGGGTCCTAACTAATCCCTCACCTTGGAGGTACTGATAATGGTTCAGAGGTCCAAGTCTCCAACCTAACCCTGTCTCCTATCAGACCCTGAACCCTGTAATCAGTCCTAAGAAGGATCCTGACTACCACCAAAGGGATATGGGCTGATCTCAGCTAAATACACAGATTAGACATATAAGACAGACAGGATAACACTCGCTTGCATACACACTCAAACACCAAAGGAACATAAATGGTCTGGGAAATAAACTCTAACCAAGTTGAGCTTAGAACAACTAAGGAGCTCACAACTAAAGTCTATACAGATTCATTCCTATCTGTGGTCTGCATGAAGGTTTCACTGGCAACTCCCCAAGCAGACAACCAGGAATTTAAAGGAAACCAATCAACAAATAATCAATTGCAGCCGGGAGAAACTGCACCCAGTCCCAGCACCGAGCACAGACAGAATTAACTCCCTAGCTGCCAAACACAAAGAAACAGCAGATCAGCTGTGAGAAGTCAAAATGTGCAACCGCGACGATCTTCGTGGCAATGCACACATGACAGTACCCCCCTTCTACGAGGGGCCTCCGGACCCTCAGGGCCAGGCCTGCCCGGGTGAGTTCTGTGGAAGGTCCGAACCAAACGATCTGCGTTAACATCAGACGCAGGGACCCACGTCCTCTCCTCTGGACCATACCCTTCCAATGCACCAAGTACTGAAGGGACCGGCGATTCAGACGTGAGTCAATGATCTTTGATACTTGAAATTCCAAGTTACCATTGACCAACACAGGAGGAGGAGGTAGAGGTGACGGTATGACTGGTGCCACATACCTTTTAAGTAATGACTTGTGGAACACATTATGAATTTTAAACGTAGGAGGGAGGTCCAGACGAAATGCCACAGGATTAATTATGGAACTGATCCTGTACGGCCCGATGAATCTGGGACCCAGTTTCCAGGAGGGCACCTTAAGTTTTATATTCCTGGTAGACAACCATACCAGATCGTTCACATTCAGATCTGGACCAGAAACTCTCCTCCTATCAGCCATACGTTTGTAACGGTTCCCCATCGCACTCAGATTATTCAATACACCTCTCCACACAGAAGCAAGTGACGACGAGAAACGCTCCTCCTCAGGAACCCCAGAAGGGCCCCCCCATTGAAAGTACAAAACTGGGGATGGAAACCATATGCCCCAAAAAACGGGACTTACCAGTGGACTCGCTCCGCCTGTTGTTAAGAGCGAACTCTGCCAGAGGCAAGAAAGAAGACCAGTCCTCCTGGTTCTCTGAAACAAAACACCGGAGATATGTCTCTAAGCTCTGATTCAGACGCTCTGTCTGACCATTGGTCTGCGGATGAAAAGCCGAGGAAAATGACAATTGCATCCCCCGACGTAAACAAAATGCCCTCCAAAATTTGGACACAAACTGAGACCCCCTATCTGACACCACATCAGAAGGCAACCCATGAAGTCTAACGATCTCCCTAATGAACACCTGCGCCAGAGTTTTAGCATTAGGGAGTGCAGGAAGAGCAACGAAATGTGCCATCTTACTGAACCTGTCAACAACCACCAGTATGACAGTATTCCCTGACGACGGAGGAAGGTCCGTAATGAAGTCCATAGATAAATGAGTCCATGGACGCTCCGGAAGTTTCAAGGGTAAAAGGGTCCCAGACGGACGTGTATGAGGGGTTTAGAGCGAGCACACACCCCACATGACGCGACAAAAGTTATAACATCTTTATTAGCATTAGGCCACCAAAACCGGCGAGAAAGGAGATCTAAAGTAGCCTTACTCCCTGGATGTCCCGCTAGAGCAGAATTATGATGTGCCTCAATAACCTTTTGTCTCAACAGATTTGGGACAAACAGTCTCCCTGGAGGTCCTGCAGGGGCGTCCCCCTGAGCCTCTAACACCTCCTCCTCAAGCTCAGAAAATACAGCTGACACTACCACCCCTCCTGAAGGGTAGGACTCGGGTCATCCGTTTTCCCGGCCCCTGGGAAACTGCGAGACAAGGCATCAGCCTTTACATTCTTAGACCCCGGGCGATAAGTGACGACAAAATTAAACTGGTAAAAAACAAACAACGACCATCGAGCTTGTCTGGAATTCAGACGCTTAGCGGATTCCAAATACAACAGGTTCTTGTGATCAGTAATAACGGTAACCGGGTGGACTGCCCCCTCCAAAAAGTGACGCCATTCTTCAAAAGCTAACTTAATGGCCAAAAGTTCCCTATTGCCGATATCATAATTCCTTTCGGCGGACGACAATTTCTTAGAAAAGAAAGCGCACGGATGCCATTTACCAGGGGACGGACCCTGGGACAATATAGCACCCACCCCTACGTCAGACGCATCCACCTCCACAATGAACGGCTGAGATGCATCTGGTTGAATGAGAACGGGTGCCGAAGCAAAACATTTCTTCAAAGAGGAAAAGGCTTGGCAAGCTTTGTCCGACCATTTAGAAAAATCCGTCCCTTTTCTTGTCATGTCAGTGAGAGGTTTGACGACAGATGAGAAATTACAAATAAATTTCCGGTAGTAGTTAGCAAACCCCAAAAAACGCTGCAGAGCCTTAAGATCCCCTGGCTGATCCCATTCAAGCACTGCTCTCACCTTTTCAGGGTCCATACGGAAACCGGAGGCTGACACCAAAAAACCCAAAAACTGAAGTTCCTGTACGGCAAATACACACTTCTCCAGTTTGGCGTATAGTTTATTGTCTCGCAAGATCTGCAACACCTGTCTCACATGCTCCTGATGAGACACAAGATCTGGCGAGTAAATTAAAATGTCATCCAAATATACAACCACAAACAGCCCCACAAGGTGACGAAAAATGTCATTAACAAAATGTTGGAATACTGCTGGTGCAGTAGTCAGACCAAAAGGCATGACAAGGTTCTCATAATGTCCCTCCGGCGTGTTAAACGCCGTTTTCCACTCATCCCCCTCTTTTATCCTAATCAGATTATACGCCCCCCTGAGATCCAATTTAGAGAACCATTTGGCGCCAACAATTTGATTGAAGAGATCAGGAATAAGAGGGAGTGGATACGGATCTCGAACAGTAATCTGATTAAGTTCGCGGAAATCCAAGCAAGGGCGTAGGCCTCCATCTTTCTTCTTCACAAAGAAGAACCACGCGGCTACTGGGAAGATGAAGGTCTAATATGCCCTTTGGCCAGACTTTCAGAAATATAATCTTTCATAGCCTGTCTCTCAGGACCAGAAAGATTATACAACCTAGCTTTAGGCAACTTAGCATCAGGAAGGAGATTAATAGAGCAGTCATACACGCGATGAGGAGGCAACTCCTGACACCCCTCCTCAGAGAAAACATCCCCAAAATCCTCCAAAAAAGGAGGCAATGTACTAGGCACGACCGCACTGATGACTGTGTTCATGCAGTTGCTTTTGCAAAACTCACCCCATTGGCTTATTTCTCTGGACTGCCAATTAATCACAGGGTTATGTTTAACCAACCAAGGAAGTCCCAACACAATGGGAGTAGGTAGACCCTCCAACACATAACAAGATAATTGTTCCCTATGTATTGCCCCTACCCGAAGGTCAATGTTATGAACCTCATGAACAAAGCTACCTTGGCCGAGAGGCCTGGCGTCAATGGAGAATATAGGGATCGGTTTGACCAATACACTCAGATGCATACCTTGAGCCTGAGCAAACTGAGCGTCAACCAGATTAGCCCCGGAACCACTATCAAGAAGAACAGACAATCTCTCCACTCTCGTACCAACTACCACCTCCACTGGTACAAGGAACTGAGAAGAACTGGCGGATGAAATACATACTCCCAGGTTGTCGTCCACCACACAACCTGGGATTAACAGTTTTCCGGCGACTTTTGGCTCAACAAGGCACGGGATGGACATTCTCCAACAAAATGTCCCTCTTTCCCGCAGAAAAAAACATCTTCTAGTCCTGCGGCGTACCGCCAATCCCCTCCTACGAATGATGTCCCTCCCAACTGCATAGGCTCATCCGAACAGACAAGGGGAGCCTCAACATAAGGGACTTTAGTGGTAGGTGGAGAAACAACAGGGAGTGGGGTTGCCTCACCCCTCCCGAAGCCGTCTATCAGTACGGATAGCTAAGGCCATAGCAGCCTCCAGTGAATGAGGAGACTCATACTGAGCCAAAACGTCTTTTAATTTATCAGAAAGCCCATGACAAAACTGGCTCCTAAGAGCTGGGTCATTCCACTGAGTATCTGTGGCCCATCTACGAAACTCAGAAGCAAATTCCTCTGCAGGACGATCTCCCTGCTGTATCTTACGTAATTTTGTCTCAGCAAGAGAGACCCGATCTGGGTCATCATATACCAATCCCAGGGCAGTAAAAAATTGATCTACAGACAGTAGAGCCGGGGATCCCGGAGGAAGGGAAAATGCCCAGGATTGAGGGTCCCCTTGCAGAAGTGAGATAACAATTCCCACTCTCTGCTCATCACTCCCTGATGATCGAGGCCGAAGCCGAAAATACAATTTACATGCCTCCCGGAAGGTGAAAAATTTGTCTCGCCCACCAGTGAACCTGTCCGGGAGAGCTACTTTAGGTTCAACTCTGGTTTGCTCCAGGGGAGACAAAACTTTGGACTTAATGTCCGTCAGCTCCATGGATAATCCCTGCAACTGCAGAGCCAGCTGGGCTACTGGATCCATGGTAACTGGAGATAATTTTTATGGCCAGTGAAAATGTCACGCTGTCTAATGATATGTATACAATGTCAGTAAACTATTAATACAGGAACAACACTCTATACAACAACTAGTATAGCAACATCAGCATGTAAGTATAGAATAGATTTACCTGACACGATATCTGCTGAACTCAGGGTTAATCTTGAGGACTTGATGAGCTGAAACAGGAAAGAGGTGGACCGGGATCTAACCTGACCCTAAACTGGGGTCCTAACTAATCCCTCACCTTGGAGGTACTGATAATGGTTCAGAGGTCCAAGTCTCCAACCTAACCCTGTCTCCTATCAGACCCTGAACCCTGTGATCAGTCCTAAGAAGGATCCTGACTACCACCAAAGGGATATGGGCTGATCTCAGCTAAATACACAGATTAGACATATAAGACAGACAGGATAACACTCGCTTGCATACACACTCAAACACCAAAGGAACATAAATGGTCTGGGAAATAAACTCTAACCAAGTTGAGCTTAGAACAACTAAGGAGCTCACAACTAAAGTCTATACAGATTCATTCCTATCTGTGGTCTGCATGAAGGTTTCACTGGCAACTCCCCAAGCAGACAACCAGGAATTTAAAGGAAACCAATCAACAAATAATCAATTGCAGCCGGGAGAAACTGCACCCAGTCCCAGCACCGAGCACAGACAGAATTAACTCCCTAGCTGCCAAACACAAAGAAACAGCAGATCAGCTGTGAGAAGTCAAAATGTGCAACCGCGACGATCTTCGTGGCAATGCACACATGACAACATCTGAAAGGATTGTATCAGTCACTCCGCAAAGTTCCTTTATGCGGGCCTCCATCTTCCAGATCTTTTAAGGCAGAGGTGCTGGAAGGAGAAGAGGAAAGGAAAAAAAAAAAAAAAAAAAAACAATAGTGTTTACCTGTGGTAACACTCCAGAGTAAAATTTTAAGGGAATGCGCTCACCTGGAATGGTTGTGAGAAGTCACAACCACTGTCATCACATAAGGTATTAAACGGACATCTGATATCCACAGTCACAGCAGACACGGCTTTCCCAGACCCAGCAGACACTAAACATTGGCTCCTGAATCTTGTCATGTATAGTGTACAGTTCCTATAGCGTCTTGTGCTTGGGTGCGAGGAAAACACATGAGACATAGGTTGAAATGAAATGACTTGTATTACTTCATACAAGCATGCTGAAAAGTTCACACAGTTTGCAGGAACAGCGACAGGAGACACAGCAGGCCAGAGTAACTTCAAGCACTACAATAAATCTCCAAAGCAGGTTCAGGATCTCTTCTCTGTACCGTAATTCCTCTGCAAACATGGATTCACCAAACAGCAGGTTTCCAGAGTCCAAAAGTGTTCCAAGGTTCCTCAGTAGGGAATAGCTGGAGTACAAGTCCAAGGCTTCCAGGAGTCAGGTCACAGACTGACTGAGGCTTGATTCAGGAGCACTGATTGTTCAGCTGAGGCTGCTTAAGAAGCAAGAGGGAAGAATCAGGGCGGGAACATGAAAACTGGAATCTCCATATTAACTGAGGGCAAGAGCTGCAGAAAGACAGAAAGCAAAATGGCCGACGGGAAACTGAGTTTCAAGGAACATGTCAACAAAGACAAAGAACCTTACACCTCTCTTCTCATATATGGCATACTAGAGCTAGACATATTCAGTATAGAGACAGGCCCTCTATAATTACAACCCCTGCTATGATACTCTTTAACCATCTGTTTATTAAACGCTTACCAAGATAAGCATAACTGACTATTACTATTGAATATATTATCTCCTTTTAGCGCTAACATAATGTTGTTCCTCTTAATGCAGTGTGACATGGCTTATGACACATACCCATATTATGCACACTTAGCGCCAAAACATAAATAAACGTATAATAGAACACAGATGTTGTTCTTCACTTTAACCCCTTACTGCCATCAGACGTACTATCCCGTCCATGGTACCTGGGCCCGTATGACCATGGACGGGATAGTACGTCCCAGCGATCGGACACGCTCCCGGGGGGAGCGCAGCCGATCGCGGCCGGGTGTCAGCTGATTATCACAGCTGACACCCGGCACTATGTGTCAGGAGCGGTCACGGACCGCTCCCGGAACATTAACCCCTAGCACACCGCGATCAAACATGATCGCGGTGTACTGGGGGCACAGGGGAGGATCGCGTAGGGTGGGGGCTCCCTGCGCGCCCCCCTGAGACCCTCAGAGCAGCGAGATGTGTCGCGCTGTTCCGAGGGTCCGTCCTCCCTCCAGGTCCCCGGATCCAAGATGGCGCCGGGGCCCTGCAGGGAGGCGGCTTCCTCAGTGCCTGCCGAGAGCAGGCGCTGGGGAAGCCTGCAGCAGTGCCAGAGCGATCGCTGGTGTGACAGAGTGCTGTGCACACTGTCACACCAGCGATATGCTAAAATACAGTGATGTCCCACCCTGGGACAAAGTAAAAAAGTTAAAAAAATAAAAATAAAAAGTGGTAAAAAACATCATAAAAAAAATATATATTCCCCAATAAATTCATTTTTTCCTGTAAATAAAAAAACAAAAACAATAAAAGTACACATATTTGGTATCGTCGCGTCCGTAACGACCCCCCCTATAAAACTGTCCCACTAGTTAACCCCTTTAGTGAACCTCTTAAAAAAAATAAAAAAAAACAAAGCAAAAAATCAATGCTTTATCATCATACCGCCAAACAAAAAGTGGAATAACACGCGATCAAAAAGACGGATATAAATAAACATGGTACCGCTTAAAACGTCATCTTGTCCCGCAAAAAACGAGCCGCCATTCAGCATCATCAGCGAAAAAATAAAAAAGTTATAGCTCACAGAATAAAGCGATGCAAAAATAATAATTTTTTATATAAAATTGGTTTTATTCTATAAAAGCACCAAAACATTAAAAAATGATATAAATGAGGTATCGCCATAATCATACTGACCCGAAGAATAAAACTGCATTATCAATTTTACCACACGCGGAACGGTATAAACGCCTCCCCCAAAAGAAATTCATGAATTGCTGATTTTTGTTCATTCTAACCTCCCAAAAATCGAAATAAAAAGCGATCAAAAAAGTCACGTGCTCAAAAATGG
>JARQOD010000008.1:12571672-12585765 GCA_033576555.1 Oophaga sylvatica
CCTATGGCATTTGACTCCCAGTATCGAGGATCCCAATTCATTTAATCCAAAAATGAATACATACGACATCACAGACACACTAAACGGATACAAGCACACAGAGAATTCACTAATGTATTTAATAATAAGGGAAGACACTGTATGGAATAGAAAAATATGACACTGTATATAATAAGGGAGGACAATATATGTAATAAGAAAAGATGACACTATATATAATAAGTGATGACACTAAATAAAAAGGGACAACAATACATATAATATAATAAAGTACAATGTAAAGGAAGGACACTGTATGTAATAATAGAGCACATTGTATATAAATAAGGACAACAATACAAATAAAATAAAATGTAAGGAAAGATGCTACATACAATGATAAGGATATGCTGGTATTTGTTGTTTCAAAAACATGAAGATTACAACGCTAAGGACCATACAGAGGTTTTAAACAGAATAAACCTTTACATTCAGCATTTCACAGGTGACGTCTTATATGGAGTCTCTTTCTTTTCTTCTCCATCTATTACTGACCTTTATAATAACTCTCCTGGTGCTGACTCGGCTCTGCACTACCTGTTAGTTCAGGTGCCCCTACCATACCTACAAAACAGCAACCATAGAAGTCTACGGATCCATGATACAATGACCATAGAGATTAATGACCATAGATTCTCTATTCAAAAGTTTGCTTTGGGGTACAAACTTTTCTAGCTTTGCCACTTCCAATTAATAAATGATCACGGGGATGGTCTTAAGGGTATGCCACACTAAATAACATCGCTAACGGGATCGCTAAAAAACGTCACTATTTAGCGATCCCGTTAGCGATGTTGTTGTGTGCGGCATCTGTCAGCGACGAGCTCCCTGCTGAGATCCTGCTGTGATCTCGCTCGTCGCTGACATCGTTCCGGACCCTATTTTATCGTCGGCGCTCCCGCTGGGTAATTATTATCGCTGTGTGGCACCTTTTTTAGCGATTTAGCGGTACTTTTGTACCGCTAAAGTCGTTAAGAAGATCGCTAACCGCGATAGCGTCGTTAACTATATCGCTAAGTTAAGCCGCACTTAGCGATATATAAACAATCCCGCTAGCGATCGCATTAGTATGCGTCTTTATCGCTATCGCTAGCGGGATTGTTTAGTGTGGCAGTACCTTTACTCTTTCTTGACAGAATATGTCGGGGGAAAGAATGGGAACTTGTTGGATTTAGACCTTGTCAATCTTTGTTTATGCTTGAGATTAGCTGCAGCCTGACAGGTTTGATAGTTATCAGGTTTCCCTTACCTCACCACCAAGAAAGTTTATCAGTAAAGGGTATGCCACACTAAACAACATCGCTAACGGGATCGTAAAAAACGTCACTATTTAGCGATCCCGTTAGCGATGTTGTTGTGTGCGGCATCTACCAGCGACGTGGCCCCTGCTGAGATCCTGCTGTGATCTCGCTCGTCGCTGGAATCGTTCCGGACCCTATTTTCTCGTCGGCGCCCCCGCTGGTAAGTATATATCGCTGAGTGTGGCACCTTTTCTTAGCGATTTAGCGGTACTTTTGTACCGCTAAAGTCATTAAGGAGATCGCTAACCGCGATAGCGTCCTTAACGACATCGCTAAGTTAAGCCGCTATCAGCTATATAGAAACAATCCCGCTAGCGATCGCATTAGTATGCGTCGTTATCGTGATCGCTAGCGGGATTGTTTAGTGTGGCAGTACCTTAAGTTGGGAAGACCTGCTGTCTGCTGAGCCCAGCTTGCATGGGGAATCCTGAGGAATAGCTGTGGGCTACATAAGCATTTGGCAGACAGCTTACTAGTACAGGGGTGGCCTGGTATAAGGAATGTCCTCTTAACCTGAGACATGAAATGAAAATCTGAAACAGGAAGACGAAATTTTACTGTCACCTCCAAATTCCATATTCACATCACTAAGGGTATCAACCACCCCAAGTTATAAAAAAAAGTCCAGGCTCATATTTTGCTGATCACTTTTTGAACCCACTGGCAAGTAACCAAACAAGTCCATTGCTTCCTTGCAGTATTCCTCAATCTCCTTCACATTGCTGAAATCCATAGTCTTCCTCCACTGTTGAACAACATTTGAAGACTTTTTAGAAAATTTCATGAATGAGTTCTTTTCCTTATCATTAAAGTGAGTGATGTTATATACCCATTGTTCCAGATTTGGAGTCATTTTAAGTCCAGAAAACTCATAGATTTTTTTTGTATTCGCGATAGGTTCTCTTGACAAGTCCTCATGACGAACGAGCAGATATCTTCTCTTTAGGTAATCTCCAGCTGTGTTGACCATTTTGTTTATGCTTGCCTGTGCTTTACAGATTGTGGCCATGACCGGACCTTTTGTGGCTTTGTCATGTTCCTTAAGCACAATGGGATCACCAACAGTGAGTTTAAAATATTTCCTCGATGATGCTATGCCCTGGGGTCTCTAACTAGGTGGATGATCCGAAGATCGAGGGCAGGGTCTCGAAAAAGTGGAAGGAGAACAGAATAATCTAGGATTCGTACTGTTTTCATGACCCTATGACTGTAGGTGCCACATGCCTTTTCCATTTCATCGAAGGTGGATTTCTTACACTGTTGTGAACATTTTGACCGATTATAGCCCTCAGGTGGTAGAGGACGTGAGCAAGATGGTAGTGAACACAAAGCTCGACTTTCTGCAAAAAAAACCATGCTGGAAATGTGCTGGTGATCACCGCTGACATAATGTTGTAGTGGGCTGACATCACAGGTGAAAAGCGAATGAATGAGGTCTCTGACTGCGTAATGAAGAAGTTTAACGCTCTCATTTCTAAATCTCATCCAGACTGGATGTCCTGGCTCAAAAAGATAAAAGACATCAGGGTGATGATTGAAGATCTGCCCGATGAAAGAAGAGCCAGAACGCCAAGAAGATAAAATGAGAACATGGATGGGTGCTTTCTTTGTTTCATCGGACTTTGACAACTTGGAGATCGGACTGACTTGGTAAAGCTGATATGAAATGAAAATTATGTATAAAAGTATACAGAAGTAGAAGACCGAACGGATGGACATGGTGCCGTGAAACCTAAGAGTAGAGAGAGTAAGGTCAATTAGGAGTGAGGGAGAGGAAACAAGAAGGGTTTCCACAATTTAAACAACAAAACATAAAAGTAAAAAATACAATATAAATATATGTAAGTCTTTGTTCACATCGGCATAGTTTTCCATACTGTTTGGCTCCTATGAGCAAGCTTTGCCTTCAGAAACACAGAAATGAGATGGACGCCATTATAAGTCAATAAGAACTGTCAATGTGCCGGAGATAAAAATATCAACAGGGAACAAAGAGGCATCAAATATGCATATTGTATAGCTAAAATCACAACTAGTCCATTCTAATAGAAGACAGTGGACAGTAACTTCTTACCTTATTCTCCAATTCGAGCCGAGTGAGGAGCCCAAGTAAAGATTCTTGAATTCGTCTTTCTTAATGCCATAAATTTTTGCCTTTATCATTGGCAAAAAAGGGGATTATGTGCCGTTTAAAACTCAAGCCCATAAACATGTCAGCCAAGCTGGAACATGTTCTACTTTAGCATAGAAAACAATTAAAACGATGAAAACTCTGGGAGACTAAATCCAAATTTACGATCTACAGTAACCAATTCTTCTACCTCGTAGAGCGGAACCCTTCTTTCTGGAAAGAACCTGTTCATGGCTTGGAGTAGATGAGAACCAAATGAACACTTAAAGGAAGCTCCTGAGATATTTCCCTTCTTTAAATACATAGTTAATTGTTAGATATGTGCCAATAAGCCTGCATGAAGTTTAGACTCAAGGTGTGATTAAAAGTTTTTCTTCATTAGGTGACACTGCTATTATCATAATTATGTCATGAAGATTAGTTGCCATATTATTTTAAGATACACAATGACCTGTTGAGATTATTAGGTCAGTCTGGTCTCCTTTTATCTGCTGCGGTCATACTTTATCATTAACAATATGAAAGCAGGGTCTGCACTCCTCTTGTGATACAAAACTTACCCCAATGATAACGCCCTTAACAAAAACGTGATTGTATACAGGAGGAATATGCTGTGCCGGATCCCAAGCTGAAAAAAAGAAAGCGGTCCTCCAAGACTACGATGGCTTAAGAGATGGCAATCAATGCTTGATCTGTGGAGGGTCCTATCTCCAAGACTTCTGCTGTTCTTCAAAATGAAGGGAACTTCACAATCATAAACAAGGGGACATGACACTCACAGGAGCTTCAGGTCTTGTCTTTGGAGACCGGAGAGGATCTTGAGATGAAACCCCCATTCATGATGGTGCCAAGTGTGGACCCCATTAATGTAAATATTGCTGGCTGCAGTTCTCTCCACAGCCGGGAGGCCATATGCTCTGCTGCACATGGTAATGCCGCAAAGAGGTGAACTTCTTGAGAAATCAATCAAATGATAAGCTTTATCACCACATCCAACAAAGGAAAGAAGAAGTATCACCACTAAATGAGATCGGCAGAAAAAAGGAAGTGGAAATCTGCAAAACTGGTGTTTATACTGAATTCATGCTTGTTCACTGGAAGCTTTGATTATTTAAAACTGATTCTAACATTAACCAATTCTAGGGGATGTGTCATCAGAATATGGCCTATTTTTTAAATCCGATTTTTGTGGTTCATATATTTTTTTTAACATTTTGGAAAGATTTTTTTTCATATCATAATCTTCATTAAAAAAAATATATATATATATAATCTTAATCTTGCAATTTTAACATTGATCACTGGGTCTTTTTAGATTAACACTTCCTGTTCTTTCACAGTTTACAGCAGGCTCCGTATCATCACAGGCAGGATTGCTATAACAGCTGAAAACACAGGATCCACCAATATGGTATATGATGTCACAGCTTCTCCCACTTCCCTTCACAATGACCTTCGAACACGCTCATTAGATGCTTCAGTACAAAATATGGGGTCGGTGTTTGACTTTTGGCTAATATACAAGTTGATTTCTTGAAACAAGAGGAAAGAAGAGTCCAAAAAAAGACCCAGTGACCAGTGTGAAAAATGCTAGATTTCTATTATTTATTTGTAATACAGATTGTGATATGGAAAAAATAAAATATGTAACAAAAAAACCTGTAGGATATTTGGGGTCATCTCGGGGTACTGTTTGCTAAAATTAGAAAGGCCTCCCTAAAGCAATAATTGGGCAGCTGCTCAGAAAGGGCGATAGCAAAGCACAATGTAGTGACAACATGCTGGTGGTCACTACATTGGCGGGAGTTGATCTCTCTGATCAAGTCGTCCAGCCGAATAGTGCCATGAGAATAGCAAGGTGTGTACAAGAAGCTGGCTGTGCATATCTGTACAGGCGGCAATGTACATTGCTTATGTGCTATCGCGGTGTGCAGGCCACACTGGTACGTCTTACCTTCAGTTCCAGGAGGTAGTGATCACGGCCCTAATCTTTGTCAGTCAGGAAGTACAGGGCCCCAGTACTTCTGGAACTGGTCAACATTTCATCAGTGAGGTCCCTCAAACAAAGGAAGGTCACAAAAGAGCTGCTGAGTGTATTACAGAAGGGTGATACACAAGGACACCATTTGACAATGCAACACCTGTCCTGACAAACCTGACCTGTGTATAAAAGAATACTTCAAACTGTAGCACACATCCATGGACTACTAAATTCATTTCTGACTTCCACAACTCACGTACGCCAACTGTTATGATTTGGTAGCTGAGGAGAGCAGGCAAAAACGGCAATACACCAGAGAGGTTGGAATCTACTGGATTGCAGTACCTTGACTAACCACCACAACTAAAGGCAGCCGTGGAGCGTTCCTACGTTGGTCCTAGACGCCTCGTCACAGCCTGAGAGATTAACTACACCTAAAGATAGAAAGAGGAAAGCTATCTGCCCCGGAGCAGATCCCCAAAGAACATAGGAAACCCCCAAACATGTAATGGCGGTTAGACAAGAGGAAATACAGACACAGACAGAAAATAGTATGAGCAAACGTTGGGGACCAATCTGCCTAGACAGAAAAGGATAGAAAGGATACTCACTGCAATCCAAAAAAACCCTAAAAAATGCCAACGTTACTAATTGCAAAAACACCTGAGATCACACGACCTCCACCACCTAAATCAGTTCTCTGGTGTAACAAAACTAAGCCGCAGCCACTGAAAAAAAACTGGAAAAGGCAAATGAACAAACAACAGTGGCTCAAGAGGAACAGAGAGGAGCCCAAGCTCCCCGGGGGGGGGGGGGGGGGGGACCTGGCTAACCTCACAGAAATGCAGAGAAAGATGCAAATGGTAAGCACAAAAACAAAAAACAGAAAATATCTTATCTGAGAGCAGGAGAAGAGGCAAGACTCAGCAAGCCTCCAAGTGAACCAGGAACCACAGTTGAGACAAGAACAATTGATCACCGGCAAGCATGATGGGAGGGAACCTCCCTTATATCCAGCCAGTCTGTGATTCCTGATTGCCAATCCTCATTGAATGGTTCAGTACTGTTTGTAACCACCAGAGGGAGCTTCTGCTCAGAATTCATTTCTAAAACATTCACAACAGCCAACCTGACGTACACTACACAACTCACATATGCCACCACATTACAAAATTCATACACCATGAAAACACTAGATCACTTCCACTATCGGGTCACTCGTGGGGGGGTTCTACTGTTAAGGCACATCAGGGGCTCTCCAAACGGAACATGACAACGGAAGACTAATCACTCAGTCTGCATTCCAAGCTGTCGCATCTTCCCTTCCGAGTCCTGCCAGGCACCCAAACACTAGTTTTTTCCTACATACATATCAGCGTACTCAAGAGAAATTACATTACAAATTTTGGCCTCCATTTCCTCCTGTTACCTTTGTGAAAATAAAAAAAATGTGGGGCTAAAATAAAATTATTGTGGAAAATATGTGATTTCTTTTATTTTCATGGCTCAACATTATAATTCTCTGTGAAGCATCTGGGGGTTCAAGGTGCTCACCACACATTTAGATAAATTCCTTTGGGGGTCTAGTTTCCAAAATGGGGTACTTGTGGTGGGTTTTCCACTGTGTAGGCACATCAGGGGCTCTTCAATTGCGAAATGGCATATGCTCTGAATGCCAGCCAGTTTTGAGTTGAAAAAGTCAAATAATGTTTTTTCCCCACATATGGGGGTGTCTGCATGCTCGTTAGAAATTGCACATCAGTTTCTGTGGTCCACATTCTCCTCTGACCCTTGTAAAAATAAAACCTTTGGTGTTAATAGATAATTTTTGTGGAAAAATGTAATTTTATTGTTTTCACAGCTCTACATTATAAAGTTCTGTGAAGCACTTGGGGGTTCAAGGTGCTCACCACATCAGGGGACTCTCCAAACCCAACATGGCGTCCGCTCTCGATTCTAACCAATTTTGTGTTCAAAAAGTCAAAAGCCCTGCCGTGCATCCAAACAGTGGTTTTCCCCCACATATGGGGTATTGATATGCCCAGTAAGAATTGCACACATTTTGGGGTTAATTTTTTCCTGTTACCTTTCTGAAAATAAAAAAAAATTGGGTCTAATGTAAAATGTGTGTGAAAAAAGTATATGTTCATTTTTTTTCTTACACTTTGCTTCAGTTCCTGTGAAACAACTGAAGGGTTAATAAAATTCTTGAATGTGGTTTTGCACACCTTGAGGAGTGCAGCTTTTAGAATGGTGTCACTTTTGGGTATTTTCTGTCCTATGGGTAAATGGTTTTGCAAACTTGAGAAATCCCTGGTGAACTTTTAACCCTTATAGCTTCCTAACAAAATAAATTATGCTTAGAAAATTGTGCTGATGTAAAGTAGACATGTGGGAAATGTTATTTATTTACTAAAAAACATGATTAAAAATAAAACCTGACGCGTTTCTGGCACGTCAGTGCCCTTAGTCTGACTTGCCTGAAACGTGTCAGGTTTTGTTTTTAATCATGTTTTTCACTTAATAAATTTTTGAATTTTATTTACTGGAAGTTTGTGCTGAGCTTCATCCTCCTCTTCTGTTCTACGTTACCGCAATCACCGACTGGACTAGCACTTTCCAGGAACATATCGAACCAGGACTTCACATTGCACGGTGTGCTAAGCTGTTTTTTTTTTCCTATGCTATTTATTAGCTACTTTTTGTGACATTTTTCTTTGATTCAAGGGCAAAAAAAATTAAAAGTTTGGAAATTTCAGAATTTTCCAAATTTTTGCAATATTTCTGTTTTTTTTTTACAAATGCAAAGTCATATCAAAAAACTTTTACCACTATCATGAAGTATAATATGTTACAAGAAAATAATCTCAGAATCAATGGTATCCATTGAAGCATTCCTGAGTTATTACCTCATTAAATGACAGAATTAGAAAATGTGGCCCTATCATGAAGGTGAAAACATGCTTGGGTAGAAGGGTTAAGATAAGTTTGTACATAAAACCAGTTAGATTAAAGTGCATGACATTTATGGGTGACCTGAGACTTATAATATGTCTTTAGGATTGTGTAGTGTCCTCAGTCTTATGTGGTATCCTTCGAGTCATGGAGTGACCTCAGAGTTTTGGGCTGACCTAAGGCTTTTAGAACATCTTTGGACTCATCAAGTGACCTCAGACTTGTAAGATGTCATTGGGCTTGTGGGATGACTTTAGGCTTGTAGGGAGTCCTTGGTTTCGTGTGATGACCATGTGCTCATTGAATGGCCTAGAGTTCATGCAGTTACCTCAGCATTGTAGGGTGTCCTCATGATTTTGGCAAGTCCCCAGGCTTGTACGGTGTCCTCAGTCTTGTGAAGTGTTCTCAGGCTCGTAATGTCAGGCTCGTGGGTGACTTCATACTCATATGATGTCCTCGGTCTTTTGTAGTGTCCTCAGTTTTGTGTGATGTCATTGGGCTCATAGAGAGACATCAAACCTGTAGGATGACCTCAAGGTCATGGAGTGACTTCCGACTTGTAGGGTGTCCTTGTGCATCTGGAATGACCTTAGGATAGTTTGACGTACTTGGAGAGACTTTGGACTTTTGGGATGACCTCAGGCTTGTAGAGTGTCCTCTGGCTCATGGGGTGACGTCGGGCTCATTAGATGTCCTCAGACATGTAAGATGTCATTAGACTTGCGGGCTGACCTTAGGCTCTTAAGGTGTTCTCAATTTTGTGTGGGGACCTGTGGTGGTCTCAGACTTGTAATGTGTCCTCATGATTGTCAGATGTCCTCAGGAATGTAGGGTGTCATTGGACTTGTGGAGAATGATACCTCAGGCTTATGGGGTGTCTTCAGGCTCTGGTGTGTATTTGGTTTCATAGTTCTAATATCATACTTAGTTTCATAAATAATTTGTGATAAAGACCTCAGACAATGTGAATGCACCATACTCACGCACCTCCTCATTTCATGGACATATTTAGGGAATTGTAGTGAGATTATAGGACTTGTATCTGCAAAGAAATTTACTGATCTGAATACTTGAATGTAATCTGATAAGTATGTAATCCGGGATTTACATAATGCATAAGGGTGGATGAAAATATGTTACAACCCAGATATTCTAAGAAGTTTGGTTATGCTTTGCCCTTAATACAAATAAATAACTGTGACCATTTTGGCCTTCAATTACTAAGTATTTGCGTCTTTTTTTTCTGTTTTTGTGCATTAACACAATAATCACCATAAACTAAACTTCACAAACTGATTCATTGTGATTACCCATATATGTAGCACATCTAATGTCAGTCATACACAGTTTTACCATCACCAGCCACAGCCACTCTAAGAGACCACAACTCAAAATTTGCTGGTTATTGCTCAAGTTCAGAAAGGTCAATAACCCTCTGAATATTCCGGATTTAATCCATTAACAGCCTAGACCACCAGGAACATTCAAATTTTGTCTAACCCAGGGAAATTTTCACCTTCAGACTACCAGGGGCATTAAGCTCTTCACTTATCAAGAAGACACACCCTTTCGCTGCTGGTGTCCACCAATGATATTAACACCTTCAACATCTGGGAATTTAATCCTTTTACCAAGATAGACCACCATGATTGTTTACCACCCAAGCCCACCTGGGAAAGTACTTTTTATTTCCTTGTATCACACCACTAATTCTTACTGCACTTCACATAATCAATAATGATTTATTTTATGCTCTATCCATGTAACTGGACTAAAGATGCTGTGAGTATCTGAGGTTGTGGGTTATAGTAATCACCTAGGCTGGTTAAGGATGTAACTGTTTTTATTCCTGACGTCCATAGTCTTCAGCAACTCTGGGTAGACGGCCAAAATACAATGACCTCAGTTCACAAGATCCCAACCTGGGGATGGTAGTTCCCTGGCCCCGTACCAGGAGATACCCAGTATCTACCAACATTTAGTTGGCACACAGATTTTCTCCCGACAGTAAAATCTGTAGTCACAGTCCAGGCTCCTTCAGATGACGGATACCACGACCATCTGCTTATTGTTGAAGTGTAGTGGGGTGAGTAACCCACGGAACATACAGGATCTAATCCATTATCATCCAAGACCACCAGGAATATTCACATTTTGTTCTATCCCAGGGAAATTTTGGTGGGCATGTAACAGAGAGTAAGAACAGGAACGTGGGATGCAGTGACGGGACACAGGCGACAGAGCAAGGGTGAACAAGCTTATTACAGGGAAATACTCCACGCATGGAGGTAAAAGGTGGAACAGTATAAATGGCAATAGGTTTTGCAAGGTGAAGTACAACGGTACAATTGTAGGCAGTTCAGTAGCAAACGTATAAGGAAGTCCCAAAATGTGTAAAGAAGTCTCCGGTACCTTCCACTGCCCCTAGTCCAAAAACCGTGGTGGTTGAACAACGATGAGGGCCACGGTACTGTCTAAGCCCGACGTGACTCCTGCACCACTCGCCTCACAGTTTCAGTCAAGCGGGCCCAAAGTGGGTGGTGGTAATACAGGTCACGGTCTTGTCTCGCTTACTGGATGTCACCGGCACACACTGCACGTCCCTCTCACTCTCTGTCCCCAGCTACTGGCGACGGGAAATGATGGTCACTGGTCTGCGGGGTGTTGGCACTTCTCTCTTTCTGGCTGCGGCACGACCAGCTCTCCTCTGTCCTGCAGTGGCTCTGCTCTGCAGCGGCTCTGCTCTGTTCTGCAGCCGGCTTGTATCCTGGCAGCGGTCCCGCTCTAAAAAGTCGTACCCTGCCGCAATGCCGGCACCCGATGGGGAAAGGAGCAGCCAAGCGCTCTGCTCCCTGCGCTCCTGCACACTGCTCTACTCTGGCACCAAACTATCCCCTTTCACACGCTTTCCCTCTTTATATCTCGGCTGCTGCATGTGTGGCGCCCCTGAGGGTTCAGTCGCCACAGAGGTGTTGCACCTCATCCAGAGGTGTGACACCCCACTCCCAGGTAAGGAGGGAGCACCCGTAGGACTCCAACACCTGCATCCAACACACACGATATCAGCTGGGCATATGGACGTACCCTATGGGAGGATGGTCTCATCCCAGGCTGGTTAGCAAGGGGTGTATGGATGGGTGGAGTTAGCAGTAGCTGAATAGGAGGAGAGAAGTTAAGCAAGGAGCAGCAGCACTTCATGTGAGGAGTTGGTTAGGAGAGCTCAAGCTGATAGGAGCTCGTCCCCTAAGTTGAGAGAGAAAGAGACTGAGGAGCTTCTGGAGAAGTCAGTGAAGGGGTCCTTGGGCACGGACAGTGAATATTCCATCCGAGGCCCTTTCCGGGATCGGAAGGACCAGGCCACAAGGGAATCGGCCCCTAGACTAGTGGGAAACCTCCAGGCCCTGCTAGCAAGCCGACGGCGGTGATCACTTTATGGGTCATTGCTACCAACCACCAGCACCATCTCCAGGAAGGAGGCTACATAGGGCCAAGGACACACAGAATTAATCTGTTACCCGACAGGGTCCGCAGCTTCTTGACTGAAAGACTGCGTGGTGAGGTGCTAGGAACAGAGGAGTGGAATAGCACAGAGAGAGAAGGCCAGGAAAGGACACACACAGAATGGGAGTCCTGGGCAAGTGCGACCGATTACCTGGGGGTTGCTGGATCCCTCGCCCAGAGGACACAGTACCAGGCGGGCATCTGTCTTGCTGGCAACAGACTGTGAGTAAAATCTTGAAACTGCATTTGGACTGTTTCACAGAGTTATTTCAGTGACGCACATCTCTCTCTGCCGCATTCATCAGCACCATTCCCAAATATAACATCTACCTGCCCTGGAAGAATACAACCTCACCTGTGGGAGGTTTACCAACTAGCTGCATAATACCATCTCTTCCAGAGGACCTGCGCCGCAGTGCTGGTCACACTGACCAGGTACCACAGGTGACGTCACGAACCACTTCATAAACCTTATCCCCTGTAAATATATTCCCCTTTTGGTGAGTGCCCAGGGCCACGGACCGGGTCGTCGCCGCCGTGACATCCCCCATAGAAGTCAACAGGCTCGGTACCGCGTAACCCACGGCCCTTGTGGGCGACTCACATGCACTTTTCTCTCTCTCCCCACCTCTCTAGGTCAGCAGGAAGGTCCCTCCCACTCAGGCTTCCCTCAGGCTGCAGTGGAAGGTTCACCTCCTCAAAGCTGTCCCCTGGGAACAGAGGATGCAGCCTTTCTAGTTCCAGACCCGGCATGCAGGTACCCGAGGTCCGGTCTATCTCCTTGCACGCACCACAGAGAGGAGGTAGCGTCAAGCTTAGGAGGATGACAGAGCACAGTGATGTAAGGTATGTGACCAGATGACCTGAGTGTCCCAACTTGGGTTCTCCAAACGTCTTCATGGGTTCAGTGATGGGCAGTGGAGCAGATCTGCATGCCTGGACTAAAGATGGATTTTTGGCTTTCCAGATTATCATCATCATCACTGTCCCCATTGTGGCTTACAATCTAAATTCCCTACCATTATGTCTTTGGAGTGTGAAAAGAATCCAGAGAACCCGGAGGAAACCAACGCAAACATGGAGAGAACATACAAACTCCATGCATATGTCGTTCTCGGTGGGATTTTTACTCAGTCAGGACCAATTTCTACAAAACTACAGAGCTAACCACTGAGCCAACAGGTTAACTGCTAAATGTACCCAAACAGCAGGAATATTAACTATTGAACTGTCTCCAGCCACCATGGAAATAAAATTTTTGTGCCACTCTAGACACAAAGGAATTTTAATCCCAAAAACAACCTAAATCATCAGGGATATCTTGATGTATTGTTTCCTTTAAACAATACCTTTTTTTACCTGGTGTCTTGATAATCAATGGATCACTTGGAATCACACTGATGTGAATTTAGCAGCAGGTACTTAAGTTTCCTGCACTGCCCCCACAAGAGATATGAATAATTATGCAGTTAGGCCACAAGGTACAGCAATTGCTGAACTATCCTAGACTATAAAGGGTATGCCACACTAAACAACATCGCTAACGGGATCGCTAAAAAACGTCACTATTTAGCGATCCCGTTAGCGATGTTGTTGTGTGCGGCATCTGTCAGCGACGAGGCCCCTGCTGTGATCTCGCTCGTCGCTGACATCGTTCCGGACCCTATTTAGATCGTCGGCGCCCCGCAGGTAAGTATATATCGCTAAGTGTGGCACCTTTTCTTAGCGATTTAGCGGTACTTTTGTACCGCTAAAGTCGTTAAGAAGATCGCTAACCGCGATAGCGTCGTTAACTATATCGCTAAATGTGGCCGCACTTAAGGGTATGCCACACTAAACAATATCGCTAACGGGATCGCTAAAAAACGTCACTATTTAGCGATCCCGTTAGCGATATTGTTCAGTGCGGCAGCTTCCAGCGACGAGCTTCCTGCTGTGATCTCGCTCGTCGCTGGAATCGCTCCGGACCCTATTTCATCGCTGGCGCTCCCGCTGGGTAAGTATCTAATCGCTGTGTGGCACCTTTTCTTAGCGATTTAGCGGTACTTTTGTACCACTAAAGTCGTTAAGAAGATCGCTAACGGCGATAGCGTCGTTAACTATATCGCTAAATGCGGCAGCATTTAGCGATATAGAAACAATCCCGCTAGCGATCTCATTAGTATGCAACGCTAACGAGATCGCT
>JARQOD010000008.1:12585865-12606316 GCA_033576555.1 Oophaga sylvatica
AATCAAACTGGGGTGTATAGGTAATTTTAGACCATACGGTAGAGCAGTAGGGAAGATGCGTGGAAGTGCCATCAGGAACGGAGCAAAAATGTCACCAGGAAGGTCAGGAGGACGTGTCCTGACATCAAGTGTAGTTCAATCATTTTAGACACTTTATTCACAACTATTGAATATGCATCATTGTTAATTAAATTTAATTCTGTAAATTAATTAACTATTTGCTTTATGAATCAAAATTCATTAATGTCTTTAAATTAAACTATTGCAAAATTGAGATGAATTCAGGCAAATCTAATGGTTGACTCTTTATGGGTGGTTTTTACTGTATATTGTAACATTTGGAAGACTCTCATTCGGTCCAGAAATACTTTGCCAGTGAATAAAGTTTTCATTAATGGAATTTTACAGGATCTATATATCGGTACATTCCTGTATTTGTTCATCCACTTAGGACAATAGAATAGGAACAATTTTAACAATATTTTTGGCTTTGAAAAGTTCACAATTGACTGGTCCTTCTGCCCTCCCTTGATCGAAAGTGATTGGGCTACAATCAGCGAGGGAACCTCTTAGGCTGGGGTGACACTTTCGAGAAACTCGCACGAGTCTCGCATCTCAATAACCAGCACTGCCGCCGGCACTTGGACCAGAGCGTTCAGCTGCATAGAAATACATGCAGCCACACACGCCAGTCCCGAGTGCCGGTGGCAGTCCCGGGTATTGAGGTGCAAGACTCACAAGTGTGACCCCGGCCTTAGCAAGTTTTCAATTTGCTTCCAGCGCCTCTTCATGGGGATTATAGTGTTTTGCAGGTTACCAAAGTTTTTGATTTCTGATTTATGCAAAGTACAAAAATAGCATATTTTTAAAATGCAAATTGCCTCTTCAAAAAAAAAGAGGACTTGAGCTCTATAGCGCCACCTGTTGGAAGTAGCAATCCTACAAGTCACAATCAACCCTTTAACGAGTCTTGTAATATGACTTAGGATAAAAGCCAAATCAGAATCTCAATTTGCAGACACGGTGTTTCGGGCCATATCAGTTCTCATACTTTGCACTGACAAGGGCCAACAGCCCGAAACACCGTATCTGCAAATTGAGATACTGATTTGGCTTTTATCCTAAGTCATATAAGGGTTGATTGTGACTTGTAGGATCGCTACTTCCAACAGGTGGCGCTATAGAGTCAAGTCTCTTTTTTTTTGAAGAGGCAATTTGCATATGAAATTTCCCAGAGGAGCATTGCACGGGAATAAGCCTCCTTACCTTGACAAGCCAGAGCTGGTATGTCACTCTCCACAAGGAGAAACCTTACCCCTAGACCCCATATTTTTTAAAAAATATCTTTACACTTTTTTTTTTAATAAATACAAAATCATGTTTGTTTTTTAAAGAAAGGTGAATAAGAGTAAAATAAAAACAATATTCCTCAAAAGGAAAGTTTCTTACAAAACATAAGTATAATTTAACCCCTCTCTGACATTAGACGGACTATCCCGTCCATAAAACCCGTGCCATTCTGCCCATGGACGGGATAGTACGTCATAGGCGATCAGCTGCGCTCCTGAGGGAGCGCAGCTAATCGCCGCCGGGTGTCAGCTGATTATCACAGCTGACACCCATGACTGTGTGTCAGGAGCGGTCACGGACCGCTCCCGGCACATTAACCCCTAGCACACCGCGATCAAACATGATCGCGGTGTACTGGGGGCACAGGGGAGGATCGGCAGGGTGGGGGCTCCCTGCGCGCCCCCCTGAGACACTCAGACCAGCGCGATGTGATCGCGCTGTTCTGAGGGCTTCCTCCCTCCCAGGACCCGGATCCAAGATGGCGCCGGGGTCCTGGAGGGAGGCGGCTTCCTCAGTGCCTGCGAGAGCAGGCACTGAGAAGCCTGCATCTATGCCTGTGCGATCGCTGGTGTGACAGAGTGCTGTGCACAGTCACACCAGCGATCTGATAAAATACAGTGATGTCCCACCTTGGGACAAAGTAAAAAAGTTAAAAAATAAAAATAAACATGTTATAAAAAAAAATCCAAAATAAATAAAAAAAAAAAAAAAATATTCCCCAATAAATTCATTTCTTCCTGTAAATAAAAAAACCAAAACAATAAAAGTACACATATTTGGTATCGCCGCGTCCGTAACGACCCCCCCTATAAAACTGTCCACTAGTTAACCCCTTTAGTGAACCACTTAAAAAAAAAAAAAAAAAAAAAAAAACAAGCACAAAAAAAATCAAAAGCTTTAACATGGTACCGCTGAAAACTCATCTTGTCCCGCAAAAAACGAGCTGCCATACAGCATCATCAGCGAAAAAAAAAAAAGTTATAGCTCGCAGAATAAAGCGATGAAAAATAATTATTTTTTATATAAAATTGTTTTTATTCTATAAAAGCGCCAAAACATAAAAAAATGATATAAATGAGGTATCGCCATAATCGTACTGACCCGAAGAATAAAACTGCTTTATCAATTTTACCACACGCGGAACAATAAAAACGCCTCCCCCAAAAGAAATTCATGAATTGCTGATTTTTGTTCATTCTAACCTCCCAAAAATCGAAATAAAAAGCGATCAAAAAATGTCACCTGCTCAAAAATGGTACAAATAAAAACGTCAACTCGTACCGCAAAAAATAAGACCTCACATGACTCTGTGGGCCAAAATATGCAAAAATTATAGCTCTCAAAATGTGGCGATGCAAAAAACTATTTTTGCAATAAAAAGCGTCTTTTAGCGTGACAGCTGCCAATCATAAAAACCCGCTATAAATAGTAAATCAAACCCCCCTTTATCACCCCCTTAGTTAGGGAAAAATAATAAAATTAAAAAAATGTATTTATTTCCATTTTCCCATTAGGGTTAGGGTTGCGGCTAAAGTTAGGGTTAGGGTTGGCGCTAAAGTTAGGATTAGGGTTAGGGTTGGGTTAGGGGTGTGTTAGGGTTAGGTTTGTGGTTAGGGTTGGGACTAGGGTTAGGGGTGTGTTGGGGTTAGGGTTGGAGTTAGAATTGGGGGGTTTCCGCTGTTTAGGCACATCAGGGGCTCTCCAAATGTGACATGGCGTCTGATCTCAATTCCAGCCAATTCTGCGTTGAAAAAGTCAAAGGTGCTCCTTCACTTCTGAGCTCTGCCATGCGTCCAAACAGTAGTTTATCCCCACATATGGGGTATCAGCGTACTCTGGACCCCAAGAGTTATTGTGCAATTTGTCCTATTTCTTCTGTTACCCTTGGGAAAATAAAAAACTGGGGGCGAAAATATCATTTTTGTACAAAAAAATTATTTTTTTGTTTTTACGGCTGTACATTATAAACTTCTGTGAAGCACTTGGGGCTTCATAGCGCTTCACCACACACCTAGATAAGTTCCTTGTGGGGTCTATTTTCCAAAATGGGGTCACTTGTTGGGGATTTCCACTGTTTAGGCGCATCAGGGGCTCTCCAAATGCGACATGATGCCCCCAGACCATTCCATCAAAGTCTGCAATCCAAAACGTCACTACTTCCCTTCCGAGCCCCAACGTGTACCCATACAGTAGTTTTCTCCCACATATTGGGTATCAGCGTACTCAGGACAAATTGGGAACAACTTTTGGGGTCCAATTTCTCCTGTTACCCTTGTAAAAATAAAATATTGGGGCGAAAAAAATCATTTTTGCAAAAAAAAAAAAGATTTTTTTATTTTTACGGCTGTGCGTTATAAACTTCTGTGAAGCACTTCGGGGTTCAAAGTGCTCACCACACATCTAGATAAGTTCCTTGTGGGGTCTATTTTCCAAAATGGGGTCACTTGTGGGGGGTTTCCACTGTTTAGGCGCATCAGGGGCTCTCCAAATGCGACATGACGCACCCAGACCATTCCATCAAAGTCTGCAATCCAAAACGTCACTACTTCCCTTCCGAGCCCTGACGTGCGCCCATACAGTAGTTTTCTCCCACATATTGGGTATCAGCGTACTCAGGACAAATTGGACAACAACTTTTGGGGTCCAATTTCTCCTGTTACCCTTGTGAAAATAAAATATTGGGGGCGAAAAAATCATTTTTGTAAAAAAAAAAAGATTTTTTTATTTTTACGGCTGTGCGTTATAAACTTCTGTGAAGCACTTTGGGGTTCAAAGTGCTCATCACACATCTAGATAAGTTCCTTGTGGGGTCTATTTGCCAAAATGGGGTCACTTGTGGGGGTTTCCACTGTTTAGGTGCATCAGGGGCTCTCCAAATGTGACATGACGCCCCAGACCATTCCATCAAAGTCTGCAATCCAAAACGTCACTACTTCCCTTCCGAGCCCCGACGTGTGCCCATACAGTAGTTTTCGCCCACATATTGGGTATCAGTGTACTCAGGACAAATTGGAAAACAACTTTTGGGTTCCAATTTCTTCTGTTACCCTTGTGAAAATAAAATATTGGGGGCGAAAAAATCATTTTGTAAAAAAAAAAAAAGATTTTTTATTTTACGGCTGTACGTTATAAACTTTAGTGAAACACCTGGGGTTCAAAGTTCTCACCACACATCTAGATAAGTTCCTTGAGGGTCTAGTTTCCAAAATGGTGTCATTTATGGGGTTTCCACTGTTTAGGCAGATCAGGAGCTCTCCAAACACGACATGGCGTCCAGCCAATTCTGCGTTGAAAAAGTCAGACGGCGCTCTTCCCTTCCAAACTCTGCCATGCACCCAAACAGTGGTTTACCCCCACATATGGGGTATCAGCGCACTCAGGACAAATTGCACAATAACTTTTGGAGTCTTGTTACCCTTGGAAAAATAAAAATTGGGGTGAAAAGATCATTTTTGTGGAAAAAATATGATTTTTAAATTTTACGGCTCTACGTTATAAACTTGTGTGAAGCACTTGGGGGTTCAAATTGCTCATCAAAAATCTAGATAAGTTCCTTAGGGGGTCTAGTTTCCCAAATGGGGTCATTTGTGGGGGGTTTCCACTGTTTAGGCACATCAGGGGCTCTCCAAATGCAACATGGCATCCAAACTCAATTCCAGCCAATTTTGGTTGGAAAAAGTCAAATGGTGCTCCTTCCATTCCGAGCTCTGCCGTGCGCCCAAAAAGTGGTTCCCCCCACATATTGTGTATCAGCGTACTCAGGACAAATTGTACAACAACTTATGTGGTCCAATTTCTCCTGTTACCCTTGGGAAAATAAAAAATTAGTGACTAAAAGATAATTTTTGTGGGAAAAAAATAGGATTTTTTATTTTCATGCCCGGGCATTATAAACTTGTGTGAAGCACTTGGGGGTTCAAAGTGCTCACCAAAGATCTAGATAAGTTCCTTAGGGGGTCTAGTTTCCAAAATGGGGTCACTTGTGGGGGGTTTCCACTGTTTAGGCTCATCTGGGGCACTGCAAACGGAACATGACCCCCATTAACGTCTGCATTCCAAAACGTTACTACTTCCTTTCCAAGCCCTGCCGTGCACCCAAACAGTTTCCCCCCCCACATATGGGGTATCAGCGTACTCAGGACAAATTGGACAACAACTTTTGGGGTCCAATTTCCTTGGGAAAATTCAAAAATTTGGGACTAAAAAATCATTTTTGTGGAAAATTGATTTTTTTTTTTTCACACCCAGGCTTTATAAACTTTTGTGAAACACTTGAGGGTTCAAAGTGCTCACAACAGATCTAGATAAGTACCTTAGGGGGTCTAGTTTCCAAAATGGTGTCACTTGTGGGGGGATTCCACTGTTTAGGCGCATCAGGGGCTCTCCAAACGCGACATGGCATCCAATCTAAATTCCAGCCAATTTTAGTTTGAAAAAGTCAAACGCGCTCCTTCCCTTACGAGCTCTGCCGTGTGCCCAAACAGTGGTTTTCCCCCACATATTGGGTATTGGCATCTCAGGAGAAATTGCATAACAACCTTATCTGTCCATTTTCTCCTTTTACCCTTGTGAAAATAAAAAAAAAGTTTGTAAAAGATAATTTTTGTGGCTAAAAAGTAAAATATTCATTTTTTCCTTCCACGTTGCTTTAGTTACTGTGAAGCACCTGAAGGGTTAATAAACTTCTTGAATGTGTTTTTGAGTACCTTGAGGGGTGCAGTTTTTAGAATGGTGTCACTTTTGGGTATTTTCTGCCATATAGACCCCTCAAAGTGACTTCAAATGTGAGGTGGTCCCTAAAAAAAATGGCTTTGTAAATTTTGCTGTAAAAATGAGAAATCGCTGGTCAACTTTTAACCCTTATAACTTCCTAACAAAAAAAAATTTTGGTTCCAAAATTGTGCTGATGTAAAGTAGACATGTGGGAAATGTTATTTCTTAACTATTTTGTGTGATATATTTCTCTGTTTTAAGGGAATAAAAATTCAAAGTTTGAAAATTGCAAAATTTTAAAAATTTTCGCCATATTTGCGTTTTTTTCAAAAATAAACGCAAGTTATATCGAAGAAATTTTACCACTAACATGAAGTACAATATGTCACGAGAAAACAATCTCAGAATCGCGAAGATCCGTTGAAGCTTTCCAGAGTTATAACCTCATAAAGAGACAGTGGTCAGAATTGTAAAAATTGGCCCGGTCATTAACGTGCAAACCACCCTTGGGGGTGAAGGGGTTAAAATCATGGAGTAGAGTGCCATCACAGCCTGGTGCAGTGTGCCATAACATCTTCTGGGAAGAGTCTTGTGGATGCCAATCTTCTTGGAAGAGTGAAGAGTCGCCATGAGTCTGAGGATCTTTGGGGTAGCTGGTCGAGCTGCTTGGAAGAAGTTGTCAAACCTTTATGGCGATTTCACAGAAATTCCTTTTGTTCAGCATGGAGAAGAAGATCACCCATATGGTGTGCTGCAATGTGTGCTATATGTTTACAGACTTGCCAGAGGAAAGGAAAAACTTTACGTGCCAGAAATGCAAACAGGGAAAAATGCAAAGTACTACATCTGGGCAATAAAAATGAAAAAAGCATATACAAAATGAGAGGAATAGGACTAAGCAACAGCACATGTGAAAAAGACTTGGGTATACTAATTGATCACAGACTGAACATGAGTCAACAGTGTGATGCAGCAGCAATTAAGGCAAATGCAATTCTAGGATGTATCAACAGAAGCATACAGTCTAGATCACGTGAGGTCATTATTGCCCTCTACTCCTCTTTGGTCAGACCTCATCTGGAATACTGTGTCCAGTTTTGGGCACCACATTTTAAAAAAGACATCAACAAACTGGAGCAAGTTCAGAGAAGAGCGACCAGAATGGTGACCGGTCTGCAAACCATGTCCTATGAGAAACAGTTACAGGATTTGGGAATGTTTAGCTTGCAAAAAAGAAGACTGAGAGGAGACTTAATAGCTGTCTACAAATATCTCAAGGGCTGTCACATTGTAGAAGGATCATCTTTATTCTCATTTGCACAAGGAAAGACTAGAAGCAATGGGATAAAACCCGAATGGGAGGAGACACAGATTAGATATTAGAAAAAACTTTTTGACAGTTAGGGTGATCAATGAGTGGAACAGGCTGCCACGAGAGGTGGTGAGTTCTCCTTCAATGGAAGTCTTCAAACAGAGGCTGGACAGACATCTGTCTGGGATGATTTAGCTAGATAATAGCTAGAATGAAGCTCATCAAAGAAGATGAGGAATTCCTTGACAGAGCAGAAGAATCTCTTCAGAATATGTTAAGAAGAACTTCAATGGTCCTGCAGAAGCTAATGACAGAGTAGAAATAACTATCAAGAATGGTTGAAGAGAAGCACCTTTCAATGTACCTGCATAAGAAGAGAATTGGAAGCATGTGACCCAAAGAAGAAGGAGGATGAGCAGGGAGTCAGCACCCATACCAGTGGAGAAGCGCTACCAGGCTTTCACGCAGGACAACCATGAAGATGAACGTCAAAAAAGTGCTTTGCCCACAAAGAACACTTACCGTTTATACTCGAGTATAAGCCGACTTAATTTTGCCACAAAAAACTAGGAAAACTTATTGACTCGAGTATAAGCCTAGGGTGGGAAATTCAGCAGCTACTGGTAAATTTAAAAAATAAAAATAGATACCAATAAAAGTGAAAGTAATTGAGAAATCAGTAGGTTAAATGTTTTTGAATAGCCATATTGAATTAGGAGCCGCACATAATGCTTCATACAGTTCATGATGGCCCCATAAGATGCTCCATACAAAATACGCCCCATATAATACTGCACAAAGGTTAATAAGGCCCATAAGATGCTCCATATAATAGGCCCCATATACTGCTCCATAAAGGTTATGGCCCCATAAATGCTCCATAAATTATGCCCATAAGATACTCGTATATTATGCCCCATATGATGCTCCAATATTATGCACAATTGATGCTCCATATATATGCCTATATGCTGCCCATAAGATGCTCCGTATATTATACCCATAAGATGCTCGTATATTATGCCCCATATGATACTCCGTATATTATGCCCCATAAGATACTCCGTATATTATGCCCCATATGATGCTCCATATATTATGCACAATATGATGCTCCATATATTATGCCCTATATGCTGCCCCATAAGATGCTCTGTATATTATGCCCCATATGATACTCCGTATATTATGCCCCATAAGATGCTCTGTTTATTATGCCCCATATGCTGCTGCGAATAATAATAAAAAAAAAAAACTCTCGTCGCTGGGGTCAGGTGCCAGTGACCTGAGCAGTTGGGGACACCAGCGCGCTATGGGGGGCAGGTGCTGGTGTCACCGATGGCTCAGGCCACGGCACCTGCAATATTCACCTGTCCCCGGTCCACCACTGCGCGCCGCTGTCTTCCGGGTCCTCTGTCAGTGAGTGCTCAGGCAGAGGGCACGGCGCACACTAATACGTCATCGCGTCTCTGACCTGAACATCACAGCCAGAGGACGCAGAGGATAGAGCGACGTGCAGCGGTGGAACGGGGACAGGTGAATATCGCATATACTTACCCCTCCAGGCGCTGTCTCTGCAGCCCTCTGCTTCTCCCACTGTCTCCGGCAACTATTCCTTCCTACAGCTGTCACGTGGTGCTGCTGATTAAAGTCATGAATATGCCATGTGACCGCTGAACACAGGCGCCGGAGACCGTGGGAGAAGCAGGGGCTGCAGAGACCGTGCCAGGAGCGGGTAAGTATGATCTGACACCCCCGCCGACCCCCTGGTGTATATATGACTCAAGTATAAGCCGAGAGGGGCACTTTCAGCCTGAAAATCTCAGCTTATACTCTAGTATATACAGTAAGTAAAAAATCAGAAGCCTCTTGAATGGAGAAAAAGAAGTGCTGTGGTGAAGAAGAAAAGAAGAGTTGTGGTTGTGGGGGACTCCCTACTGAGAGGAACAGAAGCCGCTATCTGTCGATCAGACAGACATTGCTTACAAGAAGTGTGCTGTCTTCCAGGTGCCCAAATCAAAGTTGTGTCTGATAAGGTATCAATACTCTTCAATGCTACAGACGACTACACAGGTCTATTCATACACGTAGGAACAAATGACAGAGCAAGAAAGGACCTGGAAACGTTTTGGGCTTCTTGTCCCTGGAGTGAATTACCTGCATGATAGACTTCTTGCTAGAGATAGGTTGCATCTTCTGAAAACACATATGTGATTGTGGGATATGGTATGTAGGTATCATTTTGCTTGTATTCATATTTTACTGATTTTCATGGTGTTCTCTTGTAGGATGAGTTGATATTTGGTAATTGTCTCAGCTCCCAGGGCTTTTATCCGTTTACTGAACTGCATTCGGGTTCTGAACAATTTTATCCTTTGTGTGGTGGATTGTATATGGACCTTTCGATTTTGCCTAAAATAAAGGCCTTGGGATTGTTCACTCTTCCCTCGCTCTGTTGATTGTGTGCTACTGGAGAAGGACCCCGTGACAACTGGTGGCAAGCAGTGGGATCAACAAGGGTAACCAAATGGAGAACCACCCACAGAGTGAGTACAGAAATTGGACTGTATCCAGTTTACAGGAGAGAGCCAGAGACCTGGACCTGAACTAGTAGGGTCTGACTAAAGAGGCCTTAATTCATCTACTGGTGGGTGCTAGCCAGGCAACCTCCTCCAAGATGTCTAAAGGACAATCGCGGGAGACGGGGACCCCCACCCAAAAAAGCTAGTGGTTGGTGTGGTACGAAGGAGAGATGGCGTTTCTGGGCTCAGGAGTCACTCAGAAGTATAAGGAGGAGGCTGCTCACCGAGCACAGCAGAGACAAGTAGCAATGGAGATCGAAAGAGGGAGTATTACAATGTGGAGTGTAAACCCCACGATCCGGGAGCCTGTACGGATCACCCAGACAGACTTTAAGCCGTTTGATGAGGCTTTCGGAGATGTGGAGGGGTTCTTCAAGGACTTTGAGCAGCAGTGTGCTATAATGGAGGTGCCCCACTCTAGCTGGATGCGTTTGTTAGTGGGACTCCTGAACGTAAGCGTGGTGGAAGCCTACCGAACCATCGACTCACAGCGGAATCGGGATTATAACATTGTAAAGCGGACTATCCTGGAGTACCATGCTATCAACCCAGACTTATATAGGGCCAAGTTCCGAGACCTCCCATGCACCATGGGAGGATCGTTTAGGATGTATGCACATAAGATGTCCCAGGCATGTCGGAGATGGCTAAAGGCAGAAAATGCCTTTACTGTGGAAGATGTTATACAGGCGTTCCTTATAGAACAATTTTTTGCCAAGTGCCCCGCAAAATTACGGGAATGGGTCTGGAAGCATACGCCGTGCACCGTGGATAGAGCTGTAGCCCTGGCCGATGAGACCCTTACTATCCGACCGTAATGGAGGAGGCTTCTGGACAATAAACTACAGCCTGCTCCCAAGCCCCGGCCCCCACAGATTATATCAGCTTTTCCACCCAGCTGCAGCCTGCTAACAATCACGCCTCACAATCCTGGGCCCCAACTGTTCTGACCATGACCTGGGGGTATCACCAAGAGGAGATGTTATGGGTGTGGGCAACCTGGGCATTTGCAATCCAGCTGTCCCTCAAGGATTCGGAGGGAGCCTCACACAGCCCCACCTCGTCCAGTGCATCTTAAGCACGCCAATCTGCCTGAGCATGCCAATCTGCCTGAGGAAGAGTTCCCACCATCCCCACCTGAGTGGACCACCAATCATGGCATCATAGATACCCCTCCTGGAGTGTACAGACTCCGGCCTTTGTCCCTCAGCTACCCAGAGCAACGGTAATGCCACCTGCTGGATGTCTTAACCCCTCTCTGCCATCCAACGTACTATTCCGTCCATGTGACCCTGGACCTCATTCCCATGGACGGAATAGTACGTCATATGCGATTAGCTGCGCTCCCAGGGGGAGCGCAGCTGATCGCGGCCGGGTGTCAGCTGTTTATCACAGCTGACACCGAGCACTATGTGTCAGGAGCGGTCACGGACCGCTCCCAGCACATTAACCCCTGGCACACTGCGATCAAACATGATCGCGGTGTACCGGGGGCACAGGGGAGGATCACGCAGGGAGGGGGCTCCCTGCGCGCTCCCCTGAGACCCCCAGAACAGCGCGATGTGTCGCGCTGTTCCGAGGGTCCGTCCTCCCTCCAGGTCCCCGGATCCAAGATGGCGCCGGGGTCCTGGAGGGAGGCGGCTTCCTCAGTGCCTGCTGAGAGCAGGCACTGAGAAGCATGCAGCTATGCCTGAGCGATCGCTGGTGTGACAGAGTGCTGTGCACACTGTCACACCAGCGATCTGCTAAAATACTGTGATTTCCCACCCTGGGACAAAGTAAAAAAGTTAAAAAAATAAAAATAAAAAGTGGTAAAAAAAATCATAAAAAAAAATATATATATTCCCCAATAAATTCATATCTTCCTGTAAATAAAAAAAACAAAACAATAAAAGTACACATATTTGGTATCGCCGTGTCTGTAACGACCCCCCTATAAAACTGTCCCACTAGTTAACCCCTTTAGTGAACCCCTTAAAAAAAAAAAACGAAGCAAATAATCAATGCTTTATCATCATACTGCCGAACAAAAAGTGGAATAACACACGATCAAAAAGACCGATATAAATAAACATGGCACTGCTGAAAACGTCATCTTGTCCCGCAAAAAACGAGCCGCCATACAGCATCATCAGCGAAAAAATAAAAAAGTTATAGCTCGCAGAATAAACCGATGCAAAAATAATAATTTTTCATATAAAATTGTTTTTATTCTATAAAAGCGCCAAAACATAAAAAAATGATATAAATGAGGTATCGCTGTAATCGTACTGACCCGAAGAATAAAACTGCTTTATCAATTTTACCACACGCGGAACGGTATAAAACGCCTCCCCCAAAAGAAATTCATGAATTGCTGATTTTTGTTCATTCTAACCTCCCAAAAATCGAAATAAAAAGCGATCAAAAAATGTCATGTGCTCAAAAATGGTACCAATAAAAGCGTCACCTCGTCCCGCAAAAATAAGACCTCACATGACTCTGTGGGCCAAAATATGCAAAAATTATAGCTCTCAAAATGTGATGATGCAAAAAACTATTTTTTGCAATAAAAAGCGTCTTTTAGCGTGACAGCTGCCAATCATAAAAACCCGCTATAAATAGTAAATCAAACCCCTTTATCACCCCCTTAGTTAGGGAAAAATAATAAAATTAAAAAATGTATTTATTTCCATTTTCCCATTAGGGTTAGGGTTAGGGTTGCGGCTAAAGTTAGGGGTAGGGTTGGCGCTAACGTTAGGATTAGGGTTAGGGTTGGGATTAGGGGTGTGTTAGGGTTAGGTTTGTGGTTAGGGTTGGGACTAGGGTTAGGGGTGTGTTGGGGTTAGGGTTGGAGTTAGAATTGGGGGGTTTCTGCTGTTTAGGCACATCAGGGGCTCTCCAAATGTGACATGGCGTCTGATCTCAATTCCAGCCAATTCTGCGTTGAAAAAGTCAAACGGTGCTCCTTCACTTCTAAGCTCTGCCATGCGCCCAAACAGTAGTTTACCCCCACATATGGGGTATCAGCGTACTCTGGACCACAAGAGTTATTGTGCAATTTGTACTATTTCTTTTGTTACCCTTGGGAAAATAAAAAACTGGGGGCGACAAAATCATTTTTGTAAAAGAAAAATGATTTTTTTGTTTTTACGGCTGTATGTTATAAAACTTCTGTGAAGCACTTGGGGCTTCATAGCGCTCACCACACTTCTAGATAAGTTCTTTGTGGGGTCTATTTTCCAAAATGGGGTCACTTGTGGGGGGTTTCCACTGTTTAGGCGCATCAGGGGCTCTCCAAACGCGACATGGCGTCCAATCTCAACTCCAGCCAATTTTAGTTTGAAATAGTCAAACAGCGCTCCTTCCCTTACGAGCTCTGCCGTGTGCCCAAATAGTGGTTTTCCCCCACATATTGGGTATTGGCGTACTCAGGAGAAATTGCATAACAACCTTATCTGTCCATTTTCTCCTTTTACCCTTGTGAAAATAAAAAAAAGTTTGTATAAGATCATTTTTGTGGCTAAAAAGTTAAATATTCATTTTTTCCTTCCATGTTGCTTCAGCTCCTGTGAAGCACTTGAAGGGTTAATAAACTTCTTGAATGTGGTTTTGAGTACCTTGAGGGGTGCAGTTTTTAGAATGGTGTCACTTTTGGGTATTTTCTGCTATATAGACCCCTCAAAGTGACTTCAAATATGAGGTGGTCCCTAAAAAAAATGGCTTTGTAAATTTTGTTGTAAAAATGAGAAATCGCTGGTCAACTTTTAACCCTTATAACTTCCTAACAAAAAAAAATTTAGGTTCCAAAATTGTGCTGATGTAAAGTAGACATGTGGGAAATGTTATTTCTTAACTATTTTATGTGACATATTTCTTTGTTTTAAGGGAAAAAAAATTCAAAGTTTGAAAATTGCAAAATTTTCAAAATTTTCGCCATATTTGCGTTTTTTTCAAAATAAACGCAAGTTATATCGAAGAAATTTTACTTCTAACGTGAAGTACAATATGTCACGAGAAAACAATCTCAGAATCGCGAAGATCCGTTGAAGCGTTCCAGAGTTATAACCTCATAAAGAGACAGTGGTCAGAATTGTAAAAATTGGCCCGGTCATTAACGTGCAAACCACCCTTGGGGGTTAAGGGGTTAATGCAGTGGGCCAGGGCTTATGACACATACCTATATGACGCTTATTCAGCGCCAAGCATAATGGAATTTTTTTTTCTTAGGAAATTATAAGGGTTAAAAGTTGACCAGCGATTTCTCATTTTTACAACAAAATTTACAAAGCCATTTTTTTTAGGGACCACCTCATATTTGAGGGGTCTATATAGCAGAAAATACCCAAAAGTGACACCATTCTAAAAACTGCACCCCTCAAGGTACTCAAAACCACATTCAAGAAGTTTATTAACCCTTCAGGTGCTTCACAGGAGCTGAAGCAACGTGGAAGGAAAAAATGAATATTTAACTTTTTAGCCACAAAAATGATCTATTACAAACTTTTTTTTTTATTTTCACAAGGGTAAAAGAAGCAAATGGACAGATAAGGTTGTTATGCAATTTCTCCTGAGTACGCCAATACCCCATATGTGGGGAAAACCACTGTTTGGGCACACGGCTGAGCTCGTAAGGGAAGGAGCGCCGTTTGACTTTTTCAAACTAAAATTGGCTGGAATTGAGATTGGACGCCATGTCGTGTTTGAAGAGCCCCTGATGTGCTTAAACAGTGGAAACCCCCACAAGTGACAACATTTTGGAAACTAGACCCCCTAAGGTACTTATCTAGATCTGTTGTGAGCACATTGAACCCCCAAGTGTTTCACAAAAGTTTAAATGCCTGGGTCTGAAAATAAAAAAAAACTAATTTTCCACAAAAATGATTTTTTAGTCCCAAATTTTTGATTTTTCCCAAGGAAATTGGACCCCAAAAGTTGTTGTCCAATTTGTCCTGAGTACGCTGATACCCCATATGTGGGGGGGGGGAAACTGTTTGGGCGCACGGCAGGGCTTGGAAAGGAAGTAGTAACGTTTTGGAATGCAGACGTTGATGGGGGTCATGTTCCATTTGCAGCGCCCCAGATGAGCCTAAACAGTGGAAACCCCCCACAAGTGACCCCATTTTGGAAACTAGACCCCCTAAGGAGCTTATCTAGATCTTTGGTGTGCACTTTGAACCCCCAAGTGCTTCACACAAGTTTATAATGCCCGAGCATGAAAATAAAAAATCCTATTTTTTTCCCACAAAAATTATCTTTTAGTCACTAATTTTTTATTTTCCCAAGAGTAACAGGAGAAATTGGACTACAAAAGTTGTTGTCCAATTTGTCCTGAGTACGCTGATACCCCATATGTGGGGGGGAACCACTGTTTGGGGCACAGCAGAGCTCGGAATGGAAGGAGCATCATTTGACTTTTTCCAAACAAAATTGGCTGGAATTGAGATTGGACGCCATGTTGCATTTGGAGAGCCCCTGATGTGCCTAAACAGTGGAAACCCCCCACAAGTGACCCCATTTGGGAAACTAGACCCCCTAAGGAACTTATATAGATCTTTGGTGAGCAATTTGAACCCCCAAAGTGCTTCACACAAGTTTATAACGTAGAGCCGTAAAATTAAAAAATCATATTTTTTCCACAAAAATGATCTTTTCACCCCAATTTTTATTTTCCCAAGGGTAACAAGACTCCAAAAGTTATTGTGCAATTTGTCCTGAGTACGCTGATACCCCATATGTGGGGATAAACCACTGTTTAGGTGCATGGCAGAGTTTGGAAGGGAAGGAGCGTCGTTCGACTTTTTCAACACAGAATTGGCTGGATGCCATGTCGTGTTTGGAGAGCTCCTGATCTGCCTAAACAGTGGAAACCCCCAACAAATGACACCATTTTGGAAACTAGACCCCTCAAGGAACTTATCTAGATGTGTGGTGAGCACTTTGAACCCCGAAGTGCTTCACAGAAATTTATAACGTACAGCTGTAAAATAAAAATCTTTTTTTTTTTTTTACAAAAATTATTTTTTCGTCCCCAATATTTTATTTTCACAAGGGTAACAGGAGAAATTGGACCCCAAAAGTTGTTGTCCAATTTGTCCTGAGTACGCTGATACCCAATATGTGGGAGTAAACTACTGTATGGGTGCACGTCAGGGCTCGGAAGGGAAGTAGTGACGTTTTGGATTTCAGACTTTGATGGAATGGTCTGGGGGTGTCATGTCGAATTTGGAGAGCCCCTGGTGCACCTAAACAGTGGAAACCCCCCACAAGTGACCCCATTTTGGAAAATAGACCCCACAAGGAACTTATCTAGATGTGTGGTGAGCACTTTGAACCCCGAAGTGCTTCACAGAAGTTTATAACGTACAGCCGTAAAAATAAAAAATCCTTTTTTTTTTACAAAAATTATTTTTTCGCCTCCAATATTTTATTTTCACAAGGGTAACATGAGAAATTGGACCCCAAAAGTTGTTGTCCAATTTGTCATGAGTACGCTGATACCCAATATGTGGGAGAAAACTACTGTATGGGTACACGTTGGAGCTCGGAAGGGAAGTAGTGACGTTTTGGATTGCAGACTTTGATGGAATGGTCTGCGGGCATCATGTCGCATTTGGAGAACCCTTGATGCGCCTAAACAGTGGAAACCCCCCACAAGTGACCCCATTTTGGAAAATAGACCCCACAAGGAACTTATCTAGATGCGTGGTGAGCGCTATGAAGCCCCAAGTGCTTCACAGAAGTTTATAACGTACAGTCGTAAAAACAAAAAAACATTTTTTAAAAAAAAAAATGATATTTTTACCCCCAGTTTTTTATTTTCCCAAGGGTAACAGAAGAAATAGGACAAATTAAACAATAACTCTTGGGGTCCAGAGTACACTGATACCCCATATATGGGGGTAAACTACTGTTTGGGCGCATGGCAGAGCTCAGAAGTGAAGGAGCACCGTTTGACTTTTTCAATGCAGAATTGGCTGGAATTGAGATCAGATGCCATGTCACATTTGGAGAGCCCCTGATGTGCCTAAACAGCGGAAACCCCCCAATTCTAACTCCAACCCTAACCCCAACACACCCCTAACCCTAGTCCCAACCCTAACCATAAATCTAACCCTAACACACCCCTAACCCTAATCCCAACCCTAACCCTAATCCTAACTTTAGCGCCAACCCTAACCCTAACTTTAGCCGCAACCCTAACCCTAATGGGAAAATGGAAATAAATACTTTTTTTTAATTTTATTATTTTTCACTAACTAAGGAGGTGATAAAGGGGGGTTTGATTTACTATTTATAGCGGGTTTTTATGATTGGCAGCTGTCACGCTAAAAGACGCTTTTTATTGCAAAAAATAGTTTTTGCATCATCACATTTTGAGAGCTATAATTTTTGCATATTTTGGCTCACAGAGTCATGTGAGGTCTTATTTTTTGCGGGACGAGGTGACATTTTTATTGGTACCATTTTTGAGCACGTGACTTTTTTGATCGCTTTTTATTTCGATTTTTGGGAGGTTAGAATGAACAAAAATCAGCAATTCATGAATTTCTTTTGGGGGAGGCGTTTATACCGTTCCGCGTGTGGTAAAATTGATAATGCAGTTTTATTCTTCGGGTCAGTATGATTATGGCGATACCTCATTTATATCATTTTTTATGTTTTGGTGCTTTTATAGAATAAAACCAATTTTTATAAAAAATTATTATTTTTGCATCGCTTTATTCTGTGAGCTATAACTTTTTTATTTTTTCGCTGATGATGCTGAATGGCGCTCGTTTTTTGCGGGACAAGATGACGTTTTAAGCGGTACCATGTTTATTTATATCCGTCTTTTTGATCGCGTGTTATTCCACTTTTTGTTTGGCGGTATGATGATAAAGCATTGATTTTTTGCTTTGTTTTTTTTTTATTTTTTTTAAGAGGTTCACTAAAGGGGTTAACTAGTGGGACAGTTTTATAGGGGGGGTCGTTACGGACGGGGCGATACCAAATATGTGTACTTTTATTGTTTTTGTTTTTTTATTTACAGGAAAAAATGAATTTATTGGGGAATATATTTTTTTTTTATGATGTTTTTTACCACTTTTTATTTTTATTTTTTTAACTTTTTTACTTTGTCCCAGGGTGGGACATCACTGTATTTTAGCATATCGCTGGTGTGACAGTGTGCACAGCACTCTGTCACACCAGCGATCGCTCTGGCACTGCTGCAGGCTTCCCCAGCGCCTGCTCTCGGCAGGCACTGAGGAAGCCGCCTCCCTGCAGGGCCCCGGCGCCATCTTGGATCCGGGGACCTGGAGGGAGGACGGACCCTCGGAACAGCGCGACACATCTCGCTGCTCTGAGGGTCTCAGGGGGGCGCGCAGGGAGCCCCCACCCTACGCGATCCTCCCCTGTGCCCCCAGTACACCGCGATCATGTTTGATCGCGGTGTGCTAGGGGTTAATGTTCCGGGAGCGGTCCGTGACCGCTCCTGACACATAGTGCCGGGTGTCAGCTGTGATAATCAGCTGACACCCGGCCGCGATCGGCTGCGCTCCCCCCGGGAGCGTGTCCGATCGCTGGGACGTACTATCCCGTCCATGGTCATACGGGCCCAGGTACCATGGACGGGATAGTACGTCTGATGGCAGTAAGGGGTTAAAGTGAAGAACAACATCTGTGTTCTATTATACGTTTATTTATGTTTGGCGCTAAGTGTGCATAATATGGGTATGTGTCATAAGCCATGTCACACTGCATTAAGAGGAACAACATTATGTTAGCGCTAAAAGGAGATAATATATTCAATAGTAATAGTCAGTTATGCTTATCTTGGTAAGCGTTTAATAAACAGATGGTTAAAGAGTATCATAGCAGGGGTTGTAATTATAGAGGGCCTGTCTCTATACTGAATATGTCTAGCTCTAGTATGCCATATATGAGAAGAGAGGTGTAAGGTTCTTTGTCTTTGTTGACATGTTCCTTGAAACTCAGTTTCCCGTCGGCCATTTTGCTTTCTGTCTTTCTGCAGCTCTTGCCCTCAGTTAATATGGAGATTCCAGTTTTCATGTTCCCGCCCTGATTCTTCCCTCTTGCTTCTTAAGCAGCCTCAGCTGAACAATCAGTGCTCCTGAATCAAGCCTCAGTCAGTCTGTGACCTGACTCCTGGAAGCCTTGGACTTGTACTCCAGCTATTCCCTACTGAGGAACCTTGGAACACTTTTGGACTCTGGAAACCTGCTGTTTGGTGAATCCATGTTTGCAGAGGAATTACGGTACAGAGAAGAGATCCTGAACCTGCTTTGGAGATTTATTGTAGTGCTTGAAGTTACTCTGGCCTGCTGTGTCTCCTGTCGCTGTTCCTGCAAACTGTGTGAACTTTTCAGCATGCTTGTATGAAGTAATACAAGTCATTTCATTTCAACCTATGTCTCATGTGTTTTCCTCGCACCCAAGCACAAGACGCTATAGGAACTGTACACTATACATGACAAGATTCAGGAGCCAATGTTTAGTGTCTGCTGGGTCTGGGAAAGCCGTGTCTGCTGTGACTGTGGATATCAGATGTCCGTTTAATACCTTATGTGATGACAGTGGTTGTGACTTCTCACAACCATTCCAGGTGAGCGCATTCCCTTAAAATTTTACTCTGGAGTGTTACCACAGGTAAACACTATTGTTTTTTTTTTTTTTTTTTTCCTTTCCTCTTCTCCTTCCAGCACCTCTGCCTTAAAAGATCTGGAAGATGGAGGCCCGCATAAAGGAACTTTGCGGAGTGACTGATACAATCCTTTCAGATGTTGTCATGTGTGCATTGCCACGAAAATCGTCGCGGTTGCACATTTTGACTTCTCACAGCTGATCTGCTGTTTCTTTGTGTTTGGCAGCTAGGGAGTTAATTCTGTCTGTGCTCGGTGCTGGGACTGGGTGCAGTTTCTCCCGGCTGCAATTGATTATTTGTTGATTGGTTTCCTTTAAATTCCTGGTTGTCTGCTTGGGGAGTTGCCAGTGAAACCTTCATGCAGACCACAGATAGGAATGAATCTGTATAGACTTTAGTTGTGAGCTCCTTAGTTGTTCTAAGCTCAACTTGGTTAGAGTTTATTTCCCAGACCATTTATGTTCCTTTGGTGTTTGAGTGTGTATGCAAGCGAGTGTTATCCTGTCTGTCTTATATGTCTAATCTGTGTATTTAGCTGAGATCAGCCCATATCCCTTTGGTGGTAGTCAGGATCCTTCTTAGGACTGATCACAGGGTTCAGGGTCTGATAGGAGACAGGGTTAGGTTGGAGACTTGGACCTCTGAACCATTATCAGTACCTCCAAGGTGAGGGATTAGTTAGGACCCCAGTTTAGGGTCAGGTTAGATCCCGGTCCACCTCTTTCCTGTTTCAGCTCATCAAGTCCTCAAGATTAACCCTGAGTTCAGCAGATATCGTGTCAGGTAAATCTATTCTATACTTACATGCTGATGTTGCTATACTAGTTGTTGTATAGAGTGTTGTTCCTGTATTAATAGTTTACTGACAA
>JARQOD010000008.1:12606416-12660097 GCA_033576555.1 Oophaga sylvatica
CTGTGTAATGACTCTATAGAATAGATCACTCTGTGTGTAAGACTCTATAGAATAGATCACTCTGTGTGTAATGCTCTATAGAATAGATCACTCTGTGTGTAATGAATCTATAGAATAGATCACTGTGTGTAATGACTCTATAGAATAGATCACTCTGTGTGTAATGCTCTATAGAATAGATCACTGTGTGTAATGACTCTATAGAATAGATCACTCTGTGTGTAAGACTCTATAGAATAGATCACTCTGTGTGTAATGTCTCTATAGAATAGATCACTCTGTGTAATGACTCTATAGAATAGATCACTCTGTGTAATGACTCTATAGAATAGATCACTATGTGTAATGACTCTATAGAATAGATCACTCTGTAGTTTCTAGAAATAGATCACTCTGTGTGTAATGACTCTATAGAATAGAACACTCTGTGTGTAATGTCTATAGAATAGATCACTCTGTCTGTAATGAATCTATAGAATAGATCACTGTGTGTAATGTCTCTATAGAATAGATCACTCTGTTGTAATGTCTCTATAGAATAGATCACTCTGTGTGTAATGACTTATAGAATAGATCACTCTGTGTGTAATGACTCTATAGAATAGATCACTCTGTGTGTAGTGACTTATAAAGAATAGATCACTCTGTGTGTAATGACTCTATAGAATAGATCACTTGTGTGTAATGACTCTATAGAATAGATCACTGTGTGTAATGACTCTATAGTAACTTAGATCACTCTGTGTGTAATGACTCTATAGAATAGATCACTCTGTGTGTAATGACTCTATAGAATAGATCACTCTGTGTGTAATGACTCTGTAGAATAGATCACTCTGTGTGTAATGACTCTATAGAATAGATCACTCTGTGTAATGACTCTATAGAATAGATCATTCTGTGTGTAATGACTTTATAGAATAGATCACTCTGTGTGTAATGGCTCTATAGAATAGATCACTCTGTGTGTAATGTCTCTATAGAATAGATCACTCTGTGTGTAATGACTCTATAGAATAGATCACTCTGTGTGTAATGACTCTATAGAATAGATCACTCTGTGTGTAATGACTTTATAGAATAGATCACTCTGTGTGTAATGACTATAGAATAGATCACTCTGTGTGTAATGACTCTATAGAATAGATCACTCTGTGTGTAATGACTCTAGAATAGATCACTCTGTGTGTAATGACTATAGAATAGATCACTCTGTGTATAATGTCTCTATAGAATAGATCACTCTGTGTAATGACTCTATAGAATAGATCACTCTGTGTGTAATGACTCTATAGAATAGATCACTCTGTGTGTAATGTCTCTATAGAATAGATCACTCTGTGTGTAATGACTCTATAGAATAAATCACTCTGTGTGTAATGACTCTAGAATAGATCACTCTGTGTGTAATTACTATAGAATAGATCACTATGTGTGTAATGACTATAGAATAGATCACTCTGTGTGTAATGACTCTATAGAATAGATCACTATGTGTGTAATGTCTCTATAGAATAGATCACTCTGTGTGTAATGACTCTATAGAATAGATCACTGTGTGTAATGACTCTATAGAATAGATCACTCTGTGTGTAATGACTCTATAGAATAGATCACTCTGTGTGTAATGACTCTATAGAATAGATCACTCTGTGTGTAATGACTCTATAGAATAGATCACTGTGTGTAATGACTCTATAGAATAGATCACTCTGTGTGTAATGTCTCTATAGAATAGATCACTCTGTGTGTAATGACTCTATAGAATAGATCACTCTGTGTGTAATGACTCTATAGAATAGATCACTCTGTGTGTAATGACTATAGAATAGATCGCCGTGTGTGTAATGTCTCTATAGAATAGATCACTGTGTGTAATGACTCTATAGAATAGATCGCTCTGTGTGTAATGTCTCTACAGAATAGATCACTCTGTGTGTAATGTCTCTATAGAATAGATCACTGTGTGTAATGACTATAGAATAGATCACTCTGTGTGTAATGACTCTATAGAATAGATCACTGTGTGTAATGTGTTGTGAATGGACTTGAAATGAGTTCTGAGCAGAGGCTCCCTCTGGTGGTTACAAGCGGTACTGGACTGTCCAGTGAAGATTGTGAGGAGTGGGAATCAGGTGTTACTGACTGGTCTTATATAAGGGAGTCGCCTTCCCATCAGGGTTGCCGGTGATCATTTGTTCTGGTCTCAATCCTTGAGTTCTGTTTCCTTTGTAGCCTGCTGTGTCGTGTCTGCATCTCCTGGTAACAGATAAGACATTTTCTTCTTTTTGTTTTTGTGCTTGATTTTTGCATTTTGTCCTGCACTTCTGTGGGGGCCTTCAGGGTCCCCTCAGGGGGCTTTTGCCCTCTCAGTTTAGTTCAGCCACTGATGTTTGTACTTTTGCTTTTTCCAGTTTTTTCAGTGGCTGCTGTTTTGATTTTGTTACACCAGAGAACTAATTTAGGTGGTAGAGGTCGTGTGATCTCAGGTGATTTTGAAATTAGTAGAGTTGGTGCTTTTCAGGGTTTTTTGGGATTGCAGTAAGTACCCTTCCTATCCTTTTCTATTTAGGTAGTTTGGGCCCCAACGTTTGCTCATACTATTTTCTGTCTGTGTCAGTATTTCATCTTGTCTAACCGCCATTACATGTTTGGGGGCTTCCTATGTTCTTTGGGGATCTGCTCCGGGGCAGATAGCTTTCCTCTTTCTATCTTTAGGTGTAGTTAGTTTCTCAGGCTGTGACGAGGCGTCTAGGACCAACGTAGGAACGCTCCACGGCTGCCTCTAGTTGTGGTGGTTAGTCAGGGTACTGCAATCTCATAGATTCCAACTTCTCTGGTGTATTGCCTTTTTTACCTGCACTCCTCAGCTACCGTAACATAACAGTAATGACTCTATAGAATAGATCACTCTGTGTGTAATGACTCTATAGAATAGATCACTCTGTGTGTAATGACTCTATAGAATAGATCGCTCTGTGTGTAATGACTCTATAGAATAGATCACTCTGTGTGTAATGACTCTATAGAATAGATCTCTCTGTGTGTAATGTCTCTATAGAATAGGTCACTCTGTGTGTAATGACTATAGAATAGATCACTCTGTGTGTAATGACTCTATAGAATAGATCACTCTGTGTGTAATGACTCTATAGAATAGATCACTCTGTGTGTAATAACTCTATAGAATAGATCACTTGTGTAATGACTCTATAGAATAGATCACTCTGTGTGTAATGTCTCTATAGAATAGATCACTCTGTGTGTAATGTCTCTATAGAATAGATCACTCTGTGTGTAATGACTCTATAGAATAGATCACTCTGTGTGTAATGACTCTATAGAATAGATCACTGTGTGTAATGACTCTATAGAATAGATCACTCTGTGTGTAATGACTCTATAGAATAGATCACTCTGTGTGTAATGTCTTGTGAGACAGTGAGTGAATATGTGATGAATGGGGTGTACATTTCACCTAGGTATAAGGGAAATGTGTGGCTTTGTAAACCTAGTGGTAGAGAAAGGTCACTACACCTCACATTCAGCACACACTTGCAGCACAAGCCTGAAACTACTCAGGTCTTAATTAGGAGACCAGAAGTAGGTGTCTGCAAACACAATCTGAGAGCTAGTTTAGCCTGGACACAGGAAGGTGTCCTGGCACAAGAAACAGTCTCCAAGAGTGTTAGAGCTGTCTTTAGCCTGGACACAGAGAGGTGTCCTGGCACAAGGAAGCAGTCTCCAAGAGTGTTAGAGCTGTCTTTAGCCTGGACACAGAGAGGTGTCCTGGCACAAGGAAGCAGTCTCCAAGAGTGTTTGAGCTATCTCAGTTTGGGTGCAGGAAGGACCCCGGACATAGGAGTAGTCTCAGTGCGAATCCGTGTGAAGAGCGGCTGAATAGGAGTGGATCTCTCTCAAGTCTGGACATGGAAGGTGCCTTCAGACACAAGGAGGAGTATCTGTGAAGCTCCAAACTGGTAACATATGTGATATGTGTTGTTTTGGGCACAGACTGGTAGAGTCTGGGTCCCGGATAGAGAGGGCCATCTATCTAAGTGTAATTAGAGGCTAGACAAGCCCAGGTTTTCTGTTTATGCTTTGTTTTAATCTGTTTGCTGTGGACTTTAATAAAGCTGGTTGCGGCCAGTTTTGCACCAGAACTGCTGTCTGAATGAACTGTTTTCATGCCATTCTGTCTACCCAGACAGCGATCCTAGAGCTAAACCCCCTGGAAATGTTACAATTGGCGGAGAATGCTGGGGCAGCGCAGTGGCTGATACAGTTAGTGCTGGAGTGTGTATGCAGCACAGTGGCGAGAGACAGCATTAAAGGTGAAGTCTATTGAAATAGCAGCAGAAAAAAAAAAAAAAGTGTGTCAGCAGAAACGTCTGTTTGGAGCAGTCTTGGAGAGACAGTGGCCCTGATAGGGTCTGCAGAGAGAAAATGTATGCACAGCAAAGCTGAACTTGTGAAAATGACTGTGGAATGTGCAGCAGCAAAAGAAAAGTCTGTGGAGCAGTCTTAAAGAGACAGGAGCCCTAATAGACTTTGCAAAGGAAAAAAAAAAAAAGTGTCTGCACAGCAGAGCTGAATTTTTCTATGGAAAAGACTGTAGAGTGTGTATGTCTTGAGTGAAGACTGCCGTTGTTAAGACAGAGAAGTCTGACAGCATGGATGACAGCATGGAGGCGCTGTTTGAACAAATGGCGCAAGTTAATGTGCAACATAAGACTGCCGTGGTTGAGACAGATAAGTCCGGCAGTATGGAGGAGCTCATTGAGTACCTGGCCCAGGCCCAGCGAAGCATGCAGCAGAGCATGGAGCAGCAGCGCCTGCAGCACCAGCAGCGCATGCAGCAGGCCCAGCAGCAATTCCTGCAGCAACAGCAGGAGAATAACCGGTTATTTGTTGAGCGGATGGCAGCACAAAAAAAGGATTTTGGTGCCGCGTCCCGAAGTAATGTTGTGAAGGTACCTGCATTGTCCGCTGTAAAGAAGGCGGTAAGACGGTCCTTGAAAAAAATGACACCTCGTGATGAAGTGGAGTTATATCTCACTAGGTTTGAGAGACTGGCAGAGAAGGAGAATCTGCCCCTATCTGAATGGGCCATGATGGTCGCACCCTATCTGATTGGAGTGCCCCAGGTGGCCTATGCTGACCTGAGCGAGCAGGACAGCCAAGACTATGGCAAGCTGAAAGCGGAGATTCTTACCCGGCTGGGTGTTACGGTGACAGCCCGTGCCAGGTGAGTTCATGACTGGAGATGCAGTTGGGAGTCTGCAGTAAGCAAACCTGATCATGGAGTTGAAAAGGTGATAGTGAACCGCTACACCCGAGCACGTCCTCCTGAGGTACAGCCGTCTGAGAGGTCGTCACTTCAGAGTTCCCGGACGCTGAACTCTCGCGGTAAGAGCGTTCCAGCTGTTGGGGACATGTGGGTGGGAGAGTGTGATGGACAGTGTTGGAGCTGGCGTGAAATTGCAGCCAACTGTCCAATAGAGGGGGAGCCTATGTGTTGTGATGTTGGCAGATCCCTCTCTCTCTGCGCAGAACCTGTGTGTGTGTCCACCTATGCCGAAGAGACTGGACCACAGGGGTCCCCGGTGGTTGTAAATGACTGCCCAGCACAGGCCCTCTTGGACTCAGAGAGTCCAGTGACTTCCGTATGTGACAGCCTGATTGATAGGGACTTCATCCCTGATAAGCACCTGAGTATGGTGTGCATCCATGGAGACACCAAAGTCTACCCAGAGACTGCCGTGGTCTTGGTCCCCAAACTCGGGGAGGTTTCATGTGAAGTGGGGGTAGTGAAGACCCTGGTGCAACCCGTTATATTGGGTAATGACTTTCCCCGGTCTAAGGATCTCTGGGGGAAAAATGTTTCTGATGGACAGTGTGATGAAGCTCCTATTGAGGGTGCGCAGTCCCGAGGGGCGGAACACAATGCTAGTGGGCCGTTAAACTTATGTGATAATGATGATGATGATCATGATAATGATGATGACCATGATAATGATGATGATGATAATGATAATGATGATGATGATGATGATCATGATAATGATGATGACCATGATGATGATGCTGATGCTGATAATGATAGTGATGATGATCATGATAGTGATGATGATACTGATCATAGTCATGATAATGATATTGATAATAATGATGACTGTGATAGTGATGAAATTCCTTTGCAGGTGATGTTGGGAGACGAGGATGGTGGTTCTCGAGAGCCGAGTGTCCCTGACTTACCTGTGTCCTGTGACAATTTTGAGAGTGAGCAGTGGCAAGACCCCTCTCTTAAAACGGCACAGGAAAATATGATTGTTCTAAATGAGGTTTCCCAGGAGCCTGGCTCTGAGGAGAGGTTTCCTCATGCTGCCATGAACAATAGCCTATTGTATAGGGACACTGAAGTCCAGGGAGAGGTCGTGAGTCAGCTCCTGGTACCTGAGCTATATAGAAGTATAGTGCTGGGGTTGTCACATAGTCACATACTTGAGGGACCAGATGGTGAAGTTAATGTTGTGGATGACATGTTAACTAAGGTTCCAGATCAAGATGTGAATGAAAATGAATTGTATAACCCTGACAATGAGCAGGATGTGAATGAAAATGAATTGTATAACCCTGACAGTGAGCAGGATATGAATGAAAATGAATTGTATAACCCTGACAGTGAGCAGGATGTGAATGAAAATGAAGTGTATAGCCCTGACAGTGAGCCAGATGTGGCTGAGAAAAAGGGGTCAGATAGTGATAGTGAATTATCTGATGACCATAAAGCAACCAGTGCAAATGAGGAAGGCATGGTAGCAGAGGAGGTTGAGAGTCCTGAGAAGAAAGCTGATGCTGACCTTACAGCCAGACAGAAGATGGCATCTGAAGATGTTTTACAGTTGGCCGGTTCCCTGGCGAAGACTAAGTTGAAAGGAGGAGAGCTGAGCTTTAAAGGCAGGACTCTGAAACTGAACACAGCACAAGTGGATGCTGTTGAAGATGAGAAGTTGTCAGTGTGTGGTGTGGATCTGCATCATGCCAAGGACTCTGAAGGTGATGCTGCAGAGGTGGAAAAAGCCATGGAAGTGGTGGTCACCAAGCCAGATGCCTCATCAGAAGCTGAGGTTTCAAGTGAAGCTGTGAGGAGCAAGACTGAAGATATGGGGACTGACTCTGTCCAGGAATCTGTTTCTGCCGAAGACAGCGGCGTGGACGGGTTACGGTCCGGATCAGTAGCTGGCATTGGTGAGCTCAAGCGCACTTTCAGGGAGGCTACATCGGAGCCACGTCCCAACAAATGGGAAAAGCGATGTGTCACTCCGTTGCCGCTGCAGACACACGGGAGCCCAGATGGGATGCAGAACGTGGTGGAAGAGAAGAATCCGGCGGGTTCTGAGTATACAGATGCCGCTATCAAGGAGAACTTGAGGGCTGGAATAAATGGAGATATTGGAGACCAAAGTGATGTGGCTGAAGAGGTAGAGTCTAGGACTGATGGTGGGGCTTCTGGGCATGTCCTGCCAGAAGAGCCTGAAAGTGGGGAACTGGAGAAAAGTGAAAAACCCCCTATACCTTCTGTGATAGTTGGTGACACATGGTCAGTGCACCAGGGACAGGAGGTACGTGAGTTTCTGAGGAAGAGTCAGCAGAAGTGTTCTGATGTGTCGGGTCGTACTTCTCTGGCCAGGCACTATATCGAAAATGAGCCCGGCCCTAAGGTCAAGATGAAACCGTGCAGGATACCCGAGGCCCGCAGAGAGTATAGGCCTGGGAGGGTACAGGGTAGTGCGGATGCTTCAGATGAAGAGAAAACTGATGTTGGCTATGACAGTGGTGAGGATGAAGCTGATGAGGGCCATGACTGGTCCAGAGTTCACTGTCTCTGTTGGATTGTTGACCAGCCCTCCGGTCTGGATGACCAGCCCTCCGGTCTGGAGAAGAGGGAGGGGATATGTGAGACAGTGAGTGAATATGTGATGAATAGGGTGTACATTTCACCTAGGTATAAGGGAAATGTGTGGCTTTGTAAACCTAGTGGTAGAGAAAGGTCACTACACCTCACATTCAGCACACACTTGCAGCACAAGCCTGAAACTACTCAGGTCTTAATTAGGAGACCAGAAGTAGGTGTCTGCAAACACAATCTGAGAGCTAGTTTAGCCTGGACACAGGAAGGTGTCCTGGCACAAGAAACAGTCTCCAAGAGTGTTAGAGCTGTCTTTAGCCTGGACACAGAGAGGTGTCCTGGCACAAGGAAGCAGTCTCCAAGAGTGTTAGAGCTGTCTTTAGCCTGGACACAGAGAGGTGTCCTGGCACAAGGAAGCAGTCTCCAAGAGTGTTTGAGCTATCTCAGTCTGGGTGCAGGAAGGACCCCGGACATAGGAGTAGTCTCAGTGCGAATCCGTGTGAAGAGCGGCTGAATAGGAGTGGATCTCTCTCAAGTCTGGACATGGAAGGTGCCTTCAGACACAAGGAGGAGTATCTGTGAAGCTCCAAACTGGTAACATATGTGATATGTGTTGTTTTGGGCACAGACTGGTAGAGTCTGGGTCCCGGATAGAGAGGGCCATCTATCTAAGTGTAATTAGAGGCTAGACAAGCCCAGGTTTTCTGTTTATGCTTTGTTTTAATCTGTTTGCTGTGGACTTTAATAAAGCTGGTTGCGGCCAGTTTTGCACCAGAACTGCTGTCTGAATGAACTGTTTTCATGCCATTCTGTCTACCCAGACAGCGATCCTAGAGCTAAACCCCCTGGAAATGTTACAGTCTCTATAGAATAGATCACTCTGTGTGTAATGTCTCTATAGAATAGATCACTCTGTGTGTAATGACTCTATAGAATAGATCACTCTGTGTGTAATGACTCTATAGAATAGATCACTCTGTGTGTAATGACTTTATAGAATAGATCACTCTGTGTGTAATGGCTCTATAGAATAGATCACTCTGTGTGTAATGTCTCTATAGAACAGATCACTCTGTGTGTAATGACTCTATAGAATAGATCACTGTGTGTAATGACTCTATAGAATAGATCACTCTGTGTGTAATGACTCTATAGAATAGATCACTCTGTGTGTAATGACTCTATAGAATAGATCACTCTGTGTGTAATGACTCTATAGAATAGATCACTCTGTGTGTAATGACTCTATAGAATAGATCACTGTGTGTAATGACGCTATAGAATAGATCACTCTGTGTGTAATGACTCTATAGAATAGATCACTCTGTGTGTAATGACTATAGAATAGATCACTCTGTGTGTAATGACTCTATAGAATAGATCACTCTGTGTGTAATGACTCTATAGAATAGATCACTCTGTGTGTAATGACTCTATAGAATAGATCACTCTGTGTGTAATGACTCTATAGAATAGATCACTCTGTTGTAATGACTCTATAGAATAGATCACTGTGTGTAATGCCTATAGAATAGATCACTCTGTGTGTAATGCTCTATAGAATAGATCACTCTGTGTGTAATGACTATAGAATAGATCACTCTGTGTGTAATGACTCTATAGAATAGATCACTCTGTGTGTAATGACTCTATAGAATAGATCACTCTGGTGTAATGACTCTATAGAATAGATCACTTGTGTGTAATGATCTATAGAATAGATCACTCTGTGTGTAATGACTCTATAGAATAGATCACTGTGTGTAATGACCTATAGAATAGATCACTCTGTGTGTAATGACTCTATAGAATAGATCACTCTGTGTGTAATGCTCTATAGAATAGATCACTCTGTGTGTAATGACTCTATAGAATAGATCACTCTGTGTGTAATGATCTAAGAATAGATCACTCTGTGTGTAATGACTCTATAGAATAGATCACTCTGTGTGTAATGACTCTATAGAATAGATCACTCTGTGTGTAATGACTCTATAGAATAGATCACTCTGTGTGTAATGACTAAGAATAGATCACTCTGTGTGTATGACTATAGAATAGATCACTCTGTGTGTAATGTCTCTATAGAATAGATCACTCTGTGTGTAATGACTATAGAATAGATCACTCTGTGTGTAATGCTCTATAGAATAGATCACTCTGTTGTAAGACTCTATAGAATAGATCACTCTGTGTGTAATGACTATAGAATAGATCACTCTGTGTTAATGACTCTATAGAATAGATCACTTGTGTGTAATGCTCTATAGAATAGATCACTCTGTGTGTAATGACTCTATAGAATAGATCACTCTGTGTGTAATGCTCTATAGAATAGATCACTCTGTGTAATGACTCTATAGAATAGATCACTCTGTGTGTAATGCTCTATAGAATAGATCACTCTGTGTGTCTATAGAATAGATCACTGTGTGTAATGACTTATAGAATAGATCACTCTGTGTGTAATGACTCTATAGAATAGATCACTCTGTGTGTAATGTCTCTATAGAATAGATCACTCTGTGTTGTAATGTCTCTATAGAATAGATCACTCTGTGTGTAATGACTCTATAGAATAGATCACTTGTGTGTAATGTCTCTATAGAATAGATCACTCTTGTGTGTAATGCTTCTATAGAATAGATCACTCTGTGTGTAATGCTCTATAGAATAGATCACTCTGTGTGTAATGACTCTATAGAATAGATCACTCTGTGTGTAATGCTTATAGAATAGATCACTCTGTGTGTAATGCTCTATAGAATAGATCACTCTGTGTGTAATGATCTTATAGAATAGATCACTCTGTGTGTAGTGAATAGTCACTCTTGTAGATATAGAATCACTCTGTGTGTAATGACTCTATAGAATAGATCACTCTGTGTGTAATGACTCTATGATAGATCACTCTGTGTGTAATGACTTTTAGAATAGATCACTCTGTGTGTAATGACTCTATAGAATAGATCACTCTGTGTGTAATGACTCTATAGAATAGATCACTCTGTGTGTAATGACTCTATAGAATAGATCACTCTGTGTGTAATGACTATAGAATAGATCACTCTGTGTGTAATGACTCTATAGAATAGATCACTCTGTGTGTAATGACTCTATAGAATAGATCACTCTGTGTGTAATGTCTATAGAATAGATCACTCTGTGTGTAATGATCTATAGAATAGATCACTTGTGTGTAATGACTCTATAGAATAGATCACTCTGTGTGTAATGACTCTATAGAATAGATCACTCTGTGTGTAATGACTCTATAGAATAGATCACTCTGTGTGTAATGATCTATAGAATAGATCACTCTGTGTGTAATGACTTATAGAATAGATCACTCTGTGTGTAATGACTTTAGAATAGATCACTCTGTGTGTAATGACTCTATAGAATAGATCACTCTGTGTGTAATGACTATAGATAGATCACTCTGTGTGTAATGACTTATAGAATAGATCATCTGTGTGTAATGACTCTATATAGATAGATCACTCTGTGTGTAATGTCTCTATAGAATAGATCACTCTGTGTGTAATGACTCTATAGAATAGATCACTCTGTGTGTAATGCTTATAGAATAGATCACTCTGTGTGTAATGATCTTATAGAATAGATCACTCTGTGTGTAATGATCTATAGAATAGATCACTCTGTGTGTAATGACTCTATAGAATAGATCACTCTGTGTGTAATGTCTCTATAGAATAGATCACTTGTGTGTAATGACTCTATAGAATAGATCACTCTGTGTGTAATGACTCTATAGAATAGATCACTCTGTGTGTAATGACTCTATAGAATAGATCACTCTGTGTGTAATGACTCTATAGAATAGATCACTCTGTGTGTAATGACTCTATAGAATAGATCACTCTGTGTGTAATGTCTATAGATAGATCCTTGTGTGTAATGACTCTATAGAATAGATCACTCTGTGTGTAATGATCTATAGAATAGTCACTGTGTGTAATGACTTTAGAATAGATCACTCTGTGTGTAATGTCTCTATAGAATAGATCACTCTGTGTGTATGACTCTAGAATAGATCACTCTGTGTGTAATGACTCTATAGAATGATCACTCTGTGTGTAATGACTCTATAGAATAGATCACTCTGTGTGTTGTTATGATGTACTGTGTTGTATCTATAGAATAGATCACTCTGTGTGTAATGACTCTATAGAATAGATCACTCTGTGTGTAATGACTCTATAGAAAGATCACTCTGTGTGTAATGTCTCTATAGAATAGATCACTCTGTGTGTAATGACTCTATAGAATAGATCACTGTGTGTAATGACTCTATAGAATAGATCACTCTGTGTGTAATGACTCTATAGATAGATCATCTGTGTGTAATGACTCTAGAATAGATCACTCTGTGTGTGATCTTATAGAATAGATCACTCTGTGTGTAATGACTTATAGAATAGATCACTCTGTGTGTAATGACTCTATAGAATAGATCACTCTGTGTTAATGTTATAGAATAGATCACTCTGTGTGTAATGACTCTATAGAATAGATCACTCTGTGTGTAATGACTCTATAGAATAGATCACTCTGTGTGTAATGCTTATAGAATAGATCACTCTGTGTGTAATGACTCTATAGAATAGATCCTCTGTGTGTAATGACTCTATAGAATAGATCATCTTGTGTGTAATGACTCTATAGAATAGATCACTCTGTGTGTAATTACTCTATAGAATAGATCACTCTGTGTGTAATGACTCTATAGAATAGATCACTCTGTGTGTAATGACTCTATAGAATAGATCACTCTGTGTGTAATGACTCTATAGAATAGATCACTCTGTGTGTAATGTTCTATAGAATAGATCACTCTGTGTGTAATGACTCTATAGAATAGATCACTCTGTGTGTAATGACTCTATAGAATAGATCACTGTGTGTAATGACTCTATAATAGATCACTCTGGTGTAATGACTCTATAGAATAGATCCTCTGTGTGTAATGATCTCTATAGAATAGATCACTCTGTGTGTAATGTCTCTATAGAATAGATCACTCTGTGTGTAATGACTCTATAGAATAGATCACCTCTGTGTGTAATGACTCTATAGAATAGATCACTCTGTGTGTAATGACTCTATAGAATAGATCACTCTGTGTGTAATGACTCTATAGAATAGATCACTCTGTGTGTAATGACTCTATAGAATAGATCACTCTGTGTGTAATGACTCTATAGAATAGATCACTCTGTGTGTAATGATCTCTATAGAATAGATCACTCTGTGTGTAATGACTCTATAGAATAGATCACTCTGTGTGTAATGACTCTATAGAATAGATCACTCTGTGTGTAATGACTCTATAGAATAGATCACTCTGTGTGTAATGACTCTAGAATAGATCACTCTGTGTGTAATGACTCTATAGAATAGATCACTCTGTGTGTAATGACTCTATAGAATAGATCACTCTGTGTGTAATGACTCTATAGAATAGATCACTCTGTGTAATGACTCTATAGAATAGATCACTCTGTGTAATGACTCTATAGAATAGATCACTCTGTGTGTAATGACTCTATAGAATAGATCACTCTGTGTAATGACTCTATAGAATAGATCACTCTGTGTGTAATGACTCTATAGAATAGATCACTCTGTGTAATGACTCTATAGAATAGATCACTCTTGTAATGACTCTATAGAATAGATCACTCTGTGTGTAATGACTCTATAGAATAGATCACTCTGTGTGTAATGACTCTATAGAATAGATCACTCTGTGTGTAATGACTCTATAGAATAGATCACTCTGTGTAATGACTCTATAGAATAATCACTCTGTGTAATGCTCTATAGAATAGATCACTCTGATGTAAATGACACTCTATAGAATAGATCACTCTATGGTAATGACTCTATAGAATAGATCACTCTATGTAATGACTCTATAGAATAGATCACTCTGTGTGTACTGACTCTATAGAATATAGCAGTTTCCTGTATTCAGATTTAACCTCAGGACCCAGCGCTGTAAAGCAAATAGTGTGATCCCCTGTGCTGCACACGGCCAGGATCAGAGTTGTGTATGATCCCGACCATTACAGTTTAGTAACAGCTGCATTGCACACTTGGTTTATTCTCTCTGCTTTGTGTTGTGGTACATTATCCATTCTGCTGCTGTTCTGGATGATATTTACTGCTGCAGATTATCATAGACCAATATTATCATTGCTGGGAAGAAGACGTGTTTTATAGAGATTAGATCCCGGTGCCGTCATGTTGTTTGTTCAGGTGCCATCCATTACACAATGCGCTGATTATTGTGGACCTGGGCTATGACATGGTATTTATGATGGGAATATAAGGTCTATGAGAGCAATGGTCATTTATATAATCCTCCAGTGTTACATTTACAGAACTTCCATCATGTTGTATAGAAGGTCCCGATATCACATCAGTAAATGGCGAGTATTCAAAGGTCCCAACCACATAAATCAAAACTCATCCCACCGATCACCAGATCTCTTCTTATCTGCAGGACAACACTATAGCACGTCCGATACACGTCTGATACACATGTATGGTTTGGTACCATGCAAAGAGGTGGAGGAATGCAAGACCCACGTACTAGTGACTGATGGAGGTCCTGGAGATATAACATTTATTATCTATCCTATTCAAAATTTATAAATAAAAGGCAGCACACATAGGAGTAATCAAAGATACCGAGTTTTATTTAAAAAAAAAATAGAAACAGAAAAAGTCATAGCATATAAAAAGGTTAAGTAGGGGCTTTGGAGGTTAGTATAAGGGGTCTTTTCTCTAAAACTTTGTATCATTCAGAATTCTTTTGTGTGCATGGTTTCTGCTTACTACACTCTTGGTTCAGAGTTAACCATCGGGGCTTGCAGCACCGGATGCTTAAGTCTCCGGTGGAGAAGGAGGATCTGTTGTACATATATTATTTAAGTTTTGATGATTAGTTTTATGTTTAGGTTAGTGGACTTTCCTTTGGGTTCTTGTACTCCTCATCATGCTGGGAAAAAGTCATATTTTCTGTGAGCAATGCTTTTGGTGTGGCAGGTACATAGACGATCTCCTGCTCCTTTTGCCATGAAAGGTCCCTGCAATACTGGAGTTTGTGCAGTATAGGTTATGACTTGCTGATCACTGGAGGTTTTATCACTGGGACTCCAACTAATCTTGAGAACAGGGCTTTGAAATGCCTGATTGCAATGGAGAAGCAGCTGAGCCCGACAACTTCATTCATTGTCTATGGGACTGCCAGTATATGCACTAAATTATTGAGACCGGTGTCTTAAACAGAGAATTTAGAGTTCTCATTTACTCTCATTGCCCCAGTGTATAACATCTGGCCCCTTGCCCCCTGGTGTATAACTTCTGGCTCCTGGTGTATAATCTCTGCCCCCTATGACATCTGCCTTTACTAACATGTGACAGAATGGTCGGTGCGGCAGAGTTCTCTGATAAAAGCACAGTAGGAGCCATCGGTGTAACAAATCTGTTAATGATATTTCCTCTTCCTGAATCTTCCCTATTACCATTAAGTGATGTATTTGAGAAGTGGAAGGAACCGCAGCAACTCAGCCTTGAAGTGGAAACACCGTAATGTTACAGAGCGGGGGGCCGAGTGCAGAGGAGCAGAGGGCAGAAAAGTCACCACTGCTCTGATGATCCCATAACTGCAGAGTGCAGATGAGCCGCCCGCCAGGGCCGTGGGGTACTTGGCACTGAGCACGTCGACTTCCATGGGGGATGTCACGTCAGCCACGATCGGTCCGTGGCCCTGGGCGCTCACCAAAAAGGGGATATTTACAGGGGATTAGTGTTTGTATGATTATTCGTGACGCCACCTGTAGTACCTGGTCAGGGTGACCAGCGCTGCTGTGCAGGTCCTCTGGAAGGGATGGTGTTGTGCAGCTAGATGATAAACCTCCTACAGGTGAGGCTGTGTCCTTCCAGGGCAGGTAGATGTGATAGTGCAGGAATGGTGCTTGCGATGTAGCAGACAGGAGTGTGCGACGCTGGAATGATTCTAGGAGACAGTCCAAATGCAGTTTCAGGGTTTTTACTCACAGTCTGTTGGTACCATGCAGATGCCCGCTTGGCACTGTGTCCTCCAGGAGAGGGGTCCAGCAACCCTCAGGTAGTTTGGTTGCACTCCCAAAGACTCCCTTTCAGTAATGTTCCTTTCTGGCCTTCTATCTTTCTCTCCGTGCTATTGCTCCTTACTTCCTTGCACCTTCACCCAGTCAGAGCTCTCAGACGAAGGGAGCTGTGAGCCCTTTTGGTAAACAGATCAATCCTTTGTCTGCACGTACTTGACCCCGTAATGCTGCCTTCCGGTAGATATGCTGTTGGTAGATGGAAATGGCCCATAAAGTGACCACCGCTGTCGGCTTTACTAGCAGAGCCTGAAGCTTTCCCGCTAGCCTAGGGGCCATGCCCCGAGTTGGCCTGGTCCTTCTAATCCTAGAATGGGCTACAGCTTGAATCACTGCCTCTGCCCAGGACCCTCTCGCTCCTCTGGCAGTTGCTTCCCAAGGTCAGCTCAGGAGAAACCTCAGTCCAGGACTGACTGCTCTCTAATCTAACATCGAGCCTAAGTGAGTCGCCCTCCAGAGCAATGGGAACTCGGATCTGAGCCTATAGACTACTATGGGGGATGTCACGGCAACACAGCTCAGTCCGTGGCTCTGGTGCTCATCCTTTTAATGTGGGATATTTACAGGTGAAATGAATATTGGAATGGGAGATTCGTGAAGCCACCTGTGGTACCTGGTCAGGGTGACCAGCGCTGCTGTGCAGATCCACTGAAGGGTCAATATGGTGCAGCTAGATAATAAGCCTTCCACAGGTAAAGCTAAGTCCTCCAGGGCAGATAGATGTGTAGGGATGCAGGACAGACGGGGACCCGGCAGTTAGGGGTAATAAGGGAGACACACACATAAGTCACTTTGGTACCTTTACTGAAGATGTTGCAGGCACTCCCCGGAGCACTGTAGGGTGAAGGGTGCACATCCAGATTCTCCCACTGAGTAGGTGTGTGGCCTCCTGTTCTCTGCCTTTTTGTAATGAAGTCTTGGCCTGCGTGTAGCTGGGCCTAACTTGGTCTCCGTCTTGTACCTGGCTGACCTTGTGGTTGGACCTTCTCTCTGAAAGGACAGGGTCTTTTATGGCGGATCCTGCCAGACTCTGTCCTCCTGATCCTGCTACGTATCAGCTCTGTGGTACTCCTGGGACTTGTAGTCCTCCAGGAACTCCGGTGTTCTCCTAATGGGTCGTGGAGATCCCTATAGGCTCGGACCCCGGTGTCCGGTAATACTTGCTGAGATGAGCTATGAAGGCTCCTCTATCTCATTAACTTTCCACTCGCCTTCGGCCTACCCGGGCCCTCACACGATCACACACTGGCAGTTGGTGGGCTGCCTTTTCACCGCTCTCTAAGCGTCGGCACACTTTCTCACTGAGCTGCACTCAGAAGATTCAGCTCTGACTAGGCTGGAGTGGGTTCTGTTCCACTTTTAATAGCCTCCACTCTCTCTTGAACTGAATTGCTCTGCAGCCTCTCTAATCTCAGCTCTGCACTTCACCTTACTGCAGACTGACTGAGCTCTCTGAGGTGACTGCCTTGAGTGGCTACTTGTTTCTGTGTTCACTCTCCTTTTATATGTCTAAACAGCTCCCTCTGGTGGTCTTTTGGGGATGGGTGAAGGTGTGTGAATATACATAATGACCTCTAGTGGTGTATTCCTTCAGTGCACCCTTCTGGAAGCTATGGATCCAGGCGCAGCTGGGCTCCACATAAGCTCCACCCACCCAGCTATACACCCTTTCCTAACCAGGCTGAGTCAGACCATCCCCGTAGGGTCCGTCCGTATGCTCAGCTGGCATGGTGTGTTGGATGCGGTGTTGGAGTCTAAGGGGTGCTTCCTCCTTACCTGAGAGTCAGGTGTCACACCCCTGGGTGAGATGCAACAACTCTGTGGCGACTGGACTCTCAGGGGCGCCACACAGACTTCCTCTGGTATTAATGTGAGGAGGTAACAGAGACCCTCGACTGCCTTCTCTCTCTCGTGGACACTGCACATGTAACACGTGCGGCACCTTGTTGTTTGCTAATGTTAATGTAATGTGCAGTTTGATTTATGTCCCTGTAATGTGTAATGTGCTGAATTATGCTGTGATGTTTACTACTGTAATGTAAATGTACCATGTGTTGTGTATAAGATTAGGGCTAGGACAGGGTATAAGTTAGTATAGAACAATAGTGGGGTTAGAGTAATGGGGCACATTAGAGATTGGGAATGGGATTAGTAGCTTAGGTTTAGTCAGCAAAGGGTTTAAACAGTTGGGAGGAGTTAAAAGGGGGACAGTGCAAAGCCTCAGGGACTTAGATTCCAAACACAACTCATCAGCGATCTGTATAACGACCTCTGCGGTCGTTGGAAAACCTAGTCCCACCTGCGATGCTGGTGAAGTCGTTCATAAAGGGTGTCACACTCAGCGATTCAGGCTCACCAGCGGGACACCGACGACCAAAAAACGGCTCAGAACGTTCATAAGCATCAGCGACATCTCAGCAGGGGCCACATCGCTGCTACATGTCACACACAGCTGCGTCGCTAACAAGATCGCTACTGCGTCATAAAATCGGTGACTCTTTAGCGATCTCATTAGCGATCTTGTTTAGTGTGACAGTACCGTATAGGCAGCAGAGCCGGGCAGGCTTGCCCATGGCAGGACATGCACCGTAGTGAGGACAGATGATTCCCCGGTCATGGTGATAAAAGCTGTCCTAGGTGTACGGGTAGCGTGGACGGACGCTGGCTTTGCGGGATCGTCCCCAGGAGAAAGTCTGGGTTCGGGACCAGGAAAGAAGACGGTGGCATACCACATACAGAAGCTGTAAGGAAAGTACAGGAAACTGTCTTGTTTGCACCGTGTTCAGTAAAGTTTTCACCGTTGGAACAGACCTGTGGCCTGTGGTGTTTTCCTGAGATCTGATCCCCTGCAACTGGAGTGAACGTGTGATGGAGGTAACTGACTGTACTGCAGGACTGGGACTTCACTTATCTTTTTATTATTATTATTTATTTATATAGCGCCATTAATTCCATGGTGCTGTACATGAGAAGGGGTTACATACAAAGTTATAGATATCGTTTACAGTAAACAAATTTACAATGACAGACTGGTACAAAGGGGAGAGGACCCTGTCCTTGCGGACTTACATTCTACGGGCTAATGGGGAAGAAACAAAAGTTCGGGGGTGCTGCAGCTCTGGTGGTGGCGGCGATGTGGCAGCTCTGGTGGTGGCAGCGTGGCGGCAGCTAGGGTGGTGGCGGCGAGGCGGCAGCTCGGGTGGTGGCGGCGAGGCGGAATGGTTATTGCATCCTGTAGGCTTTCCTGAAGAGATGGGTTTTCAGGTTCCGTCTGAAGGATCCAAGCGTGGTGGATAATCGTACATGTTGAGGCGTGGAATTCCAGAGGATTGGGATATTCGGGAGAAATCTTGGAGGTGGTTGTGTGAGGAACGAATAAGTGTGGAGTATAGTAGGAGGTCTTGGGAGGATCGAAGATTACGTGAAGGAAGATATTGGGAGATTAGTTCAGGGATATAGGCAGGAGACAGGTTGTGGATGGCTTTGTAGGTCAGTGTTAGTAGTTTGAACTGGATTCGTTGGGGAGTTGGGAGCCAGTGGAGGGATTTGCAGATGGGAGAAGCAGGGGAGTAGCGAGGGAAGAGGTGGATTAGTCGGGCAGCAGAATTGAGGACAGATTGGAGTGGTGCAAGAGAGTTGACGGGGAGGCCACAGAGGAGGGTGTTGCAGTAATCAAGACAGGAGATGATGAGGGCATGCACAAGAGTTTTAGTAGATTGAGGGCTGAGGAAGGGACGGATTCTGGAAATGTTTTTAAGTTGGAGGCGACAGGAGGTGGCAAGAGTTTGGATGTGTGGTTTGAAGGACAGGGCAGAGTCGAGAGTTACTCCGAGGCAGCGGATTTCAGGTGCGGGAGAGATCGTGATGCCATTTACCATAATAGACAGATCGGGTAGGGAAGATATGTGAGATGGAGGAAAGATGATGAGTTCGGTTTTATCTACATTGAGTTTTAAGAAATGAGAGGTGAAGAAGGAGGATATGGCTGATAGACACTCCGGGATTCTGGACAGCAGAGAGGTGACATCTGGGCCAGAGAGGTAGATCTGAGTATCGTCCGCATAGAGGTGATACTGGAAGCCATGGGACTTTATGAGTTGTCCTAGGCCAAGGGTATAGATGGAAAAAAGTAGGGGCCCCAGGACAGAGCCTTGAGGGACTCCAACAGACAAAGGGCGGGATGAGGAGGTAGAGTGGGAGTGGGAGACGCTAAATGTGCGGTCGGAAAGGTAAGTGGCGATCCAGGACAGGGCAAGGTCTTTGATGCCATGGGAAGAAAGAATCTGTAGCAGTAGGCAGTGGTCGACTGTGTCAAAGGCAGAGGACAGGTCAAGGAGGAGGAGGATGGAGAACTGTCTGTTAGCTTTGGCTGTGAGTAAGTCGTTAGTAATTTTGGTCAGGGCAGTTTCAGTGGAGTGGTGGGGGCGGAAGCCAGATTGGAGGTTGTCGAGGAGAGAGTTAGATGAGAGGTGGGAGGAGAGCTGAGCGTGGACATGCTGCTCAAGGAGTTTGGAAGCAAACGGGAGCAATGATATTGGGCGATAGCTGGGCATAGCAGTTGGGTCAAGGTTTGTTTTTTTGAGGATGGGTGTGATGGTGGCATGTTTGAAGGCAGAGGGAAAGGTACCAGAAGATAGCGATAGGTTGAAGAGATGGGTTAGGGCTGGGATGAGCATGTTAGTGAGGTTGGGGAGCAGGTGGGAAGGGATGGGGTCAAGTGCACAGGTGGTGAGGTGTGATTTGAAAAGCAGATGAGTAAGCTCTCCTTCAGTGATGTTGGAGAGGGAGGCTAGTGGGGAAGGACAGAGGTCTGATATATGGTGTGGTTGGGGTGGTGGAACAGTAAAGGTTTTCATGTACAAGGTGCCGGGGTGCTCACTGACTGTGACTGGACTCGCCCACGACTACCACCCCTTGCCACCTTACTACATTAGCATCAGAGCAAGCACTGCGCCTCCGCTGGTAGCTTCATGACCGAGCAGCTGCATGCAGTCATATATCACCATGCACAATGCGTTGGATGGAGTGGTGTAAAGCCGCCACCATTGGACTCTGGAGGAGACATGTTCTGTGCAGTGACGGATCACACTTCTGATGGAGTATTCTGGGTTTCGTGATTCCAGGAGGACGTTACCGTCTGACTGCATTGTGCCCCCTGTACAGATGGTGAAGGGGGATAATGCTATGGGCTGTGTAGCGATTTGCTCTGGTAGGCAGTGGCCGGGCCGCAGTAAAGAGGCAACACACAGGCTTGAAGTCCAAAAATCATTGGTTTACTGTCACTTTAAACACCAGGCAACAAAACATAACAGAACGTAAATACACTCCAGCTTGGAGAACCACTGTTTCCAGACTTACCCTTGCATGGGAGGGGCTTGACTAAGCGGCTGCAGGTCAGCAGTGACCGCCAGGTGCCATTCCCCAGGTGGTCTGGAATCTGCTTGCTTGAGCTTTCTGACACACTGTACCAAAAGCCATGACTACAGGCTGGCTCCAGCAAAGCTCCTTCTCATCCTTGCAATACGCTCTCCGGAGGTGTTTTCCCAGACCTCCTTCCACTAGCTCAACCTAGCCAGTACTGATTCCCCCTTACCAAACACACAGGTGTCATTATATATCCCTCAACCACACCCATAGGTGCATTACACATCACCTGAGCTGCTCACGTGACTATGACCTCATCACAGGTCCTTGCTCACGTGACTATGACCTCATCACAGGTCATTGTCTTCAGGGAATATCCCAGCCAAACTTTAGCCTGCTGGGAGAAATATATATCCCATCCAGCAAGACCCCCTTTGGTGTACCACACACCTCCCCCTTTGTTCAACCCTATGGGGGTGGACACATGTCATTAACCCGGGACCCCGCGACCGGGCGTCCAAGTCACCTTGTTCCACCAGTCGAGAGGGCTGTCTCAGTTGGGTTTGGTCGTCATACAACATCACACATTTGTTAGGCCTTCCCAACCCCAGCGGTCAGTATGTCGGCCTTGGGCTTCAGCCCTGGAGTCACCATCTGTCTGTGTCACCAGACCGTTTCTAGTCAACCCCTTTCCAAGTGGGACCCTTTATCTGCCCTTTCCTTCCATGGCCGCCTCCTACGGTTGTTGCGGTCATGAGTCCACCGTCCTGTAAAGCCTACTGTCCGATCTGAGTCTGACTCTGGGTCATCCCGTCCACTACAGGGTCTCCCACTTTGGTCACTCAGCCCTGAGCTACTTCTACGTCTTTCATCAGGCCTTTTCCAGTACTCTCTCTTCTGGCCATTTCTCTCCATTTCCTGCAGCTCTTTATGGATCTGCTCCCTCTCACGTCCTAGCTGCTTGATTTCCTTCAGGTATGCCACGCGATACCCCAAGAGCATCCGGATATTCTCAAGACTCTCCCTGGAACCGACAACCAGGAATGGAACCATCCCATCTCCCTGTCTGACTTGGGCCACGTCATCAGCCGGAATCCTCAGTCTCTTCACACCGGATCTGTTCACCATTTCTTGCATCACTTTTCCCCGTCTTCCGATGACTTTCCCCACCAAATTTCTGGGTACCAGAATGATATCTTCCACCAAGCCCAGACGATTTTGAGCTTCCCTCTTCAGCTCCAGGTGTCGAGCGGCTTTCCTATTCTCCATCATGATCCTCTGTTTCATGTGGAGACATTGAAGATGCATATCCTTTAAGACAGCCACCCGCTTCTCTGTGACTTCGCTAGTCGACAGTATCACCAACTGGTTTGTCTCAGGTGCCCAGTTCACACTTCATGCTTCCACTGCTTTTCCAAAGGCGTCATGAGCACCCTCACTGGTGCAAGCTTCTCGCACGTCTTCGGGCACTTCTAGTACGCACCCGAAGAGCGAGGTCTTACTCTCTTCAAGACCCGTCGCTAAGGTGGGCATTGGCAGCTCCTCCTTGTTATCACTTCGGCACGACCGCTGCAGGTCTTTGAACACCAACTTCTCCTCCTGCAGAAGACCTCATACTGCTTCTCCGAGCACAATCACATATTCCCTTAAGGCCTTATTCCCACTTTGCCACGTTGCTAGGTGACCTCTGAGCTTAGAGACTTCCTTCTCCAGCACCCCCACTCTGTACTCAGCAGTTTCTCTTAGGGTCTTTTCTTGTTCGCTATGCTCTTTCAGGGTTTGTAGTTCGGCCTGTAAACCCGCAGACCTTTGCTTCTCACACGACAACATTCTAGCAAGTTCCTGGAACTCCTGTTGTTTTTCTCCAAACTTGGTCTTTCTTGACTGCCGCAAACTCAGACTCCAGGTGTTGCGCCCTCTCCAATTGCACTTAGTTGGCGACTTCCATATCTGACCCCTTCAACTTTTCTTGAGGCTCTGCCCGGTCACCCTCAGGTACCTAGCGCCTCTTTGTAACTTCACTGAGCTCCTTAATCTCCAGCTCTTCAGCACCAGGTTCCCTGGAGCCTGCACTCCGATGAGCACTGTCGTTCCACTGTGTCAGTGCTTCTGACCGCACACTATCATATTCAACCCCAGCGGGCGCTACTGGCGATGACACAACACCTTCCTTTTAAACCTCTTCAGTATCTGGAAGGGAAGAGTACTCACATCTGGCAATAATGCACAAGTCACAGTTTTTTCTTTATTAACATCCTCAGTGCGTACATTGTGTTCAGTCTCTCTGTGTCCTTTACGTCTCCGACGACGGGAGGACTTTTCCCCCTTGTGGGGCCCTTCATTACTGTACTCCCGTTCTCTCTTAGAGTCACAGTCACCCCCGGAGTCTGAGTCACACCCCACAGTATGGTGACCCCTCCAGCTACCCTCTAACTGGGTGTCCGTTCCCGACGTCTTATCTACCACATCGCTATCAGTCTTTCTGTCATACACTTCAGGGGACATCATGTCAGTAAGTTGGGCAGACGCACACTTTCCTCGTGTGTCACCGTCTGACCCGTCAGTTTTGGGAGGCGTCACTGTCCCAATGTCTGCCACCCCAACAGTAGAGAGGCCTCCCTCCTCCTGCTGTAGAGGCACTCCCCTCTCCCACAAGTCGGAGAACAGTTTAGAGTCCCGACCTATGACCACTGGACAAGACAAATTTGGGACTATAGCGACATCCTGTCCTGCAATGTCCCAGCCTGTCTCAAAGATTACCCTGGCCACTGGATAATCCTTAGTGTCCCCATGGATGCAGGTGACCCCGACCTTTCTACCGGGTATTTGAAATCCCTCAGGTGCAACCCTCACTAGAGTCACCGGGCTCCCCGAGTCGGCCAGACCCACCACATCTTCATTGTTTATCTGCAGGGCACACCCCCGTAGCATTGACCAAGGTGGATAGTTCATAAGGCAGACTGAAGACACATAATACATTTGCCCCTGGCAACAGTTCGTTTGTACCATCCCTTTAACGTCGGGATGCTCCGCCCCCTTTTGAGAAACCATTCCTGTTTGGGTCGCCGCCCCTTTTTAGGACCCCACGCTGTTTTTGGCACCCATCACTGTTTTGGGTCACTGCCCCTTTCCAGGCACCACCCCGTGGACTCCCCCACGGCACTCTCAGTACCTAATTCATACAGTACCCTTAAACAGTGTCATTTTAGGGCGTGTACTGGCCCTTTAAGAGTTTGTGTGCCTCGGCTCACCCTGTCCTTCTTACCACACCATGAACAGTTCATTAACATCGCATCATATATGGCTTTAACTCATATGCCGAACAGTTCATCAATGTCCACGGAACATGACAAGCACCAACAGTTTGTTCCAATGGCAGATACTTGTCTGCCCCTAATCCCCTTTGTCTGGAGTTACCATACAGGATCTCCTGCTCATCACGCTGACTCCTCACGGTCTCAGACAGACTCCCTTGAGACAGACTCTCCACAGTCCCTCACGCTGCCGCTGCACCGTCTTCGTGGACCCTCCGATCCACAGCAACCTTTGTAACCCCGTCGAGTTACAGCCAGACGCTTGTCACCTTCGTAACCCCGCCGAGTTACAGCCTGACGTCTTCAGCCCCGCTGAGCACAGCAAGTTCTTCACCCAGGCCATACACTGGTATGCAGAGAAAAAAAAAAAAAAACATCAGAGAAAACCAGCCTGACCTCACTGCGTTTGCCCGCATTCAATCCACCAAATGTAGCGATTTGCTCTGGTAGGCAGTGGCCGGGCCGCAGTGAAGAGGCAACACACAGGCTTGAAGTCCAAAAATCACTGGTTTACTGTCACTTTAAACACCAGGCAACAAAACATAACAGAACGTAAATGCACTCCAGCTTGGAGAACCACTGTTTCCAGACTCACCCTTGCATGGGACGGGCTTGACTAAGCGGCTGCAGGTCAGCAGTGACCGCCAGGTGCCATTCCCCGGGTGGTCTGGAATCTGCTTGCTTGAGCTTGCTGACACACTGTACCAAAAACCATGGCTACAGGCTGGCTCCAGCCAAGCTCCTTCTCTTCCTTGCAATACGCTCCGGAGGAGTCTTCCCAGACCTCCTTCCACTGGCTCAACCTAGCCAGTACTGATTCCCCCTTACCAAACACACAGGTTCCATTAAATATCCCTCAACCACACCCATAGGTGCATTACACATCACCTGAGCTGCTCACTTGACTATGACCTCATCGTGACAATCCCAGCCAAACTTTAGCCTGCTGGGAGAAATATATCTCCCATCCAGCAAGACCCCCTTTGGTGTACCACAGCTGTTATCAGGGGGCGGCCTCAGCCCCTTAGTCACAGTGATGGGAATCTTAATCATCAGCAGATGACATTGTGGACAATTGTACAGTAGTTTCAGCTTTGTGGGAACAGTTTGGAGAAGACCTTTCTCTGTTTACCATGACTGTGCCCAGTGCAGAAGGTCCATACAGATATGGAGGGGAGAACATGACCAACGGCACTAGAGATTGTGACCCCGGAAATGGATGAAGGGACAAAAATTCACACAGATGACTCCAAAATCTTGTAGAAATCCTTCTCATAAGAGTGGGAGCAGTTGTAGCTGCAGAGGAGTGACCCCATATTAGTGTCTGTGATGAAAGATGGGGGTCTTGAAAGGTTGGTCCTGCATGCCTTGAAGGTGTGCCTGGAACGCATTGTCCGAGATGTGTAACCCCACAACAATACATCAGGGACAACAGCATTGTCCTGAGAGTGAGAACATTTTCTGCTTGTTACTGCTTCCTTGGCGACCGTTCAGCTTTGCATAATGCTATTTTTGTGATGAAGAATGACAGAAGAATAAAGTCTTATTTGCTTTAACATTCAGAAAACTGTAAGTACACAAGTCTTGTACTGAGCTTCCTTCTTGAACAAAGCTAACAATTTATCATATTGGTACAATGCTTACAGAGTTTGTCCATGACATGAAAACCCTTCTCAGCTGCCACGAAGCACAACATAAAAGAAAAAGAATGACTAGAACCTCAGCGGTCCAGGAGGTGAGTATGGGTTTTTTTTATAGGGCACTTTACCATGTAAGAAGAGGTTATCCAGTAGTGAACAACCTCTCTAGCAGCTGCAGTTCAGCATCACAATTCGGCACCTCTTAGCCCCACATCTTTCAGGCTTCTATCCCAAGATTACGGACACTTGTTGCTTGGATGAATCTGTTGTTCCTCCATTTGGAGTAGTGTTCTATGCTTTCCTGAAAAACAAAGTTTGGATGTTTCTTAACTTTTCGATTTGGAATACTTTTAGAACGAATGATTTTATTGAGGATGTTTGGGTTCTTCTGCACCGAGGAGAGGACAATGCTGAGTTGGCCACTGTGGGGGAAAAGGGCTCAGGGGAACAAATTTGGGCCCACTGTGGGGGAAAAGGGCTCAGGGGAACAAATTTGATGTGGCGTAAAACTTTTCTCCTTTAGGGCTAGGATAATAAAATCATTTTTTTTTAATTATAGCTTTTTATTTTTTAAATTTTCTGTTGGATTTCAGTAACAAATATAAAAACATAAAGGGGCAAAGCATAATTACGGTACATCAGTATTTTCTTAATATATAGCACATGTGCCCGGGGGATGAGGGTTCCAATACTGGACTGGTGGAATGGACTGGGAGTGTTAATGGTCCATGGGTTAGGGGGGCACAAAACACTTTCCTTGCCCTCAGTGCCGGTCATCGAATACGCCCCTGCTTTTATCTGAGAGAGAATCATATAGGAATCCGCAAAGTGTCCTGTGTGTGGAGGAAACCTGCCCAACTGCATTCTCTGCCCCTCTGCCTCTTTTCTCTCTCCTTCGGTATTTACATTCTCGCACTTTATTATATTCTTTGTGCTTTTACTACTTTGTGTAGATGATTGTTTTTGTGTTGTAAGACTTTGTTCACATTGACATCACGAGAACTCAAAGCATCATCATAAATAAGTGTTTGGACCATCGGGGGGCATAAGCATCTGGCCCTAAATGGGGGAAGGGTCAGCGTTTATTTAACCCATGGAGGTTCCTAAAAATTGAAGCGAGTTGAATCATTTTAGTGCTGTAGTGTAGACATAATTCCAATTTTAGGGTTAAATTATTATACTTACTCTTATGTCTTTCACAAATCCCTGGCCTTTTACTCCCATTACTGACCTCACACTGTTTACTTTTAATTTGTACACATTTTTTTCTCATTTGAATATTCAAATAATTTTTGCACCTTTTTTTGTGATGCATTGGTCCTAATTTTTCTGTTATTTTCACATTCTCTGTTTTTATCTCTTTGCCAATATTGGGTGATATCAGTGGGAAAATAAAAGAAAATCTGGTCTGTTGTGCACAGATTTTATTAATAATGACCACAAAAAGCTACTAATTTACATTTTAGAAAATGTTCCCCTCTCGTTGCTGTTTTTCCAATGTGGCTGGGGCTAATTACAGTGATTTGGATTGGCTGTGGTATTTTTATTTATTTATTGTTTTGTCTAATTTTTTATTTATTAAATCATTATTTTTTATCCCCAAAGGTCAAAAAGACCTTTAGGGATATTTTAATGTTTACATTTTTATTTTTTTGATCGGATTACACCTGAAACCATGGCAAATATGTTAGCCCCAGTTACAGTGGAAATTGAGCCTTCCTGGTAAAATGCCATCAAAGGGCTTGTTCTGTCTGGGGCATTCATGAAATATGTATAGGATTATTAGTAAATGTCTGAGTCTGATAGGAGTTAGTGCGATCTTGAGAATAGGGTCTCCGTCACACACTGTCATGTAGCTACACATTGCTGCGGTGGGATCTACACCGCTTCATAAGAAACCATAATTTTTGCTATACAGTGTGGTGGTGATCAAGCAATCAGATGACATATGGTCAAGTCATCTAAGGGGACTAAAAAATATATCTCAAATTAGCCCATTTATATTTAAAAATATAGATAAAATTTAAAAAGCATTAACATATTCAGTGTCCCCCATGTCTGCAAAGATCCAGTCTATCAAATAATAAAATGTTATCTCATACAATAAACAAAAAAAAATGTAAATGCCAGAATTGCTGTTTTTTGGTGCCACATATGTAAAAAAATGCATAAAAATTGGTCGGTACATTGTATGATACCCCAAAATAATAGCAATAAAATTTCAGCTCGAAACACAAAAAAATCAAGCCCTCCCGCAGCTCCATAGATGAACAGTGATCATGTTATGCTTCCAGAAAATGGCGACATCAAATTTCACATTTTTTTCCACCACAAAATAATTTTATTAAACGCTACACGTTTGGTATCACCGTAATCATTACCGACCGGAGAATCATTGTCAATGCACAATAAACACCGTAAAAACAAAAAACGAAAAACAATGGCGGAATTGTGATTTTTTTTTTTTTAAAGATTTTTCTGCACTTGGAATTTTTTTCCTTTCCATTTTTCAGGACATAATGTGTTAAATTAAATGGTGTCATTCAAAACTAACACAGAAAAAAAAAGCTCTCATACGGCTGTACGGACAGAAAAATGAAAAAGGAGGAGGAAAGAGAAACAAAAAGTTCTAGAAAGTAAACCCTTATATAAAGTGTCTCTTGGGCAGGAGGACACGACACAAAAGCAACACATGGACGTCCTGGTGTTTCCAATGGGAGCTGACTGTGTAATTCCTTACATTTCCTGTGGAGGTGCTGTTAAAATTTTTACAAAAAGTGATTCTCAAAAATGTTGCATTCTCTTTAGAATGAGAATTTTTTTTCCTATTCTGGGGAATGATTGTATCCTTCGGTATTTATTGAGGATTGACAGGAACATTCTTCCTGTCAGAAGCTGTGAATAATAATTGTTTGTTCAGTTCCTCATTGCTTCATCAGCCAGAAGCCATTTTACAATGGGAAATAAATCCTCTTATTGTACGGTAATCTACGTTTATATCCAGGTTCTTGTAGCCATTAAGTCCTGTGTAGACAAAACGACAAAGTTCTAATTGTTACAGCTTCTAATTACACCAAAAATATAACCTTACATTAAACCCAGGGAGTTTCCGCAATTTTTTAAAAATTCTTCTGGAACTCAATTTGTGCAGAATTCACTTAACTTTAACTATAAAATGCACAGAGGAAAATAGTCTTAGTGGTATTGTATAGGAAAAAAAACATTTCGCACTTTTTTTTTTGACACTTGACTTCTCAATACTGATATGTTCATACTAAATTTCTCTTTTTTTGCACAAGAAAACACTTTTTTTTAATTGTTCTTACGTCGCCACATTCCAAAACATGTAATATTATAATGTTGCATTATGTGTTATGATAGTTGAACGTTTTGGAGGGATAAACTGCAGTTTTTTTTTTGCTTCATACAACTTTTTGATCACTTTTTATTCCATATTTTTTACTAGGCAAAAAACCCATTAGGAGGTAACGTCCCTGCATCTTTCACACGTTCTTTGCGGCCATTGGAGGACAAAACTGTAAATTCAAATTCTCCTTTTACTTTTTATTTAAAAAAAAAATACAAAACATGAATCCGCTCAATATCTCATTACATTGTGACACCATATAATAATAATTAAGAATTTACAACGATATCTAATAAAAATTGCACAACAATTTTGCCCGGTGATGTCCAAACCATAAACCATGGCAGAATCTTATCCCCTGACCTGCGGAACAAACAAGAAAATAAAACCAGGTTCATAGAACACAACAGGTGATAAGAGTCATAGTGTGACCTGACAGCAGGTTTTATGGACCATTCTTGCTATCTCTCTTGTTAATGAAAAACTGCAGTCCTCATTTATCGTCCGGACAGTTTAGACATTGTGCAGCTGCCTTTCTAAAGTCTCGAAAGGTATGGGCATGAATCTTCATAGAAAGCTACTAACTGCAGAATTCTGATTCTTAATTTCTAATTTTAGTTAATATGTTGGGGATTTTAGTTACTAAATCTTTGTTTTGTGTTTTTTTTCCCCCAAATGTTTAAATCTTGTCTTCTTCTCCATTCCTTCCTCCTATTCAGTGATTTCTTTGTCAATGAATTCTCGGGAGAAGTTTCTTCAGCTTCTCATGCCTCGTTTCTTCCAGTCCTCCTTTTTTCGCTTTCTGTGATCCCAAGAATCTACCACGTGATGACTCTACGCTTTCATTTTGTGTTTTTATTACTTTTTATGTCTTTTTCACTCTTGTACATTTCCCAATTCCTCTTCAGCAAATCCTCTTGTACTTCTTCATTCTCTTTTTCCAAAGCAAAGCCCGTCCACGTCCTCATTATTTCTTCTTGGAGATCCGGCTCTTCATTCCTTGGACAGATCTTCAACCACCACAAGGATGTCTTCTACCTTTTCGAGCCTGGCCATGCTGTGTGGATGAAGTTTCGGAATGAAAGTTCAGAGCTTCTTCATTATGCAGTGAGGGATCTCTTCCATTCTTTCTTCACGTGTGATTTCTCCCCTCTCCAACATTACCTTCCAAAGGGAGGAAAATACATTTCAGAGATTGGGTTCTTTGCGGAAAGTCGAGCTCTTTGCACCCCACCAGCCTGCACTGCCTCTCTCCCAACTGAAGACTATAACAGGCAAAACTGTTTCCATCAATGTGTGAACTCTTCTATGGATAAAATGAGGAATGTCTGTCAAATGTATTCTCATGTGGTGATGAAAACAGTAAGGATCCTGGATCTTTCCATCCTTCTCCCACTTCTGCAGGACCCCAATCTGAATCTAAGGATTATTCATCTTGTGAGGGACCCTCGAGCAGTTGCCTTATCAAGGAAAAGCTTTATCCTTAACATCGAGAACCGCATCTTACTTAAAAATGAAGCTGGTTCTAAGAACAAGAATTTTACATTAAGCGAAGTCATGGCAAAGATTTGTAAAGTTCAGACTGATATTAATAAGTTGGCCATATCCTCCAAGTTCTTGAACGATCGCTATATGGTCATTCGTTATGAGGATCTGGCCAGATACCCGGTTGAAAGCATGAGACAAATGTTTGATTTTGCTGAGCTTCAGATAACTAAAGACATGGAACAATGGATGCATAACATCACTCATGAAGAGATTCGAGGAATTCCACCATTCATGCCCTTCTCTAGAGTGTCCTCCAAGATTATCGAGAAATGGAGAACTGCTGCTGATTTCAATTTTGTCCACCAAGTTCAACTAATGTGTAAGGGAGCTTTGCGAGTGTTTGGTTATTTGCCTGTAAGAACCAAGGAGGACCAGAAAAATTTAGATCTGGACGTATTAGAGAAGGATTGGGCGTCGACAAAATTTACCCAGTAAAAAAATACTGAAAAATGAATGAAAGAACATTTATATTATTATAAAAAATGCACTGTATAAGTAAAATATGACATTTATATGATATTAACACAGCGTCAATGAGTTTCTTGCACTTGCCGTGTAGAAGTGACTGCTCGTTTTATGCCCCAAAGAACCTTTCCGTAATGAAGTTGTCATTGGCTTACTATAAGATGATTCCTGCTGTAGTCGATCACTTACAGACAGAATGGCCCTAAGGTCAGATTCCTCCCAGCAACTCAGCCAATGAGCAAGTGAGATGTAGAAAAATGGCTGCCAGACACTTATCTCTGGGAGATTTTGGAGAATACTTGTAAATATGGTATAAAATTTGCCATCTTTGCCATCTATAGAACATGGTCATTTCAATGTTTCCATCCAACAGTCCACAAATGTATCATACTGCAATTTATTTCAGCAATTGCTTCTATTTTGTGTTTTGTGTCAGTTTAGAGATTAATGTTGATTATAACTTAGTGGCGCTCTTTCATGTTACTCCAGGGGGGCATCATTGATTGGTGGCTGTACACCAGCCAGGTTGGAAAAATTCAGAAATCAGTTACATTAGATGAAAGGAATATTTAGAAAAGGATCTAGTGGAGTCGCTGAACTCTAGATAGTTTTTTACGATCGTTGAGAAGTGAATAACGTGAACCTCCCATTAGAGGTACGGCCAAGTCTCCTGCCAGAATTAATGAATTGTACATTGTATATATAACACAGTAACGCTATAGTAGCCAAATAATCCCAATTGTAGATCGGAAGCATCAGCAGAAGCTCAGTACTGTGCTTCGCACAAGCTGCCTTCACTAGACCCCATGTACTAGCACTTCTTCATTCCTGTACTATTTTCCATTCTACAGCACATGGTGACAAACAGACGCCAAAGACGGTGTTATGCCCCCATCCTCTCCCTGTAAAGTCTGCTTTTGGACGTTCTCCTCTCTGCATTCTACAATGCTAGTGTGATTCACCTTCATCCACTGCCTTTTGTGTGCTTTCCTCCCCATCTACTCTGACATAGTATACCTGTGATCTACCCTCTAAGAAAACTTAGATGCTTTCTCCCCTTCTCTATTCTCTGATCTGCCATTTGTTTCCTATTCTTATTTACTGTTGTTATGTCTGAAGGCCCTTACACAGATTAGACCAAACTTGTTGATATTGTTAGGATCAGCTGAATCTCTTCCACAACGTGATTTCAGGTAAGATAAGGGTTAGGTAGTTTGATTAATTCAGTAGATAAGCCACTGCCTGTGCAATTTGACAGTGACTTTCTCCGTTCTCCACCTTAAAAACACTTTAAAGTTCTGCCAAACCGAACATTTTTGTGTAAGGCGGTGTCCGGAGTGAAAACCAAATGTGCACTCGGCTGTCATCTATTGCATGTACATGGCCAATTTTATACTGACAAAGTGGACAGGGAGGGCACAAAGAGTTTACAATCATGACAATTGTAATGTCACTTGCGGAGCAGCACTGGTTTCTGAATGTCGGGTAATTTTACAATGTGCAGTGACAGTGCGCTTTCTTGCCGGCTCGTCACTTCTGATCAGAGCAGGTGAGAGAGTGCACTGTCATTGTGCATAATGCACAGTGACAGGAATCTACTGTGCATACACTGGAATTGACAACTGATGCATGCTCAGTGGAGCAGGGACTAGCCCAACTCCTGAAACAGATGTCACTGATTATGCTGGGCTTTAGTTAGGGGACAGAGGCTGCAGCAATGATGCACTGGGATTCTCAAAAGAAGCGTCATCAAAGAGGAAGTAGTAAAAAATACATAAAGCAGTTAGTGTAGAGAGGGAATAGTAGGGACTTTTTAATTAAAGTATATTAAAAATAAATCAGATTGTGGTATTAAATAGATAGGGATTAAGGATAGAAATTAATTACCGTAACATCCCTTTAAGTAGACACTACAGACAAATTTGACACATTTTTAATGAGGACTATCAAGAAAGTTGCCTATTTTGCATTCAGAATGTATGACATATAAAAAGCGTCTGTTTTCCTAAGACAATAATTTAAAAGGAATAAAGAAGATAAATTTGCATAAAACATAATGAAACAGGCATAATTTGCAGATTTTCCCACTTTCCATCAACGTAATGTAAACATATTCATATTGGATATAGATGAACATGACACATCAGTGAATGAGAAGGTAATAATAGCTGCCGGGCGGAGAAACAATCCAATTACTAAGGATTACAGACATGAGATTCATCATCCTCATTAACTGCTCAGGATGTCAAATAAAACGAAAAGGTGAAAATCGAGACGTTCTCCAGGACAAGCTCAGGGCAGAACGGCACATTAACATATTACACGTATTACTAGTAACTTACATGGAGTGGACACTGACAGCTTGGGGCCCCCGTGCAAGAACTGTGTCTGGGCCCCCCTTTAATAGTGACAAATCTACATATATACAGTACAGACCAAAAGTTTGGACACACCTCATTCAAAGATTTTTCTGTATTTTCAGGACTATGATAATTGTACATTCACACTGAAGGCATCAAAACTATGAATTATCACATGTGGAATTATACATTACACTTTACAAAAAAGTGTGAACACAACTGAAAATATGTCTTATATTCTAGGTTCTTCACCTTTTGCTTTGATGACTGCTTTGCACACTCTTGGCATTCTCTTGATGAGCTTCAAGAGGTAGTCACCGGAAATGGTCTTCCAACAATTTTGAAGGAGTTCCCAGAGATGCTTAGCACTTGTTGGCCCTTTTGCCTTCACTCTGCAGTCCAGCTCACCCCCAGCCATCTCGATTGGGTTCAGGTCTGGTGACTGTGGAGGTCAGGTCATCTGGTGTAGCACCCCAACACTCTCCTTCTTGGTCAAATAGCCCTTACACAGCCTGGAGGTGTGTTTGGGGTGCATATGGTGTATACAGTGTGTGTGTGGTGCGTACGGCGTATACAGTGTGTGTGTCGTGCGTACGGTGTATACAGTGTGCGTGTGTGTGTGGTGCATATGGTGTATACAGTGTGTGTGTGGTGCGTACGGTGTATACAGTGTGCGTGTCGTGCGTACGGCATATACAGTGTGCGTGTGTGTGTGGTGCATATGGTATATACAGTGTGTGTGTGGTGCGTACGGCATATACAGTGTGTGAGGGTGTGGTGTGTATGGCGTATACAGTGTGTGTGTGGTGTGTACAGCGTATACAGCGTGTGTGGTGCATACTGCATATACAGTGTGTGTGTGTGGTGTGTACGGCATATACTGTGTGTGTGTGGTGCATACTGCGTATACAGTGTGTGTGTGGTGCGTACGGCATATACAGTGTGTGTGCGTGATGCGTACGGCGTATACAGTGTGTGTGTGGTGTGTACGTCATGCACAGTGTGTGTGTGGTGCATACGGCATGTACAGCGTGTGTGGTGCGTATGGCGTATACAGTGTATGTGTGTGTGGTGCGTACGGCGTATACAGTGTGTTTGTGTGGTGCGTACGGCGTCTACAGTGTGTGTGTGTGTGGTGCGTACGGCGTATACAGTGTGTTTGTGTGGTGCGTATGGCGTATACAGTGTATGTGTGTGTGGTGCGTACGGCGTATACAGTGTGTTTGTGTGGTGCGTATACAGTGTGTGTGTGTGGTGTGTACGGCGTATACAGTGTGTGTGGTGCGTACGGCGTCTACAGTGTGTGCGTGTGTGGTGCGTATAGCGTATACAGTGTGTGTGTGGTGTGTACGGCAGTATACAGAGTGTGTGGTGCGTACGGCACATACGATGTGTGTGTGTGGTGTGTACGGCGTATATAGTGTGTGTGTCTGGTGCGTACGGCATATACAGTGTGTGTGGTACGTACGGGATATACAGTGTGTGTGTGCATACGGCGTATACTGTGTGTGTGTGTGTGGTGCGTATGACGTATACAGTGTGTGTGTGTTGCGTACGACGTATACAGTGTGTGTAGGGTGTGTGGGGTACCATCAGCAGTTTCCATATTGAGACACTCATCACTTGGATGTCCCAATATGGCGGTAGGTGAACTTCCTCTGCTTGGAATTCTGAGATCCGGAGACATCAGGATGGAACAGGATGTGAAGACATTACAAGGTAATTATACACTGCTCAAAAAAATAAAGGGAACACTCAAATAACACATCCTAGATCTAAATGAATGAAATATTCTCATTGAAAACTTTGTTCTGTGCAAAGTTGAATGCGCTGTCAACATAATCACACAAAAATCATAAATGGAACTCAAATTTATTAACTAATGGAGGCCTGGATTTGAAGTCACCCACAAAATTAAAGTGGATTGTAATGTCCTTAAAACAAGTCAAAATGATGCTCAGTAGTGTGTGTGGCCTCCACGTGCCTGTATGACCTCCCTGTGTCTGTATTACCTCCCTACAACGCCTGGGCATGCTCCTGATGAGGCGACGGATGGTCTCCTGAGGGTCCTCCTCCCAGACCTGGACTAAAGCATCCATCAACTCCTGGACAGTCTGTGGTGCAACGTGACGTTGGTGGATGGCGCAAGACATGATGTCCCAGATGTGCTCAATCGGATTCAGGTCTGGGGAACGGGCGGGCCTGTCCATAGCTTCAATGCCTTCATCTTGCAGGAACTGCTGACACACTCCAGCCACATGAGGTCTGGCATTGTTCTGCATTAGGAGGAACCCAGGGCCAACCGCACCAGCATATGGTCTCACAAGGGGTCTGAGGATCTGATCTCGGTACCTAATGGCAGTCAGGCTACCTCTGGCGAGCACATGGAGCGCTGTGCGGCCCTCCAAAGAAATGCCACCCCACACCATTACTCACCCACTGCCAAATCGTCATGCTGAAGGATGTTGCAGGCAGCAGATCGCTCTCCACGGCATCTCCAGACTCTGTCACGTCTGTCACATGTGCTCAGTGTGAACCTGCTTTCATCTGTGAAGAGCACAGGGCGCCAGTGGTGAATTTGCCAATCCTGGTGTTCTGTTGCAAATGCCCAGCTTTCTGCACGGTGTTGGGCTGTGAGCACAACCCCCATCTGTGGACGTCAGGCACTCAGACCATTCTCATGGAGTCGGTTTCTAATCGTTTGTGCAGACACATGCACATTTGTGGCCTGCTGGAGGTAATTTTGCAGGGCTCTGGCAGTGCTCCTCCTTGCACGTCTCCTGGTAGAGCCTCCAGCCTCTTGACACTATGCTGACAGACACAGCAAACCTTCTTGCCACAGCTCGCATTGATGTGCCATCTTGGATGAGCTGCACTACCTGAGCCACTTGTGTGGGTTGTAGAGTCCTTCTCATGCTACCACAAGTGTGAAAGCACAACCAACATTCAAAAGTGACCAAAATATCAGCCAGAAAGCATTGGTACTGAGATGTGGTCTGTGGTCCCCACCTGCAGAACCACTCCTTTATTGAGGGTGTCTTGATAATTACCAATATTTCCATCCGTTGTCTATTCCATTTGCACAACAGCGTGTGAAATTGATTGTCAATGAGTGTTGCTTCCTAAGTGGACAGTTTGATTTCACAGAAGTTTGATTTACTTGGAGTTATAGTCTGTTGTTTAAGTGTTCCCTTTATTTTTTTGAGCAGTGTGTATTAGATATAACCACACACATACAGTTGTGTGAAAAAGTGTTTGCCCCCTTCCTGATTTCCTATTCTTTTCCATGTTTGTCATGTCATGTTCATAAATGAAGGTCTCTTATCATTAAGATGAAAAAGAAATCCAAACCTACAGGGTCCTGTGTGAAAAAGTGATTGGCCCCTAAACCAAATAACTGGTTGGGCCGCCTTTAGCAGCAACAGCTTCAATCGAGAATTTGCGATTACTTGCAATGAGTCTCTTACAACGCTCTGGAGGAATTTTGGCCCACTCATCTTTGCAGAATTGTTGAAATTCAGCCACATTGGAGGGTTTCCATGCATGAACCCCCTTTTAAGGTCATGCCACAGCATCTCAATCACATTATGGTCAGGACTTTGACTAGGCCACTCCAAAGTCTTAATTTTGTTTTTCTTAAGCCATACAGAGGTGGACTTGTTGGTGTGTTTTGGATTATTGTCTTGCTGCATAGTCTTGCTGCATGGACTTCTTGATAGCTGGCGGATGTAGACTATCAAAGTGTAGAAGGCTGTTACGATCGGTCGGTTTTGTGTAGAGGTCAGTGCAAAGATGCCCAGAATGATCTTTAATGACCATTGTGTCCAGGAAATTGACTTGTTGAGAACTGCTGGTAATGGTAAAGGAAAGTTCAGGTCTGGGTGTTCCTTCCTGTACTTCTACTTAATATTTATCATTAGCACCTTAGTGGCATAACACTAGTATCATTACTCTCTAGTTTTTCCATGATGTGAGTATTGCTACAATAGATTTATGCTACTATTATATTCCACTTAATTGGACTGCTCCTTCTTATTTCCTTGATCTACTTTTGGATATCTTATATCTGCGGCTCTGAGGGATGACTTATTATTCATTTTTTCTTTTTTCTTATTGTTATTCTTAGACTAATGCAGATCTAATGTGGGTTCCCATTCACCCACATCTACCTGTTGCTTCACAGGTAAAAACTTTTTCTCCCCACCCCCCTTTTTCATGTTTTATTTCAGCTGCAATTGTCCATCGCATATGCTTACCATGATTTTTATTTTAGGCATGCTACAAATAAGTGATTATATATTCACTTCCTTTCCTCCTCTTTAAGCAGTCGGGTAGGTTACCCCTCTCCTTCCTTTTCCTATATGACTTACCCTGTTGGTGCTCTCCTTATGTACACTGTGTGCAGAATTATTAGGCAAGTTGTTTTTGAGAGGATTCTTTTTATTATTGAACAACAACTCTGTTCTCAATCAACCCAAAAGACTCATAAATATCAAAGATTAATATTTTTGGACGTTGGAGTGGGTTTTTTTTTTAGATTTGGCTATCTTAGGAGGATATCTGTTTGTGCAGGTAACTATTACTGTGCAGAATTATTAGACAACTTAATAAAAACCAAATATATACCCATCTCACTTGTTTATTTTCACCAGGTAAACCAATATAACAACACAAAATTTAGAAATAACCATTTCTGACATTCAAAAACAAAGACAAAAAAATAAGTGACCAATATAGCCACCTTTCTTTCCGATGACACTCAAAAGCCTTCCATCCATAGATTCTGTCAGTTGCTTGATCTGTTTACGATCAACATTGCGCCTGCAGCAGCCACCACACGCCTCCAGACACTGCTCCGAGAGGTGGACTGTTCTCCCTCCCTGTAGATCCCACCACAGCCTCCAGACACTGCTCCGAGAGGTGGACTGTTCTCCCTCCCTGTAGATCCCACCACAGCCTCCAGACACTGCTCCGAGAGGTGGACTGTTCTCCCTCCCTGCAGATCTCACCACAGCCTCCAGACACTGCTCCGAGAGGTGGACTGTTCTCCCTCCCTGTAGATCCCACCACAGCCTCCAGACACTGCTCCGAGAGGTGGACTGTTCTCCCTCCCTGTAGATCCCTCCACAGCCTCCAGACTCTGCTCCGAGAGGTGGACTGTTCTTGAGTCGCACTTAGTACCAGGGCAATGGGGTACTCGGAGCCGAGCCCATGGAAATCTATGGGAGTTGTCACTGGTAGCGGTGGCTCGGTCCGTGGCCCTGGGCGCTCATCCAATGGGGAATATTTACAGGGGATATTTAGGATAGGTAGTTCGTGACGCCACCTGCGGTTTCTGGTTAATTGAACCAGCGCTGCTATAAGGACTTTCACAGGGGATGTTATGGGGGCAGCTGGGTGGTAGTCTCCCACAGGTGAGACGGGTCCCTGGAAGTCTATGGTGACGATGATGCAGGGTGTAGTAAGAATTCAGTCACACACAAGGTAGTTCCTTTTCATACCTTTTACTGATGGTGGTTCAAGCAGATCCCGGGGAGCTGGTCGGGGTGGAGAGTGCACATTCCGGTAACAGCTGAGCAGGTTAGAGGCCTCCTTTACTTCCATGTACATGTGAGTCCAACTTGCCTGAAGCGAAGTTAACTCTGAATCTCCAGCTCTCTCAATAGCTGTACTGCCCGGCCAACGTTGTGGTGGAGCCTTCTAAGTGATGAAACTAAGTCCTTACTTTTGTCTGCGCTTGACTCAAAGTCCCTGTTCCACCTGACTCCGGTTACGTATTGACACTTAGGGCTGCTCTCTGCGACCTGTAGTCCAGATGCCTCCGGTTTTCTTGTTACTATGCTTGAAACAATAGCAACGCTTCTGGACCCCGGTGTCCGGCAATTTAGTGCAGGCAAACCAATACCTAAAGCACTTCTCTAACTTCTCCACTGTGCCCTTCGCCCTGCTTCCCGCTTTTAACATAAGCACTTGTGACTTTCAATGGCGAGGTCAGCTTTCTCTAGGGCTCGCTGAGTAGCCCTCAGTATCCTCTAAGTCCCACTTGGACTGACACTGAGCTGATCCGTACAAAGACAGGAGCCAGATTCCACTACTCTCCCTCCTAGGTTGGCTGACTGACTAACCACTTAAGACACGTGTCACTCCCTCCTATATCTCAGATGGGTGTGTCTGAAAGAGTGAGTGACAGTGAATGAATATCAAGCGTTGCTGTTACTTTCCTGTGCACTCTCCTGGACTTTTATGTGTGCCTGCGTAGCTGGGCTACACATCCCCCCTTGGTAAAACACAGCACTCCCGGGCTGTAAAAGACAAAAAGAACATTTTGTTTTGCATTAACATAAACATTATAACTCTTCCCATCCGGGAGGTACGAATTCTTGAACGTTACAATTTGTACAATAGGAAAAATACAAAAGTATCAAAATATCAAGATATCAAACGTGTTCATATATACAAGATACTTGTGGAGGACCCGCACCAAAAACCTCCCACGTGGGTCCTGGGTGGGCTGCAGGACTTCTGACTGCAGACCTCACTCTAGGCCCACCATACGGGTTTTTCTTCAGAGGTAGATAGTAGTAGTGGTTTCATGTAAAACCAAAATAATGCACCGAAGCGCAACTATTTACAGGATAAGTTCTGGGCTGGCACAGTCCTCAGCCTCTCAGTCCATGACATAATAAAAGACATCTGTACTCTTCAAGTATTCACTTATAATTCAACTAAAGTTACCCAACCGGGGTATTCTATGTAATCAACACATTGAATATTTAACTTTTTCAAATTCTTTGAATCTCACTTTAACTTTTGCTTTACCCAGCCGGGTATTCTATTTTAAATATGTAAACACTATACATACACAGTAATAAAGTGCAAAAATGGCAATTCTCTCAACAAACTTTATACATTTCTTAGATGCGGTAAACCCCTGTCTGGGTCCTACCGGTCTTCACTTTTATAAACTTTCACTGACGTCTTCCACTCCTGGGGCTGGAACGACGCGATGCTCTTTGGATAACATAACAAATAAGTCATGGCCCGATATCAGTGTTTGCGTGGCCACAGTCCTTGTGCGAACCAACGGGGACGCAACGGGTGTCTCAGGCAAATAAGAACTTTTCATCAAAGATGCAGGTTTCAGCTGCGCTTTAACTGTAGTCGCATCCGGTTGCGATCCAGAATGAGTTGCAGTTTGCGTTGCGGGACACTTGGTTGATTGCGTTGTAGGGGGCGATGCCGGGTAGGTCGCCTGTTGCGATGTAGAGCAAGTCGCTGATTGCGATGTAGAGCAGGTCGCTGTTTGCGATTTAGGGGGCGATGCTGGGGCACGGCCTGTGCGGTGGGAGCTCTGAACTGGGACGCTTCAGTACCGGCGTCGGGGACGGGGTCACTAACAATGGAGACGTTCAGGGCATACCACCCCTTCAAACCCCAGTGACGGGTGTAGCTCACAATGTCCCCATTAATCAGGTCCCTCCCAGGATGACCGATGGGCAGGTGGGATTCTACGTCCCTGCGGCTTACAAAGACCCCTGGATAGAGGCCTGGCTCGCGGATGAAGCCCCAGCCCTTGCGGAGCTGGAACTCGGTGACGCACCCCTGCCGCCGCTGTTCCCGTAGGGTACCTTTATCCCGGCGGACGGTCTCCTTGTCAGCTATGAATTCCTCATGCTGTTTCTGTCGGGACCGCTGGATGTCTCTTTCTTTCTCTTGCTTTTGACGTTGCTGCTCCTCCTCACGACGGCGCCACTCACTTTCCCACTGTACGGCATAAGTGACGTCATCTAACCGCTCCATCTCGTCCCAGTCGACTTCCGGCAACGATGGCTGGGACCCCTCCGGCGACCTTACTGGGGAGCGGTACTCTGCGGTGGCCTCCTGGCCTGGCTGGCACTCCGGTCCGGGCAATACCTCCTCAGCCTCCTTCTCCTCCACCTCCGCATCGGTGGGATCAGGTACAGCACTTTCGGCGGTAACCTCCGGTCATCCCTCAGCCTTCTCCAGCAGCGATTTCAGGAATTCAGGAGACGGCCCTTGGCTTGTAGGAGAGAACATTGCGTCCCACAGCAGCCGCTGTGTTTGGGTGTGCCAGCGTCTCTCCGTCTCCTGTCGATCAGCACGACCCTGGAGCTTCCTCCTTAGCTCCTCATTCTCCTTCCGCAGCTCCATCATGGCGGGGTCGGTGTCCCTATCTGGGGACAGCTCCGGCACAGGTAGAAAATCTTCCGATCTTTGGCACAGATTCTCCTGTCCTTCCGCCATCTCGTCCCAGGCCAGACTGTAGTTTCCATCAGGAACAATCTGGTCTCTTCCGTGGAGGCGGATTTGCGTCTCCTCCTCTTCGCATAGAGGATGAAGAGGAGGCGGATTTCTTTAGCAGAGGGGCAGGACCGCACATTGTAGTAACATTTGGAGAGGGCGGCCATATCTTTCGCGCCTCAGGGGGGGTACACGCCCACGAATGCACGCCCACCTTCTTCACCAGCGCCTCAGGGCGCTAATATGACGGCAAAATGGCGGTATTTGGCGCCAAAAGCAGCAAACAGTCTTTTTCATGAAATAAACAGTTCAATAGGCACACAGGACTCACAATTGCAAGTTTCGCATCCTGTTCGTGACGCCAAAGATTTGAATCGCACTTAGTACCAGGGCAATGGGGTACTCGGAGCCGAGCCCATGGAAATCTATGGGAGTTGTCACTGGTAGCGGTGGCTCGGTCCGTGGCCCTGGGCGCTCATCCAATGGGGAATATTTACAGGGGATATTTAGGATAGGTAGTTCGTGACGCCACCTGCGGTTTCTGGTTAATTGAACCAGCGCTGCTATAAGGACTTTCACAGGGGATGTTATGGGGCAGCTGGGTGGTAGTCTCCCACAGGTGAGACGGGTCCCTGGAAGTCTATGGTGACGATGATGCAGGGTGTAGTAAGAATTCAGTCACACACAAGGTAGTTCCTTTTCATACCTTTTACTGATGGTGGTTCAAGCAGATCCCGGGGAGCTGGTCGGGGTGGAGAGTGCACATTCCGGTAACAGCTGAGCAGGTTAGAGGCCTCCTTTACTTCCATGTACATGTGAGTCCAACTTGCCTGAAGCGAAGTTAACTCTGAATCTCCAGCTCTCTCAATAGCTGTACTGCCCGGCCAACGTTGTGGTGGAGCCTTCTAAGTGATGAAACTAAGTCCTTACTTTTGTCTGCGCTTGACTCAAAGTCCCTGTTCCACCTGACTCCGGTTACGTATTGACACTTAGGGCTGCTCTCTGCGACCTGTAGTCCAGATGCCTCCGGTTTTCTTGTTACTATGCTTGAAACAATAGCAACGCTTCGGACCCCGGTGTCCGGCAATTTAGTGCAGGCAAACCAATACCTAAAGCACTTCTCTGTCTTCTCCACTGCGCCCTTCGCCCTGCTTCCCGCTCTTAACATAAACACTTGTAACTTTCAATGGCGAGGTCGGCTTTCTCTAGGGCTCGCTGAGTAGCCCTCAGTATCCTCTAAGTCCAGACTGGACTGACACTGAGCTGATCCGTACAAAGACAGGAGCCAGATTCCACTACTCTCCCTCCTAGGTTGGCTGACTGACTAACCACTTAAGACACGTGTCACTCCCTCCTATATCTCAAATGGGTGTGTCTGAAAGAGTGAGTGACAGTGAATGAATATCAAGTGTTGCTGTTACTTTCCTGTGCACTCTCCTGGACTTTTATGTGTGCCTTTCGTAGCTGGGCTACACATTCTCCCTCCCTGTAGATCTCACATTTTATGAGGGACCACAGGTTCTCTATGGGGTTCAGATCAGGTGAACAAGGGGGCCATGTCATTATTTCTTCTTCTTTTAGACCTTTACTGGCCAGCCACGCTGTGGAGTATTTGGATGCATGTGATGGAGCATTGTCCTGCGTGAAAATCATGTTTTTCTTGAACGATACCGACTTCTTCCTGTACCACTGCTTGAAGAAGGTGTCTTCCAGAAACTGGCAGTAGGTCTGGGAGTTGAGCTTCACTCCATCCTCAACCCAAAAAGGTCCCACAAGTTCATCTTTGATGATACCAGCCCATACCAGTAACCCACCTCCACCTTGCTGGCGTCTGAGTCGGAGTGGAGCTCTCTGCCCTTTACTGATCCAGCCTCGGGCCCATCCATTTGGCCCATCAAGAGTCACTCTCATTTCATCAGTCCATAAAACCTTACAAACATCAGTCTTAACATATTTCTTGGCCCAGCCTTGACGTTTTATCTTATGTTTCTCGTTTTTCAGCCTTCCTTACCTTGGCCATGTCCCTGAGTATGGCACACCTTGTGCTTTTGATACTCCAGTAACGTTGCAGCTCTGAAATATGGCAAAACTGGTGGCAAATGGCGTCTTGGCAGCTTCACGCTTGATTTTCCTCAATTCATGGGCAGTTATTTTGCACCTTTTTTTATCAACACGCTTCTTGGCTATTTGCCATGAAACACTTGATTGTTCGGTGATCACGCTTCAAAAGTTTGGCAATTTCAAGACTGCTTCATCCCTCTGCAAGACATCTCACAATTTTTGACTTTTCAGAGTCCGTCAAATCTCTCTTCTGATGCATTTTGCCAAAGGAAAAGAAGTTGCCTAATAATTAAGCACACCTTATATAGGGTGTTGATGTCATTAGACCACACCCCTCTGTGTAGCCCTGGTACACAATACCAGGAGGATGAGTGGAGAGGTAACAGTTAAGGGCTCTTCATGACATCACGTACACTTCGGACACACCCAGCAGGGGTGTGGAGGGGAGTGATTCATTCAGTCAGATTCCTGTCCTTGGACAGAGCAGACGTGTTCAGTCTGAGCCTGTTAGCAGTTCAGAAAGTGGAGGCTAGTACAGGTGGTCTAGTTCACCTCAGCCTAGTCAGAGCTGTGCCCCACTGGAAAACGGACTGAGATATCTATTAAGAGTTGAGCAAATCGAAGGGCAAAGTGGAAGAGAACAGAGAAGTGCCATAGGTATAGGATACCTGCACATTGTAACCGGTCACTGGGGACCGAAGGATCACTAGAGCTTCACGCTTGGTGGTGAGAGAGCCAGAGACTTACCGGACCTTAGGTCGCGGCAAGCAGCCCCGAATAGTCAGTACGTAACTGGGGTCAGGGGAAGTGAGGACCTTGAGTCAGTGCACGACAAGATAGGAATTCAGCTTTCTCACAGGAAGGCTCCGACCACAAAAACTGACCGGGCAGAACAGCTTTGGAATAGCTGGAATTATAGAGGGAACTACGCTTCAGGCTGGTTGGACTCATCATCATTGGACAGTAAAGGAGGCCCCTAACTTGCTTAGCTGTTGCCTCAAAGCTCATCCTCCATCAACCCCATCAGCCTCCCTGGGACCTGCCTTACCATCTTACAAGTAAAGGTATGGAAAGACGCTGACCGTGTGAGACTGAGTTATTTACTTGCATGCCTGCACAACCCTGCTTTAACTACCGACCTGAGGGAAGAGTCCCACCTGTAGGGGACCCGACATCTAGCTGCCTCACCATCCCCTCAGAGATCTACAGCAGCGCTGGTACAAATTACCAGAAGACTACAGGTGGCGTCACGAACTGTATATAAATCTATCCCCTGTAAATATACCCCCCAACATACGCCAGACCGCCAGGGCCACAGACCGAGCCACCGCTACCTGTGACAATCCCCATAGACTTCCATGGGCTCGGCTCTGAGTACCCCATTGCCCTGGTAATCCACAATTGTGGTGGCGGGTCGACACAAAACTTTGGCGTCACGAACAGGATACGAAACTTGCAGCATTGCGAGCCCTGTGTGCCTGTGGAGTGTTTTGGCGAAAAAGACTGTTGCTGTTGTTTGGCGCCAAATACCGCCATATTTGCCGCCAGATTCGCGCCCTAAGGCGCTGGAGAAGAAGGTGGGCGTACCTGAAAGAGCGCGCAAAGTCTTGGACACGCCCCTGGCTCTGACTCATCGGCAGGTCCTGCAACAGGAAGTGAACGCTCTGACATCAGAGCGCCTGCGACGAAGGTCCTGTTCCCACTGCGGTGCCTGTGAAATAGCAGCGTCTGAAACCGGTAGGCTCCGTTTAACCAAGGGGGCGCTAAGATGTCACAACAACCGGCTGACAGTGCGGCCCCGGCCGGAGGCCCCAATCCCGCACCGCTTGGTATTGTAGCGCCAGATGGGGGCGCAGGCCCTGCACCCAGTCCGGTAGTCCCGATCATGCCACTAACGCTCCCATATATGCCTGGGGCGAAATGGCTTCCCCAGTACAGCGGTGAGCCAGGCACATTAGCAGGCTTCAAGCGGAAGTTATGCAGCATCCTAGAAATGTACTCCATGCCTGAGAGACAAAAAGCTGCTGTGCTAATAGGGCAGCTAACCGGCGCTGCTGAGAGGGAAGTGGAGACTTGGGATACCGTTGATCAGGAGTCGGTACCTGCGATCTTCCTTAAGCTGCATGCCATATTTGAAGACCGCACAGAAACGGATCTCCGGATGGCCTTCTATCACTGTTCACAACAGCCAGGTGACAGCATCCGGGACTACGCTTGCCGACTACAAGGAGCCCTGAGAGCTCTTAAGCAGGTTAATAATTTAAATGCTATTGATGAGAATAAAATGCTGAAAGAACAATTTATACAGGGATTGAGATCCCAAGAGGAACGCAGAACTGTAAATTGGTGGTCCTTAGATCATCCTGATGCTACCTTTGATGCCCTAAAGGACATGGCAATAAAAGGGCTGCGGCCCCTGGGCAAACCTGAGGTGGCAACCCAACATCATCAGGCTGAAGTCACTCTGGAACCGGCAGTACCCCTCTTTTCCCCGTTAGTGGCCGAAGCCAAAGCGCAGGTGACCCCTCCTAGTGAATTGGATTGTCTGCGCTCAGAGGTGCGCCAGCTGACTAAAAATCTGGCTGCTGTGATGAGTGCCCTGCAACTGCGGAAAGAGGAAGAAGGGAAGATCTTGTTAGCTGACTGCCCAGAAGACGTCCCGTGGATGCACCGGAGAAGGAAAAGACGTCGCCCCCCCGGAGGAGGACAACGCCACCCCCAGGAGCAACCCCTGACCAACACCCTCCTCGTCGAGAGATCATCTGTTACCGATGCAACCGGAAAGGTCATCTGTCTCCACGGTGTCCTTTAAACGGCAGAACCTGGGTCCGAGGGCCAACACCCAGGAGAATACCCGTCAGGCCCCCTAGACTGGAACCGCAGGTATGGGGTGGCGACCCTACCTGTCTATCATCTTAGATGGTATTGCAGTTCCGGCATTGTTAGACACTGGGTCCCAGGTGACCCTAATACCTGATGCCCTATATACTAAGTACTGGTCAATGGACAGTCTTAAACCCCCGAGCCCTGACTTTACCGTGTATGCTTCTAATGGTCTTCCCGTAGAAGTACTCGGGACAAAATGTGTAGATGTAAAGGTGGGCAGAGAGGAGTTGAAAGACCAGGGGCTTCTGGTAGTAAAGACTGTAAATGAGGAGAACGGTTTAAATATAATTTTGGGTACTAACATTATCGGTAATTGTTTGGGAGAAGTTGTGTTCTTACTCCAACAGCTCGCTGAGATTGCCCGACCAAGGCAGAGAGGAGTAATCCAAAGAGAGATCCGGGCCCTGGTGTGTCAGCAGCAAGCGAAGCTTACAGACGGCGAAATTGGTAATGTACGGGTCACTGACTCGGATCCTATTGTGATACCCCCAATGAGTGAAATGATCATCTGGTGCAGGGCAGCCATAGGTCTGAGAGGACAGAACTACCAAGCTGTAGTAGAACCCCACCATTCAGAACATAGACCTACACTTATGACTGCTAGAGGAGTAGTAGAAGTGGTGAATGGAAGAGTACCGGTACGGCTTCTCAATTGGGGAGATGATGAGGTAAATTTACCCCGTTATGCAACCATTGCTAAACTACATGCTGTCGACAATAATTCTATTCTCCCGGCTGAGTCCTTAGACTCCCGCCAAATAGCGGAGGACAATGACCCAGCAACCGAGGTGGCAGAATGGTGTCAGCAACTCCATGTTGGGACGGACACCACTCCCGCTCACCAGAAGCAAGGGGTATTACGGGTGGTGCAAGAGTACGCCCAAGTGTTTAGCAAGAATCCACTTGATTTTGGGATAATTAAGGGAGTACAACATCATATCCCTACAGGCAGTCATCCTCCCATCAAAGAGCGGTATAGGCCCATACCTCCAGCTCATTATCAGAAGGCTAAAGAAATGTTGAATGTATAGAAGAAAGCCGGGGTGATAAGGGATAGTTGTAGCCCCTGGGCAGCCCCTCTAGTGCTGGTTAAAAAGAAAGATGGTAGTATGAGAATGTGTGTGGATTACAGGCAGGTGAACCGCATAACACACAAGGATGCATACCCGTTACCACGTATAGAGGAATCATTAGCTGCTCTGAAAACGGCTAACTACTTTTCTACCCTCGATCTGACTAGTGGTTACTGGCAAGTGGCTGTGGCTGAGGAGGATCGTGAGAAAACGGCTTTCACCACCCCAATGGGGCTCTGTGAGTTCGACAGAATGCCGTTTGGGCTCAGCAGTGCCCCAGGAACATTTCAGAGAGTGATGGAAAATTGTCTGGGACATCTCAATTTTGAAACCGTGCTGCTATACCTAGACGACGTCATCGTGTATTCCAAGACATATGAGGACCATCTGAAGCACCTGGCAGAAGTATTTGAGTCTCTGTCCAGGTACGGGATGAAGTTGAAACCCTCAAAATGCCATCTACTCAAGCAGAAGGTACAATACTTGGGGCACATCGTCAGTTCGGAAGGAGTAGCGCCGGACCCAGAGAAAGTCACCGCCATCCAGAAGTGGCCGGAGCCGAAAAACCTTAAGGAAGTGCGACAGTTCCTGGGACTAACGGGTTACTACAGGAGGTTCGTGAAAGATTACACGAAGAAGGCAGCTCCTTTACAGGACCTCCTGGTAGGACAATCCTTAAAGAGCAGAAACCCTCCCTTTAACTGGGGTAAAGAACAGGCTGAAGCATTCCAAAAGATGAAAGAGATCCTTACAGGTGATGAGATCTTGGCCTATCCTGATTACAGCCAACCGTTCCTGTTGTACACCGACGCCAGTAATGAAGGTTTGGGAGCAGTTCTCAGTCAGAAGCAGAATGGCCAAGAAAAAGTCATCGCATATGCTAGCAGAAAACTCAGGCCAACTGAAAGGAATCCGGAAAATTATAGCAGCTTCAAGCTGGAGTTTCTGGCGCTGGTCTGGGCCATTACTGAAAGATTTAAGCATTATCTGGCCTCTAATCAGTTCACTGCGTTTACAGATAACAACCCGTTAACGCACCTGGAAACTGCCAAGCTGGGTGCCATGGAGCAGCGATGGATGGCTCGGTTGTCCAATTACCAGTTTACTATCAAGTACCGGGCAGGTCGAAAGAATGCTAATGCTGACGCATTGTCCCGAATGCCGCATGACTCTGATACGGAAGAAGAATCGGACGACCTGGAAGAAATTGAGCTACCTGCGTTCCATCGAAATGGGGTAGTCCACGAGCATCGAGTCAACAGAAAGCAGTATGGTGCAACATTAAATCCTTTACCCCATCACAGTTGGAAAGAGACTCAGGACAGTGATCCAGTGGTCAGCCGCATCAAGGAGTTGTTAAGACAGGAAGGCTCCTCTTTGGAAAAGGAAGCACCTATGTCAGCCAAGCTCCTGTGGAACGAGAAAAGCAGGTTGTTCCTATACCGTGAGAAGTTGTGCAGGAGATACGTCAACCCAAGAACCCATGAGATGGTCTGGCAAATCGTGGTCCCCAAGGCAGACGTCCCAATGGTGTTGGAAGCGTACCACGATCAAGCAGGACACTTTGGCTGGAGAAAGCTGGAGACCCTGTTGAGATGCCGGTTCTACTGGGTAGGGATGCGCAGCTCCATTGAGAGGTGGTGTCGGAACTGTGGACCCTGTGGTCTCAGAAGAAAGGACTATGGTAGTCAGAAGGCACCCCTGCAACCTATCCGGACGACTCGTCCCCTGGAGATTGTGGCCCTGGACCACGTCAAATTGTCGCCAAGTAGATCTGGATACTCATACGCCCTGACCATGGTGGACCATTACTCCAGATTTCTGGTGGTTGTTCCAGTTAAGGACCAGACCGCAGTGACGGCCGCGAAAACCTTTCAAGCAAGCTTCTGCAGACCGCATGGGTATCCCGAGCAAGTCTTAACCGATCAGGGACCTGCTTTCGAAGCTGATTTATTCAAGGAATTCTGTCACATGTACGGGTGCAAGAAAATTAGAACAACACCATATCACCCTCAAACCAACGGTCTTTGTGAAAAAATGAACCATATTGTCCTTGACTTGTTGAGATCCATACCGTTGGAAGACAGAAATCGATGGCCGGACTTACTACCTGATTTGGTTGATTTGTATAATCATATACCTGTAAGTTCAACTAACTGCACTCCAGCTTATCTTATGCGAGCAAGGCTCGGAAGACTACCAATGGATCTAGAACTTGGAGTGGTAGAACCGGAGGCAGACGACGCCGTTGAAAACTGGGACATCAATCGGCAAGAGCAATACAGAAGAGTACAAATCTGTGTAGAGGAAAGTCTCAACAAGGCGCGGGAGAAACAGGAAGATGTTTACAACAGAAATGCTCCTGCCAAGCCTTTGATGCCTGGAGAGGTAGTATTAAAAAGAAAAAGGAAGATGCACAAATTGGATAACCAGTGGGAGCAAGAACCCTACGTTGTACAAGATTCTAAATATGACAACAGAAAGTTTGTGTCGTCAGTAAGGACGGAGGAAGAACAACAACCACTGTGTCCAGAGACCATTTGAAATTGTGTCCAGAACCCTTAAAGCGTTGTGAAAAGAACCCTGTCATCAATCAAGAAGAAAGAAAGGAAGAGGTCATACACACGGATCTGGGAGATTTTCCTGCGGATTGGCCTAGACTGGGAGATGCTGTAATAGTTCCGGTGTTGCAGTTTTATCAGCCACAAGAGGAAATTCTACCTCCAGTTGTGCCCGTGGTGCCAGTCGAGCCCGTTCAGGAGTTACCCATTCCAGCAACACCTCAACCTATGGAACCTCAAGAAGGATCATCTGAAGCAGCGCCCCATACTATGGGATCCCCTGGTGAAGCTGACTCACACCGCCCAGCCATCAGTACGCTTGCCAGATCCATAGAAAGATTGAGGCAGTTCTATAGTTTGCCGTTACGCAGTGCAGACAGATCACAACTTGATATACCTGAAGCTACACCACGTAGATCAGAGCGAATCACAAAAGGGAAGTTACCCATTAGATATCAGCAGTGATTATAACGAATTGATGTGAATATTGTAAAAAGTCTATATATATATGTTTTTTTTTTCCTATTATGTCTTATAATGGACTCAGAGGCTGAGGACTGAGCCAGCCCAAAAACTGTATCCTGTAAATAGTTGCACTAAGGTGCCTTTTAATGGTTTCACATGAAGCCTTGACTTACCTCTGAACAGAAAACCCGTGTGGTGTGGCACTGAGTGAGGTCTGCATTTGGATGTCCTGCAGCCCACCCAGGACCCACGTTGAAGGTTTGGTGCGGGTCCTTCACAAGTATATTGTCTATTTATATGAAAATGTTATTTAATATTTGTATTTTTCTATAATGTTATTGTTTGCAACGTTCAAGACATCCTTACCTCCCGGATGGGACGAATTAATGTTTAATGTTAAATGCATAAACAAATTGTCTCTTTATATTTTACAGCCCGGGAGTGCTGTCGTTTACCATGGGGGAATGTGTAGCCCTGGTACACAATACCAGGAGGATGAGTGGAGAGGTAACAGTTAAGGGCTCTTCATGACATCACGTACACTTCGGACACACCCAGCAGGGGTGTGGAGGGGAGTGATTCATTCAGTCAGATTCCTGTCCTTGGACAGAGCAGACGTGTTCAGTCTGAGCCTGTTAGCAGTTCAGAAAGTGGAGGCTAGTACAGGTGGTCTAGTTCACCTCAGCCTAGTCAGAGCTGTGCCCCACTGGAAAACGGACTGAGATATCTATTAAGAGTTGAGCAAATCGAAGGGCAAAGTGGAAGAGAACAGAGAAGTGCCATAGGTATAGGATACCTGCACATTGTAACCGGTCACTGGGGACCGAAGGATCACTAGAGCTTCACGCTTGGTGGTGAGAGAGCCAGAGACTTACCGGACCTTAGGTCGCGGTAAGCAGCCCCGAATAGTCAGTACGTAACTGGGGTCAGGGGAAGTGAGGACCTTGAGTCAGTGCACGACAAGATAGGAATTCAGCTTTCTCACAGGAAGGCTCCGACCACAAAAACTGACCGGGCAGAACAGCTTTGGAATAGCTGGAATTATAGAGGGAACTACGCTTCAGGCTGGTTGGACTCATCATCATTGGACAGTAAAGGAGGCCCCTAACTTGCTTAGCCGTTGCCTCAAAGCTCATCCTCCATCAACCCCATCAGCCTCCCTGGGACCTGCCTTACCATCTTACAAGTAAAGGTATGGAAAGACGCTGACCGTGTGAGACTGAGTTATTTACTTGCATGCCTGCACAACCCTGCTTTAACTACCGACCTGAGGGAAGAGTCCCACCTGTAGGGGACCCGACATCTAGCTGCCTCACCATCCCCTCAGAGATCTACAGCAGCGCTGGTACAAATTACCAGAAGACTACAGGTGGCGTCACGAACTGTATATAAATCTATCCCCTGTAAATATACCCCCCAACATACGCCAGACCGCCAGGGCCACAGACCGAGCCACCGCTACCTGTGACAATCCCCATAGACTTCCATGGGCTCGGCTCTGAGTACCCCATTGCCCTGGTAATCCACAATTGTGGTGGCGGGTCGACACACCTCCTCATTACAGAGATGCAAATCACCTGATTTACATAATTGGCAGTTGGCTTTCAAGCCTATACAGCGTGGAGTAGGACAACATGGATAAAAAGGATGATGTGATCAAAATACTCATTTGCCTAATAATTCTGCGAACAGTGTATATAGATGAACTACTCACATCACGTGAATTATGGTTGTATTTGCTATCTTGGTTATTTGCTATTTTTAATTTTGCCCTATTATTGACATTATTTTGTTTTCTGTATTATCAATAGACTGACGAAGGTCCGTGTGGGACCGAAACGTCTCAATTTTTGATTTGACTGCATTAAAATTACTTCTGGATTTCACTTATAAGTTGAGTGCCAAGTTTTATTTTCTTTATATACTGGCCTGGGAACCTACTTGTGCACCACTACACGGTTGTGGTACATCTTTTGCTTATAGCACAGAGGACTGAAGGCAGCAGAACGTGGAGAGGCACACCACCGAGCAACGAGCAGCAGCAGCAGGGAGTTCACCATCAAACAGGCAGAAGCTCAGGAGCCAGAAGCACAAAATACTCAGGCAAGGAGGATCTCCTGACCTGGACTAAAATAGCAGAACAGACAGGAAGTTCAGGGGCAGGGCGAAGTACCAGACTCCATCTTGGACAAGGCGAAACAGGCTCCAAGAAACATCCGGAAT